>CM076578.1:1387961661-1388575122 GCA_034641835.2 Pinus albicaulis | reverse complement strand
TGAAAAGAAATGAAGAGGAGGTGAGCTTGTTTGAAACTTTTCCAAGGGCAAGATCTCCTTTATAGGAAGGGCTTCCTTCTCAAAATGAATAAATGAAGATTCTTTCTTCAAAAGAGGACCAAGATATAAGGCCTCTTGTTGAGGGTAAGGCAACTTCAACTAGTGAAGAAGAGGAAGGAGAAGCAGACAAGATAATGCAGTTATAATAAGGGAACCTCAAACACCACATGAATAAAAGGATGGAGCACTTGCTCCAAGGAAAGAAACTCTTGCACTCTTGCAAAGACTTCCAAAAGATCTCACACATGGAGCTCTTGGAAAAACACATCAGCAACATGTACCTGCATTGCCAAGTGGTGGGATCTTGAAGATAGGAGAAGGAAAAGAGGGGGAATGGCATCACAAGATGAAGAGCATGAACCCTTCTCTATTTCAGAGTTTAAAAGAACAAAGAAGGTAGGAGGACCTATGCAACAAAGGTAGGGGAAAAACTGTCCACCTACATCCACACCCTACTCTATGCCTTGATGCCTCTTTTCAAGGAGGCATTTCAGCAAGAAGACCTCCTGATTGGAAAGAAAATAAAGTGTTATCTCAACTATATGCAGCTGAAACATATTTTTCTAAATAGGGAACCATGGAAGGAGCCTCTACAGTGCTAAAAACCATTGATGGAAGGCTAGGCAAATTTCTGAAGTTGACCTTGTTTTCTTCAATTCATCTATTTGCGTTGGAAGGGATAGATTCAGAAATTTGTGCTGATATGAGCATAATATCAAGAGGATATTACATAGATTTGGGATAGCAAAGGATACTCCAATATATAATGAAGATTTCTGAACATAACAAAAAAATAATTTCATTTTTGCATGCAGGAGCAAAGAGGTGGAAGTTTTTGAGAAAGAGAACCTTTCAAGGGAAGGGTGACTTTCCTAAACTCCAATCTTGTCTTGAGCAAGATCAGCTGCAGGAGGGGCAGAAAAAGAAGGTTGGGAATACTCCAACATGTGACTTTGACATCAAGCATGTCAAGGTGGAGAGCCATCATATGAAAAATGCATCACTTCAGATTTCTACATCGTTGTCAATGTTGGTAAGCCTAGACCCTTATTGGAAGTCCCAACTCTTGATGGAATATTCTAAGGACCTATTCACATGTAAGGTTCTTGATGGGCAAGCCATGGCTAGAAAGTATGAAGTAGTTGATGGAATCATTTAAGTTCATGATCATATTTACTTAAGTAAATATTCCAAACTCAAGAATTAACTACTTGACACAACCTATGAGGTCTTGCTTTCAAATCCCACTAGCTTCACTAAAACATATCATGCTATCTTAGATGGATTTATGTGGGAGAATTTCAAGGAGGAGATGTAGTCTCATATGAGTAAGTGCATGAATCATTTTCTGGTTGAGGAGGAACATAGCTCTTGGGAAGAGTTATCATTATCACCTCCTTATTCATTGAATGTGAGAGGGAGCTCACTCATGAGCTACCTTGCTGATTTTAAACAAGTGTATGACAAACATTGTATTGCTGAATCTCATGATGTATCTATTATATAATTGTATTCTCTTAACACTCATGTGTAGGTCTTGGCTCCAAGAGGGGGCACTTTTTCTGATGGGCTTCATGAGCCACTTTGGGCCATGAAAAATGGTGATGTTAGCCATTATTTGGGAGATCTTGGAGAGTTGATGTACTCTTCATGGTGTTGTTCCTTAACACCAACCCTCATACACCTTCTCCAAGCATGCAAAAAGGATGGGGCAGCAAGCATGTGTTGGGGAGAACGCTTTTCATATCATATCCTATGGCAGTTAGGAGGAAAACAATGTTGGGCGCACATGAGGGACCATTGTCCTTCTCCCTTATTGTATATGGGAGCTAGCATGATCTTACTTATGCTCCCACATGCTGAAGATGTTCTTATCTTTTTTGGAGGCATGGTTAGAAGAGAGGCACACTTGTTGGATGTGTCTTTGAGGGAAGAGAGTCCCTAATTTTTCTACACTACATGTTCCAAGGGAAGCATGAGAAACTATATGGCCACCATTGCATATTACTTGTTTCGGTATGATGTGGACCATATGTTTTGTTGGAGCACTTGTGGCATGCCTCTCATGAGAAATTGGGAGGAGCTTTTCTATGAATTACCAAGATGGAGGGTGATTCATTTTATTTGGATGATAGAATGGAGGAGGAAGACCTCCATTGATGATGAGATTCCCCATGATTGTCAACACTTCTATCTTGAGAAGGCCATGGATCAGCAAGAAGGTTTCCATAACAACATTCCATTCTTTCATGATGAGAGTCATTAGGTTTATTCACCAAAGGCTAACTTGCACACTTGGGAGGACCCATTCGGAGATGGTATTTTTGCAGAAATTCTGAAGCAATGGAGGAGACTATAGGATGAGAGGGCCACAAGAGGAGGGGGGGAGATTTTGCAGCACCCTTGCAGTTGCTTGAGGACAAGCAACATTTGGGAGGGGTAGACTGTAATATTCCTAATTTAGCTTCAGCTAATAGGAATATTAATTTTTCTTTTAAAATCTAGATGCATGAATAATTGAGAAAGGAGGCTCCTAATTTTCTCAAGTATGAATAAAAATCCCTCCTAATGTGAAAGGGGATCATGTAATAACTAGTTCAAGCATCCACATATGTGAAAAAGGTCAAAAATATGTGGACAAGGTCAATTTTGACCAAGTCGACAACATTTTCTAGATGCATTGAACCATCTTGTTGGACAATGTAGTTTTTGTGGAGGAGCCTTTGCATGGAAGCAACCTCATAATGGGTGGGACCCTTGGTGAGGAATATCATCAATTATATAATGAAGGAAATGGAAAGCATATGGAAATATTGGAGATTATATTTTCATGAGGTCTGCTTAGACTTCCTACATACTTAGCTGTTTAGCTAAGTTGCTACACTGCTTAGTGCAAGGGTTTGCCCGTGTGGGGATTCCCTACTCTTTCTTGGAGATCTTGCTTGGGAAATCTAAGAGGAGGTTTCTAATCTGAATTTTCCACTACCTGGTGTTGGGCCAAACAAATACCTTCAGAAAAAATTCATTCCCATTTAGAAAACTGCGTTATTTCTTGAGGTGTGCAGTGGAAGGGGTGAAAACCCCAATTAGAGGAGCTAGTTTCCCAAGAGGAGGAACAACCTTTCTTTGGGAAAGATAGGAGAAGAATATTCAGCCATTTATTTTCTTTTTCAGCCATATATTTCAGAGCTTCAGCCATACAACATTATTCAGCCACATATTTGCAACAACTTTCTCTTGTATATCTTTTCTGTCAAGAAATCCTTATCGGGTTTTCTTGGATCTGTGTAAAAGAGATTAGATCTATGATTTTATGATTAATTTAGTATTATAATAATAATATCAGATCTATTTCTCCATTTTATGAGTTAATCTCTCTTTATATTGTGCAGTCTCTTATGCAGCAACTCCGACATTCTGCAATCTTGGGGTTTTGACAATTTATAGCTGTTTTGAGGATGGGGGACCTGTTTAACTATGCTAAATGCATTTGTTTATAAAAATATCTTGCATGCGTGTCCTAAATTGTCTATTATAAGGGAAAAACCCATTATTTTTCACTATTATAATCCAGATATTCAGAAAATAACGTTTTGGGGCAAAAAATGTTGCTTGTCCCCGCTTAGTGACATTGTAAAAAGGCATAGTTTGTTGCTGTGATTGATTTATGAAAGATATGTGTTTAAATACATTATATTATATGATAAATTTATGTTATAAAACTTTTTAATACCTTAAGGTATTCTTATTGTTGTAGAAAATATCGGTTTTGGGATATTATAATAGGTCACCTTACCCATATCTTTTCAGAGCTAGATGAATTAAAACCAATCCTTTTTTCTGAGATAGACATCGCAACACTAATTTCCCATAAAAATGAACCTACCACCAAATTCAAAGGCAAAGCATTGCGTACCAATCACGCATGCGCTCTCTGCAGCAACTATGGGCACTATACCCATAATTTCCCAGAGATCCTGTGATATAGGGATGCCTTACACTTCATCGAGTGTTCCTATAAAGAGGATCCCTCCACCTAGGCATCCGGAAATGAACCTCATACCATCGTGTACCTACAAGAAGAACAAACGGCACTATAATGACCCCCAGTCATGCCCCTTCCTGTTATTCACTGCACACTGTGCGATGAACATGGTCACTTTCTCAAAGAATGTGCAGCCCTAGAACTCATCCATAGATGGTATCCTATAGAATGGGTTTACTACGTGGAATTTAAGGCAATGCAATTCACATTTCCTTTGTGCGCTGACAATCACCTTTTGAAGAATTGTCACTATATCCCCTGATTCTGGCTAGCCCTCGCTAGTTTGTGCTCAACCATAGTTCGCCTCTCCCAAGAAGATAACATGGACAGAGAATCCATAGACAACTCCGCAACCCAAGAGGATGTGATGATCAGATCCATCATGTTCTTTTCAGTTGAAAAACAACCAATCAGGGAACCCCTAGTTATCCCCAATCACTCTCTACAGAGAAGACCAACATGCATGTTGTGCAAGATGCCCAATCATGCGGTATCCACTTGACTTTATTTAGTAGCGTTACGATGTTGGTTCCCTGCCAGGCCATAATTTGAGCATGACAGGACCCCCATATCTAGGCTATTCTACCTAATATGTCAAGGAAATCATTATGAGCGGCACTACACTTATCTCTCGCAACTTTGCCCTACCATCGATATGATTCATACCATAGAGAAGAAAGAGGACGACCTCCATGAGTGGTATAAAAGATACACTGCCTCTCGGTGAGCAACCCCACACCCACACGAGCATGATGGGAAAGTTAGGACAACAAAGCAACTAAGCATGACCCAGGCCAAGCCTAGGATAACATGCGGACTATGCGACCTAAATAACGACCGAGTCAATTAGTGTAGAGAACTGAAGCCCCTTGCAAATAGTTTTCGCATAGTCTCTTCCCTCCCTCAAAAAATTCTCTCTAACCAAGAGAATATCATGCGTGTTGTTGTGAAACTAGATCCAAAAATAGAAGAAAAGAGATATCAACGCTTTAGAAATAAGCCACTTCGAGGGGGCAACCTCCAATACATTACATTAATGAACAATTCTTGAATGATACAAATTAGAAAACCTCCTTTCTATATATAGAAGTCCATGGGGCCACAATATAATCCTAGCCGACCTAACAATAATAATTTAAGGGCACAATAATAATAATATGGGGGTTACAGGGGTACAATAATAACAATAATGGGGTTACACTAACAATAATAAGGGACTATACTAGTAATATAGGGGCCTAACATGCCCCTCTCCTTCAAAAAAGTGTTGTACTCAATGCTTGAATAGCTTTGGGTGCTTCTGTATAAAATTCTCATCCTCCCATGTAGAATCTTCAGTGGGTAAGTTCTTCCACTTCATGAGATACTCTAAAATTGATTGATTTTGTAGCTGTTGAGTTCTTGTTTCCGTTACCGCTTCAGGTTCCAATATGTTTTTTCCTTCTTCATCAAGTTCTGGCAATATTTTTTGAACTCGAAGATTTTCACCTATAACCTTATTTAAGCATGAAACATGGAAAACTAGATGCACTCATGAAGAAGCAGGAAGCTCCAATCTGTATGCCATAGTACCAATCTTTTGCAACACCTTGTAAGGACCATAGTACTTTGGCGATAATTTATTATCCTTCTTAGCTTGCTTGAGGGACATTTGTTTGTATGGTTGTAGCCGTAGAAATACCTAGTCTCCTACATCAAAATTTCTCTCGCTGTGATGTTGATCTGCCTGTTGTTTCATTCGATTTTGTGCCAAATTCAGGGTATCCTTCAAGACTTGGAGAACTTCTTGGTGATGCTCGATGTGATCTTCCACTTCTTGAACCTTCGAATTTTCTCTTAAAGATGATGTGATGGATGGTGGATGATATGCATAAAGTGCCATAAATGGGGTCATTTTTGCTATAGTATGGAAGGAAGTGTTATACCACCATTTAGCGAGAGGTAACCACTTCACCCATTGTGTTTGTTTATCAGATACAAAACAACGAAGATATCCTTCCAAACATTTATTTACTATCTCACTTTGACCATCGGATTGAGGATGATAATATGAGGTATGAGCTAATTGAGTACCAAAACAAGAAAATAACTCTGTCCAAAAATTTCCAGTAAAAATGGGATCTCTGTCGCTCACAATAACCCTTGGGTTTCCATGTAGCTTTTGAATTCTATCCATAAATGCAGTAGCAACAATACTTGCTTTAAATGGACGAGATAATGCACAAAAGTGTGCATACTTGGTAAGTATATCAACTACCACCATGATGACACTCTTTCCTTCAGACTTAGGTAAAATTGTGATAAAATCCATTGAAATATCCTCCCAACGTTGAGTTGGAATGGATAAAGGTTGTAGAAGACCCGGGATCTTAATTGTCTCAACTTTATTTTGCTGGCAAACCAAACATTCTGCCACAAAATTTTGAATATCAGATTTAAGGCCATCCCAAAAAAATTCTTTCTTCACCCTGTGGTAAGTTTTTAAAAATTCTGAGTGTCCTCCTAAAGGAGAAGTGTACAATTCCAAAAGAATCTTTTGTTTTAGTTGGGAATTCTTACAAATATATAAGCGATATTTGTACCATAAGGAATCATTTTTCCAACTAAATGTATCAAATGTACTCAGATCTTGCTACAATTTTTGAATGAGTGTCCACACTTCTTCATCCTTCTTCCATTCATCCCTTGCTTCGGTTATCTAATCTGGTTAGATAATAGACATGGCACAAAGCAACGCTTCCACCTCTTCATTCTTTCTTGAGAGTGCATCTGCAACAACATCTAGCTTCCCTTTTTTGTAGATTATTTCAAAGTCATAACCCAACATCTTTGTGACCCATTTTTGTTGCTCTTCTAAAGATAGTCTTTGTTCCAAAAAGTTTTTAAGACTATCATGATCATTTTTTACCTTGAAGTGTCTTCCCATTAGGTAAGTTCACCATTTCTTTAGTGCATGCAGTATTGCTAACATTTCCTTCTCGTAAATAGATTTTTGTAAATACTTTCCTTTGATTGGATGACTTTCAAAAGCAATGGGTCTTCCTTCTTTCATTAAAACAACACCAATTCCATTTCATGAGGCATCACATTCCACAATAAAGGTTTTTGTGAAATTTGGCGTAGCTAGGACCGGTGCTAGGCACATTTCTTCTTTAAGATGTTCAAATGAATTAGTTGCTTCAGGAGTCCATGAAAATGAATCTTTCTTCAATAATGTTTTTAGAGGTGCTGTTATTCTCCCACAATTCTTAACAAACTTGCGATAATACCCTGTTAACCCAAGAAATCCTCGCAACTGCTTTATGGTTGTGGGGACTTTCCATTCCTTAATGGATTTAATTTTGTTAGGGTCTACCTTAACACCCTCACGAGATACAATATGACCCAGATATTCCACCTCTTTTACTCCAAATAAACATTTGGATGTTTTTGCATATAATTGTTTCTCCTGCAATAGTTTGAGCACCCTGTCAACATGTTGAACATGATCCTTCCAAGACCTATTGTATATTAGTATATAATCAAAAAATACTAGCAAAAAATTTCTAAGGAAGGGTTTGAAAATGGAATTCATCAACCCTTGAAATGTAGAAGGTGCATTGGTAAGGCGAAAAGGCATGACCAAAAATTCATAATGACCCTCATGAGTTCAAAATGTTGTTTTCAGAATATCTTCAATCTTTATTCTAATGTGATGATATCCTAAACGAAGATCTAACTTGGTAAAATAAATTGCTCCATGTAATTCATCCAATAATTCATCAATCACAGGAATGGGAATTTTATCTTTAATGGTGAGCTTATTGAGCTCCCTATAATCTAGACACATGCTCCATGATCTATCCTTCTCGTGTACCAATACTACAGGAGTAGAGAAAGAACTTTGACTAGGTTGAATTATACCAACCTCTAACATTTCTGCAATCATACGTTCAATTTCACTCTTTTACACATAAGGATATCTATAACGCTTGATATTTGGAGGAACACTTCTTAGAATCAAATTAATAGCATGATCATGATCGCGAATAGGCGGGATTCCTTTGGGAGTTTCAAACACCGTGGAATGATTGTCCAAGACTTTTTGGAGATATGAAGAAATATATTATTTTGATGTTGGAACTTCTAGTGAGAATAATTGTGCAATTAAGCCTCATTGTTCTTTCTTTAGAAGCTTTTTCATTACATTAGAGCTTATTATCTTTCCCAAATTCCCTACAATACCTTGTAATTTGACTTCCTTTCCTTTTGAAAAAAAATTCAAGAAAAGTTCTTGAAAATTAAAAGCTACCATCCCCAAAGATTGTAACCATTGTACTCCTAGTATAACATCAACACCTCCCATAGGAATGGAAAAAAATGGACTATTCAATACATATTCCCCCATGGTTAGCTTGATATTATGGCATTTTCTAGAGCAATTTATAGTTCCTCCATTTGCAACCATCACTTGACATTCTGGTGCTGGGTATAGGAAACAATTCAATTCCTTGGCTACCTTACAATAAATAAAATTATGAGTAGTACCTCAATCAATCAACACTATTACCTTTTTCTTCTTGATGTGTCCTTCTATCTTGAGAGTTTGAGGAGTGGTAATTCCTTCCAATGCATTAAATGATATAGTTAGACTCATTTATTCCTCTTCTAGGGTTGGTTCGTGGTGTATACCCTCTTCTTTTGAAGATTCTTGTTCATTCTCTTCTTCCTCTTCACAATCTATGTAAAATAATTTCTTCTCCGCACACTTATGACCTTTAGTGGATTTTCTATCACAACTGTAGCAAAGCCCTTTTGCTATTTTTTCTTCCAATTTTTGTGGTGTCAACCTTGTAGGTTGGGAAAATCTAGGAGTAGCAACACTTCCCTCTTTATAGAAGTGAGTGGTAGGCTTCCTTGTCGCCATAATTTTACATTCAATTTTTCTGGCCAACCTGAATGCCTTCTTCAATGAATCATGTTCCAAAACACGAAATTCATGTTGGATGTCATCCTTTAAAGTACCAATGAAGAGATCAATCCTATGTTCCTCTGAAATATTAGTTACCCTTATATTAAATTTTTGGAAGTCTTCAATGTGATCCCCCACTGAACCCTTTTGTTTGAGATTTATCAATTGGCTAAAGAAGGTGTTGCTCTTTGTATCCTCATAATGTTCTATCATTTCCTCCGTAAAAATTGACCAAGTGAAAATTTTTTTATGGGAGAAAAGCCATCGATACCACACAAATGTATTTTGTTATAAATGTAAAGTTGCAATGCGTAGCTTTTGTGTGTTTTTCACATTATTGAGATCAAAATATTGCTCCATATGTAGTATCCATGTTACAGGTTCCTTTCCAACAAATTTCTTCATATCCATTTTTGGAATATGGTGATTTTTCCCTCCAACATTAGAGTTTATGAAATAACGATTAACATTTATTTTGTTCTCATCATGAGTTTCCTCTATTATCATTTCACCATTACGAAACATTTCTTGTATCAACTTTGTCAAACCTTCCATGTATGCTTTTAGATCTTTCTTCATGTTTTCCATCTTAGATTCCATGCCAGATTCCATGCCATCCATCTTAGCTTCCATGCCATTTTTCAAGCCATCCATCTTAGATTCCACACCTTTCTTCAAACCATCCATATTAGTTTCCATGCCTTTCTTCAAAACTTCTATGTCATTTTTTGTTGCTCTTTGCGAGAGCGAAATTTGCTGCACTTGCTCTTGTAATTTTGATATGTCATGTTGCCATTCTTTGTCTTCATGAGTCATAGTAGAGCCTTCTAAAGGCTTAATGGGTGTTGAATTATTTTTAGGGTCCATTTTAGAATCCAATACTGATATCTATTCTACAATATGCCCTTGGAATCAATTCAACTTGATTCTTCAAACAAGACTTATGCAATTCAGAAAATAAAAATACACACCTTTTACTTGCTTTTGAATAGCTCGATATTGAAATTGAATTATCTCTATAATTGCAGATCCTAAATATCTAAAATTTGGCCCTGTAGTATACCTCTGAAGATTCTTTCAAATGCCATAGGTCTGACCTGATTTGGATTCTTCAAGGCAAAGTTATGTCCAATCTCCCACAATGACCCAATTATGGACTGGTTCAGTAGAGAAAAATTGTGTGACTTTCCACATGTCAAATTTTCCTCATTTGGCTCTAAAATGTATAGAAACAAAAATAAAGTTCGTGTACTTATGGCCAATTTTTACAAAATTCCAATCCGATGCTCAGAGAGAGAGATATGAAGAGTTTCCCATGGTCACCTCTTTGAGATGAAATTAAGGAGCCTGAAAAAGCCCTAAATTCCATAGACCATATCTCCGAAAATATTGAGCACCAAGCTCTAAAAATTTTCAATGTTGTTCCTCAGGATTCCAGATTCGCACTCTAAAAATTTCAGCTTCTGAACCTTCGTAGAAAATAAATTATAGCGACAATGCCATGATGACCTGTTTAGGTTAAATTCAGGAGCCTGCAAAAAGACCTAACTTCCACAGATCATATCTCCGAAAATATTGTGAACCAAGCTATTAAATTTTGCGATGATGTTCCTTAGGATTTCGGCTTTGCACTCTAAGACTTTCAGCTTCTGAAACTTTGTAGCCAAAAATTTATAGAGAAAATTCCATGATGACCTGTTTGGAGCATCAAAACCCTAGAATCCAAAGCTCTGATACCAAATGTTGTGAAACCAGCTCCAAAAATAGAAGAAAAGAGATATCAACGCCTTAGAAATAAGCCACTTCGAGGGGGAAACCTCTAATACATTACATTAATGAAAAATTCTTGAATGATAAAAATTACAAAAACCTCCTTTCTATATATAGGAGTCCATGGGGCCAAAATGTAATCCAAGCCGACCTAACAATAATAATTCAAGGGCACAATAATAACAACATGGGGGTTACAGGGGTAATATAAAAACAATAAGGGGGTTACACTAACAACAATAATGGACTAAACCAGTAATATAGGGTCCTAACACGTACCTATTGCTAGATTTGTTCACACTTTCACCATACGATTAAATGTATGCACCTCCTCAAGCTAACAGCGGTAAGAGGAGTGTTGATTCTACACTCCCCCAAAGAGTCAGACACACCTAAGTCAAAAACATGGAAGTGGAAGTAGAAGACCACCTCTTCTAAAAAATTACCTTTCCAAACATCCACATCTGGAACATTGAGTAGTGTTGATTCCCATACAATCTACTATGTTGGCACAGTGATACCATGCACTATCTGCACTATCCAAAATCACACACCCAAGGTATGACCGCTAATGGAAACATTCAGGCACCTCTGCAGTAGGCATAATTTCCACCCATAAGAAATTTACCATCCTAGCGGGGAACCCAACCTTGCACTCATGCAAAACCCCATCATAGAGATTCTTCCCCCACCAAACGCTGACGACACAATTCACCATATACGATTCGTATCATCGCATACTGGAAATAGGATTGCAGCCACCCCCACATCCCAGGTTTTCCACCTTATTTCTATCACAATAGATCATGGTACCTTGCGCTTTTGTATTTATTTCCTCAAGATCCCAAATTTTCATGCCACTATCGAACTCCTTGATGATACCCAGCCTCTAGAACATCGCCTAGTACAACTAGAGCTCATTAAGGAAACTCGATGAAAATCGTTGCAACTCAAAGAGGCCCACAAGAAATGGGTAAAACCATCTTTCGACTGCCATATCAACCCTCTCTCATTCATTGAAGGAGAACTAGTCCTCCAGTATGATGTCACAAAAGAAGCCCTAGGGCTAGGAAAGTTTGAAACCTTGTGGAAAGGACCCTACATCATCAAACATTGCCTCTAATAGGGGGCATACATCTTAATGGAATCAAACGGGACATGCCTTAGCAACCCCGTCAAAGGCCTTTACCTTAATAAATTCTACCCATAAGGGCCAAGGTGGCCCTTCCCTAGACTGAATGTACACAAACCCGACTACTGAAATTTTTTGACCAAAAAACTTATAAAATGCGCTCAAAGTGCTGCCATGGATCACCAACCTGAACCTTATTTTGGAATTTCTAGCTTAGCAGCAGTCACCTGGGTCATCTACCACTCTGACTGATCACCACTCTGCTCAAATGGTGTGTGCATCAGTTCAGCAACAAACAATCAGGCAGAATATGATGTCATCATCATACTTATGTGCGATGCCATCCATCTGGGCATACGCCATATGCATGTCTACCTTGATTCCTAGTTAGTAGTGTCACAGTTAAAACAAACATTTGAGACAAGAGATACACATCTATTTATAAAATACTTGCATGCAAAAATATTAAGCAGACAATTTGACTATATCACATTTGTACATGTACCAAGAAGTCAAAACCAAACAACTGATCACATAGCTAACAACATTCTAAACTGGAATGCATCTCAAATAAACCATACTACATAAAAAACCAAAAAATATAGATATCTATCAACATAACATAATCCATAAATCAAAACAAGTGACACAACATGTAGAGCCACAAAAAATATCTCTCATATATATATATATATATATATATATATATATATATATATATATATATATATATATATATCAAGATGTAAATGCATGAGTACAAAAAATAGTGTTGCTGACCCATCAGACAACCCAAAGATACACAAAAGTTGTCAAAAAATAAGGGAAACATCATCATAATGGGTGATTTCCTCATGTACAAGTATACTCTAGGGCCTAGCCCCCTCAGGAGGAGCACCTGGACCCATAACTTCTCCCAATACCACCATCGGAGCCCCCGTAACAACTAAGACTGCCACCTGACGTAAAATATGCTGACAGTCCCGCTCCCGGGCCATCACCATCTCTAGCCAAACCTCCTGGACATCATCCATAAAACCCTGAGAATGCATCCCCTGGGTCAAGCGGTCCACTCGCTCCCAAGAATCCTCTGGAATTGACACCCGAGTAGTCAGTTTCACAATATGATTGTCTACGATATCTGCACGTGTCACCTCTGCATCATCACGAGCTCGCTCAGCCATAGCCTCGATAGCGATCGAGTTGCTACCCTCTCCAAAAGGGCCAGCACCACCACCAGGTCCTCCAGCAGCATCTCTTCCCTACCCACCCCTAGGTCTCCACAAAGGACCATGGCCAACCAATCAAGCCACAGGGAAACCTACCTTGCCAACATCTGCAAAGAGTAACAAAAAATATGTCAATGTCACCATCAAAACACATAAACACATATATACTCAAATAAATGCAGAAAACATACAAAATGTACCTGTCATCCCCCAAGCATAACCATGAGGGAGACCCATATCTAGATACCCCTGGAAGTCCATCCCCACATATGCAAATGGAAAGAACATTTGGGGTTCACCTTGAACTAGGCCTCTGTCATGGCATTCTAGTAATGCCCCACCATGCCCCCACCACATCACGGCATCACCTGAGCCCACCTCCTCATACGAGGCTCTCGTGGCCCCCCAGGAGGCACCGCCACCACTGGTCTCAGTAGCACTACCCTCTCGTACATAATGCTGCACAAAATTTTAGCATATGCAAACAAATTTGATCCATTGTGGACCTTATTGAGTTGTGTCACCATCCCATCATAGCAGAAATGGGAAAAATCATAGAAGGATCCAGACCTCAACTGACGCAATACTCCAACCTGTGGGCCTAATGCCTGATGCGGAGCTGACGACCCTGCAAGTCGTACAATCACCACCAGAGCACATCTCTCTGCCAAATATGTCATTGATGCAATGCGGATGCACACCTCTATAAAAGGCACCACACCATGGTGACATCTCTAAAACCTCTCCAGATCCACTCTCCCAAAAGGGAGTGGATACCTCAGTGCCTCACCATGAGGAAGTAACCCAGTCACAAAATATACATCGGTCTCAGGACAGATAAACAGGTTGGTCCCGCGCAACACAAACATGTTGAACCTCCTACGCCAATGCTAGATCAAGAAACGAAGCAATCAGTCCTATGACTGAAGAAGCTTGTTCTTTGCAAACTTCAGCAGCACTCACTGTGCCATTTGACAGCACGCCCCAGCATCAGCAGGTAATGCAGTTCGGAGCTCGGGCCAATCCTGCTCCCTCCATAACAACTTTTCATCCAAACTGGTACCCATCAACAACAAAAAAATTGGAAAAAACATCAAAAATAGGAAAAATTTAAAAGTTTTCTTGCCTCAACCTTTTTCGCGCTTGTCCCTCAGATAGGCACCCTTAGGGCATGCCTGTATTTTCCATAGATGCGCTTAAACTGCACAAAGGAATGAGAACAAAGTTCTTAGAGAGTACTTATCCCCAAAAAATGCGCAGAGAGGGCATGCTTTTTCCCTGATCGCCTATGCAATCTAGGGAAAAAAATACTTAGAATCTGTACAAACCAAGTTTGTACGGATTCCGACACCATCAGACTGAAAAAAATAAAGTGCAGGATGTTATAGATGTTACCTAGGTAAGATATCGCTAATCCATGGTTCTTAGGCTGACCGCAATAGCAAGAACCGCTATGCATAATCCTCTTACCTCTCAAGAAATCAACAAGTAAAAATGAATTGAATTAGGGCCATATCCACCTATGTATCACACTTTTCAAAAAAAAAATGGAGGACCATAACGAGAGATCAGAAGGTCCATTCTCTGAACCGTAAGCTACACTGTAATCAACACTCCATATGAACAAAGGTGATGCCACACAATCGCACTCCCGAAAAGTTATTTTTTCAGCGTCACCAGGTATGCCTTCTCTCATCTTCTTTCTTAAAGCTCATGACTTTCAATAATATTTGGTAAATAAGATGCTTTCACTTGAGGTAGTTGTTTTTGCAAGAAAATCTCACAAACCATTCACAACTCCATGTACTAAAATTTCCATAGAAGGTATCATTCTACCCCCAGCATGATAGATTCCCATTAAGCTCTGCATATCCTGATATAATTTCTCCATTAGAAGTCAACAATAGGTTCCACATATCTTACTGTGTTTATCATCACCCCACCCTGCACATGATAAACATCCTCGTTGGTCGGTACAACCTCCCCTCCATGGCGTTCATCACCCATAGTAGACCATATATCACAGCAAAAGTGATGCCATGGCCATACCACTTTAGTCCGGGAAGCACCTCATACCCATTCGTCCACCATGCATAAAGTTCAAGTTTTACCATACAAACTAAAATCCCCTTTCCAGACGACCAGGTCGTATAAGCAGATCAAAAGCGCACCACCGCGCCTCGCATTTGGCCCACCATACCTCCACCAACATAATACCATTTGCGATAATTTTTCATCTGCTTCATCAACCCCACACATGACACCAACCAATGGCGCCCCCACCCTAAGCAAAACACCTTCCTAACAACATCAATGAGCGAACACTTTCTTATTTTGGGGCACCCGTGTCTATGTTTTGTACAAACAAAACCCCATTATTTTATTCTTTTGGTAAGTGTACAAAGACTGCAAATGGTGCACTACATCCCCCACCCTCTTATTCATATTTTCTCCCATGGCAGCAATCCATGAACACCCTTGGTCAGAGTATACCACCCCCATGCACAAGCCACCATCACATTCATAGCTAGTTTTATACCCACCCTAGAAGTCCTACTGACTCGAGGGATTTCCCCATCAGAAATAACTATGACTGCCGCCAAGCTGCTTAGTACACTCCAACCTTGGGCCACTGAATCCCCAACCTCAGTTTTCAGTCACCCCTCACCAACATGCCTATGTTAAACTCATCACATTCAAGTCCCTGACCCCTGATATCAGTGAACCCCCATTCGGTTGAGGCTTCCTTTTTGTCGACTTCGACACATATTTTCCAGAAAGGAAGTGATATCTTGGATGACTCCTCTCCATAAATGGGGCATCCTCGGGTGGCACTGTGGGAGACATCATTGCCCACAAAAGTCATTGATCCTCATGACATTCGACTACAATAAAATCTTTCATTTCAAGATGGAATCGTACCTTACAACCATTGCACTTTGATCAAATTCGTTAAAGACTCGTGCCTTCATAAGTGTCTCTTTCAGCAATTCTTACACGGGAAGGTCCTAGCCAGTGCCTATCTGTACAATTCATAGCTATATTCCATACCAAGTTTACGCATATGTGTACCAAATTCCACCTATTGTCAAAGAAAAAAACGCCCTGGAGGGCGTCAACAGTCGTCGTCAGAAACCACCAAATCACTACCATATCAGTGGAATAGACAAAACATATATCTGTCAAATAGTTTTTTTTAATTAGCCATAGCATCATGAGCATGGGACATGCCCTCCTCATAGAAAACTTGTCTATATATTTTATTATATTTTCTTGCAGGGGTCCATAGGACATGGTCATCCTTGGAATCGGTGGAGGGTGTTTCCAATTCAAAGTTTCACGCAGGTCTCTCTCTCTCTACGCACGATATACAACAAATAAACTATAATGTATTTTGGCTATACAGTTCTTCCTAGACCTCACACATTAGGGGGCAACTGTTAACACTTAAAAATCGTACAAGCAGAAGACGACATTATTTAATGTCAAGCAGA
Source organism: Pinus albicaulis (assembly GCA_034641835.2). Taxonomy (NCBI): domain Eukaryota; kingdom Viridiplantae; phylum Streptophyta; class Pinopsida; order Pinales; family Pinaceae; genus Pinus; species Pinus albicaulis. The sequence goes on along the minus strand of CM076578.1, from coordinate 1,388,558,441 downwards.
AGGATTTACAGGGCTAGAATACATTACGAAATCTGGAAAGTATTTAAGAATCCCTAAGGTCTGAGGAAAAATCAAATTTGAGCAAGTCATAAATTATTTTGTGCGCATAATCCTTCGCGAAGAGCGCCTTTGCATGCCTTATGACCTGAAAAGCGCACAATCGTGGGAGTGGTGAAAGTCACTTTCCGAGACCACAAAAAAGCACACTCCTGGATAGTGATTCCTCACATGAAGCCGCTTAAGGACAGCCACCAAAGCCCCCTTAGACATTGAGTGAGCACACAATGGAATATGTGTGGCACACAAAGGAATCATCCCCCTCTCTTTGGTCACCATCCACAATGTACCAAGAGAGGGAAGGATGATTTTAATTCTCCTATATAAGGCCACCACGAGATGAAGAATTGGTGAACACATTGTTATGCTAGCCATAATTTCCCATACAATACCAGTAGTGTGTGATCTGGAGCTGGAGACAGAGGGGACTCAATTGTTTGCCATCCAACAAGTTCAGTCCACCACAGTAGAGATAGGTAGAATTTTCAGCGAGGAAATCTTGGGAGTAAAAACATCCTTGCATCGGGACTTAGAACCCATGTTCTAGGGGCCCTTTGGCAAGAGGGTTAAGGTTTCATCCTCATTTCCTACCAGCACTCAATAAGAGGGGCCGAAGAGCCACCTTTAAGATTAATACAATTTTTTGAATCTATTCAGAGTTTTTGTTTATTTGTTTTAGTTTTAGTTTAGTTTTAGTTTATATATGCATGCTATTTCTCTATCTAGTATGTTTATGATTCTAGCTTGTTCCACTAACTTGCTTGACTCCATTTCTTTTTCTGTCCGTTACCAATAACTTAAGTGGGTAAGCCACACCAATTAAGTTGGTGTGATTTCATTCATACGTGCAACAAACACACTAAAACACATGCTGCATCAAAACTACTCCCATAACATAATCGCTTGCATCACTTTGAATCTCAAATGCCAGCTTAAGATCTGGAAGAGCTATAACTATTGTTGTATTGATTTTATCTTTCAAGGTGTCGAAGGATTTCTTTTTCTTTCCTCCCCACTGAAAGATATATTTCACACTTGTCAAAGAATTTAATGTTTTTGCAATGAGTGATAAGCTAGCTATATATTTTCTCCAATATTGGGTTGCTCCGAAAAGGATCCTAACTTAAGTTACATTGTTCGTTTTAGGCCAATTTACAATGACTTCAACTTTGGAGGGATCAATCTTCAATTCACCCCCTCCTATAATATGATCCAAATAAACCAAAAAGGTTTTCACAAATTCACCCTTAGAAATATTCAAATACAACTTCTCTTTCTTCTAGACATCTAAAATTTGTTTCACATGCTTGACATACTATTCAAGAGTCTTACTAAAAATCAGAATATCATCTATATTGAACACATCATATACTCTTCTTTTTCTTGAACACATCATGTAGATTGGTGGGATTAAACACAAGTGTCATATGTCTCAAACAACTATGTAATCCACCTATATACATAAGTAGGGTATCTTGTGAAGAAAAATCCACACCCCAGATTAAAGCTCTTCATCTAAATTCTTGTGTGTAACTTTGGACACTCTCACCTTTATCTTGTCTAAAATTTTTCCAATCCATAATTAATTTGTGCATCTAAGATAATGGATAATTCTTTTTTCTTAATGTAGCTATAAAATCATTCAAAGAAGAGATAATTTTACCACTTTTCTTCAAATCTTATTGAGTTTTGACCTCCCACAAGGTAAGGGATGCACTTTCCAAACGAATAGAAGCAATTTTTATTTGTTTAACATCATCATCAATCTTCTGGATCCTACAATAGACTTCAATTTGATGAACCCAATTATCCAACTTTTCAACATTTACTTCCCCATTGTACATAGGAAATTCAAAGTTGATATAAAGCTTCACAAAAGGAGTATTATGCCATCCTTTTGGAGATTTAGGAGGTGTATGTATATTTGTTGAAGGACATGAAGGACGAGAGAGGATGGAGATGAACATGGAGGTGAAGGAAGAGGTGTGGGTGGGGGATTGCTCCAATCATCAACAATACATTTCCTCTCATTATACAACACTTTCACCATCTCAGACATATCATAGAAAGCCTCTCTAAAATCTCTATCATCATTATAAATTAACTCATATCCTTCTTTAGGTGCCATGATGGTTGGATTTTTACGAGTTTGTGACATCCTTGAACCAATTTAAGTTTTTGTATCTTCAAGCACTCCTTATCCTCTTCTCAATTTATACCTTGTAATCATTCAAGAAAAGACTTGCAAAAATTTTCAATCCCTTAAAAAAATGTGTCTCTAATACCAAACTGATCTGAAATTAAAAAAATGAATCTCTCTTATAAAATTTTGCAAGATATTTTATGTCTTGTGGGAAATGGATCAAAATTTCAAAAGAACATACAGTTATTAAACTTAGTTATTTTTTGCAAATTTAAAACATAAAAAAATAGACAACATGAGACATCAAAAAATATAAATTAAATGACTTAGTTCACCCATCCTTGGCTACATATTCAGGTCTAGGTTCCAGTGTTGGACCTTTAAATTATAAGCTCAAAATTTAAATTACATTAACATACAGTGCTTAAATCACAAAAATAATGTTGACATTGTGTCAAGAACACCAGAAAACCCCTGTGTAGGTTCTTCTTGGGTTCAAAAAGGCTAAAAATGGACAAGTTAGGCATCTTCTTCATTTTGCTTCTATCTGGTCTAAAAATTCACAAAATTGGAAAAATTGGCAATGAATTTCCTCCTTGGAAAATCCGTAAGGCAAAAATTTGGTGCGGCTTGACGTTGATTCTCTTGTTTATTGTGAAAAATGTTGGATTGTTAGTTAGCTCCCTTTCCCTATTCCTACACCCTCTAATCAGTCACGTGGCACTCAAGGTGGCTAATGTTGTGGGATAGAGGCCATCCACCCATCGACTCCATACTCCTGGTCATATCGATTATCCATGTGTTTGTGAGTTGGGGATATGCGACAACCCTCCTCTAATGCCCTTGTTGAGAGTCGCGTGGAGTTTAATGGAACCCAAGGCTAGTGATTCTCATCATGCCCTTATTGAAAACTCCATAGTCACATGGGTACCATAGAACCATGGGCTAGGGCCGCACTCCCTATACCCTTCCACCAACACAAAAAAAAAAAAAGTTGACATTTTAAATTCAAATTCGTTAGGTAGTTGTAGAGAGAATGGAAAATGGAATAGAAGTATGGTGATTTGTATAAATGTGAGGTCGTGGGTTTGATTATGGTAGGGTTTGTCTACACAATAACCAAAATTCTAGCACCATTCCCAAGGCCATGTAGTGGCCTTTCATTAGGCCATGTGGTACCCTTTGATTGGTGTAGGTTTTAACCATGTACAAAAATTATCTACAAAAAAATTCATAAAAACAAAAAAAAAACAAAAAAATAGCAAGAGCATAAAACATAAAATAGATATACATAGAGATTTTTTTCCTAGATCCCAAATCGGGACTACCATCTTGATTTTTCATTATATTCCTTTTAATGTTACAAAACATATATATACATGACGGACCATTCATAAACCCCAATCCATTAACCCTAGATTATAATATAATCGTAGTTCCCTTGACCGGATCTAAAAAATACTAAGGGTTGAAAACCATCATGCCCCAAAACAATGTGAAAACCCATGCACAAAACCATAGGCAGGTCTGCGTGAAACTATTCATGGAAAGAGTATAAAACATACCCAACATTCTCCCACTTGTTGTTTTCTTTCTATAGGGGGCCACAGGACAGCTTAGTGATTAGTCCAGCCCTGCAACACCCATTTCTTCTCTACACTAAGAGAACTATTGAGTGCTCACAGACTTCTTCAATACATCTGCAACATTCTCAAAGTGTCCACCTTTACCAACAACACCTTTTTATCCTCAACCATATCTCTCACAAAGTGATATTAAACATCAATGTCCTTTGTCTTTGAATGATAAGCAGGGTTCTTAGCGAATAAAATTGCACTTTGGCTATCACATTCTATCTTTATATCTCATTGCACCAACCCCATACTTGAACACAATCTCTGTGACGAAAATTCTTCCTCGCTTGCATGAGTGGATTGCGTGTATTTTGCCTCTATAGTTCAAAGAGCCACTACAGAATGTATTTTACCCATCCAACTTAATGCACCCCAAAATAGGCTAAGCAAATACCCACTTTTATGTCTTCTTTGGTCCAAATCTCCAACCCATTCTGCATCAAGAAAACCACAGATTTCCAAAACTATGTCCAATCCTGGTCTTTCCTGGTAGCATGAGCCATAATCACTAGTGGCACGCAAATATCTGAAAACCCGCTTCACTGTTGTCCAATGCTCCTTCCCTGGTTTTGACATAAACATGCTCAATACTCCCACTGCATGTGCAATGTCTTTTCTAATAAAGATAATTTCATACATCAAGACACTCGTTGCACTTACATATGGAACATGGGACATATCCTTCTCTTCTTCTTCTGTCTTGGGACATTGTTCAGCAGATAGCTTTATACTTACATGAATAGGAACCTTTGTCGGTTAACTATCTTGCATATTTAACCTCTTTAATATTGTCTCGAAATACTTCCTCTGGATTAACCAGAGCTTTCTATTTTCCAAAAATCTCTTAATTTCCATGCCCAAAATATAGTTTGCAACACCAAGGTCCTTCATATCGAATTTGGAGAAAAATTGGGTCTTCAAATCTTGGATAATTTCTTTGTCATTCCCAACCAACAACATCTGATCCGCATACAAGACCAAATAATTAAGATAATCACTAATTAATTTAAAATACACATAGTGATCCTCTTTGCTTCTGGTAAAGCCAATTTCCCGCATATAGGTATCAAATTTCTGATATGACATCGTTGGTAACTATTTTAACCCATACAAATACTTTTTTTAAACTATATACCAGTTCTTCCTTACCCTTCACCACAAATCCTTCATGTTACTTCATGTAGATCTCCTCTTCCACATCCTGGTGAAGAAATATTGTCTTCACATCCATCTATTCTACCTCAAAATCAAATGCAGCAACAACACATAAAAGTAATCTAACATAAGTAACCTTGGCAATAGGAGAAAAAATATCACCAAAATAAATTCCCTGCACCTCAGAATAACCTTTTGCTACCAACCAAGATTTGTATTTCTCCACCTTGCCTTCTACATTCATCTTCTTCTTAAACACCCATTTTCTCCCTCTTAGTGTTATGTAATTTCGAGGCTGAAGAAAGAATCACATATACCAACATAAAACCAACTTTGGAAACTAGGATCTATCCCTTCCTGTTTCAGAGAGGGCTATCTCTATAAGATTTATCTTTGTTTGACTAAGTTTTAGGCTAGTAATGATTGTACTTGGGTTTTGGGTTTGGATTTTGGAAAATTGATTGTATTCAATGGATTAATGTTTATTGGGCAATGGAGTCAAAATATTACTGGATGGTTGCATCAAATTTTCACAAAGTAAACACAGGGCAAGCTAGGAATATTTACTGGATCTTTCGAATTTATAAAAGGATTATGACAGAAATATGAAAATATTGAGTAGAACTAAAGAGAAATTAAGAATTGTTTAGTTTGGCCTTCAGTGGAAAACATAATGATTGTAAAGGCAGTCATAATAAGGTACTCAAAAGTAAATCCTATTCATCATGCTTTCTTCTTTATAATTGGAATTCAGATGATTACAATGAAAGATGAAAATGAGACTTACTAATAGAAGAAAAACATCCCCAGTATTTGTGCCACAAGAATCTTGTGAATGGTATGATTATTATTGTTGCTCCAGTGCTTTGTAAAATATTACATTAATCCAAAAGATAAAAATAATCTTGATCTCAATCAATCAACATTTGATACTTCCAAAACTGAAGTTTTATACAAAAAATTACAATCATACACTCTCTAACAAACATGGTATTTTTAGACTTAAACTTGAACTAAAAGCTCTAACTTATTACAAAATTATAGCTTCGGTGGAATGCGTTGTGCAACTACAGATGCTGATGTAGTGGGATAGTTAGGACGTGGACCACATTTTACTACTGTACTGGAAAATGAGCTAAGTGTTGTGCTGGGATATCTATTGTATGAATTCCCTTATCTCTTGCAATTACAACATAATCTTCTTTTCCGCAAATGAATTTGCCGGAATTGACCCTTGGTGTCTTTTCACTACCCAAATCCTTCTTGATGTGTTTAACCCTTTTTAAAAAAAAAAACAAAGTATAAGATCATATACCCAGACTTGAAATTTTTTATATTTTAGCTCTGAAGCCACATTGCATTTGCATAAAATCACACATCGCATGCTTTACAGTTTAAGTTATAAGAAACCAAATCGATGATGCGATGTCAAGTGGGAGGTGACGTCAAGGGAAGGTGGGACCGACCTCATCGTAATTGAAAATCTTAAGTTTTAGCTATAAGCGGCAGAGCTAAACTCTAAAATATGCGAAGTGCGGGGAGAAGGCGGTGACTTGGAGGGAAAATGGGACTGACTGCATCGCAAATTGTGAACTTAAAGTTTTGTTATGAGCATGGGATTAAATGCTAAAACAAGTGAAGTGCGAGCAGAGGGACCCACCCACATGGCACATCGCAAATATTAATTTTTACCACACATCACATAATTTAAAGTTTGAGCAATGCAATAAAGGCTAAAATCAACGAAGTGCGATTTGCGCATATTAGAGGACGATGTGGCAAGATGGAGCCCACTACATCGACGAACTTATAAAGCAGTGAATGTTTTATGCGGTAAGGAAAATTTTATGAGGTTTCATGATATATCAATTTATTTCAATGTATTTCAAATGGCTTTAAGTAGGGGGCGGAGCTACCGTGGTGGGGCCAACCACATCGCAAGTTAAAAAAAATACATTGCAGGTGCTTCAGACGGTATGTTAAAAAATGTGCGATGCGATATATCGCAAATCGGTGACCGCGAGTGTTAAGGTTTTGTTGCGATGCTAAAAGTTATAATATGCAATCTAAGAAGTGGTATTTTATGCAATGTGCGATGGATGGTGTGGGAGAAGGTTATGTATCAGGGAGAAATGGCCCACTTTAATCGCAATCGAGCAAATGAGAAGTAGAGGTAAAACAACGATATAGAAGCGAAAAAGGTAAAGTAGAAATATAAATTGGAAAGGTGGAAAAGGTAAGGTTTAATGTTTTTAAAGGAAAATAAAATGAAAAGGAAGTGTGGTGAGTGAATGGGTAAGGTGGGTCCTCACCAATGAAACATGGTAATGTGGTGTGGTCAGTTTTTTAGGATGAGTTCCAAAGTCTTTTAAAGACATTCCTTTGAGCACCTTTAACTTATAATGGGTCTGTTAGTCATCAATATTTTTCACTATCTTTGGATGACTATATAATGGTTATAGTTTTCTAAAAACAATATTCCTTGAATATCTTTAGTTTCAGAAATCTCACTACCTTCATTATCTTAATAAAACCTTTTTCCCTATCTATCAGTTTTCCATCTCAAATTCACCCTGTTTCTCTTTAAAAACTCATTATGGCTTTATACCTCTCATTTTCATCCCTATTTCCTACCTAAAAACTCATTTCCCATCCTCCCTCTAAGATTTCTTGTTTCTGACTCATTCCCCTATCCCCTCGAGCATAATAGCACTTTTGGAAATTCTCTTTTCACTTGAAAGTCTTTTAAGTCAAAATTTCATTCAAAAATAGGTCAAAAAGCACTCCCATTAGGTCATTAGGGTTTTGCATTATTCAAGGTCATTCCTTCATTCTGATGAAGTCAACATATATATGAGAGGGATTGAAAAAGATCATCGTGTTTGGCCAAAGTGGAGCAAAGAAATCCAAACCCCATGTTTGATCAACCTGCAATGCCAAAAATTTAGAAAGAGTATCAGTGCCCAAGTCATCATTGTTCACAAGTACTAAACCCTAATTTCCCCTCCCACTAAGCTAGGGTTTTCTATGGAAATGCGAAATTTGAGTAGTGGAGCCATAAGGTAGGTCATATTAGTAAGTATAAGGTCATTTCAGCTCATAAGATCATGTCTCCATCATTTCTTGAGAATTATTTCCAAGGGTCAAGCCATTAGTCACTCATAGGGATAGTTTTGCATCAAACTATGTTTTTGACCAAAAAGAAATGAATTTGAAAAAAGTGAGAGACTTTTTCTTCCACCATAGGTCCAAGAAGAAAAACCTTTTCATATTTTCCATAGGTATCATGGTTTCAGAGTAATTTCCAAGATACTGGTTCCATAGGAGAGTTGCTGCACTTCTAGAGTGACCTTGGGAAAATAATTTTTTCTCATAGTTTGAATGTCCAAATAGCTTGCTTCATAAGTCAAATGATAGTTATACTTGACGATATTTCCAATGAGCTATCATGACCTCCATTGGGAGTTGAGGAAGGTGCCCAAACGTTGCCTGCACCAGCACTCTGCATTTTTGCACCCTCATTCAGCACATTTTGACCAGTCTTGGGAGAATCAACTTTTGACATGTCAAATCAACTCGAATCAGAAAAAAAAAAGGTATATTTCGAAATAAGACTTCAAGAGATTTCCAAAAATCTATGCTAGGCCTAATTTGGACACTGCAAAGACCTCCAAAATTGTTCTGCAAAACATTGCTTCATTTATTCATCCTGGTGTTGCGCGTTCAGAAGGTTGGCATTGCGCGTTTGGATGGGCGTTGTGCCCTAAAATAGTGGTGATGCGCGCCTACATAGTGAATATTTGTGAGGGTTGTGTCACCTTAAACACTTCAAAACCACTTCCAAGATTCTCCTAAATTCCTCCAAGAGCCCTAAAACAGTAAGTACATATCATATACCTTGTTCCTATGATATTTGATAGCTCTTGAATGCATTGAAGTGAAACCCTAATTTCAGTTTATAATCATTTTCGATCCGTGACCTTATTTATCCTTCTAAACATAATTTCAGTCATAGGCAGGGTAAATTTCATTCACCTAGGTTTTCCATTAACCTATTTTGTTCATTCACTTAATGTTGGGAAAAATACTGAGAGGGGGGGGGGGGGGGGGGGTGAATCAGTATTTAGAGCTGACTGAAAAATTTTTACTTTTTCTTTGAGAAGATTTCCATACATGGTTTTTATGAACTGAACTAGCGTATGCATGCGGAAATATAGAAGGAAACTAGCGTATACTGATTTATCTTTCAGATTTAGAGAATCAGTATTTTAAACAGATTTATTAGTTATGAATAAGGCTAGATAATCTGAAGTTATGAGAAGTAAACAACAGTATAAAACATCACACACATGAACACCAATATTTAAGGTGGAAACCCAAATCGGGAGAAAACGACCGCTGCTGTCATCTCTGTCTTCAATCTTTATTATATAGAAAACCTTTTACAACATTGTACTGATGCAGACTTATACCAGTACGAAGACCTCTACCTGCAGAAGGCTGCAACCTTCTCTCGTTTTCAAGCTACAACTGGAAGGGAGATCAAACCCCCTGATCTCGTTTACCATCCTCTCCTGGAAGGGAGCTTCGACCCCCTGATTTCAACACCAACTTCTACTGGCTGAAAGCTTCTACTTTCATACTGAAGGCTTCAACCCTCAGATCCACTGCAGACCACGTTTCATCAATTTTCATACTGGATCAAAACAGCTTCAACACAACCCCTTAACATTAACAACCATACTTTACTCAAAACTTCAATCAGAACAGTAAGACCACTGTAACCAAAACATCAGAAATAACCCAGACTTCAAAAACAAATATGCAGATACAAAATCAACTCTGAACATTCATCAATTAGCATACGCTACTTCTCTTTACTAAAGCCGCGTGTATACGCGCTTCCCTGCTCACCAACCTGTGTATGCCTCTGTGCATACTGTTTTTCATAACATGAAATGCATATGCCACTTCTCTTCACCGAAGCTGCGTGTATACGTGCTTTTCTTCGTATCAACCTGCGTATACTTCTGAGAATACTGATTTTCAGAATGTGATCAATCTTAGATTCAGATCTGAGGTTTTCAGGCAGACACCTTCTCAGAAATGCAGAACCTTTAGACAGTCAGTCAGGTTTAACCATGTTTTCTCACTCATCCTTCATCATGTTTTCTCAATCAGTGATTAGATTTGTTCATTATAAAATCAGCAGCATACTCCATATTCAATTAACCCAGAACCTCAAGTAGACTTCATTGACCGACAGCAGAGAGAAAACATAAATCACAGAAGTAATATCTGTAAATAAAATTCAGAAACCCTAACTTCCATACGCGCTTTTTATTAAGCGAACCCGCGTATATACGTGCTTTTACTGAGACAAACTAGCGTATAGATCTGTAAAAGATAAACTTGTAGAACATACCAGATCTATAAACTTACCCAGATTTCTTAAATTTCTTCATCAGACTTGCGCCAGGTCTTCATCATTTCTTTTGCAGATCATCCTAGAGATTCATCATTTCTAGATCTAGAGATATTGAACCTTCATCATATCCATAGATGCATCATAGATTCAGATCTATCAATTAAGAACAGAGTTCAACCGTGCAGATATCTCTTAAAGAGATTTATTTATTAACAACCCTTACACATGCACATCTTGCACTATGATCCTCTTCTCCTTATATAGTTTTAGCCTACCATGAGCCAAAACCACACAACTTCCGATGGTATTCTTGGACGGAATCAAATAAACCATACATCGCTCAATAATGTGTGCCAAAACCATGGTAATTCCCCTTGGTATTATAAATTTGGAGCACAAAAGGGAATACACGACTTGGGACGTACTTATCCGCGTGCATATGCGACTTGGCCTTTACAAACTCGCGTATACATTGTGACATATTATATTTATCATTTCTCCAGCACTTACTGGAAGTCTTTTCTCTGTCACATCTGAACTGAACTGTAGATACACCATTCTTACATCTTTAACACATAGGTTGCTATCCAAAGAAAACTTCATCAAGTAGGTTGCCATCAAGGACAACACATTGCATCATATTGCCAACAATCTCCCCCTTTAGACTTGATGGAAACCATGATGGTGTTTGATCACCACAACAGATAGATACATTGAATATAACCATTATTCAAAAACCATGATACTCTCCCCCTTTGACATCAAGGGCAAAGGGCGGATCAAAACCAAAACAAGGTTTTTCTTCTCTTGTAGAAAGAAGATCTTTGTAGATCTAATGTGCACTGAAGTCACCATGCTCCCGCTGAGTTCACGCTGAATCTTCAAACATATTTTTCAATTAATTACATGAATCTATGACCTTTCCTATCATCAAGAACTCATACTTACATCAATGATCCAACCAAGTGGATTTACATATGTGACTCAAGTACCCAATCAAGTGGGTTTACACATTTTGAACAAGTCCTTACAAGACTGAATATTTCAATTTTACATCATAGGTCTCAACATGACCTTTTTCACAAATTACAGAAATGACTTATACAATCAAGATCAAAGATTCTCAAGCATGAGATTAGACTACAACAAATAATTAGAATGCCAACAATGCATCCTTTCCACATGACCAATGCTCCCCCTTAGCCTGTGCATCCTGAACAATTTCAACAGCAAATCATCAAGGCATCTTCATCAGAAGCATTAGAGAATGAAACAGAAATATGAGAGCTAGAACATCACCAGAGATACCCAACAACACTGTAGCTATGCTGAAGAATGCTGACCCAGAAAAAATTTGTCAGCAAACACCCATACGCAGTTTTCTGTCTATAAACTCGCGTATATACGCGACTGTCCATCAGGAAATCCGCGTATCCTATTTAATCTTCTGAATTTAAGCAGATCTGATCTTCTGAGAGGCAGAGACAACTCCCAGCTTCTATCTGAGATATTTGAAAGGTTCCCCGAGTAAAGGTTTGGTAAATATATCAGCAACTTGTTCTTTGGAGGGAACATACTCCAACTTCACCTTTTGTTCAAGCACTTGTTCACGTAAGAAGTGATACTTGATGGGAATGTGCTTGGTCTTGGAATGCATAACAGGATTCTTTGAGAGACTGATGGCACTTGTATTATCACACATAATGGAGATAGGGGGTGAACATTTGATTTGAAATTCTTGTAAGGTTTGCATCATCCAAAGAAGTTTAGTGCAACATGATGCGGCATTACGTGGCTGGATAACTAGGCATGTAGATAATGCGATAGAGCTTTCTTCTTATTTGAACTAGTATTTGAACTAAGATACTAACCGGGTCCCCATATAGAATGCACCACCACTAGTGCTTTTCCGATCGCCAGCATTTCCGGCCCAATGCATCAGTGTATGCATGAAGAGTAAGATTTGCATTCTTTGAATACCATAGTCCAAAATCTTGAGTTCCTTGTAGATATTTGAGTATTCTTTTCACAGCCTGAAGATGAGACTCTTTTGGATTAGCTTGGAATCGTCCAACAATCCCGACTGCATGCATGATCTCTGGTCTTGTCCCAGTGAGATAAAGTAGACTTCCTATCATAGATCTGTATTCTGGTTGATTTACGGTGGGGGAATCATCATTAGAACTGAGATTACATCCAGTTATCATTGGTCTACTTAAAGGTTTGCAATCTTCCATGCCATACTTCTTCAGGATTTGCTTGAGGTACTTTGCTTGTGATAAGAATATACCATCTATTGCTTGTTTCACTTGCAGGCCAAGAAAGAATGTTAGTTCCCTAAGTAAAGACATTTCAAATTCTTGCTACATATCATAAGCAAATTTCTGACTCATAGACTCTTTATTACTTCCAAAAATGATATCATCGACATATACAACCACAATCAACAGTTTGTCATTTTCAGTTTATGTGTATAAGTTGCTATCAGCAGACCCCTTTGAAAATCCTTGTTGATGAAGATATTTGTCAAGACGATAGTACCATGCCCTTGGAGCTTGTTTGAGGCCATATAGAGCCTTTTTAAGTCTACAAACAATTTTTTCATCATTTCCCAAAATGAATCCCTCTGGTTGTTCAATATAAACTTCTTCTTCTAGATCACCATTGAGAAAAGTAGATTTAACATCCATTTGATAAACTCTGATTTTTTGGAAGCTTGAATAAGCAAGAAACATTCTTATGGCTTCAAGTCTGGCTATAGGAGCAAAGGTTTCTTCAAAGTCTATACCTTCTTGTTGAGCATACTTCTTTGACAGTCTAGCTTTATATATTATAACATCCCCATTCTCATTTAACTTGTTTTTGAATATCCATTTAGTTCCAATGACATTTTTGTCATGAGGTCTTGGTACTAATTCCCAGTCCTGTGATTCTTTTCAATTTGATCAAGCTCTTCATTCATGGCTTGAATCCAACATTCACCTTTGCTAGCTTGATTGACATTGTGTGGTTCAATAGTGGATAGAAATGCCAGATAGCTAGAAGATCCCACAAGATTCCTTCTTGTTTGTACACTTGATCCCTTTTCTCCCAAAATTTGAGATTCTAGATGATTCTTTTGAACATATCTGGATGGAGCTTTTTCAGATAAATCATCTTCGGGTTCTTCATTGGGTTCACTGTCTATATCATTTCTATTTGATGTAGAAGGATATATGTCATCATCATCTTCATCTGTTGTTTGTTTTTCTTCTTTTGGAGCTGCAGGAGACTCATCAATAACAACATCAATACATTCAACAATCTTTTGAAGTCTTTTATTGTAACATTTATATGCTCTACTCCTAGAGGAGTAACCAAGAAGTATTCCTTCATCTGCTCTGGGTTCAAACTTGCCAAGTTTTTCATCATTATTTTTGATAAAGCATTTGCTTCCAAAAACTCTAAAATGCTTCACAGTGGGAGGATTACCATACCATAGTTCATATGGAGTTTTATCACTATTTACACGAACATGTGCCTTGCTAAGAATATTTACCACTGTATGTGTTGCTTCTCCCCAAAATGTGTCAGGTGTTCCGGAATCATCAAGCATAGCTCTAGCCATTTGTTGAACTGTTCTATTCATTCTTTCTACTATGTCATTTTGTTGTGGAGTTCCAGCTACAGAAAACTATCTTTTTATGCCATGTTGTTCACAAAATTCAAGGAATTCATCTGATGTATATTCTCCTCCTCGATCAGATCTAAGACAATTGATTTTTAGATCTAATTTATTTTCAACCAGTCCTTTGAAGATCTGAAATTTCTCAAATGCTTCATCTTTGTGTTTAATCAACCCAATTCAACACATTCTATAGAAATCATCAATAAATAAGATATAGTATTGTTCACCACGTGGTGACTTTTTCCTCACAGGTCCACATATGTCAGTATGAATGAGTTCAAGAGGCTTACTTGATGATCCTTCCTTGGCATTAAATTGCACTCTGGTTTGCTTACCGAATTGGCAAGATTTGCATATGATACTTTCAGGTAGAGTAATATTGGGAAGATCATGAATAGCTTTAATTCTACTTGATTTGTTGATTTGAGAGAAGCTCAGATGCCCCAACCTTCTATGCCATAGCCAGTTTTCTGAAGATTTACTCAAGTAACATTGTTCCTTGCAGTTCTTCAATACATATAGATTGCTTGGAGTTCTTTTTCCTTTTATAATTGTTTTACCTGTATCAAGATCACGTACCACACATTCTTTTGAACTAAAGACAACTTCAGTTCTTTGATCACACATTTGACTTACACTTAACAGGTTATGCTTTAATCCATCCACATACATGAAATTATTATCTTTCACCTTTTCTTTTAGAAAAACAGACCCTTTTCCCTTAATGACAGCAGGAGTATCATTTCCAAATGTAACATTCTTTTCTTTTTCTAGCGCACTATATGCAAGAAGTTTGTTTTTGTCACCTGCCATATGTTTTGAGCATCCACTATCAATGTAACATTTATTTTCTTCACCTTCTGTAAATAAATATATGCCACAATTTTCAACTTGTAATTCCTTCTTTTTCCACACTTTGGAGCTTGAAGGAAATTGCTCTTTTGGCTGGACTTTTCTCCTGCATTCAGATTCTTCATGGCCAAAGTTATTGCAATAAGCACATTCAACTTCATTTTGAAGAGGAGAAAAGTTTTTATAGGTATTCTTCTTTGTTCCAATATCAATCCTTTTCTTTCTTGCTTCTCTTGTCATTATGGTTTTATATGCAACACATTGAACAACTTTATGACCAAAATTGTGACATGAGAAACATTGTCCATTGAAGAAGAAATTTCTGCGATCATGAAATCTTCTACTTGAATTTACCTGTTGATTGGTGTTTCTTTGAAAGGTATTCCTGTTAGTGTTCTTTGAATTGAGATGGTCATGCTTTACCTGTAAATATTCTTTATTCCCTTGCTGAGTGGCAGAATGTTGTATACTAGTTGTAGCTGCTTTTAGATAATTTGGTGTTGAAGCCTGAGAAGATTCTCCGATATATCCAAGACATGTCTTTATAAGAGGAGAATATTGTACCTTGATAATCTCATCTAAGGTTTCAGATCCTTTAGAAAATCTAAGATTCAAAGTCGTCACTTTCTCAATTTCTTTTCTTAGACTTACTATTTCACATTCTAATTTCTCATTGTGTTTCTCCTTCTCTTCACGCTGATTTTTCAGAGTTTCTATGGATATATTACTTTCTTCTAAGCATATTTTACCTTCTTCTAAGCATATTTTGAGTTGATTGAATTCATCAAGAAAATCATTGTCCTCTAAAGCATCCATAAAGTATCTTTCTCTTCTCTAGATTATTTTTCAAATGCCATGAGAAGTCTAAGATCTTGTTCACATTCTTCCTCACTGTCAGATAACCCATCACTATCTTCATGAGTATAGTAACTTTTTCTAGTGCTAAACCGATTCTTATTCCTTCTTGCTACTTCCTTCCCTTTTCCATGTGTTTCTTTGTAAGGACACTTAGCAGCATAATGACCAACTCTTCCACAAGAAAAAAATTTGAAAGGAAGCTTACCTCTGAACCGTCCTGTGCCAAGTTGGAGTTTCTTTACAAAATTTACCTCATCTTCTTCTAAGATATACCTTGATCCTTCTGTCTCTTGTACTTCTTTCCCTTTTGTAGAAGCTCTAAAGATGACTTCTTTGACTTCAGATGGTCCTCCTCTTCTCATTTCACATGCAGTTAGTATGCCATGAAGTTGCACCACAGTAATATTTTGAAGATCCTGCTTTTCTTCAAGAGCAGAAACTTTTGACTCAAATTTTTTCGTTAGTGATCTTAAAAATTTCTCAACCAAAGTAGATTTGGTTATTGTTTCTCCCAGATTTCTCATACGATTTACAATATCATCAAGACGTAAAAATAAATTGGCAATGCTCTCCTCATTATCCATTTTTAGATTCTCATATTGAATTCTGAGAGTTTGGAGTTTAGCATTTTTTACCTTTGCATCACCTTCATAAATTAGAATGATTTTGTCCCATATTGCCTTTGCTATATTCAACTGCATGAATTTGACTCGATTCGCTTAGAACTTTCCCAATAGAGAATTAACCGCTTTTTGCATTTGTCTTATAATTCTTTCTTTCACAATCCGTTGGCACTGCTGATGTTGATATCCTCCTTCAACAATAGCCCATACATCTCGCTTCCCAAAGATCAAGATAGATCCCCATCCTTGTTTTAAGACAATTGTTTCCGTTGAAGAGCTGAGGCCCCATAGATGCTATTCCATATTGATTGTTCATCTTGATTGATCTTCCCCTATCCCCTTCTCTAGTGGATAAGTGAATTTTTTCATAGACTCGTTTGAGCTTGGTGATACTCACATAATTTCTTTAGGGAAATACCTATGAGAGGGGGTGGGGTGGGGTGAATCATTATTAGATTGTTCTAGTGTCTTTTTACTTTTTCTTTGAGAAGATTTCCATATGTAGTTTTTATGAACTTAACTAGCGTATGCACGCGGAAATATAGAAGGAAACTAGCGTATACTGATTTATCTTTCATATTTAGAGAATTAGTCTTTTAAACAGATTTATCAGTTATGAATAAGGCTAGATAATTTGAACTTATGAGCAGTAAACAACAGTATAAAGCATCACACACATGAACACCAATATTTAAGGTGGAAACCCAAATTGGGAGAAAACCACCGCTGATGTCGTCTCTATCTTCAATCTTTATTATATAGAAAACCTTTTACAACATTGCAATGATGCAGACTTATACTAGTACGCAGGCTTCTACCTGCAAAAGGTTGCAACCTTCTCTCGTTTTCCAGCTACAACTGGAAGGGAGCTCCAACCCCCTGATCTCGTTTACCAGCCTCTCCTGGAAGGGAGCTTCGACCCCCTAATTTCAACACCAGCTTCTACTGGCTGAAAGCTTCTACTTTCATACTGATGGCTTCAACCCTCAGATCCACTGCAGACCATGTTTCATCAATTTTCATACTAGATCAAAACAACTTCAACACAACCCCTTAACATTAACAACCATACTTTACCCCAAAATTCATCAGAACAGTAAGACCACTATAACCAGAACATCAGAAATAACCCAGACTTCAAAAAAAAATATGCAGATACAAACTCAACTCTGAATATTCATCAATTTAAATAGCATATGCTACTTGTCTTTACTGAATCCGCATGTATACGTGCTTCCCTACTCACCAACCTGTGTATTCCTATGTGCATATTGTTTTTCATAACATGAAATGTATACGCCACTTCTCTTCACCGAAGCTGCGTGTATACACGCTTTTCTTTGTATCAACTTGCGTATACTTCTGAGAATACTAATTTTTAGAATGTGATCAATCTCAGATACAGATCTGAGGCTTTCAGTCAGACACCTTCTCAGCAATGCAGAACCTTTAGATAGTTAGTCAGGTTTAACCATGTTTTCTCACTCATCCTTCATCATGTTTTCTCAATCAGTGATTAGATTTGTTCATTATCAAATGAGAAACATACTTCATATTCAAACAACCCAAAACTTCAAGTAGACTTCATTGAACGACAACAGAGAGAAAACAAAAATCATAGAAGTAATATCTGTAAATAAACTTCAGAAACCCTAACTTCCATATGTGCTTTTTATTAAGCTAACCCGTGTATATACGTGTTTTTACCGAGACAAACTAGCGTATAGATCTGTAAAATATAAACTTATAGAAAAGACCAGATCTATAAACTTACCCAGATTTATTCAATTTCTTCATTAGACTTGTGCCAGGTCTTCATCATTTCTTTTGCAGATCATCCTAGAGATTCATCATTTCTAGATCTAGAGATCTTGAACCTTCATCATATCCATAGGTGCATCATAGATTTAGATCTATCAATTAATAACAGAGATCAACCATGCAGATTTCTGTTAAAGAGATTTATTTATTAACAAAACTTACACATGCACATCTTGCACTATGATCCTCTTCTCCTTATATAGTTTTAGCCTTTATCAATACCATGAGCCAAAACCACACAACTTCCGATGGTATTCTTGGATGGAATCAAATAAACCATACAACAATTAATACTGTGTGCCAAAACCATGGTAATGCCCCTTGGTATTATAAATTTGGAGCGCAAAAGGTCATACGCGACTTGGGACGTACCTATCCGCATGCATATGCGACTTGGCCTTTACAAACTCGCGTATACATTGTGACATATTATATTTATCATTTCTCCAGCACTTACTGGAATTATTTTCTCTATCACATTTGTAGATACATCATTCTTACATCTTTAACACATAGGTTGCTATCCAAAGACAACTTCATCAAGTAGGTTGCCATCAAGGACAACACATTGCATCATATTGCCAACACTTCATTCCCTTCACTCATTCCCTTCGCTTGTTCAAACTAGCCATATCATCTCCTATTCCCTTAATCTTATTACATTTACCCTAGGGTTTTCACTAGCCTAGGCTCCCTTACATATTCCCATTTCCTTCATTTCCCGACACCTCCATTCACGTCACACTCCTTCATTTCATTCATCCTCTCCCTAGGGTTTTGACACCAAATACATCATGGAAACCTAGCAGAGGTGAAA
Source organism: Pinus albicaulis (assembly GCA_034641835.2). Taxonomy (NCBI): domain Eukaryota; kingdom Viridiplantae; phylum Streptophyta; class Pinopsida; order Pinales; family Pinaceae; genus Pinus; species Pinus albicaulis. The sequence goes on along the minus strand of CM076578.1, from coordinate 1,388,539,386 downwards.
TTAGCAAGCCTAAGAGGGCTGATTTGGGCACATTGGTACATACCTATTAGAGAGGCCATAGGCACGTGTTTGCTTCACTTGGAGTTAAAGGGGCCATGCCTTCTTTATCAACACAACAGGTAGACAGAGATAAGGAAAAGGCTAGAGAGCCTATCATTGATGAGCAGGAGGAAAAACATGAAATAGAGCAGGTGTTTCAGTTGATTGAGCTTGATGGTGAGGAGGATTAGCCTCCAAGATAGAGACCAAGGATTAGAGGGCTGAAAAGAGCTCTAGCCCTAGAGAGACAAAGGGAAACTGACCTAGCAGACCAGCTTACACTAAATGAAAAGCTTTCCCTAGAGATCAATGAAAACAAAGAAGCATGGCTTGAGAGGATCAACCAACACTTGGAGAAGCTCTTGGCCAAGGCTCACAAGGACAATGACTTTTTGAGGGCAAGAGATAAAATTTCATGCACGGAAAGAGAGAATTTCATTAGCCTAGCTCAAAGAGCTAATGACAAAATTGAAAGTTTGACCAAGCTAGGGGAGAAATAAAAGTTGGAAATACTTGCTGAGGTATCACTTCATGCCTAAATCACTCATTGAGCAAGTACTCCAACAATTTTGGCACATTTTTGCACTCATGTTAATTTCTACAATTTTTGATAATTTTCAACACAGAAAATTGGATAAACGCACAGCACCACTGGCGTTGTGCTCTTGTTTTGGCCATCCAAATGGAAAATGGTCAACATATTCATGTTCCTATTGATTATTAAATAAACCTTGGAAATTTTTAGGATATTTGGAGCAAAAATGGTCCCTCAAAAAGGCCAAAAACTACCAAAAATCGCCTTTTTGCCCTCTTTTTGGCACTGGCGCTACGTGTTTACTAGTATTGGGAGAAGTGATTTTTTATAGGGCAGATGGGAGCCATTTTGGAAAATCAAAGCACATTTGTAACCCAGACTCAAAGACCTTTCCAATGAGCCATAATGGAGCTCATTTGGACATCAGGAAGGCCTCCAAAAGTTGGCTGCAGTACAGGACATTTTTACTACCTTGGCGCTGCGCATTTGCACTGGTGCTGCATTCTTACCAAGAGTTATTGAAAAGGATTTTTAGAAGCCTTAAAGTCAAAAAAATTTCAAAGTTAGATTATAATTTATGTTAGGAGTTATTATTACAAGGAATGAGTCTTAGATATTTTTCCTTGGGCCTTGCATGGTCTTAAAGGTCAAAATGGATTAGCTATGTAATAAATGACAACTCAAACCCTCGCTAGGGTTCACCTCCTCATTTTGAAGATAAATACTGCATGTATGCTTCATAATTTTTGTTGGTTTATTATTGAGATGAATATTACTTAGAATTTGATTTGTGAAGAAGTTTCCTTTGGAGCTTTGTAATTGTTTTGGACTGAATGTTAATGGAGCAAGCACATTCACATGATTCATGAACTTTTTAAATGGTGATGTTGTTCTTATATTATAATTGTTTCTTTCTGTTTTCATATTTTTCATCCTTTCTCTTATAACAGAGCAGAACATTTAGGTTAAGGTATGATGTTAGAGGCACCTTAAGTCTATCTTCTATCTATTGTTTAAATGTTTTCCTCTGCTGGGTCTGATTGGAAAATTCTTAATTACTTTATGATTCCACCTAGCTTGTTGTCTTCAAAATGATTTAATAAGAGTCAAACCGAAGAATTTTATGGTATGTCTTGTCCTTTGGTGTCGCTTGAAACATTTTTTTTAAGGCCTTTCTTTGAAGTTTACTTATTAGAGTTTGGCTAAGGAGTTTTATTGTTTGCCATGTCCTTTGGTCGATCTTGAATAGTCACTTTGAAGGTATTTTAAAGTTTGATTGAAGAATTTAGGAGTTCCCTACTCTTTAATCATCACTTATATGTCATCTTAAATGTTTTCTTTGTCTGAAGGTAGATAGCTAGAGAATTTAGGAGTTCCCCGATCTCTAGGGTTTGCTGGATTGTTGTCTCAAAGTTTACTTGGTAAACCTAGGCCAAAGAAGTTTATGGTGTGCCTTGTCCTTTGGTTATTTCTTAAAGCATAGTTATCTTAAAGACTCTTCTTGTTATAGTATATGTTAAAGGATTCTTAATTTCCCTTTAAACCTACTAAACTCACAACTTAATGTTCATTTCATGCCCACATAAGCTCTTAAGATCCATTTGGCTTTGTTAAATTGCCCTATGAAACACCCTTGATTGATTTTTATACTTTTAAAGCCTTTCACAGACCCCATATCCCAATGTTTTGAATTTATCTTACTCTATCTGTTCTACTTAACAAGCAACCCAACCAAACAAAACAAAACAAACAACCCTATCATTTTAACTAGCCTAAAATCAGCACCCTAAATCAAACAAGTTATATCTTTTATACAAATATAGAGAGAGCCCTCTCTGGGTCCAAGAAGGCTAGGTCCTAGGACTCCAAAGTTGGTTTGACGTTAACCTTTTTTATTTGGTCTTACCAATCTGACAAATTACAGGGACCTAACAGTGCCTCTGAAACCTTGGATAAGCCAATCTTCGCTAGTCTTTTCCTTTTTGACAAAATTAAAACATGTAGTGCCCAACATTATTACAAACTATTTAACCACATTTAAATGATGTTATTAATTCCATAAAATAATAATTAATTATCTTCTAATGCTGCATTTGGACGTGCAAGCATATTTTTCCTAAGGCTTTAACCTTATTTGGAAATAATTTACAATCATGGAATATTATTACAATAAGAAAGATCTGAGATGAAATAATCAATCACCTTGAGATCCTATAGATTATAGGACCCTAACAGTGGCTTCATTCGAGGATGGCAGCTCCTTTAGGAGGTGTCAAGAACACCATATACTAGTAGCCTGATCCATTGGGTCGATCCCAATTCTGCAACTTGATTTATTATAAAACCTTTGTGACTGAAAACCTCAAAATGAAATCAAACCTTTCTGCACACGGAAATATGAAACACATGAAACTGAAAACTAAAATGCAATCTGAAACTGAAACTCGAAAGAATGCTTGGAAAAAATTCTTAAAGAAATAAGCTTTATTTTCACACTGCTACCTATGCTATGTTGTTGAAACTTATGCTGAATCAGGTAATACAAAAATGCCAATGAAGCCAGTCAAGTAGCTGCAAAAACAAATGGACAACTTGATTTTCTGTCAAGAAAATCAATAGTATAACTTGATTATGCATCTTCATAACCAAAGTTATAATATGAAATGGAAATCGTTGTTGTATATGACCCTTATAAAAAGTACATTTTTGATCTTTTGATCTAAGAATAACCTCCATATACTCTGCTATAGGATCAATAAAAGCAGGATGTATGATATTTTATTCTAGGCCTTCAATGAATAATTGAGTAGTTGTGTCCTCAATATTAAACCTTGAACCCACATCTTTAGTTTGGTACATGAAAGCACAATCATCCTTACTATGTAAGTCAAGAGGTAGTACAATTTCGTCTTGCTTAGGGGAAGGAATACTTTCCAAGAATTCTTTAGGATCTCATAAATTGTATGATTGAATTTGAGTATTTAAAATTTCAATAAAAGTTTCATATGTTTGAACAACTATCTCCAGAAAACATGTTTTAGCTTCAGGAATACATTTCCTTGATTTCAAAATGCGAAAGACAGCCTCTAGGAAATTTTCATTAAGTTGAAATTCTTATAACTGATTCTTGAATGCACTTAAAGCTTCACAAGAAATAAGGTTTGACACAAACCTTGTCATCTTGTTCAACAGGAACTCTAGTCAACATGTTGTGGAGTCACCATGAATGCTCAAAAGATGGACTCTCTGAATCATGGAGTCACTAGGTGAATAATTGCAACCTCCGTGTGTCTGGTCACTATCCACAATGAATGATCATATCTAAAATTTGATGTTCTTTCCTAAGGAAGACAAAATATTTTTCATCCCCAGTATGGTCGCCACTATGTTAGCATTTTTTTAATTATGAGGATGAAGACAGAATCACATAGGCCAACATAAAACCCACTTTGGAAACTAGGATCTAGCCCTGCTAGTTTCAGAGAGGGTTCTCTCTATAAGATTTAGCTTTGTTTGGATAATTTTTAAGCTAGTTATGATTGTACTTGTGTTTTGGGTTTGGGTTTTCGAAGATTGATTGTATTCAATGGATTAATGTCTATTGGGAAATGGAGTCAAAATATCACTGGATGGCTGCATCAAATTTTCATAGAGTAAACATAGGGAAAGCTAGGAATATTTACTGGATCTTTCGAATTTATAAATGGATTATGATAGAAATTTGAAAATATTCAGCAGAACTAAAGAGAAATTAATAATTCTTTAATTTGGCCTTCAGCGGAAAAAATAATGATTGTAAAGGCAACCAGAATAAGGTACTCAAAAGTAAATCCTATTCATCATGCTTTTTTCTTTACAATTGGAATTCAGATGATTACAATGAAAGATGAAAATGAGACATACGGATAGAAGAAAAACATCACCAGTATTTAAGCCACAAGACTCTTGTGAATTGTCTGATTGTTATTGATGCTTCTGTGCTTTGAAAAATCTTACTGTACTCCAAAATACAAAAATAATCCTGATCTCAATCAATCGACATTTGATACTTCCAAAACTGAAGTATTTATACAAAAAACTACAATAATGCATTCTCTAACAGACATGGTATTTTTAGACTTAAACTTGAACTAAAAGCTCTAACTTATTACAAAATTATAACTTTAGTGGAATGTGTTGTGCAACTGCAGGTGCTGATGTAGTGGGATAGTTAGGATGTGGACCACATTTTACTGTTGTGCTGACATATGAGCTGAGTGTTGTGCTAGAAGTTCTATTGTATGAATGCTCTTTTCTCTTGCAGTTACAACATAATATTATTTTCCACAAACGAATTTTCTCGAATTGACCCTTGGTGTCTTTTTTCTACCCAAATCCTTTTTTTCGTGTCTAACACTTTTCCAAACAAAACAACGTAAAAAATCATATACCCAAACATGAAAATGTTTATATTTTAGTTCTAAAGCTACATCACATCCATGTAAAATCGCACATTGCATGCTTTATAGTTTAATTTATAAGAAATGGAATTGGCGATGCGATGTGAAGCGGGAGCTAACATGGAGGAAAGGTGGAACTAACCACATCACAATTACAAAAATTAAGGTTTAGCTATAAGCAGCGGAGGTAAACTCTAAAAGATGCGAAGTGCAAAGTGTGAGGAGAAGACAGTGACATGGAGGGAAAATGGAACCGACCGCATCACAAATCGCAAGCTTAAAGTTTTTTTATGAGCATGAGGTTAAATGTTAAAACATGCGAAGTGCGACCTCATCGCACATTGCAAATATTAAGTTTTACCACACATCACAAAATTTAAAGTTTGGACAATGCGGTAAAGGCTAAAATCAGCAAAGTATGATTTTTTTTTATTGTAGGATGATGTGGCAAGGTGGAGCCCACTGCATCAGCTAAGTTATAAAGGCGTGAATGTTTTATGTGGTAAGGAAACGTTTATGAGGTTTCATACTATATTAATGTATTTCAATATATTTCAAATGGCTTGAAGTGGGGGGCAGAGCTGCTGTGGTGGGGCCAACTGCATCACCAGTTAAACAAAATACTTTGTAGGCGCTTCAAATGGTAAGTTAAAAAATGTGCAATGCGATATATCGCAATTCGGCGATCGCAAGTATTAAGGTTTTGTTGCGATGCAAAAGGTTATAATATATGATCTGGGAAGTGGCATTTTCTGCGATGTGTGATGGATGGTGGGGCAGAAGGTGACATGTCAAGGAGGAATGGTCAACTCTAATTTTAATTGGGGAAATCGGAAGTGGAGGTAAAACAAGGATAGCAGCGAAAAAGGTAAAGTAGAAATATAAAGTGGAAAGGCGGAAAAGGTAAGGTTTAATGTTTTTAAAGGTAAATAAAATGAAAAGGAAGTGTGATGAGTGAATGGGTAAGGTGGGTCCTCGCGAATGAAACATGGTAATTCGGTGCAGTGGGGTTCTTAGGATGAGTTCCAAAGGTTTTTACAAAAATTCCTTTGAGCACCTTTAACTTATAATGGGTCTCTAAAACCTTGGATAACCCATTATTTGCTAGTTTTTTCCTTTTTGACAAAATTAAAACTTGTAGTGCCCAACCTTTTTACAAATTATTTAATCATATTTAAATTATGTGATTAGTTCAATCAAAACATAATTAATTATATCCTAATGTTGCATTTGGACGTGCAAGCATATTTTTCCTAAGGTTTTAACCTTATTTGGAAATAATTTACAATCATGAAATATTATTTACAATATGAAATATCGGAGATGAAATAATCAATCACCTTGAGATCCTATAGATTATAGGACCCTAACACTCCCGATGGTCTTCCTTCTAGCTCACAACTCAACTAGATCATATGCCTCATTTTTTTGCAAGGATGCCATTTCATCAACCATGACCTCCTTCTAGTGTTTTCCATCCTCTAAATCCACTGCCTCCCTGACAGTTTTGGGATCATCATCAGTGATACTTAAAGTAAAATTTGAACATAAAGCAGATGGACTATACCTCTCTAGCTGCCTTCTTTCCCAAACTTATATTCTCACAGCTGGTGTTTGTGGCTCTTACTCTTTTGAATCTTATTTTGTTGTAGAGTCTAATTCATCCTCCTTTAACTCAAACTCTATATTCACAGGTTCCTTTGGTATGACTTCATGTTTAACAACATATTTCACCTCTCTAAACACCGCATCTTGACTGTACACAACCTTCCTTGTTTATGGGTTCCAAATATTGTAACCTTTTAAACCATCCTTATACCAAATAAATATGCACCTTTTAGATTTATTATCCAACTTGGTCCCTTTCTCCTTTGGAACATGTACATATGCATCACATCCAAATACCCTCAGATGTGAAATAGATGGTTTCTTATCATTCCATACCTCATGTGGAGTATTATCCTCTAACAATGATGAAGGTGATCTATTAACCAGGTAAGATGTAGTCTCCACTGCCTTTGCCCAGAATTCTTGCCATAACCCAGTACCACTAGGCATGCTTCTTTCCTTTTCCATCAACGTTCTGTTCATTCTTTCTGCAACTCCATTTTGCTGAGGTGTGTATGGAGTATTCTTCTATTGTGATATACCATACTTCTTACAAAACTCTTAAAATTCCTTCTTGCAGAACTCTCCACCATTATCTATCCTCAACACCTTTATCTTCTTCTCTATCTGGTTTTCCACCAAAGACTTAAATTATTTAAATTTTTCAAAGACTTCAGATTTATTCCTCAAAAAATATATCCATGTATTCCTTGAGAAGTCATATATGAATGAAACATAGAACAAAGACTTGCCCAGTGATGGAACTGACACATGTCCAAACACATCATTGTGCACAAGCTCTAATATCGTGTTTGCCCTCTTCGAACCACTAGGAAAACTAACCCAATTCTGCTTCTGATATACACATTGTTCATAGACATTGAAATATAGAGAGAAATTAGTTATACCTTATACCATACCATTACCACGAAGTATCTGAAGACCCTTCTCTCCAATATGTCCAAGCATTTTATTTCATATCATGGTATTTTATCCATAGACCACTAGGTTTTCCGCTCCACTCTTGGGAACGACAGAACTCTTGCACCCATCAATAACAGTGCTACCCTGAATCTTGTATAGAGTTCCAATCCGAACTCCCCACATTAATACCAGTGCTCCTCAAACCATCTTGCAGGTATCTTTATCAAACACTATTTTTACACCTATGTCATCCATCTTTCGTATAGAAATCAGATTTCTGGCTAATGCGAGAATATGCATAACACCAGTAAGTGTTCTAATCCTTCCACCTTGCAGCTTCATCTTGAATTTTCCATGTCTAGAAATTTTGGACTTCCTATCAACCCCTAAGTAGACATCACCACCATTATACTTCTCATACTCACAGAACCACTGCCCATGGGGAGTGATGTGAAAGGCTGCACCAGAGTCAATCAACCATGCCTCATGATCTACATGTATATTTGAAGAAGAAGCCAAATAAACATCCCCACCTTTATATGAGGTGTTTTTTTCCTCTGAAAAAGGAGCATCATCAAATCCCTTTCCTTTCTTGGGAGTTTTAGATCTGAAATCCTTTTTGAAGTGCCCTTCCTTTCCACATTTCCAGCACACCTTTACATGTTTTCCTAGAGCTTTAGATCTCCCACTCGAAAAATTATTTTTGTTTCTATTATGGGACCTTCCTCATATATATAAGGCATCTCCATTCTGGCCCTCCATATTCCTCTGTCTCATTTACTCCAATAGCAAGGTTGATACAATTCCATCAAAATTCAAGGTAGTTGTATTGCTACCTATTGCAATAACCAGATTGTCCAATGTATTTGTAGAGAAAAAATCAAACTGATGCACTTATCTTCATCTAAGATTCTAATATCAACATATGAAAACTAACTTACCACATTATTGAAGGTTTTCATATGATCTTTCACCAAGTCTCCATCCTTCATCCTCAGGTTATCCAACATTTCCCGCATGAACAATTTATTAACAAGAGACATAGATTGGTAAAAAGTCCCTAACTTGACCCACGAAGTATTCGATGTATCTTCCCCAGATACATTCAAAAATACCGAATCTGAGATACACAACCATATTGTTCTCTTTTCCTTCCAATCCAACTTCGCCTAGTCTTCATCTGACATTGTCATTTGTTTAGTACCTAAATCTACTATGATCCACTAATATTTATCCACACGTATATCCTCCATATTGAGCTTCCACAATTCAAAACTCTGACAATTAAATTTATTGATCTCCATCTTTCCAATTCACCCCATCTTCTTTCATCGCAAGAATCGATCCCACAGATCTCCCACTAAACGTTGTCTACCATGGGCCAAAGAAAAAAACAACTTTGCAGCAGAGGTATCCCCTTGAAGCGAAAATAACTATGATACCAAATGTAGGTTTTAACCTTATACATAAATTATCTACAAATGAATTATTATAAACAAAAAAATAAACAATAGCGAGAGCATAAAACATAAAACAAACATACACATAGATTTTTCCCCTGGATCCCAAATCAGTACTACCAGCTTGATTTTTCATTATATTCCTTTTAGCGTTACAATACATATATATACATGCCGAAGAATTCATAAAACCTAATCCATTAACCCTGGATTAGAAGATAACCGCAGTTCCCTTAACTGGATCTACTGCAATATTCCTAAATTAGCATGCAACTAATTGGAATATTAATTTTTTCCCTTGTCATTTAGATAGATAAATAAATGGGTAGGGAGACCCACAAATATATTTAGTATGAATAAAATCCCTCTTAGTGTGAAAAGGGATCATCTTAATAGTTGGATAAAGCACCCTCATGTGTGAACAGGGGCTAATGCATGTGGACAAGGTCAAATTTGACCAAATCAACAACGCTCGTATGGAGGGAGTGACTCATCATTGAGAGACAATGCAATGTGAATGGGAGAAAGCCTCCATGATAGTAGTGAATTTAATGAGTGGGACCCAAGGTGAGAAGGCTCACATTGTTTATAAGGAGAGCAAGGTAGCCATAGGTGGATGTGTTATTGATTATTTATTTTGTGGTCTATATGACTTCTTGCTCTCTCCAGTTGTTTAGCTGAGATTTTTGTGTTTTTTAGCACAAGGTGCTCCTAAGTGGGGATCCCACATCTTTCCTAGAGGAGCCTCTAGAAATAATATTGCAGTAAATTTCCACATTCCCACATTATGGCCAAGCTTTAGTCTTCAGCTACTATTTGTGCTCAACTTAGTGTTCCTAAATTGAGTTCATTAATTGTCAACCAGGGTTAGTAAACTGCTGAAGTGTGGTGCACTATATGTGCCTAGCTATTTGTTTCTCACTACGTTGTGTTTAGTGTTTTATGATGTTTTTGGTTTTATGGTTTTATGTTTGAAAAGGGAAAGAACTAAGTGCTGGTGAAAAGAAGCTATTGGTTATTTAAAACAGAACAAAGCCTAAACTATGGATGACAAACAACAAATGCAAAGCTTGATAATGACTTCATTGCAAGAAAATAAATCATAACATGAGCTTGAAATTATCCAATTCATTCATTAAAGATGTGTTGGAAGAGCTTGAGAAATGGACAAGTTAAGTGTAAATGAAGTTCTCCTAAATAAACAATCAACTCACAATATTACAAAATGATTATTTGTAACATAGTAAGGTTTCTATTCTAGATTAACCTATGATGCTGAAGTTACCCTATTCAGCAACTTGACTTATCACTTCTAGGCCTTATTCATAAGTTTTGAGATTTTCTAGAACAATGTTTGGGAAAAAGGCTATAGGTGAATTTGTAAAATATTTGTAGAGTGATCAAAGCCTTAAACTGATATTATTGACCCCTGTTCATGTGATGATGTATCAATATAAGTTCAGAACAAAAGAAAGTTGTAAATAATGAAGGCCGAGAGACTAATTTTGACAACTAGTACTACTTGAAATACAATGGATAACACTAGGCTAGAACGTAGTCTATCAATCTTAAAGTATAGTGACTACACTAAACTAGAATGCCATTATTCTTTTCTTGAAACAAAATGAACTGAGACAAAACTAGAGTGTTACTAATCTAATTGAAGTACAGTAAATAGACTTAAACTAGAATGCCATTATCAAACTTGAGATGTAGTGATAGAGCTGAACTCAATGCAATCATCCTTCAGAGTGTTCTAACTAAATTAACATGCAACTAGTCTATGGAATTCTACAACCCATCTCGTTCAATATGAATGATATTTTGGAAGAGTTTGTAAAAACAATTTTGGCTGTATTATTCAATGCAATTGAACATGAACATAAGATTTGAAAGCAAATACAACTAGGATCTAAGATACCACAGTTGTTTCTTATTCATTGTTAATGATGTTTTGGAAGAGTTTGTAGGAGTAAGACCGGCTATGACACTTAGTGTAAGCAAGAATAAATCATAAAATTCGAAAGGAAATGCAACTAAAATATACAACACCAAAGCTATGCCTTATTCATCGTGATGATATTTTGGAAGAGTTTATAAGAGTAAGTCTAGCTGTGATGATTAATGTAAACAAGTATGAAACATGAACTTCAGAAACCTGCTTAAGCTAGAAATGAAAAATGAAACTAAAATACTTATCTAAGCCGTATAAAAAAGTTGCTCAGGTAGCAAGGGCCCTCTACCACCAGAGTAGCACGCAAAATCTAATTCAATATTGACTCATTTCTTTCAATAAAATGAGGCTTCTTCCATTAAAAGAGAAATTACTTCAAAACAGAGTGTTTTCAGACTTCTGAAATCTAGCAATTAAACACAAAATCTAACCTTGTCCCTTGGTTTCCCGAGCCATATTTATAACAAAATTACATAACTGTCTTGATATAACCTAGGGATCATTGTATTTTCAAATTAAAATCAAACTGGAACTCTGCTAGTGGTCTCATAATATGATTAAGGACATCTAGACTGTCCTTGTCCTATTAGGAGTCTATCTCCTAGTTTGAGTTCCCACGTGCATAACCACCTACAGAATTCCATTCAAACTTCGTGGAGAGAAACAAATGATGAGGGAATGATTTGGAATACGACCATATGTGTTTTTCTCTAAGATGACACCTGGAACCTGTGAAGACAGGAAGACATCTGCAGAATCGGCAACTAGCTACAAAATGTCTGCATTCTGTAGCTAGATCTAGTTCAAAAAGTACTACAATGACAAAATCATAAAACCATAGCAAGTTAGTCATGATATACATTCTTAAAGAAATTTTAGTTAATTCTATTGATCATTTGGGCCTGTAATTAATAATGGACAAAGGAAATGGAGTGGAATGTGGTGGAAGAAAGAACATCTTTGGAGCTCAACATACCCCCACTGCTAGGTTCTTGCATGTCCTCATGCAACTATTCCATGAACTCTGAGACCTCTGCAAGGACATCCAACTCTCTTCTTCTACTTTGCCTGGCAGTCAAAGGCCTTCTGGGCTTCCTTATGACTAACTTGAATCTTAAATTTGTGAGTGCCCTGGTTAAATTTTTATTTTTCTTCTTCAATTTTTCACTGGCCTTCTACAACTTTTGCATTTGTAGAGACAGAGTTGAATTCATATCAGTTTTCAGTTTAACCTGCTCTCTCAGAATTTAATTCTCATTCTTGATATGCCTGTTGAGTATTTATAACTCATATTTATCTCTCCTTAGGATATCAACTGCATATTTTGGTGGACTAGGAGTTCTGTCTCTACCTTCTGAAGCTCTTTTCTCTAATGTCTCAACATAGTTGTAAATTTCTTGTTGTCTGGGTCTATTTTAGGAGCTCCTTCATCAAAATACTCCTCAGTATTTATTTCTTCATCCTCTATGTTTATGACTCCAGTTTTTTTAACCTTTGTTTTCTTTAGTATCCCTCTAAGTCTGTGGCTCCGTCTCGGTTGAGATGGTCCTTCTCCTTTCTCTCTGGAAAATTTTCTTATTATCCTCTCTTTCTTAAGCTGCTTCCTAATTTGAGCCAATTTCTCAGAAATCATTTCTTCACTGTCTTCTTGTATTGTTTTACCAGTTTCAGTTTTGGAGGTTTTCCACCTTCTTCTTCTTCTTGTAGGTTTGTCTTCAAATGGAGGTTCCTTGGGTTCTTCAAAGTGATTTCTCACTAAGAACTCTTCCCAATTATCTCCTATTTTTCTCAAATGATGTTCAATCAAAATTTTGACTAAACCATGGTGGTATAAGGTTGTTTCTAGAAATTGAACTCTCTTTTGAACACTTGAGGCCATTTTCTTTAAACTATGAAGCAAGAAAAAGGGAAAATTGAGTTCTTCTTCTAATAAATGCATTATCAACCGAATATGATAAACATATAAGGTACCATATCTTCCTTCACAAGTGATGAATTTTTGTAAAGATAAGCAACATGTTTCTCCATTTGTTATTTAGTTCGGAACTAGGGATACCCTTTTTAAAGATGGAAACATCCATACCTGGTGACTTGAGTATCTGCTTCCATGCCTCGTTATGAAATTCTCTATTCTTGAACCACCTTTCTCCTTGTCTAGGAAATTTCCTTGTTTCTGCAATGGAGGCTTCTATAATGGTGAATTTAATATCTCCTATCTCGACCTCAGCTCCATTGAAGGATCATGCAAATTTTTTAGTCACCTCTTTGTGAAAACCACTGAATTTTTCAAAGAATTGCAACCACCCTGCTTGTTGTAACATTTCCCTGATTTGAGGATAACCTTCCAAGTACTTAGTTCCAACCGGTTCGGTCCTCACTATGAGACCCGTAACTTCTCTTTCCAACCTTCAAATTGTTGCTCCTCTGGTCACGGTGACAATGGCTGTTACAAAGATGTCTTTGCCCCAAAGATGTTTCCTCTGTTTTACAGACTGAAATGGTTAAGAGTTGGCTACAGGAAAGAATGATATGGAGTGATTACGGAATGAATATAATGAGGTGAGGATGATGTTTATGAGTTAAAAGATGTCACGGAGGAAAATACCGCGGAGATATTTTGTAACGAATTCAAAATCATCATTAAATGCTTTGGCCTAGTGACGTGACTAATCCAATCACTTCAGCACTTTAACCGTTTAGATTTTTAAATGATGATCGGATATGGGATTTGAAATGGTGGAATAGAAGGAGTTTTATCCAAAGTTTATATGGGAGGTTTGTTAGGCATGATCAAAAAAATCAATTAAAAGAACTTTTTGAATTATTAATAACTTAACTATACTAAAATTTTTCATGATATGTCATTATAATCAGAAATTTTACCTTTTCCTTTCCTCTGATTTTTGTGATCTTTATATGATTTTTTCTCCCCTGAAAATCATTACTTTTTGAGTCTTAATAACTCCCTTGATTTTTCCTGTTGTCATGGATATGTAGGATCATTTTATTGCAGATCAGGTGATTACTGGATAGTGCTGGCTACAGAATGTCTGACTGGCTGCAGAATGTCTGACTGGCTACGGAATGTACCTGTAGAAGACTTGAAACATGAAATGGAATGGTTTGGAGCATGAATGGAATGTTGTATGGAATGAGTGAAGATGGATAATAAAATATGGTGTAATGGAATATGAATGAAGTGAATAATGGAGTGGAATGAATCACAACTTATGAAATGGAGCGAAGTATGAGAAGTGGCCTGCAATTCATAATATGTATTATTCAATTGCAGAAAAACATCAAACTTAAAAATCTGGGATGGAAATGAGGTGGATTATGGGGTGAAATGAATGAAGTGTGGATGAATGAATGAAATGGAGTATGGATGAATGAATGAAATGGAGTATGGAGCATAAGTGAAATGGATCTGCACTTATGATTTTGTAACAACTGCTTGCAGAAAAAGAACAAATTTGAAAAGCTAAAGTGTCAGAAAGATTTTGATTTTCACTCTACCTTTTCTGTATAAACATGCTAATCAGTGATTAGTTTTCATGTTTATACTTTATTTATTTATTTATTTTTATTTTTTTTCAATAAAGTGACTTCAGAAAATTCAATTAAATTGATGAAGAAGAAAGATTCTTCTTCATTAACTTCACATCACTGTTTTCCTGGAACTTCTTGACAATTTCTTCTCTTGAAAGTGGCTTATGATACAGCTTCAATCTATGACCATTCACAAGAAAAGTGACCTCTTCTTCATCTATTGTCTTGATTTTTATTGCTCCATTGTCAAAAAAATTCACAATTTCATATGGCCCAAGCCAATGTGTTTGGAATTTACCTTGAAAATCTTTGAACTTTGAATCAAACAAGAGAGCCCAGTCACCTTCTTTGAACTTATTTTCCTTGATGTACTTATCATGCCATCTAGTCCTTTGCTGTTGGAATATACTTGTTTTCTGAACTGCATCTTGTTTGATCATCCAATTCATTATTCTGCTCCAATCTGTGCTTTTTTGCCTCTGTTATATCAAGTCCTAGCTGAACTGCCATTTTGAAAGTTTGAATCTGGAAATATATGGGAAACAAAAATTTCTTTCCATAAACAAGTTCATAACGAGTATGACCTGTTGTGCTTCTCCATGTAGTTCTATAGGCCCATAAGGCTTCAGGAAGCCTATCTGCCCAATCTCTTCTATGTAAATGAACAGTCTTTGTTAGGATCCCTTCAATGACCTTATTAGTATATTCCACTTGACCATTTGCTTGTGGATGATAGGGAGTATATTTTCTGTGTCTGATTCTGTACCTCTCCATCATTTTTTCCACTAGCCTTGATGTGAATTGAGCTCCTTGATCCGTAAAAATTTCCCTTGGGACACCAAAACGAGTAAAAATATCCTCAAAAATAAAATTAACTACAGATGCTTCATTAGCAAAAAGTAATGGCTTGGCATCTACCCATTTGGTAACATAATCAATGCAAACTAATATATATTTCTTTTGTCTTGATGGAGGACTAATAGGTCCTACAAAATCCAAAGCCCATTTTTCAAAAGGTTCAATATGTACTTGAGGCTGTAATGGCATCTCACCTCAAGGAGAAGGTTTCCCTACCCTTTGGCAACTGTCACACATTTTGACATACTCTTTAGCATATTTAAAAAGGGATGGCCAATAGTATCCTAAATGAAGGACTTTATAAGATATCCTATTATCAACAAAATGTCCGCCACAAGGTTCATCATGACATGATTTGAGAATCTCAGGCATCTCATCTTCCCAAACACAACTCATTAGCAACCCATGAATATTTTGCACTGTCATAAATTATTTTTATTTTTTCTTTTGCATTCATTATTGAAGGAAATTTCCCTGAAACTAAATAATTAGCAATGTCAGCAAACCAAGGAGTCTGAGTAGAAATTGCAAAAAGATATTCATCAGGAAATTGATCTTCAACTGGAGTGTCATCTTTGATGTTTTGGAGTCTAGATAGGAAATCAGCTACCGTGTTTTGTTTTCCAGGCCTATCTAGAATGGTAATGTTGAATTCTTGTAAAAGCAATAACCATCTTATGACTCTGCCATTAGTAATTGATTTATTCATTAAGTATCTAATTGCAGAATGATTAGTGTGAACAAATGTTTCATAGCCTGTTATATAGTGTTTGAATTTGTTTATGGCATGAACAACAGCTAAAAACTCTTTTTCAGTTACAGTATAGTTTAACTCTGCAGGAGTCAAATTTTTACTGGTATAGTAGATGGCATAAGGAATCAAGTCTTTTTGTCCCAATACTGCTCCTAGAGCTGTATCTGAGGCATCTGTTGAAATATGAAAAGGTAACTTCCAGTTAGGTCCCCTTAAAATAGGTGCTTCAAAAATTTTTGTTTTCAGGGTCTCAAAGGCTAACTGGCAATCAGAATTCCATTTGAATTCACAGTCTTTGGTAAGTAATTTGAAGAGTGGAGATGCTATCTTGGTGAATTTTTCTATAAATCTTCGATAATATCCTATAAATCCTAGAAAACTCCTAACATATTTTTGACAACTTCGAATAGATAAGTTAGAGATGACTTCAACTTTTGACTCATCAACTCTAATCCCATCCCCTGAAATGTGATGTCCTAAAACAATTCCTTCATTAAACATCATAAAAAATTTCTCATGACTAAGTGAAAGATTTGCTTCTTTACATATTTTTAAAACTTTTTCCAAGTTTTCTAAGGCTTCTTCAAATGTGTTTCCATAAACTGTGAAATCATCCATATATACCTCTACACAATCATGTATTAGATCCGAAAAGATTCCTAATACTGCCCTTTGAAATGTTGCAGGTGCATTGCATAATCCAAATGGAAATACTTGGTAAGCATAGGTACCCCAAGGACAGGTAAATGTGGTTTTGTCTTGATCCTCAAGTGCTACTTGAATTTGATTATAATCACTAAACCCATCTAGAAATGAGAAATAATTTTTTCCAGCTAAGGTATCTAACACATGATCTATGAAAGGTAGGGGAAAATGATCTTTAAGAGTAGCTTTGTTTAATTCTCGGTAGTCAATACATACCCTCCATTTACCATTTTTCTTTGGCACAGTTACCGAAGGAGAAACCCACTGACTATCTGAAATAGGATAGATAAACTTGACATTCAACAATTTCTGCAATTCTTCTTTAACAATCTCCCTAAGATTTGGATTCATCCATCTTTGAGGTTTTCTGATTAGTTTATAATTATCCTCTATGTAGATGTGATGAGTGCAAGTCTTGGGACTTATCCCTTTCATATCAGTGTACTCCCATGCATATGTAGAAGAATGTCTCTGTAAGATCTTGACTAGCTCTTCTTGTTGAGATTTTTCTAGGTTCTTGTTTATGTTTAAAGTTTTGCCTGGAAATATCTCACTTGTAAAGCTGCCAAATTTATCCATAGAATGAAGAGACATCTGTCTTGATGATAAAAACTCAATGTTGTATTCTTCTTGAAATTTTTCATGTTTGTATTCCGAAGAGGATTCAAATTTTTCTAAAGTATTCAGAATTTGGCTATCTTCACTAATTTCTGAAATTGTGAAGAGAGGTTGTAAGTCTTCTTCATCCTCTATCCATTGAGTATCATCTAAATATGTAATTGTCCTTGCTGGAGGATACAAAGTGAATTTCTTAGTTGAACTACCATCAGAGATATACATATCACCAGATCTACAACTAATGAAAGCATTAGCTGTAGCTAACCAAGGTCTTCCTAATATAATAGGATGCCCTCCTAGATTATTCTTAGGAGTTAGGATCATGAAATCCACAAGGTACTCCCAAGAATCTAGGGACACTGGAATGAATTCTATTACCCCATCAGGTTTGATCACAGATCTGTCTGCTAATTGTAATAATGTGGGTGTAAAAAGAAGATTAGGAAGTTTCAGTTTATCCATGATTTGTCTACTCATGATATTGATTGTTGCTCCTAAATCAATGAGTGTGTTTTGGATCTCAATTCCATTGATGTGAATTTTAACAACTGGATTTCCTGGGTCTAGATACTTTGGAATGGCAATCTTACCCATCATAATGTCTGCTATTTTTCCTTCCAGTTGAATTTTCTTTGTCTCTCTTATTCTTTTTCTTGTTTTCTTCATGCTCAACTCCTTTATTGTCTTTGCTAAAATTGGAATTTCCTTGATAACTTGTAATAATGGAATCTTAATACAGACATTTCTCAGCTCATCTAGGAAATCATAATTAGGCACCATAATTTTTTTTTCTACACCTCTATCAATTTGTAATCTTTCTGGAAAGGGAGGTGTAGGAGTGGATGTTGATGGTTGCTCTAATAAAGGAGTTAAAATTATTGGTTCTTTTTGTGTTGATTTTTCAATATTTGGGTCCTGAAAAGATGTGTCTTCTTCAAGACTTCTATTTCCCTGTAGAGATTCTTCCTCAGAGTTGTCTTATTCTTGTATGATCATAGAAGGTTTCTTCTTTTCAAGTATTCTTCCAGACCTAAGTTGAACATCACTAAGGTCTAGAGAAGTAATTAAATAAGTTGGAAACTATTGGCCTTCTATCATGTATGTATTCTGAGGATTCTTATTGTTGGGGTTTGGTATGGGCTGAGCAGGCAACTGATTTGATTTCTGAGGAAATGGAAATGGGAGTGGTTGATTTTGATGCTGTGGGTTCCGAGGATTCTGTTGAGGATTTTGTTGAGGATTTTGAGGAGAAAAATGTGGGTATGGTGGATAGGATGGTGGATATTGATAGTACTGGGAGTATCTTCCATAGGGATTTTTTGCTCCTTGTGCCCAAGCTTGAGATTGATTTTGAAATTGGGGCCAAGGTTGTTGCCAAGAATTCCAATTTAGTGGAGGTTGATTATACAATTGATCATGAAATCCTTGTGTTTGAGGTCCTTGCCAAGGCCTTCTAGAGACAAAATTGAGAGATTCTGTGGAACTTTTAGGAGTATCTTCTTGAAAGACAGCTTTAAGACCAGGAAGTGAAGGACAACTCTTGGTCTCATGTTTTTCTGAACAAATTACACGGGTCTCTACAACTTTTGCATCTAAAGGACATTCTCTCAAGGCATGCTTCTTTCTACATTTGGGACAAAAGATGGCTAAGGCATCAGATTCATCTTTTTGCTTGTTTTTTAACTTAAGGGTGTCTATTTGTTCACTAAGACTCCCTAAGATGTCAGATTTGAATTCATCAAGAATATGCCCTATCTCTGCCCTACTTACTGTCCTAGAAGTAGACTTACTTGCCCTTGCAAGAGCAGGGTCTCTTGGTCCTTTTACAGTTTTGGATTTCCCTCTTGAAAGGTTGATACATAACTCAGATATTTCATGTAATGTGAGCTGAGATATATCCCCTTTTCCCATCATGTTAAGGATATCCATCCATTCATCCCTAATTGTCTTCAACAAGAGAGCTTCTAAGGTGTCTTGATCTAAGTTCTCCATTTTTTCTCTTTTGATGTTGTAATGAAATCTCTCCAACAAATCTTCCAGGTTTTCATCTTCTTTTTGTATCATCTTAAACACTTCCTCCTTATGATTGAATGGCATACAATAATCTAAATACCTCTCTAGAAATGCTTGTTTCATATCTTCCCATGTAATAATAGAACTGTTGATCAAACTCATAAACCACTTCAATTCTGCTCCTTTCAATGTTGAAGGAAATAGTTTAAGTTTTTGAGCACTTGTAAGTAGTCATAAGTTCTACATAGGACTTCAAATTCAAATAAGAAGGTTTCAGGATCTTCAGTTTTAAGTCCATAGAAGTTTGGAAGGACAGAGGGTGAAATTTTTTTCATAGTTGTATTGGTTTCTTCATCTACTATAGGAAACCCAAAAGAGCTTCCCATTTCTCTTCTACCTCTTCCTCTACCTCCTTCTCCTTTTGCACCTATACCTCCTTCTCCTCTACCTCTACCTCTACCCCCTCCAAATAATGTGTGTTCTCCATTAAAGACTCCTCCTCCCCCTTCTTCTGCCATAGTTCATTCTTCTGTGGAAGTGGAAAAGTTTGTGTCTCTAGCAGGGATCATTGAATCTTCTTCTAAGACAGGTTCGGTGGATGAAGTGGAAGGTATTTCTAATGGAATATCTGATCTTAAGTCTTCTGGAAGTATAGGATCAGTAAAGGATAGAATGTGGGTCTGAGTTGGAGGTGTGTTGGCTCTTGGTCTAGGTGAAACAAGAGGTGTTCTAGGAATCAAGCTTCTGCTTCTGCTTCTTATGAATCTACCCCTTGAGTCTCTCTCTCTACGCATATCATTGTTTTTGGGGGTTAAGAAACAAGGCTACCTAGTTACACTTCCCCGGCAACGGCGCCAAAATGTTTGTGCTCAACTTAGTGTTCCTAAATTGAGTTCATTAATTGTCAACCAGGGTTAGTAAACTGTTGAAGTGTGGTGCACTATATGTGCCTAGCTATTTGTTTCTCACTACGTTGTGTTTAGTGTTTTATGATGTTTTTGGTTTTATGGTTTTATGTTTGAAAAGGGAAATAACTAAGTGCTGGTGAAAAGAAGCTATTGGTTATTTAAAACAGAACAAAGCTTAAACTATGGATGAAAAACAACAAATGCAAAGCTTGATAATGACTTCATTGCAAGAAAATAAATCATAACATGAGCTTGAAATTATCCAATTCATTCATTAAAAATGTGTTGGAAGAGCTTGAGAAATGGACAAGTTAAGTGTAAATGAAGTTCTCCTAAATAAACAATCAACTCACAATATTACAAAATGATTATTTGTAACACAGTAAGGTTTCTATTCTAGATTAACCTATGATGCTGAAGTTACCCTATTCAGCAACTTGACTTATCACTTCTAGGCCTTATTCATAAGTTTTGAGATTTTCTAGAACAATGTTTGGGAAAAAGGCTATAGGTAAATTTGTAAAATATTTGTAGAGTGATCAAAGCCTTAAATTGATATTACTGACCCCTGTTCATGTGATGATGTATCAATATAAGTTCAGAACAAAAGAAAGTTGTAAATAATGAAGGCCGAGAGACTGATTTTGACAACTAGTACTACTTGAAATACAATGGATAACACTAGGCTAGAACGTAGTCTATCAATCCTAAAGTATAGTGACTACACTAAACTAGAATACCATTATTCTTTTCTTGAAACAAAATGAACTGAGACAAAACTAGAGTGCTACTAATATACTTGAAGTACAGTAAATAGAGTTAAACTAGAATGCCATTATCAAACTTGAGATGTAGTGACAGAGCTGAACTCAATGCAATCATCCTTCAGAGTGTTCTAACTAAATTAACATGCAACTAGTCTATGGAATTCTACAACCCATCTCGTTCAATATGAATGATATTTTGGAAGAGTTTGTAAAAAAAAATTTGGCTGTATTATTCAATGCAATTGAACATGAACATAAGATTTGAAAGCAAATACAACTAGGATCTAAGATACCACAGCTATTTCTTATTCATTGTTAATGATGTTTTGGAAGAGTTTGTAGGAGTAAGACCGACTATGACACTTAGTGTAAGCAAGCATAAATCATAAAATTCGAAAGGAAATGCAACTAAAATCTACAACACCAAAGCTATGTCTTATTCATCGTGATGATATTTTGGAAGAGTTTATAAGAGTAAGTCTAGCTGTGATGATTAATGTAAACAAGTATGAAACATGAACTTCAGAAACCTGCTTAAGCTAGAAATGAAAAACGAAACTAAAATACTTATCTAAGCCGTATAAAAAAAGTTGCTCAGGTAGCAAGGGCCCTCTACCACCGGAGTAGCACGCAAAATCTACTTCAATATTGACTCGTTGCTTTCAATAAAATGAGGCTTCTTCCATTAAAAGAGAAATTACTTCAAAACAGAGTGTTTTCAGACTTCTGAAATCTAGCAATTAAACACAAAATCTAACCTTGTCCCTTGGTTTCCCGAGCCATATTTATAACAAAATTACATAATTGTCTTGATATAACCTAGGGATCATTGTATTTTCAAATTAAAATCAAACTGGAACTCTGCTAGTGGTCTCGTAATATGATTAAGGACATCTGGACTGTCCTTGTCCTATTAGGAGTCTATCTCCTAGTTTGAGTTCCCACGTGCATAACCACCTACAGAATTCCATTCAAACTTCGTGGAGAGCAACAAATGATGAGGGAATTATTTGGAATACAACCATATGTGTTTTTCTCTGAGATGACACCTGGAACCTGTGTAGACATGAAGACATCTGCAGAATCGGCAACTAGCTACAAAATTTCTGCATTCTGTAGCTAGATCTAGTTCAAAAAGTACTACAATGACAAAATCATAAAACCATAGCAAGTTAGTCATGATATACATTCTTAAAGAAATTTTAGTTAATTCTATTGATCATTTGAGCCTGTAATTAATAATGGACAAAGGAAATGGAGTGGAATGTGGTGGAAGAAAGAAAATCTTTGGAGCTCAACATCTACAGCGCAATTTTTGTTTAGAATTATGTTGTGTTCCAGGGTGTTGGAGTGGAGGATTGAGAGGGTCATTTTCAGTGTTTTATTTTAAATGGAGGGGCATCCTCTCCATTAGAAGGCCAGCAAGGAAGGCCCTGTAACTTAATTTCATATTTTGGCACCTAGGCAATCTATTTCTACCTCTCAGAGTGTAGTTCCATCATTAAACTACATTATTTCTTTGGGCATATGTAGAGGAGGTTTCAGTGCTTCAGTTGAAGGGTTAGATCTTCAATATTGGGATCAACCTTTCACTTGGAGGATATATTGGAGGAGATCATACATTTCTACATCAAATTCAGCCACCTCCATCCAATTATTTAGTTGCAGCTACAATTCAGCCCTAGGGCTACATTCTGACATTTTTGTGTTTTGGGTATTTCCGGAAACATTTGTGGGTTATCTAGGAAAAGTGTTTGGGAGCCTAGATCTTCACTCGCAACATTGTTTGAGTTATAAAACAACAGATCCATATTGTTATATCTTGTTGTAATAGT
Source organism: Pinus albicaulis (assembly GCA_034641835.2). Classification (NCBI taxonomy): domain Eukaryota; kingdom Viridiplantae; phylum Streptophyta; class Pinopsida; order Pinales; family Pinaceae; genus Pinus; species Pinus albicaulis. Next base: position 1,388,516,420 of record CM076578.1, on the reverse strand, counting down.
TTATTCCCTAAAATTCCATTGTCATGGCTTATGGAATTTGTATAATAGTGTATTTCTCATGTATTGACATATTTTCTTAAAGGAGGCTTGTTTTGCATTGCTTGAGTGACTTCATCCTCAAGATATTATGCCTGCTACTTTTTGATATGTTTAATAAGATTGTTGTTCATTTTTATTATGTAATGGTGTATTGATATATTCATTTCTATTTCCTTGTTTATGCACTATATTCATGATTTTCCTATTTGGGAATATTACAATGGTATCATAGAATAATCTTGGCTCAACCTGTGGATCTCAACCAATATGATATAAGAAGAAGAAAGAGATCAGAATGATGGAAGGAATGAGATTTGTCTCATCACTTTTTAGATCTATGAAGATCCTCTCCAAGGAGGTCAAGCAGATGAAAGAGGAGAAAATCAATGAAACCACACTAGGGTTTCAAGATTAGGAAGGACCATGCACTTCTTATCAGCAGAAGAGAAAATCGGTATTGAATAGAGCTCCAAAGAAATGCACTGTGCCATTTTCTTTTGAAGAAGAAGACAAAAGGCATGGAGATGGAGGACACTTGGATCATGAGATTCTAAGTGAGTATCTTGCAGAGTATAAGTCTCAACCTAGAGCTTTCAAGGAGAATCTAACTCTCCCATAGTTCATTGAGCTCAAAGAAGAGAAAAGACCTTACAATAGTAGATTTCTATTTTCTACATTTGATGGGTCATCCACATGCACAACAAAGGCTCGGGGAATGAATTTGGATGCATTCTTCCTGCTACATCCAATAGTAGAAAGAGAAGCTGTTGAGATTGCAGCACTGCACCTTGAGGGTGAAGAAAACATTTGGTGGTTCATCCATTTGAGTCATGCAAGAGTGACTACATATGCAGATTTTACACAAAGGTTTATCAAGAGGTTGGATAAGAAGAAATTAGAGGAGAAACTTCCAACACCAGTTGCTGCAGGAAAACTTGCATCGGGATAAATAACACTTGCACCTTTGAAAAGTGGTCTTGATCTCTTGAAATTTAGAGTCCCATGCACTATTCTGGAGATTCATGAGGAGGAGGAGACTTATACCAGTGTTGATGCAGCTATAGAGGAGCAACCATCATAATCAGTAGTTAGAGAAGTCTACACATCAGAGGAAGGAACCCTTGTAGCAGTACAACATTTTCCCAAGCTTTACCAAGGTATGCACATATTTCCACTTCCTATCATTTCAGCACATCATATGGAGGATTGTGGGAACATGCCATCAGGGAAAATACATGACCTAGGGTCAAAGCACATTGCTGATTTGGAGCAACAGACTATCACTATGCATAGGACCCTTGATTTTTTCAAGGAGGAGATATACAGTCATCCTGGTTATTCATTGTTGGGCTGCACAAAACTCTTGGGGTTGGAGTGTATATTTTTGGAGGATAGGATGAGTATTGTCCTGAAAAATGCAATGTAGAACTATGTGTTCAACATTGAGCATGATCTTGAGAAAAAAGATGCACCATTATGGAGATCAGCAGTAGTGATGAGTTGGGGACCCAACCATTATTGGAGCATTCCAATGACCATTCTACATGTGTAGCAGGGGATAGGCATATGGTTGATGAGGGACATCTTATCTCCCATTATTATTATGGATCCTTCTTACTGATCACTTCACAACTCAATGAGAAGATTTTTCCTTCAATATATTTGGATCGTTATGGGGTAAATTTGGTCATTGATGAGTGGTCTTCATTTGGAGATGTCCAGGAGGCTGCACTTCAACATCCCATGAAGTGTAGAGATAGTGATTTGGATTGGGAGGGTGGTATTCTCCATTGGAGGGATACCAATTTTGAGCATGATGATAGACACTCACCATTGGTTGGATGGGTGATGTTGATGAGAAAGAGGCTAGAATGCCACTTGTAGATATATGACACAGGGCAGCAGGAGACAAGTCTGCACTGACTACTCTTGAAAGTGTTTGGTCAACATGTGACATATCCTACTTCAAGGGGTATGTTGGTGGTTGGGACTTGACATGGAACTTTCATCATATCGACGCAAGTAGTTTGGGTGCATTGTGATGATATGGAATTCTTCATGTCAATCATCATGTATTCACCTCATGATTTTTATGATGGAGGTTTGAGGAGGTAGCAAGAGCTATTGTTGCTTTGGCTACTCTTGGGACAGTATGGGCTGAATTTCTCCCATACTTTGCATGATATTTAAGGAGTAAGGGATGGCACAATCAAAGTGAAAAGGGGCTAGCCTTCAACATTGAAGGATGAGGAGGTACTTCTACATAGGAAGGAGTCTCCCACACATATCAGCATGATGGTGGATAAATTTGGCATATGGCATGCAAAATAATGGAGTCATGGAGTAGCAAGAGCCTTATCACCAAGGCCAACAACATTTTCACTTAGGAGTATGTATCTATTGATGGAGTGTTCCAAGGGGAATATGCATCCCTTCATTTTGAAGACCTTTATGAGGGGATTCTCATGGGAGGGCTCATCTGTGGACCTCACTTTCAGCCTACTCACAATGCATGGTAAGACATGTATTTTTGTACTTATTGATCATTTCACAAATTATTTGTATTCTCTCACCATTTATGTACAATGGATTGCTCCACAAGAGGGAAAGATTATATTTGAGTTTCATGGTCATTCTAGGACCAAAATTTATGATGGAGATATCCCTTCTTTGCATGACTTTGGGGAAATTCAGTGTTATCATTGTTATGCTCAGCTAATATATAATGCCATTTACTACCTCCTAGTAGATGAGAAAACATGCACATCTAGCAAATTTTTTGGAGACAACTTGCCACATGATGTTCTAAAAAAACAGTTGGTAAAACTACGTTGTATCCACTGGAGAAACCATTGGTAACATCCAACATTTCACATAACATTAAATATATTTCTGATTTGGATACCACATGGTGACGATGTACCATTCACTTTGTATGGGATGGTTTGGGCTCATGAAACTAGAGAAGGGGTCTTTGGAGATCCAGTTGTCCTCTTGTATCTTGAGTGCAATGTTATTGCAGCCCAATATCAGCAGCAGCTCTACACTTTCCATAAGTGGAGAGAGAGACAGTGTGAGGTAGGCCATTTGGTCTATCATATTCACTTATGCAGCCTACCTACATTACAAGAGCCAAAGGTGGAAGAAATTTTTCATGAGTTACCATTTTGGAGGGTGACTCACATTATATGGATGATAGCTTGGAGCTTGGATCTTCACATGGGAATGATGATTCCCAATATATTTCAGATTATGTGCCTCAAGAAGGCCTCTATACAACATGTTCTGGCCTCCATGGATATTCCACTTTTTCATGATGATGGCTATTTGGGATTATCACCAAGAGCTAACTTGCATACTTGGGAGGAGCAACTTGGGGAATTATTGGTGAGATGTCATCTTGTTCATGGGAGGAGCTTATCATATGAGGATGCTACAAGAGGAGGAGAGGAGGCTCTTTAGTTATGTCGTTGCAGTTTCTTGAGGACATGCAACATTTTGGAGGGGAATACTCCTAAATTAGCATGCAGCTAATTGGAATATTCATTTTTGTTCTTGTCATTTATATATATGAATAAATGGGTAGGGAGACCCATAAATATCTCTAGTAGGAATAAAATCCCTCTTAGTGTTAAAATGGATGATCTCAATAGCTGGATAAAGCACCCTCATGTGTAAACATGGGGTAATGCATGTGGAAAAGGTCAATTTTGACCAAATCAACAACATTGGTATGAAGGGGTTGGATCATCAATGAGAGATAGTGCAATGTGAATGGGAGAAAGTCTCCATGATATTAGTGAATTTAATGAGTGGGACCCAAGGTGAGAAGGCTCACATTATTTATAAGGAGGGAAAGGAAGCCATAGATGGATGTGTTATTGATTATTGATTTTGTGGTCTGTATGACTTCTTTCTCTCTCCATCTATTTAGCTGAGATTGCTGTGATGTTTAGCACAGGGTGTTCCCGAGCGGGGATCCCACCTCTTTCTTAGAGGAACCTCTAGAAAGAGTATTGCACTGCATTTCCACATTCCGACATTCTGGCCAACATTCAGTCTTCAACTACAGTGCAGTTTCTGTTCAGAATTGTGTTGTGTTGTAGGGTGTTGTAGAGGAGAATTGAGAGGGTCATTTTCAGTGTTGTATTTTCAGTGGAGGGGCATATTATCCACTGGGAGGCCAACAAGGAAGGCCCTGGAGCTTCATTTCATGTTTTGGCATATGTAGAGGAGGTGTCAGTGCTTTAGTTGGAGGGTTAGATCTTCAGTGTTGGCATCAGCCTTTCACTTGGAGGATATATTGGAGGAGTTATATAAATTTCTACATCAGATTCAGCCACCTCCATGTATTTATTTAGTTACAGTTTCAATTCATCCCTAGGGCTACATTCCAGCATTTTTGTGTTTTGGGTATTTCCAGAAACCCTTCCTGGGTTATCTAGGAAAAGTGTTTGGGAGCCTAAATCTTCACTCCCAACATTGTTTGAGCTATATAATAGTAGATCCATATTTTTATATCTTTTTGTAGTAGTTTATGCCCTAAAAATGCATTGTCATGGCTCATGGCATTTGTATAGCAGTGTATTTCTCATGTATTGACATGTTTTCTTAGAGGAGGCTTTTTTTACATTTCTTGAGTGACTTAATCTTCAAGATATCATGCCTGTTATTTTATTATATGTTTAACAATATGGTTGTACATTTTTCTCATGTTATGGTGTATTGATTTATTCAGTTCTATTTCCTTGTTTATACACTATATTCCTTCTTTTCCCATTTGGGAATATTACATATACAAAATACGAGGGGCCAAAAACCATCATGCCCCAAAACCTTTGTGGAAATCCATACAAAAAACCATAGGTGGCTCTGCCCACCTAAAATAGGGTCCAAAAAAAATTTCCTGAGGCGCTGCCTTAGACCCCATGCAAGGGGGCCACCTGCAAACCCATGTGACCGCCGAACGCATGCGACTATTCGTGGAAATAATATAAAACATATTGCCCCTGCTGACATTTGTGTGGATTTCAATGGAGCCCAAGGCTAGGGTTTCCCGCCCCACCCCTCTTGCAAACTCCATAGTCACGTCAGTTTGTACCCTTCCACCAACGCAAAAGAAGTTAGCATTTAAATCCAAATTCGTCAGGTCGTTGTAATGAGAACCAACAGTGGCATAGAAGTATGGTGATTGGTATAAATGTGAGGTCATATTTTTTATTCTAGTAGGGTTTTTCTACAAAATATCCAAAAATCTAGCACTATTTCCAAGGCCATGTGTTTGCCTTTCATTGGGCCATGTGGCGCCCTTTTGGTTGGCACATGTGGTAGTCAAAGTTTGGGCCAAACCAAATCTCCTTCAACCAATCACATCAATCCATTTTTCAATCTCAGATTATCTCATCTAGCCAATGTCCCACCCAACCATCATGCTAATGTTAGCATGACGACATCATATGATCTACCCTAGTCAGCTGCTGAATCAACCTTGAAAGTTGAATTTTTAGTTGTTTTTAAAAAAATTTAGAACACGATAAATTTCTAATACGCAGTTGGATTGAAGTGATTCAAGCATAATTAGAGTCATAATGATGAGATCTATGATTTGGCACCGGTTTCAATATTTTCAGCATTTTTATTTTTGACCATATTTTTTATCACCTAGATCACATATTTCCTAGCATCAAATCAAAGTGCACCCTAGTACGATGTGGTATAGATAGAAAATGGGTTGATGATATGGAATATTGAGGTGAGGATGCATGGAAGGTTTATTTGGCCTTTCTAGGTGGCCAATTGGTAGTTCTTTGAGTGACATGTGGTAGTGACATGGAAGTCACATGGCATGACAAGTGGAAAATAGTGACATGGTTGTGACATGGGAATGACATGGACCATAATCCATAATCCATGGGTGCATAGTGACAATGGAAATAATTATTCCCGATATTCCTCTTGCAATGGGTGCCATGATGCATGACACTAAACTTCATGGGAAAATACCTTTGGACCCCTCCCCTTGGTCAATGTTTGGAAAGGTGGAGGGCATTGAAGTGACTTCTTCATCTTTTATTTTAATCATCACACAATATCACCTAGCATACTTTAAAATTTTTTGATATATTTAAATTTCACATATGAAATTTTGGGGACAACCCCCCCATTGTTAATGTTTAGATAGTTGGGGCAACCTAAAATGACTTCTACATTGTCAATTTAATTAGAGCTCTTGGTGCACATTATAAAGTGTTGGATCTTTAACTTTGGGAATTATATAATAGTTCAAGACTAAGAAAACTTAAGGCTTAAGCCCCTAGTTCAGGCACATGGACTCATGTGAAAATAAAATAAACACTGGGGGTGACAGTTGAATGAAATTTGGCATTTGGGAACCAAATTTTAGTATAACCAATTAAAGTCCACGAGGGAAAAAATAAAAGGTGACATCTATAAAATGCAGAGGGCATGGATATGTGAACATGCTAAAGCATAGACAACTTTAATGGAACAAGGAGAAAAGAGGGTGTTGAGAAGAAAACAAAGTTGAAGTTAATCTGAGACAGTCTTGAAGTTTAAGTGTTGGTTAAAGGAAAAATGAGAGGACTAATTAATATTTTGAGTAGACATTAGTTTGAATAATTCCCAATTTCAAGTATTAGGAATTAAATTGAAAAAAAATAAATTGAATCCAAGACAAAATCATATAGGAAGAAACTATGATTGACGTAAGAACTTAATTCAATTAGATAATCAAAAGAATATAGGTTGTTGTAGAGAAAACATAAAAGTAGATAAGGAGATTTGAGAATTATTATTTTTGTTAGGGATATCTTTAATTATAAAGCTTCATATCTAAGTATAAATACGTATGAAATAAGGGATCTTATAGTTTGAGGATGTAGGTTCTAGTAGATTAGTGGAATTGGAGTCTCCTTCAGGTTGGTGCATGTAAATATTAGGGAGTTGGTGCTTCCAACAAGTGGTGTTTGCAAAGAAAAGGAGGTTGGAGCCTCGTTTAGGTTGGTTCCAACATAATTTGATGTAATTTTTGTTTTTTTATGAATGTACATCATAATAAAAAAGAATTTGTGGTTTTATCCTATATGGGTTTCCACATAAACATCTTTTATTAAAGCTTTATGTGATTGGTGCATTTTTGTCTTGTTTAATCCGTTTAATTTACTAAATAATTCTTAAAAGTTGTAAAATACTTACTCATCGCCACTCTCAGTATTTTAATGGATCCCAACACTTTTTCCTTGAATTTGGGAATACAAAAATAATCTCTTTATTCCTACTTCTCTTGTTTCTTTTTCCATGTGGTTGGGTGTTGATATTTGGAGGTGATTTATTCATTTCCTTGATTTTGAGGCCTTCTTGAACTTATTCTCCAATCCCATGCTTTACGCCCATAGTTATTACATTTGTAATGATTCAACATAATAAAATAAAGGAGAAAAAGGAATACCTTTTCTATTACCACTTTCAAACATACTTCTAGGTTTGCTACTTAAGTAGATTTTCATTATATATTAAAGGAATTATCTCCATCCATGCTCTTTTCTTAGAAAGTATATACAATTAACATTTTTATGAAAAAAATTATTAGATGAGTAGCAATATCAGTAAATGAAATTTTGGTGCCTGAGTTTATAATGTTTACATGAAGGAATAACTTAGTTATATATAATATTCATTCTTTATTTCACATTGTAACATCCCTGGTAAGAAATTCATGTAAATAAAGTTAACAGAGGTAAAATAAGACAATGGTCATGGGACACGTATTTGAAGCTGAATTTTGGGAAAAAACCCCTAGTGGGTACTCATTTGAATTTATTATGGGTATGGAAATCTGAAAAGGAAGTGGAAAAGGCTTTCAAAAGGCAAGAGACAATAATTGGAATTTTATCTATGAAAATAATGGAAATTAGGAGAAAAGGAAGAAGAAAGGTCACATGTTGCATGTGAGGAATAAAATGAAGGAAAATAATGGAAAATGAAGAAATTAGAGGCCTCACTGATAAAAAGCCTTCTAAGGATCAGTTGGTAATTTTTTTTCTGTGTAAGCATTTTTTAAAATAAGTTTTGGAGCTCATCTCTCTACTCTCTCTCTCTCTCTCTCTTTCACTATTGGAAACTAAGAGAATTCATGTATCATTATAGAATTGGATCAATAAAAGAAAAGAAACAGAAAGAAGGAAAAGGGAAGCAAAGATCAAGCATGAAAGAGCATAATCAAGTGGCTACAACCAAATTACTCGTAGGTATTGATTTTCATGTGTGATTTCCTTGCTAGATTTGGCATGCATGGTAGAGGCACGTGTGTATTTAGTTCTCTTGTTGTCATTGGCATGGGTTTTTCTAGGTGTGAAAATGGTTTTTAGCCTTGCCTTGCCATTTCTGGATAGCCATGGTGTGATGGGTTCTCTTTTAATTTGTTAAAATGGATTTCCATATGATTTTGAAACTGAGTGGGGTGATCTCTAATTAAGAACAAAAGGCCTATGAATACCTGGACCAATGAATGTGGGATTATGGTAAAGCCAATTTTTTTGTACCTCGGTGGGCCTAGGAGTCCTCAACCAGTGAATGGAAGGATATACGGTAAAGCCTAGAGGTGTGTGCCATCGATTAGGCCTAGGAATCATCGACTATTGAATGGTGATATATACAATAAATATAAAAGGGTGGAGTGTTGATTATGCCTAGGAATCATAGACCGGTGAATTGTGGGATATAAGGTAAAGCTTAGAGACTAGGACATAGGATAATTCCTCACGATGTAGAGATATGGAGGCATCCATGATTGTATAATCCTAGTGATCCCTTGAATGGAATATGGTGGGATTGAGATAAAACATAGTTTTGTGTGTTTATTTCTTGGGCCAAGGAATCCCTTGGTGGAATGCGATAAAGCCTAAGGAAAATTGGATTGGTTTTGTTTTGATTCCAAAATTCATTGTTGGAATATGGCATGGGGGTGATTGGCTAAAAGAAATATTTGGTTCATCCAAATATATGGTTGGGTTGTTTGTGGAAGTCATTGACTTGGTTCGCTTATGCATTCATTAATAATAGCTCCTTCTCCTTGATATTTCATCTGTAAATGTACTTGTTCATATGTGTTTTCATGGTTGTTATATCCTTGTTATTTTTTTTGTCTATATGATGGTTATGAGTATTCTTTCTAATATACTTGATGTGTGGCTCTCATCGTGTTCTGATTAGAAAAATAATGAACAATGAGTATATGGCCTAATAGATGATAATACATCTATTTTGATAAGGCATCAATGCTTCTTGAAGAATATCATATAAGTATGGTAACCCTATGCTCATATTCATTGTTATGACCTGTAGATTACATATTTGTGATATGTTTGACAAAATGCATGTCATGGATAGTAGGGGTCAAATCAATTTATTGTAACAATGATTGCAATAATAGCCTTATTCCATTTTTTATTATTCATTTTTTGGAGTTTCATGAAGTTTTTTTTCAGTGGCATAAGACCTATCCTTGAAAAAGTGGCTTATAATCTAGGGTCACTAGCTCAGAACTTCCCGAAAAAGGCAAAAATCATTGGCATTCCTTGGTGTGGGAGTGAGTGGAAGGCCTTATTTTTATGCATGGCTTGTCATGGGAGTGGCTAAGGGTCCATATCAACAAAATTACAAGTTTTCTGAGGAGTTAGGAATATGGAAAGGTTAGTTTCCTCCTGAAGGGTCTGTAGCTCCTAAGGAAGGTTATATTGGTTTTGTTTTGTCGGTTCCACTTCCTTAACTGTACATGGGAGTTGAATCACATCATAGTAGCCTCTCAACCCATGTTTATCCCAATGGACTGGTTGGCTTGGGTAAATGTTGGAGGAGGGTGTTAGAGGGTGGTATTAGAGAATGGTTACACTCTTTGGGTAATATCTAATACTAAAGGGTGGTATCAGAGCATGGTTGTGCTATATTTTCGTAATATATAATAGCGCAGGGTGGTATCATAGCACGATTGCACTCTCCTTGGGTAATATCTGATACCACATAGTGGTATGAAAGCATGGTTCAACCCTTGGACTGGATTGGAAGAATTTGTTTGTCATGCATACATGTCAGTTGCATATGTGTTATTTATGCTGGTGAGTCTATGTGCTTGTTGTGTATACATGGTGGTGGTCATTTTTGTATTTTTTTCACCATGTAGAATTTTATGATGTTGTTTTTGGGATGCAGTTGTCTTGAATGCATGTAGGTCATATGTGCATTTGATATGCATGTTGGTGTCTATATGTTATTATGCATGCATTGTTATGGTTATTGTTATGAATGCATACTAGTTTAGAGCTGAATTGTGATATTCATTATCATGGAAAATTTTAGTGGCTAATATTCGCAGGTGGGCTAATTTTCCATGGTTTTTCCAAAAAAAAGATTCACCAATTTCCATTTTTTTACAAAAGTGATTCGCCCAAATTTTACAATATAAAATTATTTTACCTTAAAAATCGCCAACATTATATAGACAGTATATATAATATCATTATAAATTTGAATAATTTTACAAATACATGAATAAATATTTTATATTTTTCACATTCGGGACTAACGAGATTCGCCAATTTTTTAAACTTCAAAATAATTTTCCATTCTTAAAATTTTCCCTGTTCATTATTGTGTTTTGTTTCATCATGATGTTATTGGTATGTTATGATGTTAATGTGTTGGCTGAAATAGAGCAGGAGATGCAGATCATCAAAGAAAGTTTGCAGTGTTGGACCTCGAGGTAATTCTAGATCGACATTTATGTTTTTATCTAGGGCATGCCACGGTATGTTGGTTAATAGTTTTTATAAGAACTATGGTTATGTACATTTCCGTTAGTCTATGGTTTTTGTGGTTACAAGTAGGATATATATTAGTTAATTAGTATCATCACATGTGTTAGTGTCAATATTTTCATACTTCCACCAGGGATCAAAACACATTTTGCATGTGCATCTTAGGTGTCCCACTCTAAATAATTTTCAATCATTCCATTAGGTCATGATAAAAAATTGTTCCACTGGTGGTTTTCCTTGTCAAGTGTCCCATTTTCATTCACAAGTATACACCTACTAACCCTCTTCCATGTCTTCATCATGCTATTCAGTCTCCCAAAGGCTACCAACTCAGAAATCCACATGCTAACACATCAAATGTCAAAGGGAGTTGTCTTTTCCAAAGGGTGCCCAAGTGATCATTTTTCACAAGCACTAAACCCTAATTTCCTCTCCCACTGAAGCTAGGGTTTTCTATGAAAATGAGGCATATGAGCAGAGGAGCCATAAGGTAGGTCATATCAGTAAGTATGAGGCCATTCCAACTCATAAGATCATCTCTCCATAATTTTTTAAGAAATAATTCCAAGAATCAAGCCATTTTCCACTCATGGGGCTAATTTCACTTCAAACTATATTTTTGACCAAAAAGAGATGAATGTAATATCCCCAAATTGGATTGCTCAGCAAGGCATGCCTGAAAAATGAATTTTTCAGGAATGGGTAATAGAGGATTTGAAACCAAGACCTCTATCCCTTATACCAATGTATCTAAGACCGAAATCCAAGAGGAGGCTCAAAATAAAGCACTCTAGGTGGGTTAAACAGATCTCCCACGCCTAGTTGTCTTGAAAAAGTGCCCAATGAAGGGGTTGCAGTAATGTAAGAACAAGAAATAGAGAAACAATGTTATTTTATTAAGCCTAAATACATGAAGATGTAAATAGCTTACAAATGTATAATATAGCATCAAAGAGTACAATCCCTTGAGGAAATAGTCACTCAAGATAGACAATACAAGCCTCAATAGAACATCTACAATAAATTGAAGAACACTGCTACATATATGAAACCCGAGGCAATGACAACGCAGTCTATTATGGAGAAATTCTGCAAAATGATGTCAATACATGGATATAGAAATGTATATCTCAAAAGAGATGGGGGAGCAAGATCTCAACCCCTGGAAACAACAATATAGAAATCCTTAAAAGGATTGGCTAAAATATACAAAAAAGGAAAAATGACGGAGTTGTTGGGTAGCAGCTGCAACTCAAGAACTGGAAATGAATAGAGAAGGTTGAATATGTTGCATCAGAAAAAATACGTCCTCCAATGGATCTTCCAAGTGAAAGGCTGATCCTAACATTGAAGATATGACCCTCCAAACAATACCGCAAACCCTCATTGCAAGTGCATACTGATAATAATGCAGTATTAGAGAGGGACTGCACTGCAAGTCATGGAAATGGTTGGCCTGCTGCCAAAAATGATGGGAATTAGCTCAAAATCTCCCTCACTGATCCTCCAAAGGAAATGAGACTTCCTCCTCTAAAAAATAAGCAAAGGAAGTGGTGTTCAGTAACCTCCACTGCAACACCCTGCAACACAACTCGACACTAAACAGAAATTGCATTGTCGCTGAAGGAGGATGCTTGGCCTCAAGCCTAAATGTGGAGAAAATGAAGAGAAACTCCATCAAGAGGCCTCTCTTGAAAGGATAATGGATTCCTAAACAGGAATGCCTTGTGCTAAGTAGCACTGCAACTCTGCTAAACAACAGGAGAATGCACAAAGTATAAACAGATAGAGGAATCAATAATATTCAACATGAATGACAATGGCTAGCTTGCCCTCCTTTTAAAAAAGTGAGATCCCTCTCACCATGGATCCCACTAATTATGGTTTCCTTCACCAAATAAACCTATTCCCATTCATACTGTGTTGTTTCTCTAAGTGTTCTGCACCTTCTATCCCAGCATTGTTGACTTGGTCAAACTTGACCTTGTCGACCTGCAAATGATCCTATTCACACATGAGGGTGTGAAATCCAGCTCCAATGATGATACCCTTTCATACTATGAGGGATTTTACTAATATTTTTATTATGCATGGGCCTCCTCACCCATTTATTCTTCTCCTAAGTGAAATCAACAAAAATTAATATTCCAATTTGCTGCATGCAAATTTTAGAATATTATAGTCCTCCCCTCCCAAATTTTGCTTGTCCTCAAGAAACTGTAAGGAAAGAATTGAGAATTTTCCTCCCAAAGCATGGAGACTGAAAGTTTTGGGGAAACATCTTCCCCAAGTGGAACCTCCATCCCCAAGAAATCATCCATACAAAATGAGTCACCTCCCAACATGGCAACTCCTGAAAATGCTTCTCCACCTTGAGCTCATGCAATGTAGGTGGGCTGAAAATCTGATCATGGTAGAATAGAAGCCTACCCCGCTCTATCCTCCTCTCCACTTATGATAAGTGTAGAGAAAATTCTGATCCTAGGCTGCAAAATAATTGCCCTCAAGTGGCAAGATGAAGACTAGATCCCCAAAGACCTCTCCTCCAACACTGTGAATCATGCTGACCCAAATCAACCCATAAGTGATGGATAGGAAAATATCACCATATGGCATCCCCACAATCATATGGTCCATCTCGAAAAAATGAAACAAGTGTTTGGCAGTGATGGCCATATCTCCTCTCATGCTCCCATTAGAACAAGCAATGCAGAAAGTGTGGGAATCCTCTCCCCTAAAGGACACACCCAACTCATATATCTCTCTCCCAATCATGCTTCCAATACAAATCAGATCCATATCAGAAAATGAAATCATGATCAACAACAAAATGACGAAATTTTTTTAGGTTTCATGTGGTTCAAGAAGGTACCAATAGTTTTCCCAATAGTGACAGCGCAGTTTTCCAAACTGCTGCTTCAGAAAATTGCATGGCAAATTGTTTTGAGTTACATGGATAATTATGTATGTCATGAAATCTACTGATAAATAGAAAATGGATAGTTACATCAGCTGAACATACATGAAAGAAAACACTTTCCCAAAGCCATATAAGAGATGGTTGTCTCCATCACACAATTTTTCCCAATGTTGACCATGGAGCTCAATGAAAAGCTTGCCCTCTTGTGGAGCAATGGACTGAATATGAATGGTAAGAGTATCCAAATATTGTGTTAGATAATCCATCGATGCAAAAAAAATATTCTTACCATGTGTTGAGAGTAATATGATGCATATGTATATGAATTACTCCTCCATAGTGGTATGACACCCTCCCATGAAGAGGAATGAATCATATGCTGCATGAATATCACCTTCCTTATACTTGGAAATCCAAGTCAAGAAGACCATAGATAGTAAGATCATATGAATGTAATAGATGTTTCCATCCACTAATCCATCATCATCACCTCCTCTTTTTCAACCAAGTGCATCAAGTGTGAAGTGGTCTTGCGGATACTCCATCAATAACCCCAAGCTCCCAAGTGATAGCGTTGTTGGCCCATGCAAATAAGCTCCTGCCAACTCATATCTCCATTCTTTGAAATGCTCCTTGTCAAAGACATCTCCCATAATGCTGCTACACATAAGAAGTCCCTCCCAAGGTGGAAGTACCTCTTGATCATCTAATTCCAAGGATATAATTTCATCTCCTCCTCCTGCAACATCATGCAAAGTGTGAGAGAGAATATGCTCTTGCTCTCCCAAGAACAAGCAAAGAAACAAAATATTTTGCTGCCTCCCCATACTTCCATCATACAAATCAGGTGATGAAAATATAATGGATGAAATGAAGATCATATAAACACCATGTATCCATACTCATTGTTGCTCAAATATGCAAGTATCCTGCCACATAGCCTTAGAAAGAGGATGATGACCAAACTCTTTCAAGAGTAACCAGCGCAGCCAAGCCTCCTGCTTCCTGGTATCATAAATTTGCAAGTAGCTCACCAACTTCTTGCTCTCCATCCACATCCACTCAACCACTTGTGTATGTCTCCTTCCATGCTCCACCTTGGTACTCCTCCCATGAGGGCTACCAACATCCCAAATCAGATTTCTATCTTTGCACTTCATGGGATTTTGAAATGCAATCTTCTCAAGGATCAATTTGATCCCATAAGGATCCAAATAGGTGGTAAGAAAAAACCTCCCATCATGATGTGTATGGCTCAAGGAGTGTCCAACACAAAAATGAGAGATGTTATCCATCCAAATATGTCCTCCATCATCTATCTGTTCCTCCTTGAATCCATGAAGATCCAAGTTTTAGAAGGAAAGAAAAACCTTGCACTCCATGATATGTTGAAGTGGACCTCTAATGAAATATCTCCATGAGATATCCCTCTCAACAATAGTCCTCCAAAACCAATTAGGTCTTGGATTTGCTGAAAGTAGAAGTTTTTCTTTGAGATGAGAGGAGCTCATTGAGAAAGGGTCATCTAGAAAGGAGAAAGGGTTTCTCACTTCAAGATGTGTACTATCTTCCATCCTTCCCTTCAAGTTTTAAAACCCCAACCTCAAGTGTGATATGTAATCCAACAATGTCTCATGAGGATGATGGTTTATTTCTCCCTTGAATTTTTCCATGTTGCACAGCATAGTGCAATCTTGCTGCTCTAGGTTAGCAATGTGATTTGACCCTTGGTCATGTAAAAGAAAATTTCCACAAATTTCAAAAGGACTTGCTGCAATAATAGATAGTGGAAATCCTTTCATACCTTGATGGAACTTGGGATCTCCTTTTATGGCTACAATAGTTCTTTCCTCCAATGAAATGGCTGCCCCATTTGCAGATGTAGAAGGCTGATATTCCAAGGTTGTGGCAGCACAGGTACAAGTCTCCTCCCATGGTGGTGTGGGATTTCTCTCCTCTGATGTCTTGTTGTCAAAGGCTCTAATCAACCTTTGAGTGAACTCAGAAAAGAAAGCCACTCTTGCATGACTTAAGTGACTGAACCACCAAACATTGGCTTCACACTCCAAGTGCAGTGCTGCAACTTCTACGACCTCCCTCTCTACCACTAGATGTAGTAGGAAGAATGCTTCAAGATTCTTTGCCCAAGCCATTGCTGTAGTTGACCCATAAAATGTAGACAATAGGAATATATTTCCTTTGATTTCTCTTTTGCTGCATGGTCTCTTTTCTTCCTTCCACTGGATTAATTTTGAAAAATCTAGAGTCTCCTTGAAGGCTCCAGGTTTAGATTTGTACTCAACAAGGTAATTACTTAGAATCTGATGATCCAAGTATCTTTCATGCTTGTCTTCTTCTTCATTAGAATAGGAAGTGCATGGTCCTTCCTCTTCTTTTTGCTCCTCCTCTTTTGAGAGGCTCTTCTTTGTTCTCAAAACTAATGAGAGTAATCTCATCTTCTTCATAATTTTGATCTTCTTTGGCTAAAAATCACAAGATGAGCCAAGAAAGTTGCTCTGATACCACTGTAATATCCCCAAATGGGATTGCTCAGGAAGGCATGCCTGAAAAATGCATTTTTCAGGAATGGGTGCTACAAGATTTGAAACCAAGGCCTGGATCCCTTAGATCAATGTATCTAAGACCGAAATCGAAGAGGAGGCTCAAAATAAATCACTCTAGGTGGGTTAAACAAATCTCCCACACCTAGTTGTCTTGAAAAAGTGCCCAATGAAGGGGTTGCAACAATGTAAGAGCAAGAAATAGAGAAAAAACATTATTTTATTAAGCCTAAGTACATGAATATGTAAATAGCCAACAAATGTATAATATAGTAGCAAAAAGTACAATCCCTTGAGGAAAGAGTCACTCAAGATAGACAATACAAGCCTCAATAGAACATGTACAAGAAATTGAAGAACACTGCTACATATATGAAACCCTAGGCTATGACAGCGCAATCTATTATGGAGAACTACTAAAAAATGATGTCAATACATGGATATACAAATGTATAGCTCAAAATAGATGGGGGAGCAAGATCTCAACCCCTGGAAACAACAATACAACAATCCTTAGAAGGATTGGCTAAAATATACAAAAATGGAAAAATGTCGAAGTTGCTGGGTAGTAGCTACAACTCAAGAACTGGAAATGAATAGAGAAGGCTGAATGTTGAGCTAATTTATGTACCTAAACTAACACAATTATTTATTATCAATCCGGGTTGTTTATGCTTTGAGGCAAGTTCACTATATGTGAAGATCAGATATAATCAAACCTTGAAAGACAAGCTATTCTATAACTCTAACTCAATTAGTTTAAAAAGAGGAATAACATTGAAATGATTCTTGACTCAAGAAATCCACTTTCACCTCAATTACCACTTAATGAATCAGAGATTAAAACCAAGAACTTAAGATGGATAAATTATTAATGAAAGAAGGTCTTAACTTAAGAGACATGTAAAGTATTCCATTATAATTCATTCATCTTAATATTAAAAATCTCAACAAGAAACTGCTTGCACACAACAAAAGAAACCAACTCTAATTCATCATTTTCATAGAAGGGATGCTCAACTTGATACATCTGTTTTTCCAACTTGATAAAGTGATGAATAAGTTATAAACTAATGACATCAATCACTATGCATGAACCATGAAACAATCTGAAATAAAGCTTTGAAAAACCAGTTCTACAATCATCAAATTACAAGGAAATAAAACTAGTTAACAAGAAAGTGTACTTAGCTTGGAATGGGGGGCCTTCCACCCTTGCCTTGCACACTTGATAAATGATCTCAGAAGCTTAACTTCAGTCACACATCCATAACATTGAACAGCAAATTGATAACAGCACAAGTCTTCAAATTAACTTCTCAATCCAAAATTGTCACAATATAAAAGTATATAAGTCGATAATAATCCTAATACATAAGCCATCAAAGCTTTGGCTTTAAATAAGAAGTCTCATGAAAAAACTGATCTATTTTTACTCAAACAAACCCATCTACTTCTCATCCACCTATCTAAGTCGAATTCATTATTCTTATCCCAAGAAATATGGCCAATCCCATAGAATCTCAAAACTGCCTTATTTCTATGGGATTTCTGAATGACTAGTCATGATTGACTAGAACTAAATGGGCCTAATAAAGCTTGTTCTGTTCGAACTAAGCATAGGTGGCTTAGTCCTAGTTGCCAAGCTGTCCATCCATGTATTCAATTCATGCCCAAGTGTCCTGCAACCACATCAACCATATAGCTATTACGGGAATTTCTGAATCTGTCAATTTTGCACTAAAAATCAAACTTTCATAAAAACTTTAGAATTTGAAAAATTAAAATTAAATACCTGAATCAATATCAAATATGTGTCAAAATGGAATAAATGAATGGAAAATAGATGGAAAATAGATGGATTAGTATGTTTCTTTGAGCAAAATAAGACCAAAACTAAGGCCCAACATCTCTCCCTTGCTTATCATCAAGCATGTCCCCATGCTTGCCTGTTCCTCTTTGACCTTCTTCTTTCTGAAGTAGATGTTGTACCTGTCGATGCTTCCTGTTGTGCTGCCCTTGCCAAACAATCCAAACCTGTGTCATGTCTTTCTTTGAACAAAGTTGCTTTAACCTTCTGCTTTTCATACTTGGCCTGCCACATGTTCTTTTCCTTCAACCATTTAAATGCTTGTTTAGAAATTAGATCATTCTTCCTTTTCAATCTCCCCAACTCTTCTTTCAATTTTTCATTTGTTTTGACCAATTTAGCATTTTCTTTCCTGTTTGCTTTGTTCTCCTCTTTTAATTTTTTTTCCACAATTTTGCTAATTTCTAATTGATCAGTTAAATCCCTGATTTTTCCATCATTGATTTCTTTTTCAAAATCCTGAGTTGTTTTCATTAATGATGCTACTGCTTCATCATCATAGGAAGAATCCCTATCAAATTCTTCTTGTGGAATATTATTTTCTTCTTGTGGTCTTGGAAAATATGTTTCTTCTTCCCTGTCTAAATTAATGGGACTTTTATTTGTAAATCTTTTGGGAATAGACATCACAGATATTTCATTATCCATGGCCATGTTATTTTGCTGTTTGGCTCTTGTTCTAGGATATAAGGGTGAACTCATCAATCCTTTACTTTCCTGCTCTGTTTTATCTTGTACCTCTTTAATCTGTTCAGTAAAATGATTTTTAACCATGAATTCTCTCCACACTATGCCCTGCAATCTTACTTGATACTCAACTAGGATTTTAATCAATCCTTGATGATACATTTGTCCTGCCTTAAGCCTGTTTTCATGTCTTGCTGTTTCAATCATTCTTAAGAGGCTTTTATATAGGAAATAAGGTAAATTAATCCTATCTTCCCCCTTAATGTGCTGTATAAGTTTAACATGATATAAATGGGCAACACTATATCCTCGGTCACAAGTCAAAAACTTTTGGATGATCAAGACCAATTCTCCCCATGGCTCATTAAACCATTCCCTGGGTATACCTTTTGTCCTATCAAATGTTCCCTTCCGGTTTTTCTCAAGGAAGAAAGTCCATGCTTTCTCCTTGAAGTGTAACCCTTTGTAATACTTCTCCCCTAGCATTGGCAAATCTAAGGCTTTGGACAAGTATTCTTGGGTTACTGGAACAATGATTTCTCCTACTCGAGTCTGGTCTTGATTGAAATTCTTTATAAAATCTTTGGTTATCTCCTCAGAATGGCCATTAAATTTCTGTAAGAAGCCTATCATTCCTGCCTGATAGAGTTTTTCTATAGTCTCTTTTCCCCAACTTTCTATTTGAAATTTTGGCTCTACCCTGTTTGCCATTGTTTCTGTAAACCAATCAATGTAGGCTTCTGCTGTTACTAACTTCATTTTAATAAAAATTATGACTATCGTTTAAAATGAAATTCAGTAACAAAGAAGCTTACCTTCCTCTTCTGACTCAACTCAACTCTGCACTTTTAACCTCTGATATATTCCCTTGCAATAGCACTTTCTGAATTCCCTGTTTAATGCAAACAACACCTGTATACTTCTGTTAATACACTGGTCTCTGTTTTTTTAAATTAAATACACACGCAGCATCATAAATCACACAAACATGATTTACTGTGTATATATAAAATAAAAAAATTAAAGAGTGCTCTCGGCCTAATCGAAATTTTCGCAATGTTTTCGGCTTAAGCAAAGGTGTTTGCAAAATTATTGCTTGCAGGCTCAGCATAAAAATGCAAAAATATGCAAAAGGCTCTTGGCCTCAACACGGCTTCAGCAACCCGACTCCCTTTGGCAACCACAATTTAATGTGACAATCAGGCATTCGATCCCCGTCAAAACAAAAACAAAACGCAGTGGCAGCAAGTGTTTTATGGCGTTTTTTCGTTTTCATGATAACTGTTTGTGAAAATATTAATGCGCATAGTTCACTCAGAAGAACACGGGTTAGTGCGCAATTCAACAACCACTGCCATGCCACTTTAATCACAGCATTCCGTTAAAACGTGTTACTCATGCAATGAGTTTCCCTAAAAATGCTGCGCATCAAAATCTATCAACAATCCTTAAGTGCTGTCAATTTGCAGATAATCACGGGTTTGTAGTTACCTGACTGTCAACGAGCGCGTGGAGTGTAACCGGGCGCTCCAAATCCCTATTGTTTCGGTTAACTGAGCTGGTGGCAAAGCACAGGATCTAAAAGTTAATGACAAGCAATATTCCATAATCGATGAGTGTAAATGAACTTCACTGTTACCTGACTCAATCCTGAAAATCTGCTATCTCTGATCGTTGAACCCGGAGTGATTTCCTTTCTTAAATCCACCTTCTTTCTTTTCCGGAGCGATTTTCACTATTTCGCTGCTTCAAACGCCTTCCCTTCTCTCCGGATTGATGTTTTGTTTCAGAACGCCTTCCTTCTGAGCTCTGGAAATGAGGAATGAGGTTGAAACGGTCATGAATTGACCGAGTTCATGGTTGTACCGTGCCTATTGGTGTTATGATGCGTGGTTGGTATGGCTGTCCTCTTTGACCAGTCGCCCGACTGTGTCATGAGGATGCCACCGCCTTGTGCTATGTTTAAATGATATGCCTATATTGTTACCACCGTGCACGTTGATTTCCATTGTCGTGTGCTATGATATGCACGTTTCATTGCCACCAACGCGTTTTACTTTGAATGATATACCCGTATCATTGCCACCTTCTGCATGAACTATTACTTCCGCCGTGTGTCCATACGTGCAATGATACTCCTGCGTTGTATATGCAATTATCATTATACCATACGCTGTCAAGCCTGTCAACCAGATCATAACAATCGTGCCCGTCCTTCATTTTGTATGCGCCATATACCTTTGCTTATCCTTATATCATATGCACATATACCATATATCTTTTGCGTATTAACCTTATGTATTCACCTTATATCCTTTGCGCTGAATTCTTATATAGATGGTTTTAACGCATTCCTTATTTACACTTATGGTATATAGTTTTCATATAGCGCATTATTTGTTTTTCCTTTTATGCACATTTTTATGATTTTAAAATGACCATTCTTAGGTCATGTTTAAAATCATCACCATACTAATGCTTGATTTGTATATGCAGGTGGAAAAAGTTGTCCTAGCTTGGTCTTTTGCTCAAGAAAAATACTTAGGATTATAGGGAATATGTATAAGAAATGTATATGAATGAAATGAAATATGTATAGGGGTATTATGAATATAGGATATGTATAAGGAATAATGAATATAGGATATGTATAGGGAATATTGAATATCCTCAGGTACTAACTTTAACTTAACAAAAACTAAAAATTCCTAAGAAAAATTTGAATTTCAAGCACAAAATGACTATACATATACTTCCCTGGATGATGTTTGTACAGGTGGAATGAAGTCAGATGTTGTAGATGAATCAAAAAGTAAATTTTATTTTTGCTTCTTGTTCTTCATGCTCTGGTTCTTGAATTGAAAAATCAGGTCCCTTTTGTAATGATTCTTTGTTTCAGGTCCCTCTGCACTGCTTACATAATATGCACATGTTGTTTTGACATTGGTAGGTCTCTCAGGTCCCTCTGTATTGATTTCTTCTTTCAGGTCCCTCTGTTGACAATACAAGTTCCTTCTATACTTCAGCTTTCCAGCTAAAGATCTAATACAAGTCTCCCCCTTGTTTAAGATATGACTTGTCCTCAAGTCAATTGTTGATGGAGAGTACCTGTATTGAACTTATGTGAGAACAGTAGAACAAGAAAAGGAATTCATAGAGTCCAAGTTGCCTTGATTTTCCCCTATGAATTCGTGTTTGCATAGTGCCAGTTGCCTGGTTTTCACTAGCAAACAAATTATTATTTTTTATGTTTTTTTTTTATATATTTTTTTTATGTTTTTATTTTTTATTTTTTTATTTTCATTTTTATTCAACTACAGGACTGGAAGATGGCTGAACTTGGTGTGCCATGACTTCCAGTTCTGTATCTTCTGTCAGTTGTTTCATAAATGCTTCTTTACTGATAGGCCTATTATAAACTTTGAGCCTATGTCCATTCACTATAAAGGAGGTGGAATCCTGGTCAATTGTCTTGATTTTGACTGCTCCATTGTCGAAGATTTCATCAATTTCATATGGGCCTAGCCAGTGTGTTGTGAACTTTGCTTTAAAATCTTTGAACTTGGAATCAAAAAGTAATGCCCAATCTCCCTTGCGAAATGTCTTTGTTTTGATATATCTGTCGTGCCACTTCATTCTTTGTTGTTGCACCAATGTAGTATGTTCTATGGCTTGTTGACGATGCTCATCCAATTGATTCAGTTCCATGATCCGCTGCTGTTGTGCTTCTGTCAGGTCTAGTCCTAGTTCAGCTGCTAGTCTGTATGTTTGTATTTGAAATTCTATAGGCAATAAGGCCTCTTTTCCATATACTAACTGGTATGGACTAAAACCAGTTGTATTCTTCCATGTAATTCTATAGGCCCATAGTGCATCTTGTAATTTTTCAGACCAATCTTTTCTGTTCAGCTGTACTGTTTTTGTCATAATATTCTCTAGGACTTTATTTGTTGATTCAACCTGCCCATTTGCTTGAGGATGATATGGTGTAGATGTTCTGTGTTTGATCTTGTACTTCTCTGTTAGATCTCGTACCAGTTTTGATGTAAATTGTGTTCCTTGATCTGTTACAATTTGTCTAGGTACTCCATATATGACAAAGATTTCTTTAAAAAGAAAGTTGACCACTATATCTTCTGTTGCTCTATTCACTGCTTTAGCCTCTGCCCACTTGGTTACATAATCTGTACATACTAAGATGTACTTCTTTCCATTTGATGATGGATTGATGGGTCCAACAAAGTCAAGTGCCCATTGCTCAAATGGTTCTATGAGAACCTGTGGCTTCAGCGGCATCTCATCTCTTGTAATTGGTCTCCCCGTTCTTTGGCAACTGTCACATTGCTTGACATATTTCTTAGAGTCTTTGAAGATGGATGGCCAGTAGTAGCCCAGTTGCAGCACCTTATATGTTGTTCGTTTATCTGCAAAATGGCCACCACATGGTTCATCGTGACATGCCCTTAGAATATCTAATATTTCATCTTCTCGCACACATTTTCTAATTATCAAATCTGGACCAGTATAAAATAAATCACCATTTACCCAACTATACCTAGAACTCTCTCTAACAATTTTGTGTCTTTGCTTTTTAGTGAATTGGGTTGGTAACTTTCCAGAAGATAAATAGTTTGCCATGTCTGCAAACCATGGTGTTCTTACTGTAATAGCAAATAGATGTTCGTCAGGAAAGTTATCTGCAACCGGATTTGGATCATTGGGTGAATGTATGCGGGACAGAAAATCAGCCACTTGATTTTCCTTACCTGGCCGGTCTTGTATTGTGATATTAAATTCTTGCAGTAACAGTAACCATCTTGTTATTCTTCCATTGGTTATAGGTTTATTCATCAAGTATTTGATTGCTGAATGATCTGTATGAATGAAAACTTGATATCCTATTATATAATGTCTGAATTTGTTTACTGCATGTATAACGGCTAACATTTCTTTCTCGGTGACTGTATAGTTCAATTCTGTAGGTGTTAGATTCTTGCTTATAAAGTATATTGCATAATTGAACAAGTTCTCTTTCTGTCCAAGGGAGGCACCTATTGCAGTATCAGATGCATCAGTTGATATATGAAATGGCAAAGACCAATTTGGCCCACGGAGAATGGGTGCAACTGATAATTTTTCTTTTAGATTTTTAAATGCATTTTGACATTCATTTGTCCAGTGAAATTCAATATCTTTTGCTAATAATTTAAACAGAGGTTGGGCTATTTTACTGAAGTTTTCAATGAATCGTCTATAATAGCCTGCATAGCCTAAGAAACTTCTTACCTCTTTCTGTGTTGTAGGAGGCATTAAGGTTACTAGGACTTGGATTTTTGTTGGATCCACTTTAATTCCTGAAGCAGAAATATGGTGTCCCAGAACTATTCCTTCTGTCAACATTATATAGCATTTCTCATTGCTTAATGACAAATTTGTTTCAATGCATCGTTTCAGCACTTTCTCAAGATTATTTAGGCAATCATTATATGTGTTTCCATAAACTGTAAAGTCATCCATATAAACCTCTACACATTCATGGATTAGATCAACAAAAATTGCAAGCACTGCTCGTTGAAAAGTTGCAGGTGCATTACATAAACCAAATGGAAAAACATTATATGCATAGGTTCCCCATGGGCAAGTGAATGTTGTCTTGTCTTGGTCTTCTGTTGCTATTCTAATCTGGTTGTACCCGCTAAACCCATCTAAGAAAGAGAAGAATTTCTTTCCAACCAATGAGTCTAACACTTGATCAATAAATGGTAGAGGAAAATGATCCTTGAGTGTAGCTTTGTTTAGTTCTCGATAATCCACACATACCCTCCACTTTCCATTTTTCTTTGGAACAATAACCAGTGGAGAAACCCATTGACTATTTGAAATAGGATAGATGAATCCAACATTTAACAATTTTTGAAGTTCTTCTTTCACTATTTCTTTCATCATAGGATTCATTCTTCTTTGAGGTTGTCTTACAGGTTTGATTTGATCATCTATATAGATGTGGTGGACACATGTGTTAGGATGGATTCCTTGCATGTCAGTATAATCCCAGGCAAAAGCTTTTGAATATTTCTGTAATAATGCAATTACCTCTTACTCCTGTTCTGATTGCAACTCATTTCCAATGTTTAAATGTTTTCCAGGACTTACCTCAATTGTTTTTATTGTTGGATTGGAGATTGTGTTTACAGGAAAGATGTCTATAAAAGAATTTTGCAAAGTTTGAATGGTACAGGTTTCCTGAAAACATTGATTCAAAAGGTTATTTGCAGCTTCATATTGCACTTCTCTAAGCTGCTCTGAAATACTTGGTTCTGAAATGAAAAGATCCATTAAGTCTTCATTCTCTTCTTCTTCTCTTAAATCAAAGAATTTATTTATACTTAAAACTGATTTAGTTTGCTGTTTTTCTTGAGCTTCAAGTACTGATTCTAAAGAAGTTGACTGTGTAGGTGAATAAAGAGCAATATGTTTCCTTTCATCTCCATGCGAAATAATCATGCTTCCTGATCTGCATCCTATAAAGGCATCAGCGGTAGCTAACCATGGTCTTCCTAAGATTAGAGGATGTCCTCCCAAATTTGTTTTTGGTTGCAGAATAAGGAAGTCAACAGGATACTCCCATGAATCCAAAGAGACTATAATATCTTCCAATATTCCTTCGGGAACAACTTTAGATCTGTCTGCCAATTCTAAGATTGTAGAGGTTGATCTAATGTTGTTCAAATGCAAAGTTTTCATGGTCTCCATTGTCATTACATTTATAGCTGCTCCCAAGTCTATTAATGTGTTTGGTACTGAGAAATTATTTATTGATATAGTAACCATAGGGATACCAGGATCAATATATTTCTCTATTTTGGTTTCTGTAGACATGAGGCTTGCTAGTTTACCAATGACTTGGATTGTAGTAGGATCCTTCTTCTTTTTCTGTGATTTCTTAATGCACAATTCCTTTATTGTTTTAGCATATATTGGTATTTATTTAATTGCCTTCAACAAAGGAATTTTTACATAAGCATTTTTTAACTCATCTAAAATATCAAATTCAGGAAGGGTTATTTCTTTTTGTTGTTCCACTAACCTTTCAGGATAAGGTGGTGTTTGAGTTGAAATGTTTGTTCCTTTCTGAATTTGTATCTTAGTTTGTGATGTTTCAGGTGATTCCCCTTGTTCGGTTGGTTCTTCTATAATTGGAGGAGAATCCTTTTTAAGCACTTTTCCAGACCTTAGATGGACTTCATTAAGAGGAAGAATTGAATATGTGGGAAAACATGTTGCTTCCTCTACAGTGTATGCAGCTTTTTCCACCTTATTATTTGGATTTGCAATTGGTTGGGCTGGTAATTGAGTTGGTTTGGATTGATTTGTGGGTAGCTGTAACTGTTGTGGTTGGGTCAACAACGGTGGAGGATTCTGCTGCGGATATGGGATGGATTGTGGATATGCAGAATGTTGTTGTTGAAATGGTATGGATTGAGGATATTGTGGATATGTAAATGGCTGTTGATATTGTTGCTGGTATTGTTGAGGTTGTTGGTTTCCATAACCATATCCTCTCCAACCTTGTGCAGGTTGTTGTGGATATTGTTGTGGAGGCCAAGCTTGCCATGGCATTGGAGGGGTCCAAGGATTTTGAGGTGGATAAAGGTAATTTTGTTGAGGGAATTGTTGCTGATTTTGTTGAGGCATCCTAGGTTGCCATGGTCTTCGTGGTGCTACATAATAAAAAACCTTCCATTCCTGGCACTTCTTCCATTGAATTCATTTGTAATTCTTTCAATTTTAGACAATTTTCTGTGGAATGCTTTTCTGTACAAAGACCACAAACCTGAATACTCTTAACATTATCCAAAGGACATTCTCTTAATGGATGTTTGTTTCTACATTTGGGACAGAAGATTGCTAAAGCTTGTTCTTGTTCTTATTTCCTCTTATTTGCCTTTAGCACATCTACTTGTGTCCCTAATGTACTCAAAAGATCTGTTTTGAAATTCTCCAATAAACTTCCTATTTCAGCTCTTGTTATCCCTCCTGCAGCTGACTTTGCTGCTTTTGAACTTACTTCTCTTCTTCCTGTTTTTGCTCTTCCTCTAGAATATTTTTGACATAAGTCAACAATTTCATCGAATGGTAGGTTTGAGATATCTCCTTTACCCATCACATTCAAGATGTCAAGGTATTCATCCCTTATACCCTTGAGAAAGATTGTTCGAATGGTTTCTTGATTTAGAGAGTGTTGTTTAGATTTTTGTAGATTATACAAAAATCTTTCCAAATATTCTTCTAAACTTTCATCTTCTTGTTGTGTCATTCTAAAAATATCTTCCTTTGAATCTCTAGATCTGCAATAAGCTTGATATTTTTTAAGGAAGACTGATCTCATATCATCCCAAGAAGCTATTGTATGTTCTCCGAAACCCATAAACCATTTCAAGGCTGTTGCTTTTAATGTTGCAGGAAAAAGACGAAGTTTATGAATGTCATCAGTATATCCATATGTTCTACATAGAATATCAAATTCAAACATAAATGAATGAGGATCTTCTGTTGACATTCCATAAAAATTTGGCAATACAGAAGGTGGAATATTTTTCATTTTCACTTCTTCTCCTAATATTGCACTTGTGTCTATTATTGGAAAGCCAAAAGTAGTCTCATCTTCTTGTCTTTTCTGATCGTTTTCTATTTTTCTATCATTTTCTTGTTTTGCATCCTCCTCTCTCTTTCTTCTCCATTCTGCTTGTTGTCTTTCATATTGAGCTCGTTGTTCAGGAGTAAGAATAACAGATCCATGTCCCTCTTCTTCCATTGGTTGATTTGTTTCAATTTTAAGTGGAGTTTCAGGTTGGTCGAAGATAGGAGGATTTATGGATGGAAATAAAGATTGTTTTCCTTTGATAATTTATTTTTGTTTTCCAGAAGTTGAAGATTGTTTTTGCTTTGCTTCCCAAGCTAACAAAGTTTGTCTCTCAATCAAAGTTAATCTTTGTCCACTTCTTTGTTTTTCTGCCAATTCCTCAATGATTGGATTACCAGTAACTTGGGTGTTTGATGATCCTATCTCTATTTGTGGGGGGTTTTTAATAAATCTACCATGAGGATCTCTATGTCTAGGCATAAAGAAACATAACTAACAAATGTAACTACTGTTTTTGTGTTTTTTTATATTGATTATGCCAATATTTGCCTCCCCGGAAACGGCGCCAAAATGTTGAGCTAATTTATGTACCTAAACTAACACAATTATTTATTATCAATCCGGGTTGTTTATGCTTTGAGGCAAGTTCACTATATGTGAAGATCAGATATAATCAAACCTTGAAAGACAAGCTATTCTATAACTCTAACTCAATTAGTTTAAAAAAGAGGAATAACATTGAAATGATTCTTGACTCAAGAAATCCACTTTCACCTCAATTACCACTTAATGAATCAGAGATTAAAACCAAGAACTTAAGATGGATAAATTATTAATGAAAGAAGCTCTTAACTTAAGAGACATATAAAGTATTCCATTATAATTCATTCATCTTAATATCAAAAATCTCAACAAGAAACTACTTGTACACAAACAAAAGAAACCAATTTTAATTCATCATTTTAGTAGAAGGGATGCTCAACTTGATACATCTGTTTTTTCAACTTGATAAAGTGATGAATAAGCTATAAACTAATGACATCAATCATTATGCATGAACCATGAAGCAATCTGAAATAAAGCTTTGAAAAACCAGCTCTACAATAACAAGATTACATGGAAATAAAACTAATTAACAAGGAAGTGTACTTAGCTTGGAATGGGGGCCCTTCCACCCTTGCCTTGCACACTTGATAAATGATATCAGAAGCTTAACTTCATTCACACATCCATAGCATTGAACAGCAAAATAATAACAACACAAGTCTTCAAATTAACTCCTCAATCCAAAGTTGTCACACATAAAAGTATAATAAGTCAATAACAATAATAATACATAAGCCATCAAAGCTTTGGCTTTAAATAAGAAGTCTCATGAAACAAAATGATCTATTTTTACTCAAACAAACCCATCTACTTCTCATCCACCTATCTAAGTCGAATTCATTATTCTTATCCCAAGAAATATGGCCAATCCCATAGAATCTCAAAACTGCCCTATTTCTATGGGATTTCTGAATGACTAGTCATGATTGACTAGAACTAAATGGGCCTAATAAAACTTGTTCTGTTCGAACTAAGCATAGGTGTCTTAGTCCTAGTTTCCAAGCTATCCATCCATGTATTCAATTCGTGCCCAAGTGTCCTGCAACCACATCAACCATATAGCTATTACGGGAATTTCTGAATCTGTCAATTTTGCACTAAAAATCAAACTTTCATAAAAACTTTAGAATTTGAAAAATTAAAATTAAATACCTGAATCAATATCAAATATATGTCAAAATGGAATAAATGAATGGAAAATGGATGGAAAATAGATGGATTAGTATGTTTCTTTGAGCAAAATAAGACCAAAACTAAGGCCCAACACTGAAGATGATGCATCAGATAAAATACCTCCTCCAATGGATCTTCCAAGTGAAAGGTTGATCCTAACACTGAAGATCTGACCCTCCAAACAATACTACAAACCCTCACTGCAGGTGCATACTGAAAATAACGCAGTATAAGAGAGGGACTGCCCTAGAAGTCGTGGAAATGGTTGGCTTGGTGCCAAAAATGATGGGAATTAGCTCAAAATATCCCTCACTGATCCTTCAAAGGAAAGGAGACTTCCTCCTCTGAAAAATAAGCACAGGAAGTGGTGTTTAGTAACCTCCACTACAACACCCTGCAACACAACTCAGCTCTAAATAGAAACTGCGCTGTAGCTGGAGGAGGATGCTTGGCCTCAAGCCTGAATGTGGAGAAAATGAAGAGAAACTCCCTCAAGAGGCCTCTCTTGAAAGGAGAATGGATTCCTAAATAGGAATGCCTTGTGATAAGCAGCACTGCAACTTTGCTAAACAGACAGAGAAATCAATAATCTTAAACATGAATGACAATGGCTACCTTTCCCTCATTTAAAAAAAGTGAGATCCCTCTCACCATGGGTACCACTAATTAGGTTTTCCTTCAGCAAAGAAACCTCTTCCCATTCATACTGTGTTGTTTCTTTAAGTGTTCTCCACCTTCTATCCCAGCGTTGTTGACTTGGTCAAACTTGACCTTGTCCACCGGAAAATGATCCTGTTCACACATGAGGGTGTGAAATCCAGCTCCAATGATGATCCCCTTTCATACTATGAGGGATTTTACTTATATTTTTATTATGCATGGGCCTCCTTACCCATTTATTCTTCTCCTAAGTGAAATCAGCAAAAATTAATATTCCAATTTGCTGCATGCAAATTTTGGAATATTACAATGAGATTAACAAAAGTGAGAGATATTTTTTTCCCTCATAGGTCAATAAATAAAACAATCTTTCAGATTTTACATAGGTGTCATGGTTTTAGAGCAATTTCAAAAATATAGGTGCCACAGAAGAATTGTTGCACTTCTGGAGTGACCTTGGGAAAATCAAGTTGTCTCATATATAGATTGTCCAAATTACTTTCTTGATGATTCAGATGATAACTAGACAGAGAGAGATTTCCAAATAGATATCATGAGCTCAATTTGGAGTTGAGGAAGGCCTCCAAATGTTTCCTGCATCATCACTCTGCATTTCTGCACCTTCATTCAACACTTTTTAACCAATATTTGGAAAATCAATTGTTGACCAGGAAAATTAACTCGAAACAGAAAAAAAAAGGTATATTTGGAAATTTGACAGGATAAGATTTCCAACGAGCTATCCTGGGCCGAATTTGGACACAAGGAAGGCCTCCAAATGTGGTCTGAAAAACAATTCTTCTTGGCACTGCGCTTTTAAAGTGGCTTTGCATGTTTACCTAGCCGCGCTGCGCGTTTACCTTGAAATTCAAGAGCAATTAACACAGGCAGTGTGTGTTTGGATATTGGCACTACGAGTTCATCATGGTGCTGCACTCTTACCCAAAAATGTTGCTCATTTAAATAGTGAAGGTTTTGAAGGTTTTCACTGCTTCCATCCAGCACCAGTTTCCTCATAAATTTCTCCAAGGATTTGATCAGTAAGTGAAAATAAAACACCTCTCTTTTCACATGTTTTTTGTTTCTTTAAAGAGTTGAAAGTGTTATAGCTTATGAAACTTTAGTTTCAGTTCATTAACACTTTTCATACACCATATCTTTGTTCACCTCCCTAAACCCATATTAATCATTAGCATGGTTAATCCCTAGGGTTTTCATTAACCTAGGTTTTATATTTACACTCATTTCCTTTATCCATCTAATCTATCCATCTCATATCCTTCTCCCTTCATCTCATTCCAATTTTTACCCTAGGGTTTCCTAAGTCAAAATTCAAAGATGTCTGAAGAAGAAGATAGAGGTGTTGGTGAGGAAAAAATACCACGGAGAAATGACAACAAAGGACGGAAAATTAATAGATTTGAACCAATAACTACAAGGGAACTCATGGCCTCTCCTCTCACTGTGTCTTGTTTCAGTCATGTTGGTTGTTTTGATTTTTGTGAGAGGTTGCATCAGATTCAATATCATTCTAAGTTGACAAGTTTATTCATCACAAACCTTCATGATAGGTAGGTCACTCTTGTTGGGGTCACTTTTGACATGACTACCAATGCCATTTCAAATCCTACAGGGATCCATAATGTGGGAGAAAAATGGTTTAAACAAGGAAGCCTTGATATGAGCTATTATGAACCATAGCTTAAACCTAGATACAAGGATGACAATAAGTCAATTTTCCCTTTCTCTCATCTCCTTGACCGATATGTTCCCATGATGAAAACAATCATGAAGTACTTCACTTGTGAGGGGAGGTTTTCTCAACTCTACTCATACCATATCCAACTCGTCATGCACTTCACTAGATTCAGAATGCTTCACATACCTTGTTACACCATTTTTTGGTCATCTAACCTATTACCATTAGATGGACCAAAGTACATCACGTAAGACCAATTTTACTCCAAATAAAATTTCTTTCACTATGAAAATAACATATTAAATCACCTTTATTAAGTTTTTTATGGTCTAAACAGGAAACCCTAAAAGGAAATATTAAATAAATATATATTTGTTTGATTTTCCTCAAGAAATAATTAGTTAAACAGTAGTTTAATTAATATTTCTGGTTATATTTAACCCAAAACAAAGAAATTAATTAGATAAATCACTATTTATATTATTATTTTCTAAAGAATAATTGTTTAAATATTATTTAAATAATATTCTTTGTTAAATATGACTAATTCACCCGTTAAATAATTAAATAAATCATTATTTATTTGATTATTACTCAACCATATCTCTAAAATGATAAATAAATCATTTATTTATTTATTATTACGTAATCACATCCTTAAAATGATAAATAAATCATTTATTTATTTATTATTTACAAATAGGGGGATTTGACTCAAGTCAAATTCCTTTTCCCTCCAACAAATATAATAAAATATTCCTTAGAATTTGGATCTAGATTTGGTTAATAATATTTTAATCATGCACCAATCTCTAGACTAACTCAATATTTTGATATAAATAGAAGGGTTTTCCCATTCATTTGTCACCTTTTTTTGCCTAAAGATCACTCTGGATCTCAACACTTGGTCTGGCTATTGATCCATAATCATAGTCATACTTCTCCATTTTTTTCTAATTTTTCTACACCATCAAGAGAGAGAAGTTCTAAATCTGAAGTTCTAAGGACTCACAAGAACCCATCCCATTAAGGAGAACATGGAACACCCTCTTCTGTTTTCCTCCCAGGTGCCATTAATAAAAATATTCATTGGATATATTCTTGTCTTGTCTATTGGATCTATGGAGTAAATCTCATTTTTCTACTGTTTAATGTCTTCTAATGCATAGATCTAGATTTTTGCAGCATTTGTCTTGATCATATAATTGCAGATCTGAAGATATTAGCAGTCATTTCTGTTGTTATGGCTATAATTTATGCGTGGCTAAAGTGGTATTTTTTCGTACACTTCGAATAAAGATTCATACTAACAACTAGCGACTCCACAAGGGTTTACCATTACAACCGTTGTCATTTTTCTGATCCTTGCATATCAAGTTGCTTCAAACCCTAGGATTTCTCTTCAACCCCTTGTTTTTATTATTCTTGATGTCGTTTTTAACCCATAAAACCCTAAAATGATAAAAATTCTAACTTTTGTGTGTTTTCAGACCCATTGCGCAGGTGACAGACATCAGCCGCAGCTAAGACGACGAATTTTTCTGAAACATGCCGCCGAGAGTGACGGAAGTGCAGGTCACACTTTTCTACCCAAAACTTATGACCTGGACTTGCAGGGCACACCTTACATCCCAAAAAGTGCGACCTCTGCTGAAAACAGGCCAAAAAACGCAACCTTGATTTTTTGCAAGGATTTTTTTGAAAGTTTTTTGGGTTCTGCTGAGCCTCTATTTAGGGTTGTTTGACCTCTATCTCCACCTGTTTTGAACCTGTACTTGTTCTATTTCACTAAAATAAGTGGGAAACTAGCCCCCTAGGGCTTCAGTACCCTCCACTTTTTGTGGAAGAGTATTTGTTGTTGCAGGTTCTCTGAAATTTTAGAGTCTTCAACCATTTTTCAGATCTGATACCTCATCTTCAGATCCACTTCATATCAGCTTGTTATCCATCCAAATCTCCTTTTTTATATTGTTTTTGGTTTTCCTTAGGGGAACTCTGCTTCCTTCCTGGAGATAGCCTTTCGCCACCACTTTTTACAACAATTTTCCTCTGATTTATTGTTGTTTTCTGCACCACTTTCTAGCAGATTTTGTCTTTTAGATCTCTGTCCCTCTTGACCCAAGATCTATTAGCCTATTTTAGTCTGTTTAGATTATTTTTTTACTCACCTATTTACTATTTGTTGGGAGGCCCACCTTCTTGGGTTTAGATTATTGCATTATTAACTGTTTATTTTTTGTTTTGCAGACCTATATACTGTCATTTGTAGGGTTATTTACAGCTATACAACAACACTTTTTATTTTTTCTCTACAAATGTCTGAGTTTAAAAATTAAAATTTACACACTTTTACACACACACCCTAAGCAAAAAAGGGCTTGGTTAACACCGCCAAGAAAAGAATCTAAAACATTGAAATCATCTAATCCTACACCTATTTGCCCTTGTTTTGACATTGTAATCACTTGATCCTGCACCTCCCTACCCTTGTCGGTATCTTTTTCCTTGGTGCCGTGTGTGTGTCGTCAATGCTCAACTTCCCATGGGCTCTGATTTTCCTCAGGGGAAGGCCAGCACCCCCTGCACATCTTCCCCTCTTGGTAGCACGTATTCAGGGTACAACATGCCTCCTCTCATTTCCCAACCTCCTATATACCACACTGTTACCCAACCTCTTCTATCTGGTACCCCTGATGACCTGATTCTCATGATGAAATCCAATCAACCTTCAACCGTAGACATCAATCTTCAGACTCGGTCCTGTCAGTATAATAAGACTCCCGCTGCATCTATCCCCGAGCTGCCTCCTTTGGTCTCTATAGAGCCTCTTTTAACACCTAATGTCCCCTTGAATATCCCTCAGCCTAGGGTGGAGGTTCATACCAAGATCCGTAAGGGTCCACTATGCCAAATTGCTGCTTCTGGCAAAGCCACCCATTCGTATAACATAGTCAATGATTTGGCATAATCCCCTGCTACCATTTCAATGCTGGAACTCCTCCATTTGTTCCCTTCACAAAAAAAACTCTTTTGTCTTCCGTGGGCACTTTAGACCCTTTCGATGATCGATTTATTGTCTTTGATGTTGATCGGTCAGAATTTCCTCCTATCCCTGCTTCCGTTGCTTTCCAAATCCCAGTCAAGATCCGGAACACCAACGTTTATCAGTGCATTATTGATGAGGGGGCATCCACCTGTGTGATGTCCGCTTTGGTTTGGAAACAACTCGGATCTCCTGAGTTGGCCCCTTCCACGATGACTCTCCGAGCGTGGGGTGGCCACGCCTCCAAGCCCATTGGCTTATTCTGTAATTGTCCTATCACTCTTGCGGGCAAGATAGTTTTCATTGACGTAGAAGTCACAGATGCCCCCTTGGATTACAACATTCT
The DNA here is from genome assembly GCA_034641835.2 of Pinus albicaulis. NCBI lineage: Eukaryota > Viridiplantae > Streptophyta > Pinopsida > Pinales > Pinaceae > Pinus > Pinus albicaulis. The sequence continues at coordinate 1,388,481,340 of CM076578.1, read as the reverse complement.
TTTGGGTCGTAGCTACACTTATGCGATGTATTTTTTCCCTTCCATGGTTCATCGCAATATTTCCTTCCCCCATAATGGAAAGATAGTCACCATTGACCAGTTGACGTATTACGAGCTGAAGTCTTAGACCTCCCCTGAGTCCACTATCCCTTTGGTGGCCAACAAGCAAACCGTCAACCCTTTAACCAATGTCTCACCTAGCGTCTACAAGGACTCCTCCTTTCTTGGTACTTTCCTTGGTCTTCTCCCTCCTATCTGTGATCCTAGTTCATCAAATGTTTGCATGATGAAATTGTATTGGGCTTCTCTCAAGAGGCCTGCCTCAACTAGTCAGCAGCACCCTCACCCTCCACAACCATCTCCTAGCCCTTTGATGTAGCCTCTTGGACCTCCTCCTCCTGGCCCTTCAGTTGGTACTCATGAGCCTATTTATCCTCCTAGGTCAGTCTCTCTAGGCCTTAACCATTTCGGAGCAGTCCCACCTCACCATTACCCCTCCGGTTAGATATCGTTTCTAGTCCCTCCACCAGGCATCTATATGGCACCCGTCATGGCCAGCCTCTCTCTTCCTAACTTGAACATTGGGGTCTCGGTTTGGTACCTTGATCCTCCAACCGCCACCCCGCCAGGTCAACCTAAACCTTATCTTGCTTTGACCCCGGTTCAACCGGTCCCCCTGACTTCTCCCATTATCACAGTGCCTCAACCACCTCAGCAAAAATCGCCTCCTGTTGCGACTGCTTCGGATAAGAAGGGAAAAGCTCACAAAAGGGCCTCAAAGGAAAAAATGGCCCCAACTGACCCTGAACCTCCTCCACCTCCAAAGCCCTGTGCTTTATGTGATGTCATCGGTCATGCCACCCATACTTGTCCCAAGTTGCCCCACATCAAGCCCATGGTTAATTTCGTGTTCCCTGAGTCGACGGTCCCTGAAACCTCTGCTTCTTCATCGACCATTACCAAGAACAACAAGAATATTCACACCAAACACTCTTGTGCTTTTTTTGGTCTCCATGGCCATTAATCTCATCATTGTCCCTGCCTTACGCATTACTGTGCCTCTTTAGAGGTAGTTCGGGAATACAAGATTGAACAGAACCAATCTGCTTCTCCCGTACTTGCACAGTATGCTGCAGGCCAGACCGAGAATTTACCCACTCCTACTGACATTCCCCCCTTGATGTCAACATGATGGAGCATGTGGCCACCATCCTCTACTTTTCATCATCCTTGATACCCTCGACAGAAGCTCCCTCTGAATCTTCTCCTGTTGTTTCACTTGACCCCCTTTCAGCAAACACCCTGGGCTCAACATCAATAGATCCTTTATCTACTTGTTCTTACGTCATCTCCCACGAATATGCGCATGTGAGATTTTCTTCTCATGATGATGATTCAGGTAGCCTCACTGGGTCATGTGGTCTTCCATCCTCCTATCTTTCCAGCTCCTGTTGGGACAACGACATCATGGAAGCTACGTCCACTCTTGACTTCATCTTTCCTACCCATAAACAAGATGCCATCATCCATACCTTTGGTGACTTATGTAGCCTAAGCTCAAGCTACACCACCAGTAGCTCCCACACTTCCCCTCACTGGCATCATGTAGGAATTAGACATCCTACCCATATCACTCCCTTTTGCAGAGTGCATTTGATTTCTACTATGTGCTCAAGTTGCCAGCATTGTTCTTTATCCTCCCATTTATTTTCTTGTGGCACCTTTCAAAGGGCCCCCCATCAACACCTTATATATATTTTTTTTCGATGGTGCAAGTCGCTACTCCCGAAATTTAGCCTCGACTGGTTGGGGCATTTTTACCCCTTTGCAAGCGCTTGTTCTTTCAAACGGTGTATGCATTAGTATTGCTACCAATAATCAGGCCGAATATGATCCAGTACAAGGTTTATTAGCCGATGCCCTTTCACGCCGCATCCTCCATCTTCATGTTCATGTAGATTCTTTGCTTCTTGTCATGCAATTGAATGGTGTATATCGTGTGCATAATCCTATCCTTTTCAGAAGATATTTACGAGTGAAGCTGTTGATGCATGAATTTGAAATCATTACTTTCAGTCATGTACCTAGAGCACAAAATCACTATGTAGATAGCATTGCAAACCATATTCTGGATTGGAATTTAACACACATATTTAACACAAGACAATAACATAAAAATATCAAAACAATGCATATCCATAGTATGTGTTGTACAAAAAATTTTATAGTTTGTCAACTCTGAAACATATGACATGCCCATAGCATGTTACTAAAAACTCAAAATGGAGGCACCACATGCCCCTACACACTAATCACTATCTGGAGGATCCCAAGCTAATGGCTTTGCCCCCGCAGTTCGTAGATCATGAGCGCTCTATCTGGCCATCGCCATGCGTCGCATGAGCCCTTGCCATTCCAAGGGTAAACCAATACATGGCTCTATGTACTGGTCATCTAATTCTTGCCATCCACGCTCCAAAACACCAGTCAAAAGCCTCTCACATCTATGATAGATGTCCTCCAGAAGGGCTGTTGCATCCTCATTTTGCTACGCCCTTGGTCCACTCAATCCTGTGGCCCCTGATACTGCAGGGCGCCCCACGTACCCGACCGGTTTTACCGGTGCTGTATCTGCATACCAAAAGTCAAAGAATCAGTAGTATATACAACATTCTAAAAAAATTACATGCACATAAAATATCAATAATGTGGCACTTAACATCCGGTCCCCATATACGACTAGGTGGAAGTGGCAGATTCGGGTCCCCACAATAACTCATCCTACTATAGGGATATTCGTCTATATATAGTGGCATTTGATCCCAATGAACAAAGAAATCAGATCATAACACTCGTCCAACTAATCCACCTCTTCCTTTGCATAGTAGTCGCCCCCACTGGTGCATCCTAGGCTCTCTCGGGCCCACATCTGGGAGCTGTATGCGAGGTCGAAGTGTCAGGATATTCTCAAAGAAGAAAAAGCACAAAAATGTACTATACGCATAGTCATGGTTCACTTTCCTCTTACATAGCGACAAATATCATTTCAACGACAATAGCATCATCTGGGCCCACCCATAGTAGGTCCCACTGAAAACACTCTCCACCAACATCATCTTTCCCCCCGTAATGTGATGGAGTGCCTGGTTGCCCAGGATCCGCAACACTGCTGCGGCCACAACACGGGTCTCTAACCTCTCCAAATATCTAATGGGTATCCAAGTCCCCTTGACTTGGAGACTTGGAAGACAATGGCACTCAAAAAACTCTATGATATTCTGCCTCGCGGTAATACTGGCTGAGTATTTCCTACCATCCCAAATGGTGGGAGACTAGTCAAGAAATATATATGCTGGACCATCAACTCGATCCGGTGCCCCTGAACTATAAAGACCTCATGGTCCAGGTCCTAGTAGCTGAAAATATGGGCCAATAAGGGCTCCCCAGCTCTCATCAAAGGGTTCTCCACAAACTTCAACACCCCAAACCTAGCCAAAGCACTGCGGACACCCTGATCCTCCCAGATCTCCAAACGCAATGCGCCCAGGTCCCTCTCTCTCCAGTTGATCCATAATTCTGCCATACATGCACAAAACCATCATATCAATTAGTATACAGATAGGAAATATTGTTTCTCATCAAAAAAACCATAGTTCTCAGCCAAAAAATAGCACCGAAACACCCCTCCCAGATAGGTCGCACTTTTCAGGCCAAAACCTGGGACAGGTCGCACTTATCTGGCCAAAACCTGCTACCCAGGTCGCATTTTTTGCCCCAAAAAGTGCGACCCGTATATGAGGAGGAGTAGAGGGCTTTTACTAATCATTATGGAACTAATCTGAACTTTTAATCCACTAAAAATAAAGAGTATGGTTAGGCCTCTTACCTGCAACTGACAGCTCCTGATTCCAACGATTGGTTTGTCTGCTACGATCGCCGCAAGATTTAGGGCCTTCTCTCGTCTCCACATTCACCACAACTCCCCATGCAAATGAATGAATTTGGAGGGGAAATGCCTTATTAAAAGAGAAACCCCTGTTTCTTCTTACGCTCGTCGCAATCCAACTGTAGCTCCATTTACCAAACCGTCTACACCATGGGAAAGCTCTCACTGAGCCCTCAAATGGGTATCTATTAGTTTTTAGTGATTTGATACTTCACCAGGACACATTTTCCCAAGAAGCGCCACTTCACCCTTCCAAAAAAATCAAATTTCTTCACTTGCAACACTTGTACCGAGTGCACCATGTTGCCTCCATACTCGTCCATGCTCATGTCGAATTTTGTCATGAGTCACCATCTGGTACTTATGATTTTATGGTCCCCATTGGCCCCTTTTCATATGCGGCAGCATCATCGAGTCACCCTTGTTTAAAGCATCCGATTCGAGTCATCATTGCTTTTATGGGGTCTATCCCGAGTCCCTTTACATCTCGCCACAGTCCCCCATCATTCATTGCTTGGTCCCTCTCTCATGTCGCACAGTATGTCCTTCAGTCCGGCTGCTCCCTATCCCTCATGATGTTGTGTTAGTCGCTACCAGTTCATCTGTGCCCTTTATTCTCTAACAAGGGAAGTCATCCATTCACTACTCTTTCCCCTCCATTTCATCATCACCATTGGTTTCAGTCTCTCAGTCACTCTAATATTTAATCTCATGCCCTAGTTGAGGATTCCTTATTGCCTCACCTATGGCAGACCTCCTTCGGTCGACATCAGCTCATTTATTCTAGAAGACAGATCTAGAGGGCGGTGTACCTGGGTTCCAGCTTCCACTCTAGGTCAGTGCCTTGGATCAGGAAAAGGGACTCATTATAGCCCTTTGACTTGATTTTTTCTCAGCTCCAGCTCCTTTCAGCATGATCGAGATCAGTATACTCAATGGTTCAATGATGCAACAGCTGACATCGATGATTCCCGAGTGTGTGTGAGATGTCCCAGTCCTCATGAGGGGGTGGCCCTATAGGTATCCCCCCACACACTCGGATGACCTCTTCATCACAACCTTTGATGCAGCTCCATAAATTTGATGATGTCGGCCTCAGCCACTTGCATCGACGTTTTGTTTGCATGTATCAGTCAGATTTTCATAGCCCTTTTCTATTTTCAGGGGCATCTGGGTGGCATTTATATATCATGTACTCAGCTATTGTTGTACAAGTCCTAGCTGTTATCCCAGGCACAATATGTATATGGGATTCATTATCATGTTATTTATCTAGCTCATGTTTATGCCAGCATATGCTTTATTATTGCGTTTTGTGGTTTTCTGGGTGCCTTATTGTTTGTACTATTGACTCGGTAGGCATAGGTATGCCTCCCTCGCTGCCTATAGAAGGTACTCACTCAAAAAGACTTGTCACACCTACAAGTTGCCTCCTTAGGGTCTATTTCTTTCAGCACTTTGGTTTACCTTATACTTCTCTCTCTTTGATTTCCCCTTCGATGTCTAGTGATTGTGTTCTTACAACGTACTTCGGTCATACGATTATCTGCTAACGCTCGCATGCTGGGGGGCAATCTGTTACACCATTTTTTGGTCATCTAACCTATTACCATTAGATGGACCCAAGTACATCATGTAAGACCAATTTTAATCCAAGTAAAATTGCTTTCACTATGAAAATAACTTAGTAAATCACCTTTATTAAGTTGTTTATGTTCTAAACAGGAAACCCCATAAGGAAATATTAAATAAATATATATTTGTTTGATTTTCCTCAAGAAATAATTACTTAAACAGTAGTTTAATTAATATTTCTGGTTATATTTAACCCAAAACAAAGAAATTAATTAGATAAATCACTATTTATCTTATTATTTTCTAAAGAATAAATATTTAAATCTTATTTAAATAATATTCTTTGTTAAATATGACTAATTCACCCTTAAATAATTAAATAAATCATTATTTATTTGATTATTACTCAACCATATCCTTAAAATGATAAATAAATCATTTATTATTTATTATTACTTAATCACATCCTTAAAATGATAAATAAATCATTTATTTATTTATTATTTACAAATAAGGGGATTTGACTCAAGTCAAATTCCTTTTCCCTCCAACAAATATAATAAAATATTTCATAAAATTTGGATCTAGATTTGGTTAATAATATTTTAACTATGCACTAATCTCTAGACTAACTCAATATTTTGTTATAAATAGAAGGGTATTCCCATTCATTTTTCACCTTTTGTTGCCTAAATATCACTCTGCATCTCAACACTTGGTCTGGATATTGATCCATAATCATAGCCATACTTTTCCATTTTTTTCCTGGGTTTTCTACACCATCAAGAGAGAGAAGTTCTAAATCTGAAGTGCTGAGGACTCACAAGAACCCATCCCATTGAGAAGAACAGGGAACACCCTCTTGTGCTTTCCTCCCAGGTGCCATTAATAAAAATATTCATTGGATTTATTCTTGTATTTTCTATTGGATCTATGGAGTAAATCTCATTTTTCTATTGTTTAATGTCTTCTAATGCATAGATCTAGATTTTTGCAGCATTTTTCTTGATCATCTAATTGCAGATCTGAAGATATTATCAGTCATTTCTGCTGTTAGGGCTATAAGTTATGCGTGGATAAAGTGGTTTTTTTTCATGCACTTTGAATAAATATTCATACTAACATACCTTACTATCTCTTCCACAACATTGACAAGATGGCATTAATTGTGTAAAAAAGGGATTATAATCATTAAATGCAGAGTCTTTTCCATCACTCCCTCATCAAGATGTTGGTCATGCATCAACTGGAGGAAAAGAATATCCCATGGGACACTTTCATTGAAAATGAAGTTTTCACTACCCCACCTAGTCATCATGAGCAGAATATCCCTTCATCATATCATCCTCCCATATCCACTTCTCCATCTCAGCCTACTGCTCATACATCATCACCTAGTCAGATCCATTCACCTCATGTTGATCCTACTTCTTCACCTTTCTATAACCCTTCATCATCCCATCATGATATTGAGGCATCAAGCAGTGAGGAGGAAAATTGGGTTCATGTGACTAATGTTGAGCCATTTCCCAAGACCTATCAGAGAGGCCATAGGCATGTGTTTGCTTCACATGGTGCGAAAGGGGCCATGTTTTATTCATCAGCAAAACAGGTAGACAAGGGCAAGGAAAAGGCTACAAAGCCTATCATCGATGAGCAGGAGGACAAGCATGAAACTAAGTAGGAGTTTCAGCTGATCAACCTTGATGATGAGGATGAGGTTAGAATCATCAATGCATTGTTCAGAAGTGAAGAGGAAAATATTAGTGAACTTCAAGCTAATATTGACAAAGCATAGTATGTGATTGACTTTCCTGAGAAAGAAAATTAGCAGTTGAAGACCAAGTAGATCATCAGTGAGGTCAGAACCATCAAAGCTCAAAAAGAGGTAGGGAAGGCTAAGACCTTATTGGAGGAGACCTTGGGAAGATTTGGTGAGATTTATGATGAGGAGGATTAGCCTCCTAGACAGAGACCAAATACAATATGACTTAAGAGAGATCTAGCCCATGAAGGACAGAAAGAGGCTGAGTTGGCAGAGAAGCTCACTCCAATTGACCTGCTTTCCCTTAAGATTAGTAGAGATAGAGAGTCATGGCTTGATATAGCAAACTTGGATTTGGAGGGCTTGCTGGAGAAGGCCAAAAGGGACAATTATATTCATAGGAAGATGGAAAAATGGAAAAGCACTATGCAATGAGAAACAATATTACAAGGGCAAAGCTCAAACGATCCCATGCAAAGATTCAAGCCTTGACCAAAAAAAATGAGAAAGAGAAGTTAGACGTACTTGCTGAGGTGTCTCTTCATACCTCTAACCCTTGATCGGAAAGTAAACTCATAATTTTGACAAACAAAAAAATTTCTGCTCTTTTTTGGGGCAATTAATTGCAATATGGCCACCACCATCATCTTTGGAATGATGAGGACATTAACTCCAGCAATTTTCAGAAGATTTGGAGGAGAACTGGTCCTTCAAAAAGGAAAAAAACCACCAAAAAAACATGTTTTTGCCCTTGTTTTTCCCTTGGCGCTGCACGTTTACTAGTCTTGGGAGAATAGGTTTTTGGCAGAGCCGATGGACACCATTTTAAAAAATAGAGGCATATTTGGAAACTATGCTCAGAGAGATTTCCAATGAGCTATTATGGAGCATATTTTGACGTCAGGAAGGCCTCTAAAGGTTGCTTGCAAGACATGCTATTTTTTCTTTCGTGGCACTGCGCGTTTACTAGGAAAATACAGTTTTCATCATCTTTAGCAAAATTTTGACTTTTTACTTGGGAAAATGAGAAAATCACTAATAAAAATGGTAGTGGTGAATGTAAATGTCATGTTTTTACTTTCATCTAGGTTAGATGCATCAGATAAGTCTTCTAGATGTCAAATGAATCAATTTCCTCTCTTTTAGAGGCAAATTGTTGAGTTTTCCTAGTCTTCAAATTCTTGTTTGGGAGTAGGTGAAACTGATCCCTATCTCATGGATTCGACTTCCTGAGGCTAGGGAGAGTGGTTTTGAGGTATATATGATGTATTTTCTTCGTAATTTGTTGAAGTTAGACTCATTTGGATCTTTGGCATCTCAAGAGACATTTTTGTATCATTTTGGCTTGAACATTAATAGAAATTTGCAGCTATTTCTTTGGGATCCATGTGATATGCAGTGTTTGAAATATTTTCTTATTTTTTATCATTTGTATGATTTTATTGTAAGCTCATAAATTATTTTCATGTCTATGATATTCTTAATTTCAAGTTGAAATGGGGAATTCATGTTTCATGCTCTGTTTTGGGAAATTTAGCATAATTTGTTTATTTTCTTCAGTTTAGGGAGAATTCATCTTGTATGCTCTTCTTAAATCATCACCAGTCTCTTCACCTCACCATAATCATATTTTCATTTCAAGCCCTCTACCTACCTTTCCCCTTAGAATCTCTGTAAATTTTGACCTAATTTCCTTGCACTAGCTGTTTGACTCCTCTAGATCCAACAAACCCTAAGAAAACAAAATCAAAACCTTGAGCTACTATACCTAGCCTAAAATATTATTTCCGCAATCATCTTGATTTTGTTCTATATAGAGAGAGCCCTCTCCTGGCATAGTAGGGCTATCTACCTAGCTAAGCATGGTTTGAGGTTACCTTGGGATTGCCTCTCTCAGCCACAGGTTCAATCTGAGTGATAACAACATGTACATGTTTCAGTTAGTTATGAAGGATAGTAACTTGTTGTTATATGTAATGTCATCATATGGATGATGTTTATGGTCATTGAAACTAATTTTTTGATGTTATATGTATCTTACTAATATGGATTTTCCTGTGCAGATGATTATGGTTATGATTTTCAAGTATGAGTTAATATATTTGTGATAGTGTATTGTAGTAATCTAGAATCACTGTGTATATGTTATTTTTATGCATGAATGACAATTGTTTATGAGTTTATGATGTGAAAATGTTACCTAGTTACTATTATGGACATCATGAACTTATTTATGTTTGAGTTGTTACGCTGTGAAGTTATATCATGCTAATCTAGATTGATTGTACAAACAAGATATCCTTCCTTGAGATACATTAAGGTATTAGATTCCTTATGTTGTATACTTGGTTCTTGAATTTTTTATTATGTTGTCTATTTGGTGTTTGAGGTTTTGGTGTTTATTATGTAGTCTATTTTTTGTTTGAATGCTTGATTAGTTTCACAATATGAGTTTGTATCTATAAGATTTCATGGAGGAATGATCTTGTTTTGAGATGGTTGCAGTAAAACATATGTCTAGGAATAATTAAGATGTACTTGAGTGTAAGTGGGTGATAGTTGTAGTATCATGAATTATGATAGTGATTTGATTATGAGATGGTTGTCAATATTGTTAAAGTTCGATTTCAAATTAATATATATAATGTATTGATCTTTGGAACATGTGACTGACAGGCATGACAATTTTAGGGTAACATGCTTGGTATTAGCATGACAAGGTATTAGTTGATTTATTTATATAAATAATAGTTGGGTGATTTGATAACATGTATTAAGGCTCAATGACAAGGAAAAAGTAAAAGGAAGGAATTGGGTAAGAATTCCTTTGGCGATGTTTGGAAACCGCAATTCCAAATGAATGAGTACTTTGCATGAATACAGGGAGTCTTCTCAATCTTGATTTTTTTGACATTATGTGGATATGCACTATATTCATGAACATGCATTTGACAAATATATTAGCTAGTTTCTAGTTCTAGTTGGATTATTCAAGGGAATTGGAGTCCCTTGAGAGATGGCATGGACATGTTCAGTTACAAGGCAATGTGATTGGCACAACAAGGTAAGATAACTGGTATCTGGTTATGTTTATTTATGCATTGATAGCTAAGTGTTTATGCAAGTATGATACAAGGAATTGCATGGAAAAAACACTTCCATGAAAACTTGGAGAAGGCTCGGGGTGAGATTTACCTTCGAAGCACTCAGAACTATTAGCTCTTTATAATTTGCAATACTAGTAAGAACAAGTAGCATGGAACCACATCAAACCACTTTGGAGTCCAAGGACCTAGCCTTCCTAGGCTCAGAGAGGGCTCTATCTATGTTTATGATAAATTGATTTATCTGTATGCTTATGTTTTCTGATTTTAGGCTAGTTATGAAGTTTGGGGTTGTTTTTTTTTATTGATTGATTGATTGATTGTAGGTCAAATAGATATAATGTGGGAAGCTTAATCCATTGGGCTATGAAGTCATAAAAGGTTTCAATTGTACATCAAATCTTCAAGGGTTTTCATAGGGAAAGATAAATATATCAAATGGATCTTCTGAGGTAAGATGAATATGAGATGACAACAAGTTTATGAATTTATTAAAACTAAATGGAAATTAAGAATCCTTTAACTATACTTCAACAAGAAATGTCTTTAAGACAATAGTTTTGAGAGAAACTAAAGAGTAGAACACCTCTGATTTCTTTAATTAAACTTTACTAATAAAGCGTTAAGACAATAATCCAGTAATACTAAAGAGCAGGACACCCCTAAATTATTTAACCAAACTTCAAAGAAGGCCTATAAGATAAAAGTTAAGAGAAACCAAAGAGCAGGACACCCTTGAATTCTTTAGCTCAACTTTACTAAGAAAACCTCAAGAAAATAAGCTAGGTGAAACTAAAGAGCAGGACACCCCTGAATTCTTTAATTAGACTTTGTAGAAGAAAACATTAAGATAAAGGAATCAGACAGAGTTAAGGTTCCAAGACAACATATCTCAAAATAAAATTTATGTTCAATTATTAGAGAAAATTATGTACAATATGGTAAGAAAAGGAGAAACATTAACAAAGAGGGATAACATCACCATTAACATAGCTCAAGAATCATGTGAACGCGGTTCTATTACCAATGTCCAACTCAAAAATAGTTACAATGCTCTAGTGAAATAATCTTTGAAACTCAGATTCTGATCAAAATCCAGTCTAATAAATAACCAACCAACCAACAATAATAATGAACAATACATGCAGTATTTAACTACAGATGAGGAGGTTGCCCCAATCTAAGGTGATAGATTTGTATTTACTATAGATTAAATGGTGTTTGAAAATTGAGACCATGTAAGGCCCAATGCAAAAATATATCTGATTGACCTACTGTAGTAATAACTTTCTAATTTATTGTTGAGATAAATTTAAAATATATTTGACTTATTTGCCTCAAAACATTAGCTTTACACTAACTTCTAAGTGGCTGCTAAAATATCTCTGACTGAAAAATTAACTCAAGTAGCTTGTATTAAATCAAAATCTAACTATAGGTGGCCAATCTAATTGGGAATAGTTAAATGTTGAATGGCCTTGAGACTTGGCTATTGTTTTCTTCGTTCGTTTATCCTCTGATTTTTCTTTAAAAATTGATTTGTATTTTCCTTAATTTTGTTTTCTCACTATTTTATCTGCTTTCTCTGTCTTAACTTTGTCTTCTACCTTTAACCTCTGCCTAATATTTTTATTCCTTTACCTTTCACTGTCACAGTGAATATTTTAACTTTCACCGTTCTTCAAGTGCGTTCTTTAATTGTCTTCATATTTTCCTGCTCAGTCACTGTGAAACTCTCCTTTTTACATTGCTATTTTATTTGATTAAAACCTTACTGTCTATGGGGTAATTTGTATGATATTCGCTGATCATGATCCATTGTTGCCTCTGAATGTTCATGTGCTCCTAATCCTTTTATGAATAAGGCTTCTAGATCGCCACCCAGAGAGCCTATTTTTTAAAAAAATTGGAACTTAGAAATGAAAATTATGCATTTCTTATACATCGATGACTTGTAAATAAAAAAAAATTATTAATAAAAACGTAAGCCTGCAGGATGGGGAGCAATGGTGGCTCACAGGATCTTGGGAAGTTTGCGGACAGAGTCCAGACAATGATAGCATCTGATTTCTACGTTTAATTGTGTCTTTCCGAGTCTTTACGAACATTGCAAGGGTTAACACAAAGGTTCGGGGTTTGTCACAGTGACACAGGTCTTCAACATGTTTAAACATGGGTCATCGGTTTTGTTTTAGGTAGGGAGGTGGTTAGTGGTTTATCACACAGGGAAAAATTTATGAGGAATTAATTTTCACGGGGATGCGATAACAAGGAGGGGTGACATGTGGAGGGGAGGAGGGTTGCGAAAACCGCCTATTTCGTAAGCCTTCCAAGGTTTTAAACCTTGGGTAGTTAGAGTTGCGAAAAGGCGCATGGGCCGTCATATTTGGTGGCAAAGATTGAACGGATGTTGGACGATGGACCAGTTTCCGGTTGATTTGACATGTGGGTTGGGGGTTTAAATGGAACAGAGGGTTTAAAATAACGTGGGGTTCGGGGAAAAAATTTAAGCAGAAGCGTTTGATATAAGGTGGGGCCAGTGTTATATGGATGTGGAGGGTGAAGGTTTAAAGCGGGGGTTAAAAACATATAAGAGGTTGGGTTTTTTTAATAAACAGGGTCTATTTAAAAATAATAGGTCCCAAATAAATTAAATTTATTTTTAAAACAATGTAAAAATGGGTTTTTTACATTATTTTAATGGAAGAAGGGGAACGAGTGTATGGGAAGGGTTTTTAGCATGGGATTGGGGTTTTAGGTAGGGAAAGGGGTTTAAAATGATGGATTTGGGTCAAATATAAGATGTCACGGTATGAGAGTGTTGGAAAAGGTAAAAATGAGAGATAGTGAACAGGTTAAATGGAAAACAATGAAGGCAGTGAGATTTCTGAAAATAAATGATATTCAGGGAATGTTATTTTCAGCAAACTGTAGAAAAGCCATTGTCATCTAGTGATATTGTAGAATATAGGAGAATAATAGGAACCATGGGGATTGAGTCATGGTGTTTTTTTCTATTCATGTGCATGTTTTATTTTGTAATTCTTTATGCTTCATTATGGCTTTGTTTACGTTTGGTGCATGATCATGCGACTTTGCTTGTGGTATCATATTACTATTGTTTTTTCATGGTTTTCTCTTGTTTGATTTTGTTCTTTCCTTTTATGTTTTGAGAGCCTTTGGAATTTGTTGGAGAAAGAGAAAAATTATTGGAGCTTGGCCGAGAGATGAATGAAACCCAACATGTAATTTATTACCCAAATGAAGCTCGGTGCATGTATAAGAGAAGCTTAATTCAAGAGTATGACATTTGGTTGGATTGGTTGGGTCCATTAGGATAAATGGATGGTGTCAGGATAGTCACGAGGAAGGTAACAAGAAAGGTGAATAAAATGGGTTTAAGGAATCATATGCCTTAACTATTGGGAGCTGTTGTTCTCCATATTGCGCATGTCATGCATGGATAAATGGAGTTCTCTTAACCTAGACATTTTGATATCTGGTAATTATGTTGTGATCATGATTATGTTGATGTTTTTATATGTATACATATATGTATGTATGTCGTTGTTTGATAAGATCATGATTTATTTATGCTAATGTCTATATATATGTATGTATGTATGTATTTCATTTCCTGATAGGGGCTTTAGGAATCATTCTTGTGGAGGAATGATTTCTTATGCAGGTGAATGACATGAAGGGGTTCTTGGTCTTATGAGGAATCAAGCAGGAATACTAACCCTGACAAATTTATGAGGTTAGCATCATGTGGATATTAATTTATATTTTGTGACAAGTGTATGTTTATGGTATGGACAAGTTATGCTAAGATATACATCAGCAAGATGGAAGCAATGTGACTCATGACATGTTGGAACAAGCATGAATAGTGGAAAGAAATTATAAGCAAGGCTTTTTGGTAGAGTCAGTGCGTGGTCTTTGGATGTGAAGTCATGCTCTTGTATGCATGTTGTAAATGTTGCACCTGGCATGTTGTTTTCATGCCGTGTTATGTATATATAGTGTTTTTCTTATGTTGGATATGCATTGTTCTATACATATGGTGTTGTGCGCATGTTGGAGATGTCCTGTTCTGTACATATGGTGTTGTGTGCATGTTGCATATGCAGTGTTTTGTACATATGGCATGGTGTGTATGTTGTACATATGGTGCTACGTACATTTGGTGTTGTGTGTACAGTTGTACATGTGGTATTGTGGGCATGTGGTGTCGTGTACATGTTGTACATGGGGTGTTGTGTGTAGGTGGTGTTGCGTACATGTCATGCATGTGGCTTTAAGTACATGCTGTGCATGTGGTGTTGTGTATTTTGGTGTTGTGTACACGTTGTGCAAGCAGTGTTGTGTACATGTGGTCTTGTGTACACATTGTGGAGGTGGTGTTGTGTAAAGGTGGTACTGTGTACATGTGGTACATGCGGTACTATTGTACATGTGGTATTGTGTGAATGTCTTACATGATGTGTTTTTCACATGTGGTATTATGCACATGTTGTACATGTTTTTTTTCTGTACATTTGGTATTGTGTATGTGCATTGCATAGTCATGGTATCCTGACATGTGTATTCGTTGTGTTGTACTATGTGTATGTATATTTATAATGTTGTGTTGTACATGAGATGCGGGTGTATATGATGTGTTTTATGCCGGATGTAGGTGTATGTATGGTGTTGTGTTGTACACCGGATGTAGGTCTATGTATTATGTTTTGTTGTACATCGGGTGTAGCTGTATGCGTTGTGTCGTACACCTGATGCAGGTGTATGTTTTGTGTTGTACACCGAGTATGGGTGTATGTGTTGCATGTCAGGTGTAGGTGCATGTATCGTAAGGTGTTGTATTCCATGTTTGGTTGTATGTGTGCGATGCACACTATGTGTATGTGTACGTGGTTTAATAGAAGGCATTGGGTGTTTGTCGAGTGTGGAAATTTATCTGGTGTGCATATGGATAGGATCGATTAAAGGATAAGTGTTACTATTTAATTTCAGTTTGAATTATGCATGTGATCTATGATTCTGGTTTTTGATGATTACATGTGATCTATGATTATGGTTTATGATGGTTACATGTGGTTTATGATTTTTATTATGATGGTTGTGTTTTTAGATAACTCGATCTAATATGTTTATATATGACGATTTAGTCAATAACTATTTTGACTTGTTGTGATAGGAAGTGAAAAAAATTGCAGGTGTACCTTATTGACAAGATACCAATGAGGAAAGCATGAAAATTCCCCGTTTTGGTGGTTGAAACTCACTACAAGAATTAGCATCAAGAGTGAAAGGAATTGGAAAAGGAAACATTATGTTGTTAAAGCAATGAGGAGTAGGCCATTGTGGAACACTGGTACCCAATAGTGTCCATTGATTTCCATGAGAATGCTATGATAGGTATGATGGTTTTAAGGCATGGATATGCCTTGGTTTATGGACCTTCTGATGCAAGGAAACCTTGTTAAGGGAGGGGTCACTCAAGGGATTATGTAGAAGAGAAGGGGATGTCTGCAGAACTTGGAAGGTGTGTGACTGCACGGAAAGGGGTGAGCATATTTCCTGAGGGATTGTGTCTCAGAGAAGGGAAGGTCAAGGATAGATTTTCATTAGTCATTATCATTTCCATAAGGAATCAGATGCTTGTTGGGAGTGTGCCATGGAGAAATAGGCTCATAACTATTCATTGAGAGGATAAGTGGCGCAACATCGTAGCCCTAGAAATTAGATGTGGTGTTGTGTACATGTGGTGTTGTGTACACATTGTGCAGGCTGTGTTGTGTACATGTGGTCTTGTGTACACATTGTGGAGGTGGTGTTGTGTACAGGTGGTACTGTGTACATGTGGTACATGTGGTACTATTGTACATGTGGTATTATGTGAATGTCTTACATGATGTGTTTTGCACATGTGGTATTATGCACATGTTGTACATGTTTTTTTCTATACATTTGGTATTGTGTATGTGCATTGTGTAGTCATGGTATCATGACATGTGTATTCGTTGTGTTGTACTATGTGTATGTATATTTATAATGTTGTGTTGTACACGAGATGCACGTGTATATGATTTGTTTTATGCCGGATGTAGGTGTATGTATGGTGTTGTGTTGTACACCGGATGTAGGTCTATGTATTATGTTTTTTTGTACATCGGGTGTAGCTATATGCATTGTGTCGTACACCCAATGCAGGTGTATGTGTTGTGTTGTACACTGGGTATGGGCGTATGTGTTGCATGTCAGGTGTAGGTGCATGTATCCTAAGGTGTTGTATGCCATGTTTGGTTGTATTTGTGTGATTCACACTATATGTATGTGTACATGGTTTAATAGATGGCAGTGGGTGTTTGTCGAGTGTCGAAACCAATCCAGTGTGCATATGGATAGGATCTGTTAGAGTCAGTATCTTCCTCCCTCCGTCAGAGATCAAATTTCTCTTGTTGCATTTCATTTTAGGTGTCTCACTCAGTTCAGTCAGTTGCATTCCATTAGGAGCATGGATCATCTAACGGTAGGGTCTTGTCACTCATATCCCTCATGTCATGTACCTGTTGGTCTAGTTCTGTTCATCAAAATCATTTACAGTAATTTTTGGTTTCTTAGTAGGGAAACAGTCATTTTAGGGTTTTTAGTCTCATTAAGTCTAGGGTTTTAATAATCAAGTCTCAAAATGTCTAATAATGTCAGCAGGCACATGAGGAAGCATCAAATAATATTTCAGTGCAAAAATTTCATTATCATAATGCTTGATAATGATTTTTCTTCAAAACTCTGTTTTTAAGAAAAATTGTCTATTTTATCCTTTTGTAATAAATGCAACGCAATTTTTAAATTATTCAGTTGTAATAATGCTTCATTCGCAGCCCCGGTCGCCTTTGTCAAAACTCCATGCCATCCATCCCTACAAAACAGGAAACAAACTCATCATTCAGTTCAAAAATCAAAACCAAGCAAAAAAGAGTTCTTTTGAAAAAGTGCCAAAGTTTTCAAAAATTGTAAAGTGGGTTTTTTCAAATAAAAAATCGAAGTCTTTCGTACAAATATTATTTTTGTCTTTCAACAATTCATTTGCACACCAAAGATATCAATGAGTCAAAGAAAATTGTGGAGGAAGTGAAGAAACAATTTTGGAGGCCGAACTGTGTTGAAACAGAGGGGTGAGACGCATCGGGCATTGGTCGCGGCGCATAGGGATGCTCTCCTCTGTGTAAATTTTAACCAACGCGGTGCATCAAGAGGGCGTGATGCACTAGGCAGTGGTCGTGGCACATTGGCCCGAAACGCTAATTTTTTCCATTGCTTCCAAATTTTTGAACCGACTCGGTCCTTCTTGCTCCAAGTAAGTTCATATGATCCTATATTGCCCACAAACCCATGCTTGTTGTGATTATATGATTGATTATGAGAATTTGAATACACAAAAGCCAAACCCTATCATTTTGTTGAGAATTGTTCCCTTAGGGTTTTGAAGTTGGTGTTTTAAAATTGGATTTGGTGCCAAATATTTTCACCTCCCCACCTTATTTTTCCCATTTCCCATCACTGTTATCTCATCACTACAGTCTATCCTCCATCCCCTTACATCCTCAAAGCCGCTCATACCCATCTCATTCCCATTATCCCTATCCCATTTGCAAAATTTCCCTAAATTCTAATTTTATCCCAAAAAATCAAGTGGCTGTCCCTTGTCCCTAAATTGGTCAAATCAAAAGTTTTCAAAAGGAAAATTCCACTTGAAAAAAATTCATTGTCCTGACTACCCTATTTCCCCACAATCCCTCCCACACTACCATACATTTGGCACTAAAACAAAAGTACCCAAATTCTCATCTTCATCTCATACAAGCCAACATACACCTTGCATAGACCTTGGACATCATGGAGACAAATACTGATACATCATATGACCGAGATAGTGATTCCACCACTGAGTTACATGCACCTAGAAGGCCTCATAAAAGTGGCAGACATGTGAGAGAGGAGCCCACCTCATTGGCTGAATTGCAGGCTTGTCCACTTGCCATGGCATGTTTTCGAGAAAAATCTTGTTTTTAGTTTTGTGAAATGATTGCTAGGATCCATTATCATTAGGAGTTGGCTCGTTTGTTTGTATTGCATTTACATGATGTTTAGGTAACTCTTTCTGGTGTAACTTTCACTTTGACACCGGAAACTATCTCTCAAGCAACTGGAATACCGAATGTGGGTGAACAGTGGAACAAAAGACAACAGGTGGACAGAGTGCATTATGAACCATATATCAGGCCTAGCTTTGTGAGACAACTCAGCAGAGTGTTCCCATTTCGATTCCTAAAGGATTCCTATGCGCCTCTGATGAAACTCATTATCAGACATTTCAGTTGTGAGGGTTGGTTTTCACGTCTCTATGCCTATCATATCAGGTTATTGATGCATTTCACCAGGGTGAGGATGATGAACATCCCTTATTTCATGTGCCAGAATATCAAGAGAATGACCACTCTTGTGCAAAGGAAAACTCTCGAGCAGCAGTACAACAATATTTATCACTATGCACTCATCAAGATCGTGGTTGTACATCAGCTTGGATTGTAGGGTATTTCATGGGAAGATTTCATTTCCCATGATTTCTTCACCATTCCTCAGGTTCCTTCGGAGGTTGTTCATGATGCAGGTGAACCTTCACATCATTATGGAGGTCAGGAGGTAGAGACTACTAGTGTGCTGACATATGTCACTTATCAGAGAGGCACTAGAGGATTATTTGCAGCAGCCCAACGAGTACTATCTACACTTGGGGTGGAAGGGGTCTCGTTGCTGTCATCAGTAGCACAGGTACAAGTATAGGATAGAGGTAAGAGGCGTATGCAGGATGAGGGGCCTTCATGAGGTCAAGACATAGGTTTCATATTGATTGATGAGGATTTGAGCTCTCCAAGCTCAAAGTTGAGAGAGACTATTCAAGAGCAGAAGGCAGAGATAGACAAATTGACCTTCAAGTTGCAAAGAGCCCAATGGATCATAAAATTCTTGGAGTAGTGAAACAAATAGTTGGAAGATCAGCAAACAATCATGGAGTTGCAAAACATCCGTGAGAACCAGCAAGCTGCCCAAAGAAGCCAAACCAAGATGACATCCATTGAGCGAGAGATTGAGGCTGATAGAGAGACTTGGGTTGAGAGGGTCAATATTCATATGGAGAAACTATTGTAGAAGGCCAAAAAGGAAAGGAACATGCTCAGGCACATGAAGAACCATTATTGGGCGCAAAATCATGTTTGCAAGGCGAGAATTAAAATCCTGAAAGCAAAGCTAAAGAGGGCACTAAAGCGTCGCAAAAGGAATGATAGAATCCAAATTTTGGGTGAAGTTTCTTTGGCTCAGCATAGCACTTGATGGTGGACATTCAGCCCAAATTTCAAGAAATTTGGGAAACTTTTTGTCAATTTTGATTTTTTTGGCCTTAAAACAGATTTTCCTGTCCGACGCGTCGCTCTACTTGGCGCGTGGTTATAATTGGCAGCTCCTCTTGAAGAAAACCTTGTATTTCTTGATTTTTCATTAAGATTTATGCATGCCTACCCATTACCTAAGGATTTTGACAATTTTTGGGTTGCTTGAAGGGTCAAAAACACCCTAAAAATGGCCTTTCTGCCACTTTTTGGACACACAGGAAGCAGTGTTGGGATATTTGATTTTTGGAAGGGAAAATGGCAACCAAATTCAGAAATTACACTTGGGTTGGAAAGTAGACAGGCACAGATTTCCAATGAGCTGTCATGCACTCAATTTTGACTTCGGGAAGGCCCTCAAAATCAGCCTCAAAGTGGCACGACTCATAGAGATTTCAGGTGCGGCGCATTGGGAATTTTGGCCTAATTTTCACTCAGCAATTCAAATTTTCGCCTAACTTTGGCCAGTTTGAATTTTTATCTCCAAATTTGAAACTCATAATGTAAATTAATGTAATTTCATGACTTTGATGTAATTTTGGCACATTTTTACTCATCCAAGTAGATTCATTCACCAAAAAGTGGAATGTAATTGAATGAATCAGTTCCGTATCTTATAGAGGCAAGTTGTTTAATTGCCTATTTTCTGGTTCTTAGTTTAGATATTGTTGAAACAGCTCCTATAATGGTGAGCTCAACCCCTTGAGGCATGGGGATGAGTTAGGCTTGTCTATATCTTGTATTTTCTCAGTCATTTTCATGGTTGGACACTTGGGATTGCTTGGCACTTCATTGTACATTTCATCTCTGCAATTTTGGCAAAGGAATAGACCAGGGTTTGTAGCACTCTTTGGGATCCATGTGGCTCTATGTTTTGATGGTGTGTTTCTCTCTGTGATTTTAAGTTTACTGATGTTTCATGTGTATCATTTTCCTTCTCCTTTATTCTCAAATTAAACAAACAAGTTATAAAGGTGGAATTCATTAGATTGCTTTGCTCTGCCCTGAGTTTTGTTTAATTTTCCATGTTTTCATATGTTTGAAGAGGATTCTTGAAATCCTATTGCCCTCTTCAGCTCCTCACCGGTCTGAACTATCCATTCACTCAACCCAAAGCATCAAAACAATTGCCTTCCTTGCCCCATTCAGAACTCTGCAAAAACTAGGCCTCATCCTCGGACCCAAAACTGCCTTTCCCTTTAATTCCAACAAAAAACCCCCAAAATAAAATCAAACCCTTTCACATATATACCTAGCCTAAAATTAGCTTTTATTTCAAGTCATCTCAAGCCTCATTGATTATTTTTTCTAAGATTGACCTGGAGAGAGCCCTCTCCTAATCTGGTAGGGCTAGCTACTAGATTAAGCATGGTTTGATGTTACCCTGAACTCTGCCTTCCTTCAGCCTAAGGTATATTTAGCCTATAACATAGTGGCGACCATACTGGGGATAAAATGGTTTTCTTGTTAGTGTTATTTGTTTTATAAGCTACAGACGGAGCCTGAAGTTATGCCAAGTAGCCTTTGAAACACTTTTTCCCTGCATTAGCGAAAGTAGATAAACGCTGCTTCATTCAATCACCGGTCTAGTTTGTAAGCGTGACACTTGACTTGTAAATTGCCCCCAGTACATCAGATCGTTCTAGACTTTGGATGATGAGTTTAGAATTTGATAGGCTGAATAAGTTGGTTTGGTTCCTTTGATTTTTGAAAATAATTCAACACACTGGCTTCCAGACGACATACCAGAGAAAATCCGGATTCTGATCCACCTCCAGTGTATGAAAATCCAAATCTTATTTCGATAATCCTTCTTCAAGAAATTCCTGTGATTCCTCTATTTAAATCTCATTCATGCCCCGCTGTTTTTGAGTACCTTGAAGATCTTGAGCTTGACGAACAATTTGAGTTATTGTTGTTTGAGACTAAGTCTGAAAGTGCTATTGGTTCTACTGTCATAAATCCCGAGTTTATCAAGTACCTTGAAATTGAACAGGCTAATAGATCTATTGACAGTTACATTTTGAATATTCAAAATTCCATTGTGGCAACAAATATTCCTAAGTTCATAGAGTTTGCATCTGCAACTCTTGGGCCATCCACAATTACATCTGGTTCACAAGTTCATACCGAGTCTCCTTTCATTCCTACCATTCTCGTGCAACCATCTATTTCTGATTGACAATCTGCAGTAGTATCACCTCCATCTACACCACATACACCTCGTACATCAACTGCTCTGACTCCTCCTATATCCCCAAATCCGATTGTAAATCCACCCAAAGAAATGGCTGCCCGATTTGCACCTCTCATGTTGCCTCAAAACTTAGATGACATGCCCGCAGATTATCAAAGAAAAATTCCATTGTTTTATGGCACTCCTCAAAGTGTCACTACTCAACAACATGTGGATAGAATGGCAGATTTATTTGACCTTCATGAGGTTGATGCGGAAAATGTGACAATGAGATTGTTTGTTCAAACCTTTGGAGGAGAAGTCAGAAAGTGGTTCAGAGCTTTGCTGCCTAGAAGTATTGCTACATTGGCTAATATTCAGAGACAATTCTTGGATCGATGGGAAGTGCAGAAATATCCTCTTTCAATCCTTTCAGAATATGAAAATATCAAGCGAAATGTTGGTGAGTCAGTTCAAGACTATTGTATTAGATTCAATTCTGTTTATAATGTAATTCCTGATGATATAAAGCCACCTAGGGGATCTTCTTTGATTACGTTTCTGGATGGGTTCGATCCTGAAATGGCTTATCAATTGAGAGAAAGAAGTCCGACTACATTAGAAGATATTCAGAAAATTGCAGTCAATGTTGAAGCTAATTTGAATGCCAGGAGAGCTAGAATGAGAGCTAAAAAGAAAGTAGCAATAAAGGAAGAGGTTTCCACGTCAGATCAAATGCTTCGAAAGATGGAAAATATGTTTGAAATATTAACACTTTATAAGCTTGAACCGCAGATCAGAAATCCTAACTTCCATGGCCAGCAGCAACCGCAATTCATAATCAAGCAAAGAGAGTAGCGAGCACAAGAACCGATAGCACAACAGCAAGTGAAGACACCCTTACAGCAGAATTTTGTTGGTCCGGAATCAAATGATGAAGATAATTTAATAGGAGAAGAGAATCATTTCTTTACGCCTAATGATATGCCAACTTTTATCACTGAAGATGAGGAGTATGCAGAAATTTCAGCTGTACAAAAAGACAAGGATTTCATGTTAGCAAATGAGACAGCTCTTGAAGAAGAGTCTGATGAGTATCAAAGGGGATACATGAATGCCTTGATAGCCCAACAACAACAATATTCACTTAGAAACAGAGATGTCCCTATTAATCCAATTCAAAAGAGAAAGGAGGTTTCAACACCAAAGAATGATTCACCCGTGGCGCAGAAGAAGGGAAAAGAGATAGCTAATCCCACTACTGGAAAATCCCCATCAACAAATGAAAGATCCAATCAGCCAATTATATCAAAGGAGAAAACTGAAAAGAAGGATGTTCCAGCTAAAGAGGTAGAGAAAATTTTAGTTTTTAACTTAGAAAATGAAATTTCTAAGTTGAAAGTATCTATTCCTTTGACTGAGTTGATGAAGAATAACAGCTATAAGGGTCAGGTGTCTAAAATTTTGAATTTAGATCCATTGTCTGATATGGTGAATGTGGAATATGATCAACCTGAGTTGATTTTTGGTCCAGCATTGGATGGTGAGTCTCCAAATAGTGATGTGCCTCATTTTTATATCAGCCTTAGATTGCATGATTTTGTGTTACATAATGCTATGTTTGATTTCAGAGCCTCTCATAATCTCACACCGAGGGAAATCATGGAGAAATTGAGATTTGATATCACTAGAAAATATCATGATATTTCCTCTTTTGATTCCAGTAGAGTAATATGCATTGGGCTTATCAAAGATTTGGTGGTCAGTTTGGATCAGATTCCAACTAAAAATGTTTTGATGGATGTGGTTGTGGTGGACATTCCTCCTAGATTTGGCATGCTTCTTTCTAGATCTTGGGGAGAAAAACTAAAGGGAACATTGCAGCTTGATTTCTCCTATGCTACCATTCCTGTGTTCAGTTAGATGAGGAAATTATATCAGGAGAAAAAAATTAATTATATGATCACCAGCAAGGAGAAACCGATAAATCATCCAATCAACTATGTACATACAGATTTAGAATCATTTGTTTTGTATTCAGATATTTTCAATGATGTAAATAGCCAATTATTTGAAGTAGAAGACATTTCATAAATCACCAAGAATTTCAAAGAGGTTTTGAAGAAAGAAATACAACAACTTGAAAGTTCTGCTAAGCAATCAGCCTTCCGACAACAGCAAAAAGTTGATGGACAACAAGCAGAAATAACAGAGAAAACAGAATTTCAGCACTTGGAAGAAGATGAAGATGGTTTATGGACCATGGATTTTGATGGTGCAGTAGGAAGTGATGGTGCTGGAATTGGCATTTGGGTATGCAGCCCTTTCTCCGCCCCAAACAAGGTACCGAGTAATGTAAGGGTCTGTTCTTATAAATTGGCTTTTGATTGTTCAAATAATGAGGCTAAATACGAAGCTTTAATTGCTGGTCTGAAAATTCTTAGAAAGTTAAATGCTAAGAGGATTGCAGTGTATGGTGACTCTGAGTTTGTTATCAAGAAAATGAAAGGTGGATACCAAGCTAAGCATCCTCGAATGCGGGCTTACCGAAATGCATTTCTTGATATCTTGAATTGTTTTCAGACTATACTTTGACTTGTGTCCCTCGTATTCAGAATGGTATTGCAGGTGCACTTGCAAAGGCAACAAGTAATTTGAAATTCCGATGAACTCAAGTAACAAATTTGAAATTCATGTGAAACATCATCCGACTGTCCCGGACAATCAAAGGTATTGGTAAGTGTTTCAAGATGATGAAGAGATTGATGAATTTCTGCAAAATGAAGGCAAATTCAAAGACACTTCTATTGATGTGGAGTATGATGATGGTGGGGCTGATGTGAAATTAAATCAGATGGAAGTATTGCAGCTAAAGGATAATGGCATTCCTAAAGGTATAGTACCTTTAGAGGAGCTTTTCGATCAAGATGACGTAGCCTGAAAACCAACCTTGCGGCCAACCGAAAAGGGAGTTGAAGATGTGAACATTGGATCAGCTGAAAATCCAAATATGGTGAAATTGTCCAAAGCATTGCCACCAGAGGTAAAATCAAAGTATATCAGTTTTTTGTCATCTTTTGCTGACGTATTTTCTTGGGACTATTCCGATTTAAAGACATATGATACAAACATAATTCAGCACACCATTCCGATCAAGCCAAATCAAAAGCCCTTCAGGAAGAAGTTGAGAAGAATAAATCCGAAGTTGCTTCCCTCAATTGAGAAGGAAGTGAATCGACTGTACAAGGCTGATATCATTGTTCCTATAATATTTTCAGATTGGATTTCTAATTTGGTGCCCGTACGCAAGAAGACAGGTGAGATTCATTTGTGCATTGATTTTAGGAATCTGAATAAGGTGTCTTTGAAAGATAATTATCCATTTCCCAAAATGGATCACATACTTCAGCGAGTATTTGGAGCATCTCATATGTCGCTACTCGATGGTTATTCCGGTTATAACCAAATTCTGGTCCATGAGGATGATAGAGACAAAACAGCGTTCACCACTCCGTGGGGAACTTTCCATTATGTTAAAATGCCTTTCGGTTTGAAGAATTCTGGTGCGACCTTTCAACGAACAATGGATATGGAATTTGCAAATTAGAAAGATGTTTTTCTAGTTGTATATCTTGATGATTTGACAGTCTTTTCTAATTCAGATGAAGAGCACCTTTACCATTTGAAGATTGTTTTCAAGCGGTGTAGAAAGTATGGTGTGTCACTCAATCCAAAGAAGATTTTGTTTGCCATGGATGAAGGAAAAAATCTTGGTCATATTATCTCAAAAGAAGGCATCTGCATTGACCCAGCTCAAGTAGAAGCTATTCAACAAATTGATCTTCCCCGAAAAAAAAAGGAGATCCAATCATTCAATGGTAAGATGAATTTCTTGCATCGCTTTGTGCCTAATCTAGCAGAACATCTAAGGGAGATTAAAAACATGCTTAAGAAAGATAGCATAGTGAAGTGGACTGAGGAGGCTGTAAAGTCTTTCAATTTAGTGAAGTTGGCTCTTTCTTCAGCTCCAGTTTTGATCAGCCCGGACTATACTCAGGATTTTCTTTTGTTTTCATTTGCCTCAGAGCATACTATGGCATCCGTATTGATGCAGAAAAGAGATCATCATGAAAAACCAATTTCTTTTTCCAGCCAAACCATAAGAGATGTAGCCTTAAATTATAACGTTATTGAAAAGTAAGCTCTTTCTTTAGTGAAAGCGTTGAAAGATTTCCGAGTATATATTTTGCATTCTCATATTATTGCTTATGTTCCTAATGTTGTTGTTAAGGATGTTTTAGTGAAAACAGATCCAGAAGGGAGACGAGGCAAATGGATTGCTGCATTGTTGGAGTATGATGTGGAGATAAAGCCTACAAAGCTTATCAAAGGACAAGGGCTAGCTAAGCTAATGGCTGAGTCAAATTTACATGCCTTGGACATCAATCTCATTGTTGCTATGTCTGAGGAAAACCAAGAAAGTTCGCTAATTCAGGTATCAGAAATATTTGTTCATTCTCCTTGGTATTCAGATATTGTATATGTGCTCCAAAACTTTTCACCACCGCCAAGAATGGATAAAAACAAAAGTAGAACTTTGAAATTGAAGGCTGCTAAGTTTTGTATTTTGAACAATGCACTCTATTGGAAAGATCTCGGTGGTGTTTTTCTGAATTTTTTGGTGGAAGAAGAAGCAAAGCAGGTTATGGAAGATTTTCATAAGGGATATTGTGAAGGTCACCTTTTCTGGAAAAGAACAGCCAACAAAATTTTGAGAGCAGGATATTATTGGCCGACTCTTTTTGTTGATGTGTATAAGATTGTTAAAGGCTGTCATGAATGTCGCTTAAGCCCATTGAGGTAAGTGCTCCTTTTCAGCAATGGGGTTTGAATTTCAATGGCAAGATCCATCCCGCTTCTTCAGCTCAGCATAAGTAGATTCTCACAGCGACATATTATTTCACGAAATGGATTGAAGCAATTCCCACCAGGCAAGCTACGGATTCAGTAATAATTTCATTCCTTGAGAATAATATTTTGTCTCATTTTGGTTTCCCGAATAAGTTAATTACTGATAACGCAACAGCTTTCAAATAAAAAATAATGGTTGAGTTTTGTAACAAGTATCACATCACTTTGGGACACTCAACCACTTATCATCCATAAGGCAACGGATTGGCAGAGTCTTCCAACAAATCTTCGGTCAACATCATTAAAAAGTTGCTGGAAATAAACAAGAAAAGTTGGCATAAGAAGTTGGTCAATGCACTTTGGGCAGACAGAGTGAGTCAGAAAAAATCCATTGGTATGTCCCCCTTTGAGCTAGTATATGGAGTTGACACGGTATTTTCTACCTCTCTCGCAGTTCCAGTGGTCAAACTTCTGCAGGAAGCTGGCAGTGAAGATGATCATATGAAAAGGAGAATAAATCAAATGATCCATTTGCAGCAGACTAGAGAAGAAGTTTTCCAAAACACATTCAAGCTGCAAGAGAGAATTAAGAATATATATGACAGAAAAGAAAAAATGGACAAATTTCAATTGGAAGAAGTGGTGCTGAAATGGGATGCAAGAAACGAGGAAAAGGGTAAGCATGGTAAGTTCGAAAATCTCTAGAAAGGACCCTTTAAAATTGCTACATATCGTGGTCAGAATGCTTTTCTTCTGAAAGATATGAACGATGAATATTGTCCAGGAGGGCCGGTCAATGGTCGGTTGCTCAAGAGGTATCATTTCTGAAATGTTTTCTGTTGTTTTACATTCTCACTGTACATACCAGTTCATTTCAGTTTCATTGCAAGTGTGTTCTGTGATATTTTCTTTAGTTTGGGGCCCGAGGTGAAGGCTACAACTCTGGAGATTGATTTCAGCCTTGGTTTGAGTTTGTTAAGTCAGGTCTTTCAGTCATTTTGGTTTCAAAATTGAGTCTGTTTGAGTCAATTTTCAGTCAATAAAATGAGTCAAGAGTCTTATGTTGGTTTTTAGAAGTTATGGATTCCATAGCCCAATGGACGAAGGCACTGCCTACTCTCCCAGAAATTTTTAGTTCTTGGCACCTACAAGGAGCTACCATCCCCATTTGAGCCAATGTTAGAGTCGGTATCTTCATCCCTCCGTCAGAGATCAAATTTCTCTTGTTGCATTTCATTTTAGGTGTCTCACTCAGTTCAGTCGACTGCATTCCATTAGGAGCATGGATCATCTGATAGTAGGGTCTTGTCACTCATATCCCTCATGTCATGTACCTGTTGGTCTAGTTTTGTTCATCAAAATCATTTACAGTCATTTTTGGTCTCTTGGTAGGAAAACAGTCATTTTAGGGTTTTTAGTCTCATTAAGTCTAGGGTTTTATTAATCAGGTCTCAAAATGTCTAATAATGTCAGCAGGAACATGAGGAAGCATCAAATAAGGTTTCAGTGCAAAAATTTCATTATCATAATGCTTGATAATGATTTTTCTTCAAAACTCTGTTTTGAAGAAAAATTGTCTATTTTATCCTTTTGTAATAAATGCAATGCAATTTTCAAATTCTTTAGTTGTAATAATGCTTCATTCGTAGCCCTAGTCACCTTTGTCAAAACTCCATGCCATCCATCCCTACAAAACAGGCAACAAACTCATCATTCAGTTCAAAAATCAAAACCAAGCAAAACAAAGTTCTTTTGAAAAAGTGCCAAAGTTTTCAAAGATTGTAAAGTGGGTTTTTTCAAATCAAAAATCAAATTCTTTGGTACAAATATGATTTTTGTCTTTCAACAATTCATTTGCACGCCAAAGATATCAATGAGTCAAAGAAAATCGTGGAGGAAGTGAAGAAACAAGTTTCGAGGCCGAACTGTGTTGAAACAGAGGGGCGCGACGCATCGGGCATTGGTCGCGGTGCATAGGCTGAGTGTGGCGCATAGGGTTGCTCTTCTCTATGTAAATTTGAACCAGCGCAGTGCATCAGGAGGGTGCAACGCACTGGGCAGTGGTCGCAGCGCATCGGCCCGAAACGCTAATTTTGGCCATTGCTTCCAAATTTTTGAATCGACTCGGTCCTTCTTGCTCCAAGTAAGTTCATATGATCTTCTACTGCCCATAAACCCATGATTGGTGTGATTATATGATTGATTATGATAATTTGAATACACAAAAGCCAAACCCTATCATTTTGTTGAGAATTGCTCCCTTAGGGTTTTGAAGTTGGTGTTTTAAAATTGGATTTGGTGCCAAACATTTTCACCTCCCCACCTTATTTTTCCCATTTCCAATCATTGTTATCTCATCACTACAGTCTATCCTCCCTCCCCTTACATCCTTAAAGCTGCTCATACCCATCTCATTCCCATTATCCCTATCCCATTTGCAAAATTTCCCTAAATTCTAATTTTATCCCAAAAAATCAAGTGGTTGTCCCTTGTCCCTAAATTGGTCAAATCACAAGTTTTCAAAAGGCAAATTCCACTTGAAAAAAATTCATTGTCCCGACTACCCTATTTCCCCACAATCCCTCCCACACTACCATACATTTGGCACTAAAAAAAGTACCCAAATTCTCATTTTCATCTCATACAAGCCAACATACACCTTGCATAGACCTTGGACATCATGGAGACATATACTGATACATCATATGACTGAGATAGTGATTCCACCACTGAGTTACATGCACCTAGAAGGCCTCATAAAAGTGGCAGACATGTGAGAGAGGAGCCCACCTCATTGGCTGAATTGCAGGCTTGTCCACATGCCATGGCATGTTTTCAAGAACAGGCTTGTTTTTAGTTTTGTGAAATGATTGCTAGGATCCATTATCATTAGGAGTTGGCTCGTTTCTTTGTATTGCATTTACATTATAGTCAGGTAACTCTTGCTGGTGTAACTTTCACTTTGACACCGGAAACTATCTCTCAAGCAACTGGAATACCAAATTTGGGTGAACAGTGGAACAAAAGACAACAGGTGGACAAAGTGCATTATGAACCATATATCAGGCCTAGCTTTGTGAGACAACTTAGTAGAGTGTTCCCATTTTTGTTCCTAAAGGATTCCTATGTGCCTCTGATGAAACTCATTATCAGATATTTCAGTTGTGAGGGCCGGTTTTCACGTCTCTATGCCTATCATATCAGGTTATTGATGCATTTCACCAGGGTGAGGATGATGAACATCCCTTATTTCATGTGTCAGAATATCGAGATAATGACCACTCTTGTGCAGAGGAAAACTCTCGAGCAGCAGTACAACAGTATTTATCACTATGCACTCATCAATATCGTGGTTGTAGATCAGCTTGGATTGCAGGGTATTTCATGGGAAGATTTCATTTCCCATGATTTCTTCACCATTCCTCAAGTTCCTCCGGAGGTTGTTCATGATGCAAGTGAAACTTCACATCAATATGGAGGTCAGGAGGCAGAGACTACTAGTGTGCCGACATATTTCACTTATCAGAGAGGCACTAGAGGATTATTTGCAACAGTGCGGCGAGTACTATCTCCACCTAGGGCGGAAGGGGTCTCGTTTCCATCATCAGCAGCACAGGTACAGGTACAGGATAGAGGTAAGAGGTCTATGTAGGATGAGGGGCCTTAAGGAGGTCAAGTCACAGGTTTCATACTGATTGATGAGGATTTCAGCTCTCCAAGCTCAAAGTTGAGAGAGACTATTCAGGAGCAGAAGGCGGAGATAAACACATTGACCGTCAAGTTTCAAAGAGCCCAATGGATCATAAACTACCTGGAGTAGCGAAACAAACAATTGGAAGATCAACAAACAATCATGGAGTTGCAAAACATCCGTGAGAATCGGCAAGCTGCCCAAAGAAGCCAAACCAAGATGACATCCATTGAGCGAGAGATTGAGGCTGATAGAGAGACTTGGCTTGAGAGGGTCAGTATTCATCTGGAGAAACTATTAGAGAAGGCAAGCAAGGAAAATAACATGCTCAGGCACATGAAGAACCAGTATTGGGCGCAAAATCATGTTTGCAAGGCGAGAATTAAAATCTTGAAAGCAAAGCTAAAGAGGGCACTAAAGCGTTGCAAAAGGCATGATAGACTCCAAATTTTGGGCGAAGATTCTTTGGCTTAGCATAGCACTAGATGGTGGAAACTCAGCCCAAATTTCAAGAAATTTGGGAAAAATTTTGTCAATTTTGATTTTTTTGGCCTTAAAACAGATTTTCCTGCCTGACGCGTCGCGCCACAGGGCATGCACTTATAATTGGCAGCTCCTCTTGAAGAAAACTTTGTATTTCTAGATTTTTCATCAAAATTTATGCATTACTACCCATTACCTAAGGATTTTGACAAGTTTTGGGTTGCTTGAAGGGTTAAAAACACCCTAAAAATGGCCTTTCTGCCACTTTTTGGACACACAGGAAGCAGTGTTGGGAGATTTTATTTTTGGAGGGGAAAATTGAAACCAAATTCAGAAATTCCACTTGGGTTGGAAATTAGATAGGCAGAGCTTTCCAGCTAGCTATCATGCACTCAATTTTGACTTCGGGAAGGCCCTCAAAATCAGCCTCAAAGTGGCGCGACGCATAGAGATTTCAGGTGCGGCGCATTAGGAATTTTGGCCTAATTTTCACTCAATAGTTCATATTTTCGCCTAGTTTTGGCCAGTTTGACTTTTTATCTCCAAATTTGAAACTCTTAATGTAAATTGATGTAATTTCATGACTTTGATGTAATTTTGGCACATTGTTACTCATCCAAGTAGATTCATTCACCAAAAAGTGGAATGTAATTGAATGAATTAGTTCCCTATCTTATAGAGGCAAGTTGTTTCATTGCCTATTTTCTAGTTCTTAGTTTAGAAATTGTTGAAATAGCTCATATAATGGTGAGATCAACCCCTTGAGGCATGGGGATGAGTTAGGCTTGTCTATATCTTGTATTTTCTCAGTCATTTTCATGGTTGGACACTTGGGATTGCTTGGCACTTCATTGTACATTTCATCTCTGCATTTTGGCAAAGGAATAGACCAGGGTTTGTAGCACTCTTTGGGATCCATGTGGCTCTATTTTTTGATGGTGTGTTTCTCTCTGTGATTGTAATTTTATTGAAGTTTCATGTGTATCATTTTCCCTTCTCCTTTCTTCTTAAGTTAAACAAACAAGTTATAAGGTGAATTCATTAGATTTCTTTGCTCACGGCTTGAGTTTTGTTTAATTTTCCATGTTTTCATCTGTTTGAAGAGGATTCTTGAAAGCCTCTTTCCCTCTTCAAATCCTCACTGGTATGAACCATCCATTCACTTAACCCAAAGCATCAAAACAGTTGCCTTCCTTGCCCCATTCAGAACTCTGCAAAAACTAGGCCTCATCCCCAGACCCAAAACTGCCTTTCCCTTTGATTCCAAAAAAAAATCCCCAAAATCAAATCAAACCCTTTCCCCTGTATACCTAGCCTAAAATCATCTTTTATTTTAAGTCATCTCAAGCCTTATGATTATCTTTTCTGAGATTGACTCGGAGAGAGCCCTCTCCTGATTTGGTAGGGCTAGCTACCAGACTGAGCGTGGTTTGATGTTACCCTAAACTATACCTTCCAACCCATTTTGAGGAGTACCTTTAGGCCTATATGAAGGATCTAGTAAAAGGATAAGTGTTACTATTTGATTTTAGTTTGAATTATGCATGTGATCTATGATTCTAGTTTTTGATGATTACATGTGATCTATGATTATGGTTTATGATGGTTACATGTGGTTTATGATTTTTATTATGATGGTTGTGTTTTGAGATAAATCGATCTAATATGTTTATATATGATGATTTAGTCAACAACTATTTTGACTTGTTGTGATAGGAAGTGAAAAAAATTGCAGGTGTACCTTATTGACAAGATACCAATGAGGAGAGCATGGAAATTCCCCGTTTGAGTGGTTGAAACTAATTGCAAGAATTAGCATCAAGAGTGAAAGGAATTGGAAAAGGAAACATTATGTTGTTAAAGCAATGAGGAGTAGGCCATTGTGGAACACTGGTACCCAATAGTGTCCATTGATTTCAATGAGCATGCTATGACAGGTATGATGGTTTTAAGGCATGGATATTCCTTGGTTTATGGACCTTCTGATGGAAGGAAACCTTGCTAAGGGAGGGGTCGCTCAAGGGACTATGTAGCAGAGAAGGGAATGTCTGCGGAACTTGGAAGGTGTGTGATTGCACGGAAAGGGGTAAGCGGATTTCCCGAGGGATTGTGTCTCAGAGAAGGGAAGGTCAAGGATAGATTTGCATTAGTCATTATCATTTCCATAAGGAATCAGATGCTTGTTGGGAGTGTGCCATGGAGAAATAGGCCAATAACTATTCATTGAGAGGATAAGTGGTGCAAGATCGTAGCGGTAGACATTAGATGCAATTTGAATTTGGCAGAGGATTCTGAACTTATGGGGAAGGAGGTGAATCTTGGTATTACTTTTGAGAATGGAGGTGTCAGCCTTTGGCGTCCCTTGTTGCAGATGCGGGCACCGTATCCAAGGAAAATTTTAAGGATGAAACTTTATATTAAATTTGAGAAACCTTGGCGAATATTAATAGTCCCTAATATGTAAATTGTAAAATTATTGATGATATTTTTGTAAAAATAGTTAGCTTTATAATAATTTTATATCAATATATATAATTTTTTGGTGATTTTTAGGGTAAAATAATTTTATAGTATAAAATTTGGGCGAATCAATTTTCAAAAAACTAGAAATTGGTGAATATTTTTTTCGGAAAAGGCATGCAAAATTAGCTCACCTACGAATATTAGCCCCTAAAATTTTCCCTGATGGTATCGTTTTATTTGCTGGTTGCGAAAATGTGCATATGTGTATATTAGTGTAAATATTGTATCGATTTGTATTATAAATCTACATAAACATTATGGTTATTTGTTTGAAGAAAATTTGCATGAGAGTATATGTGATTGTTATTGTAAATACCATAATGAATTGTGTTATAAATATCCAGTAAATGGTATGATTTCCATGTTTTTAGCAGGATGTCAATGTAAATACTACAACGCATTGCGTATATATGAGCAATATGTTTTGGCTTTCAACGGTTTTTTTTGTTGTAGGTCTCATTGAACACCTAGAACGGTGTTCCCCTAAGGGGGGGGATTCTGTAACATCCCCGGTCGAAAATTTATGTAAATAAAGTTAATAAAGGTAAAATAAGACCATGGTCATGGGACATGGGACATGTATTCCAAGTTGAATGTTCGAAAAAACATCTGATCGGGTGTTCATTTTGGTTTATTATGGCTATGGAAATTGGAAAAGGAAACAGAAAAGGCTTTGGAAAGGAAAGAGATATTAATTGTCATTTTATTTATAAAAATAATGGAAATTATGAGAAAAGGAAGGTGAAAGGTCAGAGGTTTCATATGAAGAAGAAAATTAAGGAAAATAATGGAAATTGAAGAAATTAGAGGCCTCATCGATAAAAAGGGCTTTTGAGGATCAGTTGGTAGCTTTTTTTAGTGCAAGCATTTTTTCAAATAAGTTTTGGAGTTATCTCTGTCTAATCTCTCTCTCTCTCTCACCCTTGGACACTTAGAGCATTCTTGTATAATTATAGCATTGGATAAAGAAAAGAAAAGGAAGAGAAAGAAGGAAACGGGAAGACAAGATCAAGAAGGGAAGAGAAAAATCAAGCGACTGCAAAATTATTACTTGCAGGTATTGATTTACATGTGTGATTTCCTTGCTAATTTTGGCATGCATGGTACATACATGCGTGTATTTGGTTCTCTTGCTGTCGTTGGCATGGGTTTTTCCAGGTTTTACAATGGTTTTGAGCCTTGCCTTGCCATTTTTAGTGGACATGATGTGATCGGTTCTCTTTTACTTTGTTAAGATGGATTGCTGGATGGTTTCGAAACTAAGGGGGGTGGTCTCTGTAGAAAAACACAAGGCCTATGAATCGTTGGACCGGTGAAGGTGAGATTGTGGTAAAGCTAGCCTTTGTGTACTTTGTTGGGCCTAGGAATCCTTGACCAATGAATGTTAGTATATACAGTAAATACTAGAGGTGTGTGCCCTTGTTTAGGCTTAGGAAGACTCAACTGGTGAATGGTGGGATATATGGTAAATCCTAGAGGGTGGAGTCTCGACTATGATTATGAATAATCATTTGTTGAATGGTGAGATATATGTTAAATTATAGAGACTAGGAGACATGAAAATTCCTCATAGTGTAGGTGGAGAGATACGAAGGCATCCATGCTTTTATAGGCCTAGTGATCCTTGGACCGACATATAGTGGGATTGCGGTAAAGCCCAGTATTGTATGTTTATTTTTTGGGCGTAGGAATCCCATGGTAGATTGTGGTAAATCCCGAGGAAACATAGATTGGTTCTATAATGAGTCCCACATTCATGCTTGGAATATGGCACTGGAGTAATTTACTAAAATAAAGATTTGGTTCAGCCCAATCTATGGTCGCATGGTTCGTGGAATTCCCAGACTTGGTTGGATTTTACATTCATAAATAAGAGCTCCTTCTCCTTGGAATTTCATGTGTAAATTTACTTGTTTATATGTGCTTTTTATGGTTGTTATATCCTTGTTATTTTTTTTTTCTATATAGTAGTTATGAGTATTTTTTATGAAAGACTTGATGTATGGCTCTCATCATGTTTTGATTAGAAAATGAATGAAAAATAAATATATGACCTAATATATGATAATACATATATTGTCATATCAATGTTTCTTGACGAATATCAGATAAGTATAAGGCCCCTATACTCAGATATGTTGTTATGACATGTAGATTACGTATTTGTGATATGTTTGACGAAATTATTGTCATGGAAAATAGGAGTAATATCAGTTACTTATACCAATGACTGAATTAGTAGCCTTATTCCATTGTTATTATTCATTTATGGGATTTTGATGAAATTTTGGGAAGTGGCCTAAGACCTAGCCCTGAAATAGTGGCTCAAAATCAAGGGTCGTTGGCTCATAACTACCTGAAAAAGGCCACATTCCTTGGCATGCCTTGATTTGGGAGCCTATAGAAGGCCTTAGTCTCATGCATGGCTGGTCATAGGAGAAAATGAGGGTCCAGATCAACAAAATGACAAGTGGTATCAGGAGTTAGGCATATGGAAAGGTTGGTTGGTGCTGAAGCGTCTGTAGGTCCTACAAAAGGTCAGATTGGTTGTGTTTTGTTGGTTCCACTTCTTTAAATGTACATGGGAGTTGAATCACATCATAGCATCCTCCTGTCACATGTTTACCCCAGTGGCCCGATTGGATTGGGTAAATGTTGGAGGAGGGTGTTATAGACATAGTCATAACCTTGCCAATTTGTAGTTATACTGGTGCCTTTCCTATTATTGATTAATCCTTTTAGCATATTTACATGCCTTCCATATTTTCATTTTTCTAATACCTTTGATCCTCTCTTGAAATTTTCCATAATTTTTGAATGAGCCGACCCTATTTTGATGGAGGAAGATTCAATATTTTTCAACTCCTTCATACTGTACTTGAGTACATGAATGAAGATGGTACATTTTTTGCATTCCTTTTCTAACATTAATGAGCACGGGCTTGCCTCCCTCTTGAGATTATTAGGATTCTCTTCCTAGCTAATGCCTATATTTGTTAATTTGGGTGATTTATAGATTAGGATGTGAACTCACATTTTGGTACCCTTTATTAGCCTTGCATTTTTAAACAATTGCTTTGTTACATTTTCTAGTTCCTTTCTTAAAGACACAATTTCTTCTTCCAACTTCTAATGGTGTCATTATTTTTCCTTTAATTTATTTGTCAAAATATCCTCTATTATTTTAGTTTCTTCTAGTTCAATTTTCAAATAATGATAGAATCTTCATCACATCCTTCATTCATACATTCTTGTAGTTGATGTCTTAATTGATTGATTTTTTTTCCTTAGTTGTCTTATTTCTTCGAGAGCACTCACAACTTCTCCCTCAAGATCCAATTCCCTTTCAACTTCTTCTTTAGTATTTTGATTTCTCATGGCTATGGATAGGATTTGTCCTTTATCATCATTATAAGTGCATTCATCACTTCATAATCACTGTTTTCATTGGTATACAATTTTTTCTTTTTGATATATCCTTTTGTTTTATGATTGTGGCATTTGAATATTTCTTTATCATCAATATTATTTATATTTTCATAAGAGAAACTAGATGTATAGTGCCATAATTAATCAAATACAAATAACTTGAATGGAATTTTACCTATTAATTATCATGTTTTCATTTTTATCTTTCACATTGATTGAGTTTCTTCCTTTTCTAATTCATCACTTGAATATTCATGGGACTTTTGTATATTTTTTCATTTTTTTTTTAAATGTGGCCTCCCATGATCCCGATGCATCCTTCTCTGTTCTCATTTTATATGTAGTGATAATTCCATGATGAGCATCCATATTCATATTTTGAAGATCTGACATTTTTTCAATTGATGAAACTTTTGGATTGATTATTAAGGGAAGGGATCTCAATATTTTATGAACAATTTAAGATTCCTAGTTTTCTAACCAAGAAACTTGATAGTATTGACTAGCTCATCTACATTCATAAAGAATGCTACACCATTTCCATATTCATCCATTATTAGAGTTTCAAACTAGCCTTTATGAGTTTGTAGTTTCTCGTTTTTCACTTTGTCATATCCTTCATAGTTGCTTTGAAACATGTCCAAATCTCTTTGGAAAATTTATGGTGAATAACTTTGAAAAAATATATATTTCATAATCCACATAATATGGCATTCTTTTCTTTTACATTATTTCAATACATAACTTTTCCATGTGGATCATATGGATGAGTTCTTGAAACTTGATAACGATTTTCAATAGAAAACGAAATATCAGTACCTAGAGACATGATATAGGTACTCATTCTTACCTTCCAAAATGCATAATTTTATCCATTGAATAGTGGATACTTGCTTGAGTAAGATCCCTCGTGAGTTTCCATGATCCCTTGTGGTCTACCTTCCAATGGTTATAATACTTCTTTAAAGAACCATATCTGATACCAATTATTGGAATTAAATTTCTACTAGAGGGGGTGAATTATTATAATGTCCAATGTTTAACCAATCAAAACCAATCAATATATATACAATGGAAATCACATCAATGAAATTATAATAAACTAGATATGTATGAAACTTCTTTTATTATAAATGGTATTGTAAGAACCAACATACTATTACACTTATCTACTGACACCAATGAGTAGGAGACACTAATCCCATGAAATAGTTTATTGGCACCAACCAAAAGGAGACACTAGTCCCCTGAAATGTTTGAATTATGTATTTAGCACTAGATGGTATTGCACAAGGTACTAACTCTAATATCTTTCACACTAAAATTTGTTCCTTTTTTTCACAACCGTGTTTTCATAATTCAAATAATATTCTCGCACATTGCAACCAACATCAAACTTACAAATTTTACAACATTAATATGAACTCAGATTGAATAGCTTCTCTATCTAGTTCACACATCTTACTTATACATTATTTTCAACCTTATTGTATTCTTGGTTCCACAAAACTCATATTTCTTAGTTCTTCTTCTCTATACTTTATTGACACTCTCAATTACATTTCACTTGCCCTTTGAACCTCTCCGACTTAAGTTATTTATACTGCTTTATGCCAACACATACCTGGTAAGAGCTAACATGCCATGTGGATCCAATTTGGATCACCTGTATTACTTTTCTATTTTCATGGATGCAGATACAATCTAAATGACTCAAAGAACTCTTATTTTCATGGATCCTTAGCCCCCAGGGCTAAACTATTAAGTACTCATGGCCACACATTGTGATCTTGTTTAAAATTGTTTCAACAAATCTGAGATTTAGGTCCACATATATAACAAATATATTGATCTTCATATGCCATGTTTACCTAGATTACTTTAACATCAACTTCAGCTCCAAAGGATTACTATAAAACCACATGACCATGTGTCAAGACCACACTTTTAAACATTTAATTCAAATATTTTTTTATATTTTGATTCTTTGTGAGCCTTTCTTACGAGCAAACTATCAAATGCCCATATGTCCCCTTTTTGTGTGGAACCAAAAAAGTTAGAACCTTAAACATCTCCTTTGGCCTCACTTGAATCTGGGGTGTAAGATAAAATGTTAAACCTTTAAATCTATTACCAGATGGTGAAATTCCAAATACCTCTTTATTTGCTTTATATAGAACCTTGACCATATCCTTTACTTCACTTCAATCCAAAGTCCAAGGTATTTTCTAGTGATATCACTTGGTTCACATCCAGAATACCAGATACCCACATGAATTTTTGTTTCCTTTTAATGTGTAACATTGAACAAATCGAACTTTTCTTTCACTTCCCCATTGAATATGAAATTCAAGTAAAAAGGCCAAATGACTTTACCTCAAATCTCTCTTGAATGGTTGGATTAATTCAAAAACATTAACCTTTGAAACAAGACCCATAATTTGTAACATCACATTCCAGATCATGTGCCACTTCATCTGCCAAGCCATATTGTTCAATTGACCCAAGCTTTCCAAGTTCCTTGATGTTGACCTACACTTACCACATGTCACCTACCAATCATCCTGTTGGTCAACCAAAAATGTTAATTCAAATTTCCATGTGTCCTTCCCTAACACGCCCATGTCATTTGTCTTGCCACATAACATCCTCATGGTACAACTTGTCAGTGTCATCACCTGTGCCAATTGACTATGCCAAAATCCAAGTGTGTAGTGATCCAACTCAGACTTATGGTTGCATTTTTGTTTGCAGCCCAAATATGTTGAGGGGATCCTGATTCATCTAGGTTCATTTGAATCCATATGTTGAGGAGTCATATATCATATTTCATCTAGATGTCTACCTCGGTCAAGATTCATCTAGATTATTTTGCATCTAGCATCTAGCATGGACGCTCAAATATGTTGAGGAGTCAAATATCATATTTCATCAAGATGTCCACCCCAACTAGGATATCTAGATTCTTTTGCATCTAAATTTTTACTTTAATCTCAATTTATTTTGCGTTCTTCATGCATAAGCATTGTTTCTTTATGTAAATAAATTTAATAGATACAAATTTCTCTTAATACAATCATCTATTTATCAAGTAAACAGTTTTAACATTAATAATTATGCCTTTGACATCAACAATCCACATTTATCACTAGATAAAATATCACCATAATCAAAGAAATATAATAATTTTCCTTACACAATCAAACCCCCAAAAAAATAAAAAAATAAATAAGCAGCCATGTAATAATATGCTAAATTGCAAAATATATGCTCATACAATTTAATATAAAATGACCCAACTTACAAATGACTGTATATAATAAATTACAAATCACTCTATATAATATTTTTATACAGGTGATAAAAGAAATACATAGTTGCGGAACCCTATAGTCCTGGCTATGGTATTTTTTGGATTGATAAAAGCATAGCATCAATAAAACATTATATATGGTTCTGAGGTACAATCGTGTTTCAAATGGCTAAGAGACATTAAAACATCTGCTTCACCAATGTACGAGTGGGCTACATTTGATTATAATGGGAATGTAATATCGGGAAAGAATTTTATTATTTTATTATATCCGCATGTTTCTTCATATTTGATTGAAGGCCTTGAAAAGGAAACATAATTTATTAAGTCTCATACTTTATCATTGTAATAATTTATCAAGTCTCATACTTTATCATAAAAATCAAATATACATTATCAAGCCTTTTGAATTTCCAAATGGGTAATTATATGGACCACATTTTATTGCAAATAAATTTTGATTTCCAAAAATTAGCTTGGATGGACCGCATGTATACCTAATCAAGTGCAAATTATTAGCATGTAGATATTGGCATCATAGAAAATCTCTATATTTATTAGGACATAGACATGGCCACCATAATCGATACAACAATTATAATAAATTTATATCAATGAATTCCCGAACTATATCCTAATATAATTAGTTATATTAATGTTTAATGAATTATAATTATCTATTCATTTATAGAGGATATAATTAGTTATATAAATTTTTAACGAATTATAATTATCTATTTATTTATAGAGATATATTTTATTTTTTATTTATTTTAAATTATGAATAAAATATTAAATTTATTTAGAAATTACAGATTTTAATGAAGGTTTAGCTTTATTTTTAATATTTCATTTGTTTTTTTTTGTGTTTTGTTTATCTTTTACATAATTTAATTAGGGAAATTGTATGAAGCAGATGGACTAGCTGGTGTTGGTATGTTGTAGTTCTAAACTTGGTAATTTATTACATTAATTATACATCCACACCTTAAAGAAAACATAATTGGTCTACCACCCCATTAATAGATTTTTTAAGAACTCCAACCTAACCAACTAAAATCCTTTATCACAAAGTCACAAACAAAAAAATTTAATTTGGTTAGGACTTTTGGGTTATGCAACCAAAAAACCACTCTTTTCATTCTCCATTTGAAACATAGTAGTCATCTTCTAGGGAGCTTTATATTTTCCATCATTACTGTGCTGAAAATGCTAAGGTAAAGGGACACTTGCGAAGGGTCAATGGTTGAGGTCTGATTCTTCTTCCATGACCTTCTTGAGTCACTCAACTCTTGTGAGGCCCCTGGCTTGTGATCACACTGTTGATAGCACATAATCCCTATACCCACATTAACAGAAGTAGCCTAGTGACCACATCATATGGAATCTACTAGAGGTGGAGATCATGGGATGAAAATATGCCTTAATCAATTTTGAATGGTTTTTGGGAAATGTTTCCAAAATTTATAGAATGTGCCCTCAATATCCTTCAATATAACCCTCCTTTCAACCCTAATTAACTTTTTCTAGTGGACCCATGACCCATTGTTGAAAAGTTTGGAAGCCCCAATTACATTTTTTAACACCCACATACAAAGATATTCCTATTCACACAACCATTTTTGTCCACCATTTATTGCATTCACATTTTTCAGAATTATTAAAATTTAAAACACCATTGGGAAAAACACAAAAAAGGAAAAATCGGACCAAAAGCAACACAATTTTTTTTTTTTTGGGGTACATAAAAGGTGTTTGGGGTGCAGATATGAGGGGATGGGTGGAGGAATTCCGCACATGGATCTAATATAACTGTACAATACATGGGGCCTACATCGGTCCCATCATACCAAAATTATAACACTTTTTGGCCTCGTCCATCGATGATAAGTGGGAATTATCCATATTATTTAAGGACCCAAATACCACCTCATACTATGTTGTCCCTTCACCTATGCATGATACCTCCTGCAACCATCAAAGTTGTAGCGATGGAACATCAATGTCCCATTCCTCATG
Source organism: Pinus albicaulis (assembly GCA_034641835.2). Classification (NCBI taxonomy): domain Eukaryota; kingdom Viridiplantae; phylum Streptophyta; class Pinopsida; order Pinales; family Pinaceae; genus Pinus; species Pinus albicaulis. Next base: position 1,388,438,950 of record CM076578.1, on the reverse strand, counting down.
TGGGAACTCTACACAGTGAAAATCACATTAGTCTTTCCAAGGCCCCCCATATGGAAATGTTTCTTCATCGAAATCTCAAGAAAGATCTAAGGTCAAATTCGTGAAAGCTTCTCCAAATAAACATCAGTTGAACCTGGTTAATCCTACCACTTGTAGAATAATGGTAAGAATAAAAGGAAAGGAAAATATAGGGTCAAATAGGGATTAAGAGGACCTCCAAAACCATAATCTATTGCATGGGGAAAATGCTAAACTAAACTAGAATTCTAGCAATAACAACAAGCATAAACAAGGGAAGAACAATGGGATCTGCACTAACTTCATTTGTGTAGTATGTCATGAAGTTTGTTATTACACCTTCCATTTCCCTAGATTGTGGATTTTAAATGGATGAAATATGACATTCCCAATCTAGGTTTTTCTCCCCCATAGGAGGAATGATATTGGTGGATATTTGTGGAAACCCACCTTTTTTATTGGGTCAAAGAAAAATTCCCCATATTGGTAGATTCTTCTATTTTTTTGGGTCCTGAACTTCTCAAGCCATTTTGAGGCCCCAAACAACATTTTTTTGATGTTGTGGGGCCTACACAATTATCTTAGGTTCGTTCCTAGGCTAAATTTAAATGTGTACTTCGCTTCTAGACCTTTCAAATGGGCTACCAAGCACACCAAAAAGAGATCTTATGCAAACATTATAACCACACGAAGTTAATGTACAACCTAACCACATTGAGGCCTAAAAACTTGTTGGCATTTCATTTCCTAGGGTTATGTTTTTGGATGTTTAGGGTTTCCTCATTACCACTTTCTATTAAAAATTCCTTTCAGACTCATTGTAATGCACTCTCACTAGTACAAAATGGCTAATTAATTACGAAAAAAACGACTAAAATTTGCATATAAATGACTATTTTTCGGTCGGTGACCAATAGTAGCTAATTTACAGTATCTTTTAACACAACCAACTTTTGGTCGTTTTTAGCTTAGTCATTAATTGGTTATCCCAATTTTGTTGTCTAGTAGTATATTTGGTCATTAATTTAGTCATTGATTTGATCATTAATTTAGTCACTGATTTGGTCATTGATTTAATCATTGATTTAACAATTAATGACCAAATATACAACAAAATATATTACTATATGATCACTCGAGAAAACCAATTAATGACCAAAGAAATATGACCAAAATGTTGGTCGTGTTATAAGATACTGTAAATTAGCTACTAATAGTCATATATATGCAAATTTTAGTCATTTGAAACCAATTAATGACTGAAGAAATATGACTAAATTTTGGTCGTGTTATAAGATACTGTAAATTAGCTACTAATAGTCGTATATATGCAAAATTTAGTTGTCATTTGTAATCACAAATTTATCATTTGCAGTAGTCATTTATTCATTATATAAACAACTAATTTAGTAGTTTATATTCATTTCATTTATTTTAATTAATAATCCTTATAAATGACTAATTTAGTAGTTTATATTCATTTCATTTATTTTAATTAATAATCCTTATAAATGACTAATTTAATCGTATATTCATTTTATTTGTGTTCATCATTAATCAATATAAAGTACTAATTTAATAGTTTTAAATTGATTTTGTGTTCCTTATTACTCAACATAAATTAATTTGAATGATTTAAAAAATGACATACAATGTGCATGTTCATATAATATGAAAACACAAATTTGCATATTTTAGTTACAATAGTAAACAATATCAAGTGCAACTATAAATAATTTCAACCACATAAATTATATTATATGAAATGTTAAAGTATTACAATATGATTTTCCAACTTAACATTGGTTGGACTACAATTTACACATGAAATGGTGTTTCATCACTTCAAAACATTATCATTCTATTTTCAAGGCATTGTAGGTGAATTCACCAACTCTGAAGACTTAACCATAAGTCTTTATATGTGTGTCTTATGTGGGATATTGTCTCTAAGGATATCACCAGACCAGTTCTCCTCTCTTTTTTCATTTGTCGCTCCAATGTTATTGTTGCCCTCTTTTTTCAATTCCTACTTCTTACCATCAATATTGAGTTCATTTTCTGAAAACAAAAGAAGATACAATGGAGAGTATAAAAAATGAAAGACAATGAACACTAGAATATAAACTAAATTAGACTATAAATAGTTTATACAACATATACCTCAACATCAGCAATGTCAAAGCCATTTTTTCCCATACAAGTAAACAACTCAAACAAATTTTCTTCATTGGGATGATAATGGCCACTATAATGTGGCCATTATCATCCCAATGAAGAAAATTTGGGCCAGATAACCTGTATAAACAAAGAAAATAAAATGTCACCATATATAGAAAAGAACATCTTAATAACTTAGTATTCAACTTTCAAGGAAAGCTTAGGAAGAATCATGTCAACTAAGTTATATGCTAAAAAGCTCAAGCTATAGATAACTTGTGAAAACAAATAATATGAGGTGTGATGTTTAATCATTGTCATTTTATTCACAACAATATTTCATTTTCTAACACATGAACTTAGTCAAGTATATAAACAACATGTACTCAAATAACAACATGAAAGTAACTTTTTATGATAGTCATGAAAATATTTCAACACAAAATAGCTATAAGGATTCCAATCAATATAGTGTAATACTAATTTCAGCTTCAAGCTTTGGTTATTTTTTAAATGGACATGATACTAAGTATTTTCAATTTCATAGTTAAAATACAACAAAATCGAAAGAAATGTCCAAAATATAACAATAAAACAATAAAGAGAGGATATCATGGAATGGAAATTGCAATTATAAATAATTCGTTTACCTGTCCAGTGATGTCGTGTCTAGCATTCCTAAAACATTTGATTTCCAAAAATAACTATGAAGTGAAATATCACAACATTAAAAACCATAGGAATTCCTACTAGAAACATTTCCAAAGTCGATGACTTAGGTGTCTAAGTGATCTCTAACAGCGAATGAACCATATCCAAGACGTGATATGCATTGTCTCCCCATCCTTTTTCCAATCACATTTCCTGTAACCTGCCCACAATAAAAAAAGTTGATGGTGAGATTTTTATGCATATTTAGTCAGAGCACAAGATAAAAAACAACCAACCATTCACTTGTCAACATGAGAGAGCATAGATAGCCACAAACTTAATCAGGAAAAATTGTGAGCAGGCTACCTTGAAATTTTCTTAATTACATATGTCTACTAATGTCGAATGGATACACACATTGAATATTTTTCTTCTTGATAAATCCCACAAAATCCCCTTGTTATATCTTGAATAAAAAATATCCCTTCAACAACCAATTTCGCGAGAATCCTACCAAGGAACTCAGGAGCCTTGGGCACATCAATAGTAGCATCCTCAAATGAAAATAGTACAGTATCCAACCTAGAAACATCAAAATTAAATATAGTTGTAATTTATAATCGCAAATGACCATAGACTGTAGAAATCCTGAAATAAATTCAAACTTGAATAAGAAAAACCACAAAATTTCACACTACCCTTCAGTAAGTTGTCCTTGATTTAGCAAGAAAGGCTTAGACTTACATAAATGTGTAAGTAGATTCCCCAGAAGATCAATTTCAACATATTTCCTGAGAAAATAATCTAATATCCAAAGCAAAATTGTAGTTGAAAGGAACAATGATACTTTAAGGTCATCCACACAAAAAGTTGCCTCCTTCAAATCTCTCACACTGGATGGTATGTCATGCAAAATTAAGAAAAAGTCAGGGAAACTTGTCGACTTCTCTAAAATACATAATGAAAATGAATGTAAGCTTTGTAAAGGAATGCACCTGTAATATTCTTTGATTGCCATTTCAGCCTTTTTCCTAACTTGAACCTAAATGAGTTGTGAACTCAAATTTATTTGAGAAAAATGTTCTTATAGTTGAAATTTAACATTTGAAGTCTTCCCACCTCTATCAACTGATGAGTATGAATTCTTAAACTCTCTTATGTCATTATCCAAAACATTTCTTTCCTGGACACATGATTTTGCAAATAAAGGCTTTTTTCTAGCATAAGTACTCGTCAAAATTTCATCTCCCATACCAAATGGCATCCGGTCAGGACTGCACCCTGAAATTGAACCTGCACATGTTCGTTTATTACTCAAAGATGTGCATGGTGGAATATATTCTAGATAACTCTTAGCATATGGAAGAGGTTGAGCCCTCCCTCCTATTCCCTTGCCAAGACCTCCCTTAGGACCAAGAGTCAAGTGGCCATCATCAAAAGCTCTGTGTGTTGAAAGGCTTGGCATAGATTGATTTTCAAATTGAGCCCTATCCACAATCTGAGCATCCTAACTAGTGAATCCAAGGTCACATGATCCCATATGGGGTTGTGGCCCTTTAATCCCACCCATATGTGGAAGTGAACCTGTATGTGCACCTTTCATGTAAGGTGGCATCGCATGTCATCTCACACCATGATCAAGTGGTGTCACAAGTCTCTGACCTGAATGTCCCATATTCATACATCGAGAGCGACATCCCTGTCCATGTAGTTCTTTCATAGCATCCTGATGCACTTCCTCTATTTTTTTGGGGACCTCAACTTTCCTCCTTTTTTTCCATCCATTCATCCTCAGATCAATCACATCCTTCAACATGAACCTCAGCCTAGAGGGAAACCCTTGGTTATTGGACATTTTTGTCATCCTATTGAAGTAAGCATCAATATATTCCTTGGCCTTTGAATGGTCAATCATATGACCAATAGTGCTCATCATTTTGCAGAAATCTTCAACATTTTCCTCCTTTGGATGTTGAAATTCACCAATTAATTTCTTGATGCATGCATGCATAATTATTTTCGTCAGCATACTTTCTTTATAAAGCTCACCAATAAACCTTATATTTCCTAGCATTCGTCATCGTGTTGTAGCCTTCTTCTCCCATCTTTCTTCTATTGAAAGGATTTTTTCACCATACTCTTCTGTTTTCTCAGCCTTTACCTCTTCTCTTTCATATTTTTCAAATTCTTCCTGACATTTGTTAAAAAGAACTCGCTTGAAAACAACCTTCTCATTATCGTCATAAAATTATGGTATTCCTGTAGCAAGCTGAAAACAGAATTTTGCATACATTTCACAAAAATCCGGCTCCATCAAGGCTTTGTCAAATATTTGAGATATTATACCATGAAGACACGATGCAGAGTCAATGTTCACTTTTTTGACTAGTTCAAAAAGTATCTCAAATTTTCGGGGAGTTAATTTATTAAGGATAGATTTAATTTGTCTTTGTTTCAAATGATCCTCATTAGAAACCTTGCGCACTTCATATCGGTTCTCTGATATATGAATTGTGGGCAAAGAAGGCCGTGGAGGAGGAATCAAACCCTTTGGAAAAATAGAAGCACGCTGCCACCTATCAGCATTAGAATTATTTCTCACTAGTCCAACTTGTGGAAGTGGTGTTTGCACATAAGGCCCTCCAGGGAGGATGGCATTCACACATTTTTGTTGAACAATTATTTCTTTAAAATCCAATATTATAATCTTGTCATGGTCGAAACACAATAGAGGAACCACTAAGATCCGCATCCATCTGCATATCACAGCCAACAGCAACAACATCCACTAGCTTGGCCCATCTATCATCATCCAAACTGGCCATATTTCTCCCACTCAGCTACCTGTCAAGTCCTCTTGTAGTGCTTGCTAATGCATCAACCTCTCCTACATGACTTGCACATGCTTGGGAATTTCCAAGTAATTCAATAGTGTCTGGACAAATTTCAAAATGATTGGGTAGATCTTTTCACTGATCCTTAATTATCAACAAAAAATCTCTGGAGTACTTTCTATCTCCTGAAAATTTAGTAACTAAAATAGCTACTTGATTCATAGGAGTTAAAATCTCAACTGCATCTTCCCAGTCATCCACTTTTTTCTGGACTTGCTTCTCAAGGCATTTTGAAGAAGTCTTGCTTTTGACAACATCAATTACTATTTTGGATGGTTCTGGAAGGTTCACATATTCCTTCTCCTCTTGAACCTTATAAGCATTATATAAATCCACGTGGGAACTGTAGCATTTTCCTTACTAAAAAAAGTTTTTTTTCTTCTTCTTTTTGACAACTACTACCTTGGCAGCATCACCAATATTTGCAGCATTATTCTTTGCAAAAACATTGGAAGAACTTTTATTCTCCTTTTCTGTCAATCTAGCTACTAAATCCTAGTTGCCTTCACTTTCAACAAGCAAATATGACACCTGAAGTTGAGCAGACATTTCACAAATATCACTATTAGTGGTGGATACTTTACCCTTATCTTGTGTGTCAATTGCCTTCACATTGGTAGCTGAACATTCCCCAAGTACTTTAGCACTATCATGGTTAACCCTACCTTTGTTTCTATATCCAGAAGATTTTTTGCAGTCAAAAAATTTGTTACCAGGTAGAAAACCTATTTTTTCCTCCAAAATATCCATATCAGCTTTAGCGAGCACTTATATAGCTTCTTATTCGAATTCCCATTCATAAACCTTGCATGTATATGTTGTTAACTGCTCAGATACAACTAACACTTCACCCTTTTTCTTTTTGAAAATATTTTGATCAACAACCACTATTCAATTATCATGTGTAGCCAGTTGATATGCCAACCTAACCTCACGCGTTCCATTGATTTTTCTCTCCCCAGCATGCAAACTAGCTTTCTCTTTTCGAATGACAGAATTGGAAAAATAATTCAGCTCTTTGTTTATGTCAGCATCAGGTGAACTTGAAAACTCAGTTGGGGAATCAAAAATCACAAAAATACCATGCTCAGGATGGAGAACATTTCCAAGATATTTCTTCTCTCTAAGTACAGAATTAACAAAATCATTGTTGAGGATTTGTCTAGCATTATCGCTTGATGATTCAGAATGTTTATTCTTCACATTTGTAGGTTTTGAATCTGATTTAATGCCATCCTCACTGCATGTTGGGTTCTTCAATGTTCCTACAAGAATATTATCATTATCAAACTTCATATCTTATGCTACTTTATTTACTACTCCAGCATCCTTTGTAGAAAACTCTATAGCTAGCCTATAATTTCCTATTTTTCCTTCATATCCCTTACCAGAGCTTCCCAAAGATGAAGACTATCAGCAATGATCAATTCACTCATAGATTCTGAATCTTGTAAAGGTTCCAAAGTTCCCCTAGAAATATACCTTTCGGTGATCTCATCTACAGATGATGAAACTCCTGATATCCTTAACAAGTGAGTGTCCACAACATTGACCATGTTTCCTGATGACTTATTTGGCAATAATATATTTTCACATTTTGTGGGATTGCTAAATGAACCACAAGGATTGGTTGCAGAATCGGCTCTAGCAGTGAAGAATGCATTCACTGTTTCTATAGCTAGTGCAGAATTAGCCCCTCCATCAATAGCTTTAATTGTCTTCTGTAGGGTTGTCATTAAAGGAGTTGTTGAGGTAGATGATGAAGTCCGACTCAAAAGTAACTCCTCCTCCTACCTGTTAGAACCACTAATTTTAGACTCCTTTATAACCACCTCTCCTTTTGACTCCCCTTCCATATTTGAAGAGCTTCCTACCAATGACACCTGTTGTTGCATCTAGTAATTTTTAGGCTTGTACTCATATTTTGTCATCTTATTTTAACGTTCATTTTTTGAAAGACCTCCTTGTTTTTTAGATATTTTTTCTGCTTTTCACTAGTATGATGATATAATCTAGACTCAAGTGTATAAAATACAGAACAATTTTAAATCATCCCATCAGATATATCACATGTTGTCGCATCAGGCATGCTCATTGGTGACAGTTTAACTCCATCTACTTTATCTATAGTTAATACTTCAGATGGAGGACTGATGGAAAACTATAAACTACAATTATCTTCATTCTTGACAAATGAAACTGCAAGAGAACTTGATTGATTGCCAAGAGATTCTAGCAAGGAGTTTGTCTTTCCATCCAAAACTTGAACTGGAGCCAGAGTGGTTTCTGAAGCCTATGGGAATGGTTTCAATATATCTAGCATCTCACCAGAATGGATCGTATCTAGTTTATTTTGTCCTGTCACTGGGCATGAATAATTTCATATGTCGGTTTTTGTCTTTAAAGGTTGATGAAAAGTAGATGAAATGTTACCATATGACCCAACTATCATCAATGAGTAGAAATTCATTGGGCATGAACCACTTAAAGAAATAACCTGAAAGTGGATGCCTGTATGTAGGCAGTCCTGCTGATGGAGGAATGGAATCTTTAATTGATAACACAACATACTTGTCTGTTTGCAAATCTGACTTCATACCTTTTGGACCAAACTTCAGCTCTTTGTGAGTCTTAGGGTGAGTGATTTTAACATCCATATTGGTCTGTTGGGGAATATACTAATTTATTGGTCCATTGGGGAATATACTCTTGGGGAATTTTTTTGGGTCATATATGGTTAAGCTTTTGCACCTAAATTCCTCACACAAAACTCTCTGCTGTCATACCATTGAATTCCACATGTGTTTTTTTTACATTTACACATCATGATGCAACCCAGAATGATAATAGGTGTTGTACTGAAACCAAAGTCTTCTACACCAAGGCGAGTATCTATGACAACATATCTTCCTGTTTTCAATTGACCATATGTTTATAGAATTGTACGACCATACAATTCATTAGCCACCAATGTCTGATGAGTCTCTGCTAGCCCAAGTTCCCAAGGCAGCCCAACATTTTTTATTCATGTCCAACAAGATGCTCGAGTACCACCATCATTTCCTAAAATCAATACATGATCTACATGGCCCTTTACTACACCACTTGCTATCACTCCAACTCCAACTTCAGAGACCAACTTTAAGCTGATTAGAGCTCTTGGATTAGAATTCTCTAGCATAATCCATCAAAATATTCATATACGTCTTTATTACCTTCCAGCACTGCAAACCTCATATATTGAACATGAAACCTTACAATATGCAAAGCCCCTTAACATTTGGTTCAGAGGAAGGCAGATGGTTTTGACCAACTTTGGTTGACTCTTTAGTTGAAACCAATTTCTATCACGTGAAAAACTCTCTTGATATGGATAAGGCATGAGTGAACTTTTCATTGCCCCAACTGTACAAAGAACATGTTATACAAGGTTGATTGCAACAGTTAAAAGTTAAAACTCTGGTTTTAATTTAAAGAAATTCTCACTGTTGGAGTCAAATCTATGAAAGTGAATAATATCCGAACATAGTGTTTGAGATATATAGGATTTGTCTTAGATAAAAAGGGGAATCCATGGCATGATGCTAGGCAATACGCCCCAATGCAGACATAGTATGACAGAAAAAAGTAGATATTTACTAAATTGCTTATGATTTTATGTGATAGATTAGTTTCCCATATCCTCACAAACTGTTCAGCAGATAGCCTTGTTATGCAAAAGTAACATATTCATGATTGAAAACAACTCTATATATGTATTCCCAAATTCTACTTCATTATAATGGTTTTCATCACAATATATAGAGAAGAATGCCCATAAAATTATAAATATAAAGATTCGAAAATGGAGGAGCATATGTATGGACATAGATAGTGTCAACATCCAAGCAGAATAAAAGGTAGAAACACTAGAAGACAATTGATTTGCCAACTAAAACTCCAAATTTCCACTACTGGCAATAGCTTTCTAAATTTATTTCATGAAACTACATCGTAGTGGGAATTTAATTTGATAGCAATGTAAAATCCCCCAAGGGCTAATCGATGTAATTTTTTAAAATATCCTATAGATGCTAGTGCCTTCAACAATCTATTACTTATGTCCAAGATAAGTAATACCATAATTTCCTCAGGAAGGATCCATTAAAATAGAACTCCTATTTGCAAGCAAGCATCTTCAACTTCGTAAAATTCCTCATACAGGCTTAGTTTTATTATCATGGACGGATTTCGATGTTCATCAAACAACTATAAATGGTGGGCAAGAAGAGCATCTGACACACTTCAAAGTTTCAAATCCTATGCTATTGTCACTAAATTTTCCAACGGATCACATTATAAAAACAAATTAGGAATTACAAAAAGTATTCTCCCACAGGCCATGAGTAATTTCCATGGTGGGGCTGTGATCTGGCAGCAAGCCAAATAACTGATGATGACTCCCCAGGTTCAGGATATAGATGGAATACATGTAAGGGTACTTTTAGCTATCTAACTTATAATAAAACCTGATTTGTAGATGTAATGAAGTTTGAATCGATGAGCAGGCAGTGTGCCTCATAGTGTCGACTCTGTACTATACCATACAGTATTGTGAGAGGTATATCCTCTTCTGTCATGCATGGGAACTCATTACTCTGAGCTCTAAATGTGTTATAACTAGTATGGATTCAGTCATTTCACTTAATCAAGCTCAGTTTACAATGAGTTACCCACGTTTCAATAATCATTGCCCTGTTAGGGCTCTTTGGCCAAGTGTCCTAGGGGAAAGAAGGGAAGGACTCATGGCAACATAGTTGAAACTTAGACAGACATGGCTCCTAAGGACATAGACACTTACTCGCTTTCTTATTTTGTCAGAATGCCATTTCTGGGAGGATAATCTCACTGAATCAGTTTGGGTTGCTGGGTTGGGTTAGGAAAATTGGCTATCATAGACATCTAGGAAGGCTCCAACATGAATGGCCTGGGGACACATGCACATTTATACTAGCCTTAAGAGTTTCCCTTACTTTCCTCATTGGAGAAGATAGGATATAAAATTGTTATAGCTTTTGAATAGATGACACAACCTCTTCTAGGCCTATTGTCCAGGATTGAATATGCCTCTTGTATTTTCAAGCACAAAGAGTTGGCATAACTGGTCATTTCCAATTTTACTAGACATTTTTCTAGTTCAAGCCTTTAGGTTCCAATTTTGAATCCCATGGGTGAGACATGCTATCCACTAGTTTATATTGGGGTTTGCACAAAAATTCTAGAATATGAAAATGAAGGAAGTAAGGGTTCATGTATTTTCACAGTTGGCTGATCCCATGGAGTTAACAAGGTATCTCTATTCATCGAAAATAGAGAAAATCAGTGAAAAGTAATAGGGATTGTTTATTTTGAATCCTTTAAGTATGAGATCATAGAAGACAATAGTTAGAAGACAATTTCAAAGCAGACAACAATCATTGAAGGCACAAAATGCCTTAAATGTGCGGAAGAATTTGTCCTTTTGCAAAATTTTGTACAAGGCAGGAGGGATATTACACCTGACTCTAGGTCACACCGAATTAGTTAGAAGTATTCAATAATTTTTTCATACATATATCAGTGTCACTCAAGAAATCCAAACAACTATAAATGGTGGGCAAGAAGAGCATCTGACACACTTCAATGTTTCAAATCCTATGCTATTGTCACTAAATTTTCCAACGGTGCACATTATAAAAAAAAATAGGAATTACAAAAATTATTCTCCCACAGTCCATGAGTAATGTCCATGGTGGGGCTGTGATCTAGCAGCAAGCCAAATAACTGATGATGACCCCCCAAGTTCAGGATGTAGATGGCATATGAGTAAGGGTACTTTTAGCTATCTAACTTATAATAAAACCTTATTTGTAGATGTAGTGTAGTTTGAATCGATCAACAGGAAGTGTTACTCACATTGTCGACTCTCTATTGTACCATACAGTATTATGAGGGGTATATCCTCTTCTGTCATGCATGGGAACTCATTACTCTGAGCTCTATGTGTGTTATAACTAGTATGGATTCAATCATTTCACTTAATCAAGATCAGCTTACAGTGAGTTACCCAAGTTTCAATAATCATTGCACTACCAGGGCTCTTTAGCCAAGTGTCCCAAGGGAAAGAAGGGAAGGAATCATGGCAAAACAGTTGAAACTTAGACAGACATGGCTCCTAAGGACTTAGAAACTTATTAGCTTTCTCATTTTGTCATAATGCCATTTCATAATGCCATTTATGGGAGGATAATCTCATTGAATCAGTTGGGGTTGCCGAGTTGGGTTAGGAAAAGTGGCTCTCATGGACATCTAGGAAGGCTCCAACATGGATGGCCCGAGGACACATGCATATTTATACTAGCCTTGAGCGTTTCCCTTGCTTTCATCATTGGAGAAGATAGGATATAAAAATTTTATAGCTTTTGAATAGATGACACAAACTCTTCTAGGATTATTGTCCAAGATTGAATATGCCTCTTGCATTTTCAAGCTCAAAGAGTTGGCATTACTGGTTATTTCCAATTTTACTAGGAATTTTTCTAGTTTCATGCCATTAGGTTCCAATTTTGAATCCCATGGGTGAGGTGTGCTATCCACTAGTTTATATTGGGGTTTGCAGAAAAACTCCAGAATATGAAAATGAAGGAAATAAGGGTTCATGTATTTTCACAGTTGGCTAATCCCATGGAGTTAACAAGTTATCTCTATTCATCAAAATTAGAGAAAATCAGTGACAAATAACAATGATTGTTTATTTTGAATCTTTGAAGTATGAGATCACAGAAGACAGTAGTCAGACTCAAATTTCAAAGAGGACAAAAATCATTGAAGGCACAACAAGTCTTAAATGTGCGAAAGAATTTGTCCTTTTGCAAAATTTTGTACAAGGCAAGAGGGATATTACAGCTGACTCCAGGGCACACAGAATTAGTTATAAGTATTCAATAATTTTTGCATACATATCAGTGTCACTCAAGCAGTCCAAACAACTATAGATGTTGAGCAAGAAGAGCATTTGACACACTTCAATGTTTCAAATCCTGTGCTATTGTCACTAAATTTTCCAACGGGGCACATTATAAAAAAAATAGGAATTACAAAAAGTATTCTCCCACAGGCCATGAGTAATGTCCATGGTGGGGTTGTGATCTGACAACAAGCAAATTAATTGATGATGACCCTGCAGGTTCAGGATCTAGATGGAATACGAGTAAGGGTACTTTTAGCGATCTAGCTTATAATAAAGCCTAATTTGTAGATGCATTTAAGTTTGAATCGATCAACAGCGAGTGTGCCTCAGTGTTGACTCTATACTGTACCATACATTATTGTGAGGGGTATATCCTCTTATGTCATGCATGGGAACTCATTACTTTGAGCTCTGTGTGTGTTATAACTAGTATGGATTCAATCATTTCACTTAATCAAGCTTAGCTTACAATGAGTTACCCAAGTTTCAATAATCATTGCATTGCCAGGGATCTGTGGCCAAGTGTCCCAGGGGAAAGAAGGGAAGGACTCATGGAAACACAGTTGAAACTTAGAAAGACATGGCTCCTAAGGACTTAGACACTTAATGGCTTTCTTATTTTGTGATAATGCCATTTATGGGAGGATAATCTCATTGAATCAATTGGGGTTGTTGGGTTGGTTTAGGAAAAGTGTCTCTCATGGACATCTGGGAAGGCTCCAACATGGATGGCCCGGGGACACATGCATATTTATACTAGCCTTAAGCGTTTCCCTTGCTTTCCTCATTGGAGAAGATAGGATATAAAATTTTTATAGGTTTTGAATAGATGACACAACCTCTTATAGGCCTATTGTCCAAGATTGAATATGCCTGTTGCATTTTCAAGCTCAAATACTTGTCATAACTAGTCATTTCCAAATTTACTAGGCATGTTTCTAGTTTCATGCCATTAGGTTCCAATTTTGAATCCCATGGGTGAGGCGTGCTATCCAATAGTTTATATTGGGTTTGCACAAACATTCTAGAATATGAAAATGAAGGAAATAAGGGTTCATGTATTTTCATAGTTGGTTGACCCCATGTAGTTAACAAGGTAGCTCCATTCATCAAAAATAGAGAAAATTAGTAACAAATAATAGGGATTGTTTATTTTGAATCCTTTAAGTATGAGATCACAGAAGACAGTAGTCAGATTCCAATTTCAAAGAGGACAACAATCATTGGAGGCACAAAAAGTATTAAATGTGCAGAAGAATTTGTCCTTTTGCAAAATTTTGTACAAGGTAGGAGGGATATTACACCCGACCCCAGGGCACACAGAATTAGTTAGAAGTATTCAGTAATTTTTGCATACATATATCAGTGTCACTCAAGTATTCCAAACAACTATAAATTGTGGGAAAGAAGAGCATCTGACACACTTTAATGTTTCAAATCCTATGCTATTGTCGCTGAATTTTCTAATGGGGAACAGTATAAAAAAAAATTAGCAATTACAAAAAGTGTTCTCCCACAGGCCATGAGTAATGTCCATGGTGGGGCTGTGATCTGGCAGCAAGAAAAATAACTGATGATGACCCCACAGGTTCGGGATCTAGATGGCATACGAGTAAGGGTACTTTTAGCTATCTAACTTATACCAAAACTTGATTTGTAGATGCAATGAAGTTTGAATCGATCAACAGGTAGTGTTCCTCCCATTTTTGACTCTGTACTATACCATACAGTATTGTGAGGGGTATATCCTCTTCTGTCATGCATGGGAACTCATTACGTTGAGCTCTATGTGTGTTATAACTAGTATGGATTCATTCATTTCACTTAATCAAGCTCAATTTACAGTGAGTTACCCAAGTTTGAATAATCATTGTACTACCAGGGCTCTTTGGCCAAGTGTCCTAGGGGAAAGAAGGGATGGAATCATGGCAACATAGTTTAAACTTAGACAGACGTGGCTCCTAAGGACTTATACACTTATTGGCTTTCTTATTTTGTCAGAATGCCATTTCTGGGAGGATAATATCATTGAATCAGTTGGGGTTGCTGGGTTGGGTTAGGAAAAGTGGCTCTCATGGACATCTGGGAAGGCTCCAACATGGATGGCCTGGGCACACATGCATATTTATACTAGCCTTAAGTGTTTCCCTTTCTTTCCTCACTGGAGAAGATAGGATATAAAATTGTTATAGGTTTTGAATAGATGACACAACCTCTTCTAGGCCTATTTTCCAAGATTGAATATGCCTCTTGCATTTTCAAGCTCAAAGAGTTGGCATAACTGGTCATTTCCAATTTTACTAGGCATTTTTCTAGTTTCATGGCATTAGGTTCCAATTTTGAATCCCATGGGTGAGGCATGCTATCCACTAGTTTATATTGGTGTTTGCACAAAAATTCCACAATATGAAAATGAAGGAAATAAGGGTTCATGTATTTTCGCAGTTAGCTGATCCCATGGAGTTAACAAGGTATCTCAATTCATCAAAAATAGAGAAAATCGGTTACAAATAATAGGGATCGTTTATTTTGAATCTTTTAAGTATGATATCACAGAATATAGTAGTCAGATTCAAATTTTAAAGAGGACAAAAATCATTGAAGGCACAACAAGTCTTAAATGTGCAAAAGAATTTTTACTTTTGAAAAAGTTTGTACAAGGCAGGAGGGATATTACACCTGAATCCAGGGCACACAGAATTAGTTAGAAGTATTCAATAATTTTTGCATACATATATCAGTGTGACTCAAGGAGTCCAAACAACTATAAATTATGGGCAAGAAGAGCATCTGACACACTTTAATGTTTCAAATCCTATGCTATTGTCGCTGAATTTTCCAACGGGGCACATTATAAAAAAAAAAAATAGGAATTACAAAAAGTATTCTCCCACAGGCCATGAGTAATGTCCATGGTGGGGCTGTGATCTGGCAGCAATCCAAATAACTGATGATGACCCCCTAGGTTTAGGATCTAGATGGCATACGAGTAAGTTTACTTTTAGCTATCTAACTTATAATAAAAACTTATTTGTAGATGCAATGAAGTTTGAATTGATCAGCAGGCAGTTTGCCTTAGTGTCAACTCTGTACTGTACCATACAATATTGTGAGGGGTATATCCTCTTCTGTCATGCATGGGAACTCATTACTCCGAGCTCTGTGTGTGTTATAACTAGTATGGATTCAATCATTTCACTTAATCAAGCTTAGCTTACCGTGAGCTACCCAAGTTTCAATAATCATTGCACTGCCAAGTCTTTTTAGCCAAGTGTCCCAGGGGAAAGAAGGGAAGGACTCATGATAACACAGTTGAAACTTAGACAGACATGGCTCCTAAGGACTTAGACACTTACTATATTTCTTATTTTGTCAGAATGTCATTTCATAATGCCATTTCTGGGAGGATAATCTCATTGAATTAGTTGGGGTTGCTAGGTTGGGTTAGGAAAAGTGGCTCTCATGGACATCTAGGAAGGCTCCAACATGAATGGCCTGGGGCCACATGCATATTTATACTAGCCTTAAGAGTTTCCCTTTCTTTCCTCATTGGAGAATATAGAATATAAATATTTTATAGCTTTTGAATAGATGACACAACCTCTTCTAGGCCTATTTTCCAGGATTGAATATGCCTCTTGCATTTCCAAGCTCAAAGAGTTGGCATAACTAATCATTTCCAATTTTACTAGGCATTTTGCTAGTTTCATGCCATTAGGTTCCAATTTTGAATCCCATGGGTGAGGCGTGCTATCCACTAGTTTATATTTGGGTTTGCACAAAAAATTCAGAATATGAAAATGAAGGAAATAAGGGTTCTACTTCATGTATTTTCACAGTTGACTGATCCCATGGAGTTAACAAGGTAGCTATATTCATCAACAATAGATAAAATCAGTGACAAATAACAGGGATTGTTTATTTTGAATCCTTCAAGTATGAGATCACAAAATACAATAGTCAGATTCAAATTTCAAAGAGGACAACAATCATTGAAGGCACAACAAGTCTTAAATGTGTGGAAGAATTTTCCCTTTTTCAAATTTTGTACAAGGAAGTAGGGATATTACACGTAACTCTAGGGCACACAGAATTAGTTAGAAGTATTCAATAATTTTTGCATACAAATAGCAGTGTCACTCAAGTAGTCCTCCTTGAGATCTTTGGCCACAAACGATGTAGAAATATAACATGTCAGAATCATCTTCCTATGGATGACTGCAGCCGTGAATATCGTAGCACCAACAGTGGATTATGTAAACTTTAAATTTGTTTTATTTGGAGAAAACTTGACTTTCAAGTGAATACTTGCTGATGGGTAGTTTGTGATATTTTTTCCCACTATAGTTTGAGAAAATTCCAAAACGACGACACCCTAATCATAAGTGCAGAGCTAAAACTAAACAGAGAAATATGGATGAAGAATTCCATGCTATTGGAGAAAGCAAAAGCTAGGCACCGGATACAATAATTTTAACAGTGTCTAACAAATGACCAAAAAGTAGGTTAATGTCACTAAGAGTTACATCTAAAGCAAATACCGTGGGACTTAAAAATGCATAATAAATGGTTGACCATAATTAAAGGAGGTAAATAGTAGACTCTATTCCAAAAGCAGTAAATTGGAATCTACATACAAGGTAATCATGAACTTTTGCAATTCTTATATAAGATAATATAATGTTACTAATGTCCAACAAATGACCACAAAAATAGGGCAATGGGAATGAAGAGTACAACCAGCATGAATACAATGTGGGAGTGCTAGTGCAACTCCTAGAAAGTGTCAAAAATAATACAAAGCAAGAAAACAAGATAAGTATAACATAAGAACATATGTATAGTAGAAAAAATAAATGTGGGAACCAAGCAAGAGATCAACCTTCAGATATCTATATGAATTTTGAAATGATGCAACCTTTACACCTAAGCTTATTGTTTTTGAAAAGGATATCATGTGCAACATGGTATTTCCACAAGTCTCGATTTAAGTAGAGATTGTTGAGATCAAATGACCAAATTGATTTGCCAATATTTTCCTAGTCTACTGCTTGGAACCAATGGCCATGGATTGTTCTAGGATAACCTAAATATGTTCCTTAAACCACTACTAAAGCCTCTAATGGTTTCTGAATTATCTGTAGACCCTAGTTGGAAAACCCTAATTGGAAGAATGGTGGCATGGTAACCTAATAGAGTACATTATATGATGACATGAGTAGAAAAAGGTCTTAAAAAAAAAACGTTTTCTAAATACACAATCATGAACACTCCTTGCAAGTGATACGTACCAATTGTACAAACATGTTCTCATGGAAACTTACACCACTAACCATTCCTTTATCTACTGTGCTATCATTTATATACCAAGAAAAAAACCATACAAAACATAAGATGCAATTTAATAAGTAAAAACAACCACAATTACCTTTTTATTAACTCCATAAATTATGGTTGTAATTCCTCATCCCTCAATCTTTGGATTCTCCTTGAAACTGAGTCAACTGTCTCAATCGAAATTGTGACTTTTGAGTCTTGAGTGAAGATATTTTATTGTATCCCTTGTCTTATCCATCACTTCAAAACATGCTCACTTGGATTCCTGGTGGCTTAGTTGAAGACACTTATTTTCATACACTCTTCTTACAACATCTCTTGCCTGAAAAATCAAGTGTTGACAAACATGACAGTAGAATGGGGAAAGCGTGCAACATCTATCATGAGAGAGAAATTTAAGCATCTACACTAGCATTCTTAAGACCTTCACAAAGGATGTACACAAAAAATAATTTGCACTCATAAACACCAAATATTACAAGACTAGTGTAGAAATATTATTAGAGAAACCAAAAAGTTACAAGATAAAGGCATGTTTCATAATACCCAAAAGCTTACAAGATTCATGAGTATTTTCTCTTCTACAAAGTTGATCCATCATAGTTTGTGCATTAGCTAGCATTAAAATATTTCCAAAATTATTCCCTCTAAGAAGATAAAAGGCTTTCACTTAAAGTATTCAAACACCATACTAGACAATTCCATTAAGGAAGGCATTGAAATATCATGTGCAGGTCCATCAATCATGTTCAAGGTTGTAAATATGTTTGATATGGTAATCTTAGCTATTAATATTATTGTCTTATCATTTATGTTGGGTCATTGTAGCGACCAGTGTTGGATCAGTTAATGAGAAGCTATAGGAGGCCTTAGGAGCTGTTTGGACGACCCTAACAAGGATTGTTAGGAAACCCTAACTAGGCAACTAAGGTGACAACAGGCACATCAGTCTAGAAGTGAAGAAAGGTAGGTTTTGTGGTGTTTTGAAGGATTAGTTTGGATCAATCTACATTGTTGATTGTTGGGAGCCATTTGTTGGAGTTTCCTTGGGAATGAAGGAACTCCAACTAGGATAAGATCCCACTATGGAGTGATGTAGGTGTCCTAGTGTGGACAAAGTTGTTGCAGCTTGTGGAAGCTGAGGAGGTAGGGTTGACGTGGCATGTTAGAAGCCCTAACTAGTGGGTAGTTTTCACAGTGAAGATTGGCTCCTACATTTGTGCAATAGCTCGTCTATTTCAAAGCAAAGGGTAGATTGGTGAAGTCTATTGGAAGCCATGTGTAAGGGTATCCTAGGTGTAAGGATGCCCTAACTAGGTGCAGATGCTACAACGTGGACTTGGTCACTCATGGACTATTGGAGGGAAGCATGAGAGTGGACCAAGTGTGAACGTGGATTGGGAATTTAGGGTCTATTGGAGGACAGCGTGATAGTGTCCATGTTGGAACCCAGTGTGTAACACCTTAATGGACAAAGGTAGTTTCTAGAGAGGCAGTTGTTGAAACTCAAGGTTCTAATCAGCTAGGAGCAGTTTGTGGAGCCCGAGACTTGTGTGTGGAGAAGTACTTCTACAACAGATGATTGACAGTCTTCCTAGGCTATGTTCATCTTGGGAGATGGACATCTTGTAGTGATGGGTGGAAGCCCTTCGTGCCTTATGTTGGTCTTCATCGGAGCATCACAGGAAGACCATAGTGGGTTGAAGTCCTTGAGTAGTTGAGGAGAAGCCGTGGGAAAATTGAGAGTTGTTCACAACTGGAGTTGTGAACAACTCAACAGGAGTCTCGATGTGTTATGCCCTTGATGGACTAAGGAAAAAATAGTGAGTATATTGACATATGAGCTTCAGTGGCTAGATGGAATTGGAGCATTGATAGAGGCAAGAGTTGCAGATCAGGAGCCAAAGGACGAGGTAGGTATAAGGTACAACCGAGAGGAGCCATGAGAGCATCTACATCCATATGGTCAGAGTATCTTATTTTGTATCTTATACTAGTAGATTTATGAGGGTCATTATCCTAGGTATGGGAGCCATAGATTGTTGTATTATATGTTGTTTAATATAATGAAGTTGGGTTGAAAATTTGTAAAAAGTTGTATATATTTTGTGCATATGTGATCTACTATTGTTTATATTCTACTGTGCAAAGTAGTTATGTTTAGACTCTTGGTTTGGTAGCATCAGATATTTTTAAGACTCTATTCTATACCCAAGGTCGTGGAAAATCAACAAATTCAATAGTTTTTGGCCAAAACTGATCGATCTCTTTCATTGGATCTTCACAAATTGGACAATAAATTGTGAGATCCACCTCTGCTCCAAAGGATTCTTCATAGTAAATTTTACATCATCAAAGGAACGATAATATATTTTGCGAGAAGGCCCATGGTTTTGGGGATCTACAAGACTTTTTGTTACCCCACGTTTTCCAGATTTTGATGCAAACACAATGGTAGTCTCAAGAATGCCGGTGTAGGTCAGGTTGCATAATATTCCCCTACACTTTTGGCTTCATAAGTACTGGAAGGCATTGGGAATCTCTTAGGGTGATACATAAAGATAGATACACAAAGACTTAAAGAGGGGATCTAAACTTTTGCTAGAATCTGTGAGGAGGTGGACCTTAGAAAAGGATTGCTAGATCACATCCTTTTGACACACAACCAGTAGTGTTGGACATAGTGCCTTGATTTTGAGAACACGACCTTCAAATGTTGAATATGTCAATAGATGGGTCATCTTCAAAATACATTTCTTGATGCCAAGAAAGAGCCATGAGGGAAGAAGAAACCCAGAAAAAAACCCAAAGGATAGAAATTTCCACTGCATTTTCCTGAGGACGAAGAGGAGGAAGAAGAAACGAACCCCTTTACCATTGAAGAAGTCCATAATCCACAAGAAAGTTTAGAAAAGGAGGAATCAAATCATGAAGCATCAGAATACTGACACCCAACAGTGCAGCCGAAGAGGATTCCAAAAGAAAAGGAGCTATGGGGTATCAAACATCACCATGCATCTAAAAGCTTGGACTCATATAAGGAAAATCAAAGAAAATATGTAGAGAACCAGCTGGCACTTGTATCAACCACCCCACCTCAAGGAGAATGGAAGAAAGTAGAAAAGAAGAAATGGAGAAAAGGGTAGCCTGTTTCTCTTCATATTAAAGTAGTTTATTTATTGGCTCTATGATCACCAGTCTTGACCGGCTTGATGGAATGCTTTGCAAGCATCTACA
Source organism: Pinus albicaulis (assembly GCA_034641835.2). Classification (NCBI taxonomy): domain Eukaryota; kingdom Viridiplantae; phylum Streptophyta; class Pinopsida; order Pinales; family Pinaceae; genus Pinus; species Pinus albicaulis. Next base: position 1,388,417,665 of record CM076578.1, on the reverse strand, counting down.
ACATGTAATTTTTTTTTTCATTAATAAAATTACGATTTTTCTTGGGGAAAAAAATGCATGCCAAGACTTGCATACTAGACAGAAGGTAAAATGCATAGCTTGTCAGTCCTAGGGGAAAGGGTTACAACATGATTCAATTTGCCATCATTTTTTGTTGTGCATATTGCACCAAATTGTTCAGCCATATGCCACAAAGGGTGAAGATGCAGCTACTTCTCAAATTGGAAAAACACTATTGAAAACCACTTTACAATTTTTGAAAACTTTTTGTTGTTCAACTGCAAGAAATCGCAGACATCCACTTCATGCAACTGTTTGTTTGAAAAAAAATTATGGTTAATTTTTTCAATCACCTATGTTTGAATTGAAGGGTATGTGTATTATAAAAGAAACGATACAGTGAAAACTCAGGAAATTTCTCTAAATTTTGAGGTGTCACAAACACACTATGTGTTAGAGATTATTTTTTAGCATCTCACTACTAAATAAGATGCAAGTGTTCCATCTTCTAGCTTCTCATCAACATCTACTTCTAACAATGACAACCCTAGAAATCCAAATTGGCACCTACTATAGGGAGAACACATGTATTTATACATGGTGGTATTTCAGTTTTAGGAACAATAAAATATATATTTAACCACCACTTTTGAAAGACAAAAATTAACAATTGTAAGGTCTTGATTGGACACTAAAAAAGAATTGAAATGAAATTACCTTTCGACCACAATTAAATTATATCTATGATCAGGTCAAACCCTTGCAGAATCATCAATAATTACTACTACAGATTCCATTCCAAAAACACCATCTAGATCTTTACTTTTAGGTGGCCTATCATCTCCATCTAGATCAGCCTCATCACCATTCAAAATAACACATTCTGCAAATAAATTTCATGTGGGATGAAGTACTTTGGCCATATTTGTGGCATCAACTTTGTTGCATATTGTATAAACATGTAGTTCATACAACTTTCTTTCCTACAACATAAAATATCAAAGAATGAAATAATAGATTCATCTATTAGCATACACAAGTTGTCAATACCACATTGTAAATCAAATGTTTCCTATAATAACTACAGTTTGCAAGGATATTAATAGTTCAACCCAAATTATACTAACCTTGTCCAAAAAATTTCAGATGCTAGGCCACAATTTAGTCCACATTCCTATATATGGAAAGAAAAAAAATCTGATGTTGAGGTTTCTCTCGGTCTTGCTCCTGCTTCCTTAGAATTTCCTTATGCACATGATCTATCTCAATAAATTGTTGGAAAAAAATAATCATGAATTAAAAACATTTATATACTCACATTATCATGAACCAGTTTATTTACTTCATATCCGTCTTTGCCTAGGAATCACCAAAACTATAACAAGATGGTTTATATTTTTATGACACCTTAGTTGAATTTAGAAGTGTGTAATCATGGTCCAAAACAAGGAAAATTTTCTTAGTGCTAAGCATCCTATTTTTTTCGTCAATCTCTATGCTCATGGTCCAAAACAAGGAAAAGTATGGGGTAGTGTGTGCTAGGTACTCCATCTTGCCACTAATTTATCCATTATCCGGTGCTCTGTGATCTTCTATAACAACTGGGGCCTCACTAGGAATGTGCATGTACGGTTTGATGTGTTATAAAGAAACAATGTAGTTTGCAAGTGTAAATTGGTTATGTATACTTTCAACAAATGATCTATTCAATGATAGACCATAAGAGAATGTCATCCCAATGAAACTTGCACCAGTTCAAATTTTTAGGAATGATAATCTTATACACAAAAACATTCAACAATAGTAGAAATCACCAACAGTTGACATTTAATTTCATTTTTCATACCAAGATTGAAGCTGCCCAGTGGGAGTAGAACCATAACAAGAGTAGAGGAGGAAAGAAGAGTTGCATTTAACACCTCTAGACGCTAAATCATCCATTCAATGGCTCAGAAACTGTAGAAAAAGGGGCTCGAATTTTTGTCAATAATGTCTAAGTTCTTCAATAACTGATCCTCAACCCTGAAAGCCCTAATCGTCATTCCTCTTACTATGGACTCACCGAAATGATTTTCAATGGGTGATTTCATTGTACCATTTAGTCTCATCAGTTCTTTAGCAAAAGAAAAATAGTCTTCTCAAATACCATTGTGTTGTCTCCTGAACTGTGCATCGTAGGCATGCCATTTCCCTCATTCTTCCCGCCACTCTCCATAGAGGTAGTGGGTTGAACCTTCCTCAATTTTTTGAATGTGATTGCAGCTTCATAAGGCACGAATTAGGGCATGATTTCATCCATTCTTTCGTAGAAGAAAAATAGTCTTATCAAATACCACTGCATCGTCTCCTGAATTGTGCATCGTCGGCATGCCATTGCCCTCATTCTTCCTGCCACTCTCCATAGAGATAGTGGGTTGAACCTTCCTCCTCAAATTTTTGAATGTGATTGTAGCTTCATAAGGCACAAATTAGGGTACCAGTTTTGAAAGCTATTAGACTCTGTGTGATGGTGCGATTACGGCTTCATAAGGCACAAATTGGGGCGCCAGTTCTGAAATCTGTTAAGCTCACTGTGTGATGCTGTGATTGCTGCTTAGGGCGGGAATTGAGGCTTCAATTTTGAAAGCTATGGTGTAATTTCTGCTTAAGGTGGGAACTGAGGCTCCAACTTTGAAAGCTATTAAATTCTCTAGTGGCTTTGAAAAATAATGTTGACGGTCTTTATTTGTCCTATTTTCAAAAATGTTTATCATTTATTGTTTTCTGGAACAAAATTTGAATGTGTATTTTAATTTTGAGTGATGTGGAAAATTAAACTTTATATGTGTAAAGAGAGACCATCAATTTAGATATATAAGGAAGGGTAAAATTTATAGCAGAAAAAATTCCATGATAAGGGGTGTTTCAAAGAATTTTGTGGAGAAATTTTGATAAGAGGGGTAATAAATTAGGGTAAAAAGGATTATTAAGGGAAAAATATTAATAGGTTGGTTGGTTTAATTTGTTTATTATTAATGTTATAATATTTGTTTATTTTTTTAATTCTTCTATCTAGGTTCAAATTCTTGATAAGACATTTTTCCTATCTTTATAACACTTGAAAGGTAGAAGCCTCCTAGGAGTAGGACCACCTCGCAAGTGTATGTCCAAACGTCTTGACCATTCTTACTAAATCACAAGTTATTAATATATACTATCAACATATTGGATATAATTTTGGGTTATATTGGCAATCATTACATTTCATCTCAACTGTACCTCAAACCACTTTGACTAATCACCATTGTTTAGTTTCTCTATAAAATTTCCCGAGAAGTGAAAAAGAACATGACTTTCGATCTAGAATGGTAGTTTCCCCAAGCAGTGTGACCACCCCACAAGTGTATTTAGAGATGTCTCGACCCTCGTTAAATTGTATATTATTATTATGGACTTGCAACATATTGAATATACTCTTGGGTTACAATGCAAATCATTTTAGTTCATCTCAAGTGTAGCTCAAGTCACTCTAATGAGTTGTCGATCTCAAGTTTCTCCATAAAGTTTTCCTTGAAATAAAAAAGAGCATGTCTTTCAATATTTAATTGGATGAAATACATATCCTCCTTGTGAAGATTTTCTTAACTTCATTAAGTAAGGGTTGATAAGTATCTTCTTGGTTTCATTGGCTTCATCAAAGAATTAACATTTTATTCATCAACTCTTGACTATGAGAGGATGAATTCTAGTGTGAATTATCACGTGTGTGGTAATGTTCTTTTTTCAATTATAGTTTTAACCTCCATGATTAATTTGGTTTAAGTACTCTAGGAAGTCATCAATCACCTAGCCGATGCCACGTGCACCAGTATAAAATGATGAAATTAGTGACTAGGTGACTAAAAAAGTTAGTCACCGCAATTATTTCAAGTGAATTACTACCAAATTTGAACAATTTTAAGTGACCAAACTAAAAATGACTAACTTAAATGACTAATTAGTCATTTAAGTTAGTCGCTTTTAGTTTAGTCACTTATTATCTAGTCATATATTTTATCCCTATACTAAATTAGTCATTTTTAGTTCGGTCACTTAAAATTTCTCAAATTTAGTTGTAATTCACTTGAAATAATTGTGGTGACTAACGTTTTTAGTCACCTAGTCACTAATTTCATCATTTTTTACTAGTGTCTAGTGAATGCATGTAGTGGTCACATCTCTTCTCAGAGGTAAGTTGCCACCATTCAACAAAGTTTGTTTCATTCCACATTTTTAGAGTTTTAGAAAATTCCATTTATTAATAGAAGTCAAGTTTTAATGTATATTTATGTTTTTGTTATAATTTTGTATTTCATTTCATTCCCTTCATAAATTCACATCAAGGAACCAACTCAATAGAAAAAACCCCACCCCCCACAAAATATACTTCACAACCTATAATTGATCATGTATATTTAGAGGAATACCTTCCATTACTAGTGCCAAAATTTTCACTAAAAATTCACCATTGAATGATATTGGAAGCACTTAACCATCCCCATCACACACTATTAGTTTTAGTTAGGATAACCATATCTAAGCATGACTCCCATTATCCACCCCCTTTCAAATACAGATGATTTCTAAGAAATTTATGATTCATCGATGTATTATGGACCACGAGGCATATTCATGTGTCATGTCCTCATCAACTCATAAATAATTAGGCTCTCCCTCTCTTATTCCATCAATGAATTAGTTTAGAGAACGTAATGCTAAACTTTGTCGACAACTAAGGATCTTACTTAATCACTCCATCACATTACATTTTAGGAATGTTTTGGTTATTTATTTATCATGTATATCTGTATGGAGTATCAATATCCTTCTAGGTGAGTATTACATCTATGCCATGAATGTTGTTTTTTCCTCACGCATTCAAATCATGATATTCTCACATGAGGGATGAATCATCACCATTGATCAACTCTCGTACTATGATAACCCCTCACATGCTTCTCAAGACATAGTCTCACCTTATATTTCCTAGATGAATTTTGCGCACTATGTATCCTCTACCACAAGTCTGCAACATTCATTCCCATTAGATGTGAACCCATGGATATATAATGTTCTCCTTTCCAATTCAACCTATAGGTTGGATGTATTCATACATCATTGGTAGAATCCACAAATATTCCCCCCCAAACCCAAAAGAAACTATGACCTTATTTCTAAAGGATGAAGAATTATTTGATATCATCACTTCTTTCAATAGTATTAGTGATAAACCCTACCTAAGTTATATTATTAATTGTTTTAGTACATCTATGCACCCTCTCATTCCATACCCCTTGGAACCTTTCAATAAATTTTGAGGTCTAAAATGGGTCTAAAAAAAAAGTGTACAATGGAAATCGACTTTATAAGAACCAATAGGATCCAATATCATGATGTCAACCATGGGGGATGATTCACCATTTTTGGAGTAAAAAAATATAACAATTAAAAAATAAAATAAAAAGAAAAAAATTATTTTTTCAACTCCTATTTTCAACTTATCTCCCTATGATTTTACTGAAATTTCAAGTGGGGACACTTGTTAGATGCGAAATTTAACTCATGATCCAAGGAGTACCCATATTGCATATTTTCGATTGACCTTACTACACGAAAAATGATAAATACATGTAAAATGTGATTGCAATCAAAATTTCATGTATTTCTCATTTTTCATGTCGCAGGGTCCATCGAATGTATGCAACATGGGTACTACTTAAATGGGAAATTAATTTCCACATCCAATGAGCGCTCCCACTTGAAATTTAAGCAACCGTAGGGAGATAAGTTGAATATATGAGTTGAAAAAGTTTCTTTTTTTGTTTTCCCTTTAAAATTTGATGGTCTACTATAATATTATTTTATTATTTCCACTATTATTTTATAATGTTCCTTAGGAGACCCATTTTAGAACTAAACATTTCTCTAATATATTTTCTCTCAAAAGACATGATTTTTTTAGCATTGATAGGGATTTTGTATTCCATGGTTATTATGCATATTACGATGGATGATGTCATTAAATAGTTTACAGTTCAAACTCCCACCATGGATATTATACAACCTAGTGGATCTAATACATTAATTTAGGTCATATTTTGTGGATGTCCAACCTTAAACTACCTACTCATATACATTTTATTGATCATTTTGGGGATTTGGTAGCAATGCTTCCCCTAACGGAGTAATGAAACAATCATCACTACAATTTTGTGTCATCGCATAAATATACTCATTAAATGTTTTCTTAAAAGCTATGGAATGTTACCTTTCTATATACATATGTATGTTTCTTTCAGAAAATACACACAATTTGCATGGAATATTCCTTGGTAACTATATAAGTCAATAAAAGCACACAAAATTAGAGTCATTCCATTCTATAAACAATTATCCATGATTGTTCATGTTTGGGTTTAGAAAATCTCAGGTATTGTGAATTTGGTAATATAAAATCATGAAAAAAACATGAGTTAACTTTGTCTCCAATTATCAAAATTAATAAGTCTTGGATGCATGAAATCTTATTGTTTTGGTACGGCATCTTTGTGATATAATAATTTCATGGTTATGCATTGAGGATATTAGTTGGAGTTCATAGATATTATTATGTTGGTAATTTATCTTGAGATCCATTGGTATTTGTTTAACTGAGAGAGCATACACTTATAAAGCATTACCAATGACCTTCCTAACGAGAATGAGAATGAGCCTATTGCTTAGCATTTCTTCTTGATGCCACTTGTTTGACTATGGATTTAATAGACATATAATTACTTTAATGTGTTTTTTCTGTTTATAAATTATTTTCTTTATAAAAAAACTCAATTTCCTTATCAAGTAAATTTTTTTTTTTTTTTTTTTTGAAAGTGAGAGCATTTCCATCATTTTTTAATGGTAAAAATAGATTTGGCACCGTAAACAACTTTTAGAAACACCCAAAATTATGAAATTTGATAATTGTAACCTTGATTTCCAAATATTTCCACCATATTTCATCATAAGCATACCCAAAAAAATCATCATTTTCCAAATAAAATCACCTATTTAAACTATGCTGAAATAACATATACAATATAACATGCTTAAAAAAACCATATTTTCTATATATGTCCTTTCATGTAAACATAAAAATATAACATAAATAAACTCTTTATATTTATGAATGAATATATATTTTCTATATATGTCTTTTCATGAAAGCATAAAAATATAACATAAATAAACTCTTTATATTTATGAATGAATATTATTTTAGAGGAGAGAGGTTTTGAGAGGTTCTAACATTAAATGTGTTTGAAAAGACATTATATTAAAATTTTCTATTTCATTCATGTGTGAATGGATCATATTTCATTGATACACTTCGAAGCTTTAATTTATAAAGTCACCGTAATTATAACAAAGTAATTATTCTATATTACATCATATATTTCTTTATTACACTATATCCATATATTGCAATCTTTGAAAGGGGAACATAATAAAACATGGTCTCCATTATAAATATGTTACTGTAAAAAAAATACATTATTAAGCTTTTTGAATTTTCCAAAATATAACTTATATGGACAGGAAATATATCACTAATCAAATGCAAATTATTAGCATGTAGATACTTGGAATCATAGAAATATATTTCCGTCATGATAGATATAATTATAAAAAAACTTTTTTCAACGAATTCTTAATCATATCGGAACATAACTAATTACATTAATGATTAGTTAATAAACGTGTTTAGAAATGTATGTTTATTTCTTTTAGACCTTTTAGTATTTAATAAATTGAAAATTGAAATGGATTTTTTTTTAATAATTAATTAATTTTGTATTTTGATTTATTTTTAAAAGATATTCATTCTATTATTTCGTTTTTTATATATTTATTTTGAAAGTTTTAATAAAATGATTTAATTAATTAATTAATTATATATATATATACACACGTTGAGCGGCGTTGTTGAGTTTAATATGGAAGAGATATTGGAATGTTATGTTATGCAAACAATTTTATTTGGTCAAATTACATAAAAGTAAGAATAAAATTAATATTTGATGCAAACCTTTCTTTGAGTTTTGCACACAAAAGAGAGGTTCCACTATGAGAGATTTGATCCCTCTCGACACTTATAGATATGGAATTAAGATGGATCTAGGCTGCTATTATTTCCTATCTTATATGTGCATCTTGATTGTTCATAGGATTATTTTTTACTTTCTAAAATATTTCCACTAAATGGTTAAAGGATAATGAGTGCTCCAATAAATTTAGTTACTCAACATCCCAAAATACAATAGAAGGGTTCAAAGAGTTTTCTCCTTATACTTTAAAAGGTAATATCTACAAAAATTTTAATAGAAATTTCTTCCTCCTCTTGTAATTTTTTCTATAGAAATGAAGTACCAAGGAAATTACCCATTCCTTCTAAATGTTGTAGCTAAGGAAAACTATCTTTTGGCCAAGAGGCACTCTCGAACCTTGTATGGAAGAGATATTGTAATGTCTTGTCTTGTTATGTGAACATTCTTTTTTTGGTGACATAGAGGAACCCAACAGCCCACCTGACACATAACTACCAGCAAACCTCTGGTGGGTTGCGATTTTTCCTCCTCCCCATACCCCAGGTCACGACAATGGTATTTTAAGTTGGGTCTATCGAGTTTCAACGATTTCAAATATCTCGAAATACCAAAATAACATCCCCCCGCCCCCCCTCCCCTCTGAGACTATGTAAACTTTTTTCCTTAGTGAAATTCTATTAAAATAAAAAAATAAAAATAAGATCATTAATTAAAATAAATTTGTTGGAAATTTTTGGGCTCTAAGTTTTCACAACCCATGATTTTTCAAATGGTTTATATATATATATATATTCTACCAAGTGTTGAGAGAGATGATATCTCTTAAGGAAAAAACTTATTTTAGAGTGAAAATATATTTGAGTCTTCTCAGTGCTTCGTAAATTTGGATTAAGGTGGATCTAGGTTGGTAGAATTATTTTCATAAGAAATCCTAAAATTTTTCAGGATATATATACACTTAGGAGTTAGTTAAGATAAATTCAATTTAATGCGTTTTTTTATGAAATGTGTGTTAATTTAATGATGTGTTATAATAAAGTAATATGGTGTTCATGGTTATGTTTTAGACATAAAGTGATACAATGATTCAACTTCTCTTCAATACTAATAGTTATAGTGTTTTGTGAATTAACACCCAAATGGTTCATGATCTCTATTTAAGGAGAATGAAGGGTCATTTGTTGATTATCAATTGTGAGAAACATATATACACACAAATTATTTTCTTTTTGCACTAGTATATTTACTCAAGTAGTTTCGATGAGGACTATTTCCCTCTATAAGGATTTTGACAACGTAATACCTTGTTGTATTGACCTTTGGTTTATTATTGTGAGAAATTTCCTTAAAGTGTTCAACTTATGTGGAATACCCCATTTATCGAACAAGGAATCCAAGTAACTATGAAGTGTTAGAAACTAGGATAAATTATAATGAGTGGTGTGTGTGTTGGTGGGGGGCGGGGGGGGGGGGGGGGGGTGTGGTTGGGGGCATGAATTAGTATTGTGACAATTTTAAAATTTTATTTCACAAAGTAAAAAATACTAAAACACGGACAATCTTTTTAACAAAAATTTAAGTAAGAACCAACACAAGAATCATATATGAAACACATAAAGACTTGAATATTCTCGTCAATTACTTTCACAATGTCAAACTTCAATTTGATTTTACAATGTTCTCTAACATCCATCAGAAGGAAGATGGTAATCCCTAATTTATCAAATGTCATTGAAAGGATCTACTGTCCATGATTTATCAGCTACTACTAAAAGGAGCTCCAACACCTAATTTTTTTCTAGCCACTATTGGAAGGAGATACAACCCTTAAAATGAAAGCCCCAACTTGTTGTCCATGTTGATCCATCTTCCATAATATTTTCAAAATCAGATAAATAATACTTTCTTGCTTCAAAATTTCCCCTCTCTATTTAACACACCTCGATCATCTATCTCAACACCTCTACCAAAATTAAAGCACCTTCAACAAATACTATTCACTAAGTTCTAAAATCTTGTACACACACACAAACAAATTTATCACTACCAATATCACAAATATCATTAATGCATTATCTACATGATTACTCACCTTTCAGTCACTAAACTTATGACACATTCACACCCTAATGCATCTCTGATTCAGGCTTGATGCATACTACAATATGCAATTTGTTGCACCCATAACAAAAACATCAACAACAACCTTCTTGCTAATTCAATTCTACTTAGAAATAATTTGAGCTCATATTTTGACTTAAAACTTTAGTAATTTTCAGCTCATACTTTATAGATTAATTGAGTTTTGACCTTGATTTTTCTTATTTTCTACTTTTTTATGTCCTCTTGGTCTGCAATAATTTTCTTCAATCTCTAATATTCTCTTTTGATCTCAATCTCTAAGTCAAACTATCAATTTTAATCGTTTTGTAATTTTTACAAGATTTAGTAGTGACTTTTGTTTTTGTTATAAATCTGGCAAAAGCTAGATTTGGCTAAATTGAAATATATGCCACCAAATTTTTTGTGTGCTTCCAAATAGTTTTCAACTCATTCATGTCACTCTCTCCAAATTTAGTGCACTACTAGTTTAGTGCCTAAACAAAATTTGGCACATAGTGCCAAAGCTATCAACTTGTTCATGTTAGGCCCTCATGCATAAACCCCTTTATCCATATAACCACACATACAATTGAGTCATGGAGTGAACCTTTAGCCCTTGGTCCTATTTTCCTGGAATTTTACAGTGGAGAAGATTCAGATTCCTTTAGGATTTACCTGTCGAAATTATGTGTCAATGTGGTCCCGCTTCCTGAATGGTATGTTATTCACACTCATGCGCCAACCTACATGAAACCATGTCCCAAATCCACATCACCCTAGAGATAAAAATTTCATCTTGTTTGGAAACTACTGGGATTAACTTACCAAGGTGGTGTGTCCCCATGGGACCACCTAATACAGTCATGGACCGATCAAATAATCTTTGGGATTGCATGTCCTTGCCAACATGTTTCCATATCATCCCTTTGATCTATGCCTGACATCACTAGGTGATGTGTCTATCACTGTTAACCTATATACCACGTTGTTTGCCACATGTACTCCCATTTCATGTGTGACTCACTAAGAGGTTCCACGTAAAAACTATTTTCAGCCCACTTGGCCACATGAAAATGCCAAGTATGCATGCCATGTGTGAGATCCCAATCGGTTCCATGTGCCCTGGGAATTTCAAAAGGTAATTTCATCATGCAACTATGCCTCCACCTATCTCTATCATCCAATTAAAAAGTGTCATTTGTACTCGTTGATAGGTTGACATCATCTACCGAAGTTATGTCACAGTGATAAGTCATCATTGAATACCCCATAAAGTGCTGGAAAGGTGTTAAACCCTCTACAATTTCATGACTTTCAATGATCTTGATTTCAATTCAAATCATCCTATTTATTTTGATCACTTTGGGTGCAAGAGAGTTCATTGACCCGTGTTCTTGTTGGCACCAGTTAGTCGTTGTTCTATATTTCCTTTGCTTGATCAGAATATTTTGTTGATTGCCATGTACACTATTTAGCTTCAGCCACTACTTAGTCGCTCTGTCATTTTTGGCCAAACGCTAATCATATTGTCAACGTTGGAGATAGATATCCCCCAACACCAATTTTGGATTTTCACATTGACATTTTGGGTTGCAATTTTGACTCGCCATATCTTCTTCTCTAGGGAGTTTGTAACAACACTTCTAAAAATTCCATGTAATAAAAGTTAATAAAGGAAAAATAATAACCATGGTTATGGGACACTTATTCCAAGATAAATGTTGGGAAAAAAAATCCTAGTGTGGCTGATCATTTTGGTTATTATGGCTAAGGAAAATGGCAAGGGAAATGACAAAGGATTTGGAAAGGAAAAGTGACATTAATTGACATTTTATTTATAAAAATAATAGAAATTAGGAGAAAAGGAAAGTGAAAGGTCACATTTTAGATGTGAGGAGTAAAATAAAGAAAAATAATTTAAAAGAAATAAAATAGAGGCCTAATTGATAAAAATTCTTCTGAGCATCAGTTGGTACCTTTTGTCTATTAAGTTTTGGTTCTCTCTCTCTATTCTCTCTCTCACACACTCTTTGACACTTAGATTTTTCTTGGATAATTTCAACATTGGATCAAGAAAGGAAAATAATGCAAAGAAGAAGAAAATATAAAGAAAGGAAGATCAGGATCAAGCAGCTACATCTAGTTTACTTGCATTTATCGATTTTCATGTGTGATTTCCTTGCTAGATTTGGCATGCATGGTTATGCATGTTTGTTCTTGTTTGTCTTTTTTCCATTGGCATGGGTTTTTTCAGGTGTGAAAGTGTTCTTCAGCCTTGCCTTTCCATTTCTAGATAACCATGGTGTGATGGGGTTCTCATGTTTTGGTTGAGCTAGATTATCGGATGGATTTAAAGCTGAGTGACGTGTATCTCTGAATGAAATAACACATGGCCTAGTAACCCTTAGACTATAATGTGGGTTATGGTAACGCTAGATTTTGTGTTGTCTCGATAAGCCTAAGAATCCTCAATCGGTGAATCACGACATATATGGTAAATCCTAGAGGTGGGTGCTCTCCATCAGGCCAAAGAATCAGAGGATGGGATATATGGTAAAACCTAGAGAGTGGAGTCTCAATTAGGGCCTAGTGATCTGGTATGGATTTCGATAACACCTAGACAGTAGGAGAGAGGAAAATTCCTCATGGTGTAGGTGTAGAAATCAAATGGAATCCATGTTTGTTTTGGTCTAGTGATCTGGTGGAGATCATGGCAAAGTCTGTTCTTACATGCTCATTGTTTTGGCCTAGTGATCTGGTGTGGATTGCGGTAAAGCCTAGTTTCTATTGATGAGGGTGAGGTGGTTTAGCATCAAAAGGCCGTAGTTTTTTCTTTTGGTTTGAGTCCCACATTCATGCTTGGAATATGGCACGAGGGTGAATTACTGAAGAGAGATTAAGCTCAACTAATCTATGGTCGGGTGGAACATGGTAGTACCATATCAGGTTGGATTTTTCAATAAAAAATAAGAGGTTATTTCCTTGATATCTTATGTGTAAATTTATTGGTTTATATGTGGATTCCATGGCTGATGTATCCTTGATATTTTTGTTTCTATTATGCTGGTTATAAAAATGTATTATGATAGTGATGATGTATGTCTCTCATCATGTTTTTATTTTTAAATGAATGAAAAATGTATTTATGACCTAATAGATCATAAAAAAGCTAATTATATAAGGGAACCATGCTTCTAAGTGATTCTTAGATAAGTATGATACCCATATGGCCATATATGTTGTTGAAACCTGTAGATTACATATTTTTGGCATGTTTTACGAAATGTATGTCATGGCTAGTAGGGGTCCAGTTAAGTCCTTATTCAAGTAATTGAATTTTTATCATTTTTCTGTTGTTGTCATTCAGTTGTAGAATTTTCATGGAGTTATGGGCAGGGACCTGAGCTCCGAGCCTAAAAAAGTGGCCCAGTAATCAGGGTCGCAGGCTCTAAACTACTAGGAAAATCCCCAATCACATGCATACCCATGTTATGCGTGTGGATAGAGGTTTTCAGTCACACTCTTTCCCATGTCAAGGAATTGAACAGGGATTGATGCTTGAAAATGTCAATTTGGTTTAAGGGCTAGATTCTTGGAAGGTTGGGATGGCTCCTATATATCCTGTAGCAGGTGCAGAAGGTCTATGTAGTTGTGTGATGTTGGTTTCACTTCCTTAAGGTGACCTGGGAGGTTGAATCAAATCATAGTATCCTCTTGTCACATTTTTACCCTGGTTGGATGGTTACATGGGTAGACATGGGAGGAGGGTGTTACAGAGTGGTATCAGATCCATGTTCACCCCTTGGACTAGATGGATGGTGTGTGTTGGTCATGAATTCATGTCAGTTGCACATGTGTAACTCATCCTTGTGGTATAAATTCTTGTTGCATATGTATGGTGTTAGTCATGGTTGTAGTGATGCTTCCATGTGAAAGTGAGTGTGTCATCATGAAATGTGTCTTCATGAGTGTATGATTGGTTACATGTTGTTTATCCTTACATTTTGTTTGTATAAATGGATATGGTTTTTGTTGTCATGCATGAGGTAATGGTATGTGATTGATATGGTCATGCATTGATGACTGGACTCTAGTTATAATGATGTCTATATGTCGATTTGTCTATATGTTATACAAGTACATGTTGTTGTGATTCTTTTTATACATGTATTACATCGATTTGGTTGATCTTTCAGATGAGATATCCTCCATGAATTATGATAAGGTAAATTGGTATATTGTGATTTGGTTTATCTGACATAGTATGCCTTGCAAGAAATAAATCAAATATGACTAACAAGATGGTAGACTACAGATATTATCCCTATGAATTAGATGAGTAGCATGGTGTTGGCCACCCTTATGACTTATCAAACACCTTGAGAAGTTTGAAGGAAGAAATAAGGAGTTGTAAGGCTGATAATGATAGAATCATTTAGGCATAGGAGAACCAAATAGAAGTTAATGTAGTAATCCTTCAGATTTTTTCAGAATTGCAGTGACAGGGGCCACCTCAGATCAGCTATGGACATGAGTATGGGAATAATGGTGCATATGGCAGTAGGTCTCATGGTCGTCACAGGTCCGATAGAGATGACACAATGAGATATGGTAGGTTTTTGGATACTACAGATAGGGGAGGTGATTGACAAAGGTACTATTCTAGTTCTCATTCTTATAAACATTATGCTAGGTCACTATAATACTAGTGTATCCCCTTATTTTAATTGTTAGTGAATCCCCCTTATTTTTATTTTTGTGCCAATGCAGTCCCCATATTTTTATTACTATGCCCCATAGATTCCCACTATTGTTATTGTTGTGCCCTTAATTGTTGTGCCCTTACATTGTTATTGTTATGTCAACTAGGATTATATTGTGACCCCTTGGACACCTATATATAGAAAGGAGGTTTTGTCATTTTTATCATCCAATTATTGTTCATTTATGTAATGTAAAGGAGGTTTCCCCCTCGAAAAATCATATTTCTCTGTCATTGATCTATATTTTCTTCTATTTTGTGAGCTGGTTTCATAAGATTTGGTATTAGAGCTTTGGATTCTAGGGTTTCGTTGTTGCAAACGGATCATCGTGGCATTTTCACTATAATTTTTTTTTTATACAAAGTTTTAGAATCTGAAAAAAAACTTCCATTTGAGCCAAACTCCCGAGTAAATTCATGTAAAAATTCCATTTATTTTTTCGCTATATTTTTGGAGATATGATTTGAGGAAGTTAGGGTTTTTGGAGGCTCTAGAATTTCATCTCAAACAAGTGGTCGAGGGAAAATCGTCATAATTTTTTTTATACATTAGATGGAATTCTGTAATAATTTACTAATTGTGCATAGATTTTATCCTATTTTATCGATTTCAGAGCCGAAGGTCAAAACAATGACATGTGGCACACCATAGAAGTTTGTTTTGCTGAATTAGCCCATAATTAGGTCATTATGGGAGATTGGACATAACTTTATATTGAAGAATCCAAATTAGGTCTGATCTATGGCATTAGAAATAAGTCTCATAGGGATAATATAGGACCGAAGATCAAATCTTGGGGATCCTAAGTTACATAGATACATCAGTTTCAATATCGAGCTCCTCAAAAGCAAGGAAAAAGTGTATATCTTTTTTTAACAAATTGCATAAGTATTTTTGAAAAATCAGTTTGAAGTGATTCCAAGGGCATATTGAAGCACATATATTAGTATTGGGTTCTAAAATCCCTCCCAAAAATAATTTCACGCCCATTAAGCCCTCATAAGGCTCTACTATGACTCATGAAGAGTAAGAAGTGCAACATGATATATCAAAATTGCGAGACCATGTGAAACAAATTTCGCTCTCACAAAGAGTAACAAAAAATGAAATGGAAGCTAAGATGGATTGTTTGAAGAAATACATGGATGGATTGAAATAAGGTATGTAAGCTAATATGGATGGCATGGAAGCTAAGGTCAATGGTATAGAAGAAAAAATGAAAGCAGACATGGAAAGTTTGAAGGAAGGTTTGGCAAAGTGGCTACAAGAAATGATTCCTAATGGTGAAACGGTAGTAGATGAAACTCATGACGAGAATACAAGAAATTTTAATCATTATTTTATAGACTCTAATGTTGGATTTAAGGCCCACCATATTCCAAATATCGATATGAGGAAGTTTGATGGCAATGATCTGGTAATATGGATACTACAAATGGAGAAATATTTTGATCTCCATAATGTGAAAAACACAAAAAAGGTACGGATTACAACTTTATATTTATAACAAAATACATTTGTATGGTGTCGATGGCTTTTATCTCGTCAATTATTTTTCACTGGGTCAATTTTTATGGAGGAAATGGTAGCACATTATCAGGATACAAAGAGTAACACCTTCTTTAGCCAATTAATAAATCTCAAACAAAAGGGTTCAATGGTGGAGCACATTGAGGACTTTCAAAAATTGAATATAGGGGTAACTGATATTCTAGAGGATCACATGATTGATGTCTTCATAGAGACTTTAAAGGATAACATCCAACATGAGGTTCGCCTTTGGGAACCTGATTCATTGGAGTAGGCATTCAGGATGGCAAAAAACATGGAAAGAAAAATTATGGTGACAAGGAAACGTGCCACTCACAACTATAAATAGGTAAATGTTGCTACTCCTAGACTTTGACGACCTACAAGGTTGACACCACAATAGCTAGAAGAAAAAAGAGCAAAAGGGCTTTGCTACAGTTGTGATATAAAATACATTAAAGGTCATAAGTGTGCTAAGAAGAACTTATTTTACATAGATTTTGAAGATGAGGAAGAAAAGGAGCAAGAAAATTCAAAATAAAAGGATATACACCAGGAAACAACCCTAGAGAAAGAATACATGAATCCGACCATATCCTATAATGAATTGGCAGGAATTACCACTCCTCAAACTCTTAAGATAGAAGGAAATATCAAGAAGAAAAATGTAATAGTGCTGATTGATTAAGGTAATACCCATAATTTCATTCATTGTAAGGTATCCAAGGAATTGAGTTGATTCCTATACCCAACACCAGAGTGTCAAGTAATGGTTGCAAATGGAGGAACTATAAATTTCTTTGGAAAGTGACATAATATCAAACTAACCATTGGGAAATATATGTTGAATACTCGAATGCTCTCCGTCCAAATTTGTGGTGGTGATGTTGTACTAGGAGTACAATGGTTACAATCTTTGGGAACGATAGATTTTAGTTTTCAAGAAATTTTATTAATTTTTATTTTCGGAAGGAAAGGAAGTTCAATTAATGGGTATTGCAAGGAAGCCAGGAAAGATAATGTAATGTTCTCAATTTTTCATGGAGAAAATTGGAACATTAATTTTGCCATTTTTAACTTAGGAGATGAATAAAATGGGTAGGAGACCCATTTCTTCCTTGGATAGAGAATAAAAATCCTCTTGGCATGAGGGAAGATCAATTTTGGAACTTGATTTCGCACCTCTATGTGTGAAAAGGGACTTTTGCAAGAAGGCTAGGTCAAGTTTGACCAAGTCAAACTACGTAGTAGCATGAGGTGGAGAGAAAATTGTGGGCCAACGCAGTAGGAAACCCTAATGAGTGGGGTCCATTGAGAGGGAGCTCACATTTTTTAAAAGGAGGGCAAGGCTACCATTGCAAATCATCTTGAGTATTATTCATCTTGGTTCCGGTGGACTTGCAGCAACATCTTTCTGGTTAGCAAGAATTGTCGAGGGAATTCCTATTTAGGATTTCCTCTCCTTCTTGAGTAGCTCTTGGAGGATTGCACTCTATTCCACATATTCAGACATTTAGGTCAAGAATCATCCATCTTCATCAGTGCAATTCCAGGTGGAGGTTGTGCAGTGTTGCTGGGTGTTGTTGGGGAGGTATTCCACAACACCATCCTTGGCTTGTTTTTCAGAAGAGGGAGATTCCATCTCTCCGGGAGATCAGAAAAGGTGGTTTCTGAGCTTATTCCGCCATCTTTGGCATCAGGCCAATCACATTCCATCAATGACAGTGCATCCCTTCTCTTAGAAATCATTATTCTTGGAGAGAATTTGCTGTGAGGGGTTTGCAGATATTTGTAGGTTGAAATCTTAGGTGAAAGAATCAGTCTTTCACTTCAGATTTCTCATTGGAGGAGGCCATTTCAGATTGAGGATCTCATTCAGCCATTTCCTCCTATTTTTTTTTATGATTTGCTGCTGCCCAGCAACTCCGGCATTATTTTGTTTTCCATTTCTGTACATGTATTATAGCCAATCCTTCTAAGGATACTTGTACTAGTGTTTTCGGGGGTTGAGAGCTTGCTCCCCCTCTTTATTTGAGATGATATTGATATATCATTGTATTTACATATTGTATTCCACAGTCTCCATTCAAAACTGCACATTCATAGCTAGAGCCTGGATACATAGCAGTGTTTTGTCTCATTTCATATACTTGTCTTGTTGAGGCTTTCATTTCCAAGCTTGAGTGATTGGATCCTCAAAGCATTGTACACATTTGCTGCTATATTATTCATTCATCATCTATTTACTTCTTCATGTGCCATGGCTCAATAGAATAACGATATCTTTCCATTGTATGTTCATACATGTGGTTACATTGTTGCAGCCCTATTCTTTGGGCAATTCCCGAGGAAGGAATTTCACATATATATAGATAGAGTCTGTGAAGGGTCAGGTAGCCTCTGTATCTCACCCTTCCTTGTGAAGGTGACATATCTAGAAAATTCCCCCATAGTCTATCTCTAGAATAGACTTGTGATATTTCAGAAAAAGGAGCTCCAACTCTAGAATATCTTGAGATATTCTCATAGTTGTAGCAAGTTCCTGAAAAAGGAACATTACAGTGGTATCGGAGCAGCTTTCTTGGCTCAGCCTGTGGCTTTCAAGCCCAAGAAAGAAGAAGAAGAAGATGATGAAGCAGATGAGATTACTCTCATCTATTTTCAGAGAAAAAAAGATCCTCCCCAAGGAGGATATGCAGAAAGAAGAGGAAGAACCATGCACTTCCTATTCTCATCAAGGAGACAAAGAAATAAGAAGAAGAAGAACTCCAGCTTTTGGAGAAGAAAAAGAAAAAGGGGATAAGCTTACCCATATTCTTCGTAAATCTGTACATATGATTCATGAAGAGTATGAGGAAATTCGGAGGAAGTATAGAGAATCTCCTAGAAGGTTTGATTCAAAAGAAAACTCTAGATTGGAGGAGTGTGAAGATGCAGCTACACAGCATATTGTACAACGCAGTCACATGCCCAGGATTGCCAGAAAAGAGATGGAAAGAGGAGAAGAAGTTGCTAGGAGGGAAACCCTTAGTGATTTCTTGGAGGAGTATGAGTTTCAAACTCATAAATTCAAAGATCATCTCATTTTTTCAGAGTTTTGCAAGATGAAGGTGAATGGAAAAGAGCAGCAAGATAGATTTCTTCTATCTACATTTGAGGGTTCACCTACATGTTCAGCCAAAGTTTGGGTGGAAGAGTTAGAGGCCTTCTTGCAGCAGCACAAAATACCATAGGATTAAGCCATCAAAGTTGCAACTCTGCATTTGAGAGGTAAGGCTTATGCCTGGTGGATCTTTGAATCCTTTTCTTTGAAAAATGTAAACATTTCATCTTATGCAAATTGCACTAAGGAATTAGCGGAAAGATTTGATAGAAGGATTCATGAGACACACATGGTGGATCTAAACAAGAAACTCAGATAAAACCCTTTCATAAGAATGTAGTACCATTACAGAAAACCATAGAAAGGGCTGAAAACTTGCAGCATACTTTTTCGGAAGAAAGGTTTTCATCTCACACCTTTGAGCAAGGGAGCATGGGGATCTCTTTTCCAAAGGAGGATCCAACCATTAAGAGGTTGCCCATTGATGTTGTAGATATTGAGAGTAGCAGCGTTGTTAGATATGGATTTGATCTAGCACCTCATGCAGAGGGAAGAGGAGCTCTTGCTCCACATAGAGGGATGCTTGCATCTTTGCAAGGAAGTCCCCAAGATCTCATGTATGGAGATCAAGGCACATCTAATGTTTTACCTGTGCCATTGTTGAGAAGGTGTTGAACCATGGAGACAGAAGGAGGAAATAGGGAGAAGAACCAGGATCATGAGATGAGGAGTACACATCCCTATTCATTTATGCAGGTTGATTCACCTAAGAAGGTGATTGGATTGCACAGTGGAAGCATGGAGGGTTATCTCCATTCATCTATTCAGTCATCTTTTGATGATGATGTCTCATTTCATGGAGACATTTTTCCGGGAAGTCCACTGGATCAGTAGAGGAGGATGGGTGTTTCAAATGTTGAGGCATCAATCATTTATTTGAGGAGGGTGGAAACCTGGAGAGAGCTTGGTACAGTGCTGGGAGTCTGGGGTAGACTGAAGGAGGGAGAGAGCATTCTCTCAAGATCATCAGTACCCACTTCCATTTCAGATTCTGTGTTGTGGTAGAAGTAGCTGGGGAAGGACAACATCCTTCCATATTGCATATTTGGCATAGGAGATGTCAAAGAAGAGGATGACCATGTGACAACTACCTTCATGAAAAATCACCAGCTCTGTCACATTGGAGGATGGATCCATATTGGAACTCCCAGCTATTAGTGGAGTATTCCAAGGCTATTTTTACTTTCATGATCTTGGATGGCCAGTGGCATGAGGAGGCATATTCAGTCAGAGATGGGGTCACCTTTTATCATGGCAGGATTTTCTTTCCTAGAGCTTCCAAGCTCAAGGAGAAGTTGTTACATGTAGCTCATGAGGAGTTCCTTTTCAGTCCCACTTATTCTATGGGAGCATACCACACCTTCATGGAGGGGTATTTTTGGATGGGCTTCGAGGAGGATATATGTCATCATATGAGAAGATGCATGGATGAAATAGAGATGGAGGAGAGACATGACTCTTTGAGAGAGTTAGCACAACCACCTCTTTCCACTTTGAGGATGAGATGAGACTCATTTATGAGCCACTTCATTTTGTATGAGAAGAGAGTGTGGTGAGGGTATTCATTGTTGTTCACATGAGCATTTATATGATGTATGAATATGTCCCTTAACCATACATGTGAGGATGATGCTCCAAGGAGGAGCACTCTTTTTTCTAGACCACATGGCTTAGATGAGGCGATAAGCATAATTGATGGCCATTTCCTAGGAGGACTTAGAGAAGAGATATATTATCGATGATACACTCCTTGTACACCTTGCATCATTTACTTCCTCCATACTTTTGAGGAGATTGGAGCAGCAAGCATGTGGTTGAGGAGCCACTCATTTTATCAGTCTCCATTGCAGTTGAGGGTCAAGCTGCGTTGGTTGCACTTGAGGGACCATTGTCCTTCACATTTGTTGCACATGGTAGCATGCATGCTTCTCATCTTTGCTCCCTATGGTTCTATTGTTGTTGTCTTTATGAGGATCATGCTTGGGAGGGAGACAAATTGTGCGGATGTGTCCTTTGAGGGAGAAATTCCTCACACTTTTTGCACTACATGTTCTAAGGGGAACATGGGATATGATATGGTCACCTTGATAGTAAATTTGTCACCTTGTGGGGTGAGCCATATGTTAGAGGAGATGCCATATGATTATGACTTCCAACTCATCATATATGGAGAATATTGGGCCAGCTTGATTTACAACGTTGGGGAGAGATCTTTGGGGGTCTAGTCCTCATCTTGCCACTTGATGGAAAACTTATTGCAGCCCATGGACAGCCAGCACTCTACACTTATCATAAGTGGAGATATGGATAGCATGGGGTAGGCTACATTGCTTACCATGTGCAAATTTTCACCCCACCTACTTTCTCGAAGCCGAAGGTGGATGACAGCTTTCAGGAGTTGCCTAGCTGGAAGGTAACTCATTTTGCATGGCTCATAGCTTGGAGATGGAGGATCCATATGGGAAAGATAGTTCCCATTTTACTGTAGATCCCATTCTTCAAGGGGACCTCTAGACATCACTTTGCTATCCTCTTGAGTATTTCACGTTGGTGTGTAAGGGATATATCCATAATTTTAAACAAAACACTGATCTGATTTATAGATTTAAAGCGATTTATAGAGTTAAACAGAAATTAAAATGATTGGATATTTAAGCAGCTAAAAATTTGAATTTAAGCGTACAATTTAGATATCAAATGCATAGAAATACCATGTGTAAGGTTTCAATTCATCATTTGAAATAAAAATACTTATCTGATTTCTTAATTTAAGCAGAAATTCACAGTTTAACTTAGTCCTAAGTTCACAAACAAAATAACTAGCTGATGTAGAGAGGAATACCTGGAATTATGAGATCCAAACCAGAATTTAGTTGATGATGGCTGAAACCGTGGTCCTTCTCTTCAATGCAAAAATTTAGTTAATGATGGCTGAAACCGCGGTCCTTCTCTTCAGGGCAGCGGACAGATTTCAAAACCAATCTGTTCCTCCCAACCAATTTAGGATTTAATCCTAAATCCAAAGGACGCCTCCTCTAACCCTGTGCCCATAATTCCGAGAACAGTAAGTCTCCCTTCCACAGTTTATCAATTTCATCAAAAACAACTTATCCCCTTCAAGCAGAATTTAATAAAACACTCCCTTGATCATCACCTCCAATTTCATGCAAGAACCAAAGACCCCCAATCTGTTCATGTCTCATCGTTTAAATAACCTTCCCCTCCACCGCCATCGTATTCCTCCACCACCACAACTCCATCAAGATTTTATTTTCATTAATGTAGGAATGAGTGTTATTTATGGAAATGTCATTCAAATAAATGATGGTCTGAATTGTCTTTATGGGAATATTATTCGAATAATGAGGGTCATAATTGTCATATATGGTTGTCTTATTCAATGTTTAATTTTTTTTCATATTTAACTAACTTAATTATTCTCTATATTTTGATTATTCTTTATGAGTCCAATTAAATATATATATATATATATATATATATATATATATATATATATATATATATATATTAACCGAGGTTTTTTTATCATATTTTGGCAAGGAAAAAATATAAGGAGGTTTTCAATTTGTTTTCGAACTTAGGAAATCTTAAGTATTAGCAGGTACGTATACAAGTACGATGTGCACGATATACACATGTGTAGCTATCACATGCATATATCGTATACATGCTAAGATTATTTCGCTTATAAATATTGGGAAAGGGTCATTACATACTTCCTCCTGTCGAAAAACTTCAACTCGAAGTTAGGGTTTCATATACTCATATCAATAATTGTGTTTTAGAGATTAGGGTGATTGTAGAAGGATTGTATTTTAAGATTGACTTTCCGTTTGAATATGTATGTATCTGCAATTTAATTTTTACTTCCCATCTCAACCGCATCTCCAACTATTCTAAAATCATCCTATTTTTCCTAATCTCTTCCATCCCCATCCTATCCATCCTCTACAGGAATATTCCATGGCATCAGTTGTACTGATCCATTCATAGACCTTAAGGACATCATTGTCGATTACGTCAACCTGATATGATTGTAGGCATCCGGCAGTCATCGTCACATGTCTAGGGGAGTGCGACTCACACAGTCCTCCCATGACTCCAGGTATCAGAGGATAAATGGTGGGCAACACCTCCACCCCTCACAATAGGACCAAGGTCAACACCCTATCTTGGAATCTCGGGGAGTCTCAACTGTTCTTGGAATTTTGTCATCACGTAGATTGGTTCTGTAATCTGTATTCTGCAAGGTAATTACTTGTACCCAATCTGCAATGTAAACACTCATACACACATTACAACATATGCATCTATATTGTTCACAAAAAATTGTTACCCATATAACAATCTCTACACATTCCAAATATAATGCTATCTATGATATTGATCCGAGAACTTATATAACATACTTGGTTAAAATACTTGTCCACATATGTATCAATATGTCCAATACAATTTTTTTTGTTTAGATATTTCCCCAATGTAGTTCATGCATGTTCCATCTATGATGCATTTGTTTTAACCATGTTCAACCTGTATAATAATATGTTTCACTTTGATATTTAAAATGTAGTTACTCTTCTATTTCTTTTCCTTCAATCATATGGAGATGCAAATAAATGAATTGATAGATGATGTCATTTATAATGTGATCTATGATCTAGATTTCATATTCCTGCAATGGTAATTTAAATTACATAAGGCATGTTGGTATCCCTGTACTAGTAAAGTCAAACAATAGCATATATTTGGTATCACTAGAGTTAAGTAACATCCTTTCTTTATGGGAATTCATGTAATAGCAAGTAAAATTCATTCTTACGTGATAATTAAGAATAAAGTTTCAAGTATCAAAATAGAGTAGTCATATACAAAAAGAGTCTCCAGTTATCAAAATTTAGCATAAGCTGGGGTAATTCTGGCATAAAGTCTCAACATCCTCCCAAGTCGCAGATCCAGGACTATATTTGTCCCACTGGACTTTAACTTGGTCTATCCATTGGTTCCTAAGTTGTCGAACCCTACGTTCCAAAATTCGTAATGGTTCAACCGTAAGGGTTCCCTCGTCCGATACCTGCATTTCCTTCCAATGAATATTATGAGATTTGTCAGCAATATAGTGTCGTAAAGTAGATACATGAAATACATTATGAAGTTTGTGCAGGTGGGGTGGCAGTGCAAGATGATAAGCGATAGGTCCAACTTTTTCCAAGACTTCAAACGGTCCTATAAATCAGGGGGATAATTTTTTCCCCTTCCCAAACCGAATGGTGCTTTTATTTGGTATGATGCGGATGAAAACCTGATCTCCCACTACATAGTTTCTATCTGTCCTGTGAGTATCAGCATAAATTTTCTGTCTATCCCGTGCCTCTTTCAATCGTTGCCTAATCAGTTTTACCTTATCCTCCATCTCTTGGATCAATTCTGGTCCGACTATTACTTGGTCTTCTAACCTATCCCAACTCAACGGCATTCTGCAGGGTCTCCCATATAATGCTTCAAATGGAGGCATCCCAATTGAACTGTGATAACTGTTGTTTAAGAAAATTCTACCAAGGGTAAGTACTTTTCCTAGAGCGACTGTTGGTCCATAACATACATCCTTAGCATATCCTCAAGTACTTGATTTACCCTTTATTTTTTCCCATCAGTTTCAGGATGATATGCTATGCTCAAATTTAATTGAGTCCCTAAGGCTGACTACATACAATTCTAGAATCTTGATGTGAACCAAGGATCTCTATCTGATATGATTTTATTAGGTATTCCATGAAATCTGATAATTTAATTTATGAATACCCGAGATACATTAGCTACTTCATAAGTATCTCTTACCAGGATGAAATGGGTGCTTTTTGTTAATCTATCTACCACAACCAAAATAGCATTATAATTTTGTTGCATAAGTGGCATCCCAATGATAAAATCCATAGAAATTATCTCCCATTTGGTCATAGGGATGTCATGAGGTTGTAAGAGACCTACTGGGTGACAATGATCAGCCTTTACCTACTGACATTCAAGACACTTAGCGACAAATTGGACAATGTCATTTTTCATGTCTGACCAGAAGAAGAGTCTCTTAGTGTCAGCATACATCTTCTTTACACCAAGATGGGAAAAATACACTTCCCTGTGTGCTTCCCTCAAGATGGTGTTTCGGAGGTCTCCACTATCGAGTATATACATCCTTTCATGAAATCGTAGAATTCCGTCTTCTTCTAGATCATATCCTTTGAATTTTGGTTCCTTTGAATGGTTTCTCTCGAGCCCCGACCTTATTTTTAAGTACCTACTATATCTTACAAGATGTTCAAGTACTTGATCTCTTAAGTTCACCCTGATAGGTATAAGGGAGAATATTCGAGGTCTTCTACTTAAAGCATCTGCTACAATATTCTCCTTCCCTTTGATATATGCGATCACAAAATCATATTCGCTTAAGAGTTCACTCCATCCTCTTTGTCTTTCATTCAAGTCTCTCTGGGTGAACAAGTACTGTAAACTTTGGTGGTCACTTTTAAGCACAAATTTTCTTCCTACCAAGTAGTGTCTCCATATCTTTAAAGCTAAAACCACCGCGGCTAACTCTAAATCATGCGTAGAATAAATTTCTTCATGGGGTTTTAATTTTCTTGAAGCATATGCTATTACGCCTCCTTCTTGCATTAATACTGCACCTAACCCTTGTTTAGATGCGTCGGTACACACAGTAAAATATTTATCCATATCAGGTACCCGCAAAATTGGTGCACTAGTTAATAATATTTTAAGTTTAGAGAAAGCTTTATCACATTCCTCAGTCCATTCATACTTAACACCCTTGCACTGGAGGTTTGTGATAGGCTTTGCAATTTTAGAGAATCCCTCCACAAACCTTCGGTAGTAACCTACTAAACCCATAAAACTACGCACTTCATGTGCATTCTTAGGTATCATCCACTCCCTGATTATGTTTAACTTTTCAGGATCTACAAAGATTCCTTCGCCTGATATGATATGACCCAAGTAATGAATTTCCTTTTGAAAGAATGCACATTTGGATAATTTTCCATATAACTGGTGTTCTCTGAGACAAGATAATACTATCCGAAGATACTCTTCATGCTCCTTCTCATTCTTAGAGTAAATGAGAATACTGTCCAGGAAAACTTGTACAAATTGGTCGAGATATTTGCGGAGAACGTTGTTTATAAGGTTCATGAAGACCGTAGGTGCATTGGTCAACCCAAATGGTACCACAATGAATTAATAATGCTCGAAACGAGTTCGGAATGCAGTCTTAGAAACATCACTCTCGCTAATCCTTAGCTGATGATATCCTGATCGCAGATCAATCTTTGAAAACACTGTAGCTCCTTTCATTTGATCAAAAAGGTCATCAATGTGAGGCATTGGATACCTATTATTTACTGTGGCCTAGTTTAAATCTCGATAGTCCACACACAGTTGTAATGAACCATCTTTCTTCTTGACAAAGATTACAGGAGCACCCCACGGGGAAACACTGGGTCGAATGTTCCCTACATCTAACAGTTCTTTCAGCTGTATTTGCAATTATTGAAGTTCCAGGGCGGTCATTCGGTAAGGGGTTTTAGATATAGGTTTTGTACCAGGTTTCAATTCAATGGTGAGGTCTAGCTCTCTCTTAAGAGGCAGTCCTGGTAATTCCTTTGGAAAAATATCTGAAAATTCTGATAGAATCGGATACTGATCTAAGGAAGGCCCTTTTTCTTTGCTTACCTCTTGAACTACATACACTTGACAACCCTTCCTTAAGCACAACTTCATTTGCATAGTTGAGATGAAATGCATGGATACTTTTCTCTTAATACCTTGAATTTGGATTGTCTCTCCCACATCATTCAAGTAAAGTATTGTTTTCCCAGAACAATCTACCCATGCTCGATGAGACACTAACCAATCCATTCCTATCACCACATCATAAGTTTCTAGGGCCGTGACATATAATTTTAGTTTGGACGAACAAACTCCTAGATCAACTTTGTAATCCTCAACACTTAATTCTACCGGTTGAAGGTCTCCCGAAGCCATTTATACCTGTCTGAAATTGTTTTGCTTGCAGGATGCCAACCCACATTTATTTAATGCATAAGATGAAATAAAACTATCAATAGCTCCAGTGTCAAATAATATTTTGAGTTTTATTCCATTGATTGTACATGAAGATTCCACTACAGTGGATTGATGTGCTGCTTGGTTGTTGTTGACGACAGCATGGATTCTATGATTGACTTGGGCATCTAATGATGGTCCTTTTCCTGTTCGCCAAGAGTTCTATGGAAAATCACGCCAAACATGAGGTCCTACACACCCCCAATAATCCACCTGAGCTAGCCTCCTTGAGTGTGACTGTGAATTTCCAGACCAAGAACTCTGTCCCCTAGTGCCACTTCCTCTCCCATTCCTTCCTCGATTACCAGTTCCTCGAGATTTCCAAGGACTGATGTTTGAGGATTCGGAAGCTATAAAATTTATGGTCATGGTAGCTCTTGCTCTCGCTCCTCTTGTGGTAAACCTATTACCATAAGGAGGTGGTCTTGAGTTATTTCCTCAAAAGAAATTTCGGGGAGTCTTTCCTGTAAATGCCTACGGTATTGGTTTAGTTGGCCTGAAATACCTTTTAATCCCCAGATGTTCTTCTGCATAATGAGCAAATTCAACCTCCTTTGCTACTATCAATGGCTTCTGCATTCTTACCATGGCCCCGATTCGAGGATTTAATCCAAATATGAAACGCTTGGCCTAGCATTCATCCGTGTCTAGATAAGGAACATATTTTACAAGTTCTATGAACTTTATCTTGTATTCTTCCATGGTCTTACTACCTTGGATTAGAGTATGGAAGGCTCTGGTTTGCTGCTCTTGAAAGAAAGGTGGTATGTATTTCGTACGAAATCGGTCCACGAACAACTCCCAAGGAACGATATCTGAAGTGAGATGCAGTTGTTTTCCATATTTCCCCACCAAATCAGAGCATTCCCCTTGAGTTGGAATACAACGATATTTTTTTAGAAGTGGAATAATATTCTCCTAGTGCAAAGCATCTTATCATCCCTTCCAACCATGCTTTGGCATGTTCTCCAGCTCGTCCTCCAGAGAATTCTAAGAGTTTAATCTTTTGCATTTCCCGTGAAATATCTTCCCTATGAGGTTTGTACTCAGAATCCTTTGGCTTTTCTAAATGTGTTTCTTCTAAATGACGTCGTTCCTCCTTACTAATGGTCAGCTGCGACCCTTTTAATGTTTCAAAAATGGCTTCCAATGAGCTCATCACAGTAGTAAGATCGGGTGCTAGAGCGACAGGTACTGACGACGATCTACGAGGTGGCGATGATGGAGGTGATGGCAATGCATTTCACTGGCGTTGCTACCTTTGGTACATTCTTAACATTGTAAATTTTCTTGATTTTTGTAATAAAATAAAGGAGAGTCAAAATATGATTTTAAATTTATTTTGTATAAAATCAAACTCTAAAAACAATTTATTCATAGTAGCATTATAAAAAATAATTACTATTTTTAATAATAATATATATAAACAAAATATACATTATACCGTTTTAACCATAGATAAAAGTATTTAACTTTTACATCATATACAGAAGCTTGTTTCTAAACTTTCCATATGCAAAACTATCTCAATCCATTTATGAAATGAGTTATCTAGTTATGTAATTTAAATTATTTTTCCAATTTTAACTATAGTTTAATATATTACACATACTATCATAACATATAAATGCCTACCCTTATTTTAATGATACCACATATTATAAGATTTCTCACCCTAACTTAGATGCCAATAAAACATACATTTCAAACTTTAATTTTTCCATACCATATTCGGACTTGAATTTGTTTAATATATGTGGAATTTTAGGTTATAATATAATATGTGGGGATAAATATTATTAATTTTTCCAGAGTTAAGTGCTCATACCCCAATTCATAATTAACCTGATATGTGATATATTTAATATTATATTATAATTTTTATATATTAATATTTTATTTAAATCCAGATTTCTTATAAATTCCTTAAGTTATTAAATCTGCAAATGATAGGCTTTAATGTCATACGTGTTATATATTTATTTAAACCAAATGATATAATTAAACCATACGTTATATATATATATATATATATAGATATATATATATATATATATATATATATATATATATATATATATATATATATATATATATATATATATATATATATATATTACAACCATACAATATATATATTAAAACCGCATGATATATATTTCAGCATGTTTTTACCAATGACCACAACACATAACCCCCGCCTGACATGACACCTTATGGCAATTTTCGGTAAGTCACACCTTTTCTTTAGGGAACTACACGCTGTGGGATGAGTTTTCCTCCATGCCAAGAGCTCCCATACGCATGATAGCCACGCTGGGCAGTGTTGGTGTAATCGGTTATGTCGGCCCCCTTCAAACAGGCATGAGCATTTCAAAATCGATAATCCACCATAAATATACTTGTGGAACCTCATTTCTAATCATAAAATTTCTGTATATTATTCTGATGATCGTTTTAGAGGTGCCAATAGTGTAACATGGAAATCAGGCAGCCCTGCAGCAGAAGCAGGCCTTTCTGCTCTCATTGCTATGGTGGCTTCATTGAAGAACTCGAGAACGACAATCATAGCGTGTACCAAGAAGACGAAGCCGTTTCCTGGTGATGCAATCCCTGGTCTGATCCGCTTCGCATCGGTTCTTCAGGCACTTATGCTTCCTCCTCCACCGCCATGGTGCCCAAGAAATTGATTACTCAGTGGATGCAAGCTGGGGCTGAATAAACAATTCCCCATATTCCCTCACGTCATTCTCCACAGGGCCTTGGGGAGTAAACCATTTCCCACTTGACATAATTTTTATTCAATTTGGAGTGTTATATCATTGGCAGGATGAAGTATAAGTCCTAGTGGTATGATTCTAGCTTTGGGTGCGAGAGGTCCCGAGTTCAATTCTTGGAATGACCCGCGATGGAGTTTAACCCGATATGCATTAACGTTACTCTCACCCTATCTATCTATTCGTGCAAGAAAATTACCAAGATTTTAGGTTTCATTATTGCATATTTTAGTGGAAAGTGCTACATCAGTAGTGGCTTGAATCCATCATTTGATAAATTTTATTGCCAGGTTTATGAATTTTATCCAACATCGAAAAATCTCACGGCAAAGTTTTTATGGATAATATCAACCCCTGATGGTGGCTTCATCACTCGTTCTACAATACAGATATTTTTACAGGACTCATCTCAGCCTGGAGTACTCTACAATCATGATAATGAATATCTACACTATGATGATGACTGGTCTCTATCTCTATCCTGTAAAATTGTACCCAAATGCATCACACATTTTAATTCTTAGCAGTATGTAGTGAAGTCATGGTGAAATGAATTGGTTGATTTCATGGTTTATTTGGTCATATTTTCTTATTTAAATGTGGAAGGAATCAAATAAATAAAAGTACTTTTCATGTTTACTGCCCTCAAGCTTGGCATTGTCAACAAGTAAATATTTCTTTTACTATCTTGTATAACATTTACTAACAAATTTCATCTAATCAATTGAAATTCTATTCAAATGGTACAAAATACTGTTTATCCTACTTTCATTCAAACGAACCTCTAAATGCTATTAGCAAAGTCTCATAACTGGCCTTTTCCTACAAGTCAGCTCAAAAGAGAGCCCAAATATTTTCTTGGATCGTATTGCAGGGTCATTTTTTTCTCTAGAAAGCTTTTACACTTCAGAGATTGCAATTTTTGAAAGGACATAATTTACTTAAACTTGACCTATGGGTGATTTAATCATAGAATTCAATTCTGCATTTTTAACAGACCTAGTTATTCCTTTTGGTGATTAGAAGGAAGTTTGGGAGTATTTCTTGAGGATGAATGCATTTGTAATGTCTCCATTTTAGTTTCCTTTATAATACAGCTAAGACGGATTTCTAGGGTTAGGTGGAAATCTACATGGAGATAATAAGGTCAGAGATTGAGCTTCATAATTAGAAATTAGAATATAAAAAATAAATTCAGGCAGATTGTCAAAATTTACAGTAGTTGTTGTTCTGTCTCTATCAAATTTTCTTCTTTGTTTTGTTATGACTTATAAGGATATTAAAAACTGTATCTGAGACTTTTATGAGAAAATTTCAACAAGTTGCAAAGTTATATGACATGTTTCAGTTTATGATTTTTAAATTTATCTGAACATGAAAAAATGATATTGTATAATGCTTCCAACATCATGAAGTCTCATATTTGTGCACGTTTTATTTTGTTTGTTTTTGTAAGTCAATTTTTCAAATTAGGCTCATAACACAAAAAGCCCCTAAATCCTATCATCACTGCTGATACACTAGGATATCATGAAAAACTTAGCAACAGGTGAAAAATCCATATTTCAATTGCTATAAGTTGAAATAACCATACAAGTATCG
Source organism: Pinus albicaulis (assembly GCA_034641835.2). NCBI lineage: Eukaryota > Viridiplantae > Streptophyta > Pinopsida > Pinales > Pinaceae > Pinus > Pinus albicaulis. Next base: position 1,388,385,465 of record CM076578.1, on the reverse strand, counting down.
GGTAGACAACATCACATTTCAAAGACAGGGGCTCTGCTATCTTAGAGAAGAAGTATTATTCATTTGACACATGGAAAATTGTTCACCTTAAAAGATCTAGTACAACCTAACATTAAACTTTGAAGTACTCTAAAAAACAATAGCCATTGTTAAATTACTAGCTTGTTAACACTTTCAGCAAAGAGAAAAAAAAACATTCAAGCAAGCAGAAACTTAGAAACAAAATTTAATGGGCCTATAAGGTCCCTAAGGTTTCAAACTGTGGCTCTGATACCATGTGTAAGGGCTATATCCATCATTTTAAACAAAACACTGATCTGATTTATAGATTTAAACCGATTTATAGAGTTAAACAGAAATTAAAATGGTTGGATATTTAAGCAGCCAAAACTTTGAATTTAAGCATACAATTTAGATATCAAATGCATAGAAATACCATGTATAAGGTTTCAATTCATCATTTGAAATAAAAATACTTATCTGACTTCTTAATTTAATCAAAAATTCATAGTTTAACTTAGTCCTAAGTTCACAAACAAAATAACTAGCTAATGCAGAGAGGAATACCTGGAATTATGAGATCCAAACCAGAATTTAGTTGATGATGACTGAAACTGTGGTCCTTCTCTTCAGAGCAGCAGACAGATTTCAGAACCAATATGTTCCTCCTAGCCAATTTAGGATTTAATCCTAAATCCAGAGGATGCCTCCTCTGCCCCCGTGCCCAGAATTCTGAGAACAGTAAGTCTTCCTTCCATGGTTTATCAATTTCATCAAAAACAAATTATCCCCTTCAAGCATAATTTAATAAAACACTCCCTTGATCATCACCTCCAATTTCATGCAAGAACTAAAGACCCCCAATCTATTTAGGTCTCATCGTTTAAATAATCTTCCCCTCCATCGCCATCGTATTCCTTCACCGCCCTAACATTACTCCACCGCCACAACTCCATCGGGATTTTATTTTCATTAATGTAGGAATGAGTGTTATTTATGGAAATGTCATTCAAATAAATGATGGTCTGAATTGTCTTTATGGGAATTTTATTCGAATAATGAGGGTCATAATTGTCATATATGGTTGTCTTATTCAATGTTTTTAATTTAATTAATTATTCTTTAAAGTTAAATTTTATTTTTGGATATTTATATTTAACTTAATTATCTTCATATTTTAATTATGTTCTTTATGAGTCAAATTAAATATAAATATACTTATATATATATATATATATATTAACTGAGGTTTTTTTATCATATTTTGGCGAGGACAAAATATAAGGAGGTTTTCAATTTGTATTCGAACTTAGGAAATCGTAAGTATTAGCAGGTACATATACTAGTGTGATGTGTGCAATATACACATGTGTAGCTATCACATGCGTATATCGTATACATGCTAATATTATTTCTCTTATAAATATTGGGAATGGGTCGTTACATACATGATGATGGCTTGATAGCTGACTTACATGCTGAGGAGGAGCATTGTGGAGATTTGATTGCTGAGATGGCATCACTTTCCTTGGAAGAGATCATCATACAGGGATGCTATAGGGAGAGGAGAAGAGAAGAACTCAGACTATCATTGCACTTTCTTGAGGACAAGCAATCTTTGAGAGGGGAGGACTGTAATGTTCCCAATTTTTCATGGAGAAAATTGGAACATTAATTTTGCCATTTTTAACTTAGGAGATGAATAAAATGGGTAGGAGACCCATTTCTTCCTTGGATAGAGAATAAAAATCCTCTTGGAATGAGTGAGGATCACTTTTGGAGCTTGATTTAACACCTCCATTTGTGAAAAGGGGCTTTTGTAAGAAGGCAAGGTCAAGTTTGACAAAGTCAAAATGCGCAATAGCATGAGGTGGAGAGCACATTGTGGGCCAGCGCAGTAGGATAAGGAGGGAAGCTTCTAGAGGAAGGAAACCCTAATGATTGGGGTCCATTGAGAGGGAGCTCACATTGTTTAAAAGGAGGGCAAGGATACCATTGCAAATCATCTTGAGTATTATTCATCTTGGGTTCGGTGGACTTGCAGCAACATCTTGCTGGTTAGCAAGAATTGCCAAGGGAATTCCTGTTTAGGATTTCATCTCCTTCTTGAGTAGCTCTTGGAGGATTGCACTCTATTCCCCATATTCAGAAATTGAGGTCAAGTATCATCCATATTCATCAGCGCAGTTTCGGGTGGAGGTTGTGCAGTGTTGCTGGGGAGGTATTCCACAACACCATCCTTGGCTTGTTTTTTAGAAGAGGGAGCTTCCATCTCTTCGGGATATCAGCAAAGGTGGTTTCTGATCTTATTCCACCATATTTGGCATCAGGCCAATCACATTCCATTAATGACAGTGCAGTCCCTCTCTTAGACGGCATTATTCTTGGAGAGCATTTGCTATGTAGGGTTTGTAGATAGTTGGAGGGTGAAATATTAGGTGAAAGAATCAGTCTTTCACTTCATATTTCTCATTGGAGGAGGCCATTTCAGATTGATGATCTCATTCATCAATTTCCTTCTATTTTGTTTATGAGTTGTTGTTGCCCAGCAACTCCAGCATTATTGTGTTTTCCATTTCCGTACATGTATTGTAGCCAATCCTTCTAAGGATTGTTGTACTAGTGTTTTCGGGGGTTGAGAGCTTTCTTCCCCTCTTTATTTGAGATGATATTGATATATTATTGTATTTACATATTGTATGCTGCAATATCCATTCAAAAATATGCAGTCATAGCTAGAGCCTGGATACATAGCAGTGTTTTGTCTCATTTCATGTACTTGTCTTGTTGAGGCTTTCATTGGCAAGCATGAGTTATCGGATCCTCAAATAATTGTACACATTTGCTACTATTTATTCATTGATCGACTATTTACTTCTTCATGTGCCATGGCTCAATAGAATAACGCTATCTTTCCAATTTATGTTCATACATGTGCTTACATTGTTGCAACCCTATTCTTTGGGCAATTTCTGAGGAAGGGATTTCACATATCTATAGACAGAGTCTGTGAAGGGCCAGGTAGCCTCTGGATCTCACCCTTCCTTGTGAAGGTGACATATCCGAAAAATGCCCCCACAGTCTATCTCTGGAATAGACTTGTGATATTTCGGAAAAAGGAGCTCCAACTCTAGAATATCTTGAGATATTATAATAGTTGTAGCAAGTTCCTGAAAAAGGAACATTACAGATAATAAGATCTAATGTCATGACAAAGCTTATGAAGAAAGAAAAAAAAGGCATAATTACACAATTATGCTCACAAAATAATCTATTTCTCAAAATCTCCAAAACGTCTTGGACAATCATTCCAAGGTATTTGAGATGCCCAAAGGACTCCCACCTATTCATGATCAAGATCATGTTATTCATTTGATTCTAGGAAATTTTCCTCCAAACATCAGGCCTTGTAGATATCCTTATGCTCAAAAGTGTGAGATTGAACATATGGTTGTAGAAATGCTAGAGAAAAGTATAATTCAACCTAGTCAAAGTTTGTTCTCTACTCCAGTAGCATTGGTGCACAAGAAGGATGATTCATGGCATATGCGCCTGGATTATAGGGAGCTCAATCAGTTCACTATTGAAGATAAATTTCCCATCCCCGTAATTGATGAATTATTGGATGAATTACATGGAGAAATTTACTTCACCGAGCTGGATATTCATTCTGGATATCATCAAATTACAATGAAGATTGAAGACATGATGAAAACGACAATCATAACTCATGAGGGTCATCATGAATTTTTGGTCATGCCTTTTGGCCTTACTGTTGCACCTTCCACATTTCAAGGTTTTGTGAATTCCATTTTCAAACCCTTCCTTAGAAAATTTGTGATAGTATTTTTTGATGATATACTAATATACATCATGTAGAAATTATATACAAGATGCATGTATATATCCATATTCTCTTGATCTAACAATATTTTATCTTCTTTCCAAATAAAAAATCCTTCCACAATTAATATTTTGCAGAAATTTAAAATCAATTGCAAACACATGAAGCAATAAAAACAATCGAACATAACACAGTTGTTTACCAGGAAATACTGAAGCTAAAAACCCCAACTATCATATATTATGTATCATGGAGATCATGTAACAATATCATACAAAGCTTATTACATCAAGCTCTCAGTACAATCAATCGTCACACACTAATCAGAAGAAATCTGTAAATCCATGCACTGATTTCTTGCCACCTAATAGCCTGCCTCCACTACACAATCCCTATTGAAGAAGAACCTTGAGTGAATTCGAATCTACCTTGCTTGCATTGCGCAATCCTCATTGGAAACTCCAATGTGTGTGTGGTGAAATCAATACATCACTATAGTCACAACGGATAGTCCATCTTGCCCTTTCACCTATCTCTCCACTGGAACTGACATGAACTGTAGTTAATTTTTGTATTTGTTTAGTTGATTAATGAGTTATTATTTGTGAACTAATTAACTAATTAGTTCACTCCACTCTCACTAGTGTATCATTCATTTAGACTAGATACAACTAGCTCAACTGAGTTCAACTCCATTAACTGAGTTAAACTGAATAACAACTCCATGAACTACTCTTCCAACTCTGTCATAACTTTGCCACTTCAGTTCTAACTGAGTCCTCCATGCATGAACCACCAGTAAACCCTAGGAAATGCGTAATTCCTTCAACCCACTGATTTTCCAAATCTGTACACTGAAATTAAGTGCTCCAAGAGAATAAGTTGATGTTTATTGTCGGATTATTATTAATAGCTAATAATAATCGACATTTCTATTTTTAGATCAACGATCTATAAATAGACTTCGCCCAATATTCTAAAAATATAATTTCATATATTTTTCCAAATTGACCAACCATCCACAAATAGCATCCCGCAACTTCTGAAATATGATCACCATGTCTAAAAATAGACATAGTCTAAACATAGACTTACACCTAAAAATAAATTGCGGGCCCACTTAGTGAAGGTGACTGATTTTCACTAAGCTCATCATATTTTTTGAATCTCAACACATCAAGTCTTGGAAGGATCATGTTCAACATGTTTACATGGTGTTCAAACTCTTGGAGGAGAAAAAATTATATGCAAAAACCTCCAAATTTTTCTTTGGAGTACAGGAGGTGGAATATTTGGGTCATATTGTATCTCATGAGGGTGTTAAAGTACACCTTAACAAAATTACATTCATTAAGGAATGGAAAAACCCTACAACCATAAAGCATATTCAAGGATTTCTTGGGTTAAGAGAGTATTATCACAAGTTTGTTAAAAATTATAGGAAAATATTGACACCTTTAACATCTTTACTGAAGAAAGATGTATTTTCTTGTACTCCAAAATAAACTAAGTCCTTTTAACATCTTAGAGAGAAAATGCGCCAATCACTAGTCTTAGCTACACCATAATTCACAAAAACCTTTATTGTGGAATGTGATGCCTCAGGAAATGGAATTGGTGTGGTTTTAATGCAAGAAGGAAGACCCATTTATTTTGAAAGTCGTCCAATCAAAGGAAATTATTTACTGAAACCTATTTATGAGAAGAAAATGTTGGCAATACTACATGCACTAAAGCAATGGTGACCTTACCTAATGGGAAGACACTTCAAGGTAAAAATAGATCATGATAGTCTTAAATAAATTTTGGAACAAAGATTATATTTAGAAGAGCAACAAAAAAGGGTCACAAATATGTTGGGTTATGACTTTAAAATCATCTACAAAAAATGGAATAGAAATGTTTTTGCAGATGCACTCTCAAGAAAGGATCAGGATGTGGAAGAATTTCTTTGTGCGATTTCTATTATCCAACCTGAGTGGATAACTGAAGCAAGGGATGAATGGAAGAATGATGAAGAGGTGTGGATACTCATTGAAAAGCTGCAGCAAGATCCCAGTACATCTGAAACATTTTGTTGGAAAAATAATTCATTATGGTACAAATATCGCTTATATCTTTGTAAGAATTGACAGCTCAAACAAAATATTGTTTTGGAATTATAGACCACTCCCTTAGGAGGGCACTCAGGATTTTTGAAAACTTATCACAAGGTCAAGAAGGAATTTTTTGGGATAGCCTTAAATCTAATATTCAAAAGTTTGTGGCAGAATGTTTGGTTTTCCAACAAAATAAATTTGATACAATTAATACGCAAATTTTTTTACAACCTTTATCCATTCCAAGTCAACGTTGGGAGGAGGTTTCAATGGATTTTATCACATGTTTTCCCAAGTTCGAAGGAAATACTATCATCATGGTGGTAGTTGATAGAATTACCAATTATACACACTTTTGTGCATTATCTCATCCATCTAAAGTCAATACAGTTGCTATTGCATTTATGGTAACAATTCAAAATCTACATGGAAACCCAAAGATTATTGTAAGTGAAAAAGATCCCATTTTACAGGAATTTTTTGGATGCAATTATTTTCTTGTTTGGGTACTGAATTAGCTCATAGCTCATCATATCATCCTCAATCTGATGGAAAAATTGACACAATGATTTTTTTTTTTGGAATGGTATCATCATTGCTTTGTATTTGTTAAATAGAAACAATGGCTCAAGTCCTTACCTATGGCTGAATGGTGGTATAACACTTCCTTACATACTGCAACAAAAATGACCCCATTTATGGCACTTTCTGGATATCATCCACCCTCCATCACATCATATTTAAGAGAAAATTCTAAGGTTCAAGTAGTGGAATATCACATCGAGAATCAAAAACAAGTTCTTCAACTCTTAAAGGATAACCTCACCTTGATGCATAATTGCATGAAACAACAAGCAGATAAACATCGCATCGAAAGGAGTTTTGATGTAGGTGACTAGGTATTTTTACAGCTAGAGCCATACAAAAAAATGTCCTCAAGCAAGCTAAGAAGGATAATAAATTATCACCAAAGTATTATGGTCCTTACAAAGTGTTGCAAAACATTGGTACTATGGCATACAAATTGGAGCTTCCTGCATCCTCCCGAGGGCACCCAGTTTTCCATGTTTCATGCTTAAATAAGTTTATAGATGACAAGGTCCTAGTTAAAACAATATTTCCAGAAATTGACAAAGAAGGACAAGTAATATTTGAACCTGAAGTAGTAACAGAAACAAGAACGCGAGAGCTATGAAATCCATCAATTTCAGAGTAGTATCTCATCAAGTGGAAGAACTTACCCGCTAAATATTCGACCTGGGAGGATGAGAATTATATATAGAATCATCCAAAACTACTCAAGAGTTGAGGACAATAGTTTCTTGAAGGAGAGGGGCATGCTAGGTACCTATAATACTACTGTATCCCCTTATTTTTATTGTTAGTGTAGCGCCCTTATTGTTATTTTTGTGCCCATGTAGTCCCCATATTGTTATTATTATGCCCCATAGAAGCCCACTATTATTATTTTTTTGGCCTTAAATTGCTATTGTTATGTTGGCTAGGATTATATTGTGACCCCTTGGACTCCTATATATAGAAATGAGGTTTTTTCATTTTTATCATCCAATAAGTTTTCATTTATGTAATGTCAAGGTGGTCTCCCCCTTGAAGAGGCTGATTTCTAAGTCTCGATCTATATTTTCTTCTATTTTGTGAGTTGGTTTCATAACATATTATGATCATCCTCGTTATCATCCTTACAAGAGGAGTGATAGAGGATACTTGTTGGATTAGTTTAAGAAATAAAATCCACCTACTTTTGATGTAGATTTGAAGAAGTCAGAATATGTAGAGGCTTGGTTACTTGGGCTGAATAAGTTCTTTGAGTTGCATAATTACACAGATAATATGAAGGCCAGAGTATCTATCTTTATTTTGAGAGGTAAAGAATATATCTGGTGGGAATATGTGAATAAATTCAGAGACATCACGATAGAGGACTTGAGTTGGCATGAGTTCAAGAGGATTTTGAGGAATAAGTACTTGTCAGAAAGGTACTACGATGGTAAGGCCAAATAATTCTATGAGCTAAAGATGGGATCAATGACAGATGAAGATTTCATGACTAATTTCCTAGATATATTGCGGTATGTACCATATATTAAAGATGAAAAGGATAAAGTTAAGAGATTTTTCAATGGATTACCATTAACATTTAAAGATTGGATTGAGTATGATGAGCCTTGGTAACTTGAGGAAATTATTTGGAAATTGAATCATTTCTAGGAGCAATCCAAACATAAGAATGAATCTAAGCAAGGAAGGAAAGTGAAGGATAAATGTAAAGGTAAATGGAAACCGAAAAGAAAAAGGCCTCAAAACGCAGAAGAGAAAAAAAATGTGACACGACAAAAAATTTCAATTGAGCTAGACATAGACATGGGGTCACATTTTCAATATAGAGGTGATGGTACTAGATGGTTGGAATGTTGGATATGTGGTAAGGAGAATATAAAGAGAGATTTTCCACAAATTTAGGGTGGTAGACATCATATATATAGTGCACATGGGGCACATACTATTGGGGATTTTGGTCTAAGTGTTCCTCGTATCTATGCAAGATTGGATAATAGGTAGGAACCCCATCAGGCATCTATCATTGAAATCAACAGTAAGATTTGTGATTAAGTTGTTTATATTTTTATTGACTCTAGATCTAATTATAGTTATGTTAATCCTAACCTGGTTGATAAGTTTGGTTTGAATAAATAAGTGCATGCATAATATTGGTTAGTGCAGTTGGATATAGGTACTATGTTTGTGTGTTTGGCGCATGAATGTACCAAATCAAACCTACTTAAGAGGAGTGGTTTTTCCTGATGCAAGGATGTCTTTACTTCCAATCTGCCTTGGTGCAAAGTCTCCCTCTCTCTACTATGTTGGACTGGAGTTTTTGGATGGCCAACAACTGAGTCCCCTCTATCTCTACTTCGGATCACACACTTCTGGTATTGCTTGGGGAAATTCTGGCTAGCATAATAATGTGCTTTCCTGTTGTTCATCTCTTGGTGGCCTTTTATAGGAGAATTCAAACTCTCCTTTCCTCTCTTGGTACATTGTGGATGGTGACCAAAGAGAGGAGGGTGATTCCATTGTGTGCCACATTTATTCCATTGTGTGCTCCCTTGAGGTCTTAAGGAGGCCTGGGTGGCTATCCTTAGGCAGCCTCAAGTGTGGTATCAATGTCCTGGAGTGTGCCTTGTGGTCCCATAAAGTGACTTCCGCCACTCCTAGGTCAGCGCGGATTTTGAGTAAAATCAACATAAATACGTGCTTATCAAATAATTATGTGTGTAAAGGCACATTTTACTGGTTCCTTCAGTGAAAAATTTTATTTTCGTGTTAGACCTTAGATATTTTTAAATACTTCAGATTCTCTAATGTCTCTCAGCCTTGTAAATCCTTTTTCCTGACATTAAATAATGTCATCTTTGCTTGCTTGATTTTCCAATGATAACAGTTTCCCCCTAATGTGTGAGTTCTAGGAAGGACTCTATAACCGAAATACATTATAGTTTCTTTTCTTTGTACTGTGTGGAGAGAGAGAGACGTGTCTGTAGCATGAAGTTGGAGACACCCTGCATAGGGTCGAAGAGCGACCATGTCCTGTGGGATCCCTGCATGAAATGGTATAATACAATATATAAAAATTTTGTAGGAGGCAGGCATGTCCCATGCTCGTGATGCTTTGGCTATTTAAACAAATCTACTTGACATATATACATTCTATCTGTGTCACTATTATGATAATGATAAACTAATTGATGACGATGACTGCTGACAGCCTTAGGGGCATTTTTTCTTTGAAAATAGGTGGAATGTGGTACCCCTATGTGTAAAAATTGCTATGGCATATCAACGTGAATTATACGCAAAGGTGATGGCTGAGACCATCTCGCGTAAGAATTGCTGAAAGAGATGCTTATAAAGGCATGGGTCTTCGACGAATTTGATCAAAGTGAAATGGTTGTAAGGTACGATACCATATTGACATGAAAGCTTGTGTTGTAGTCAAATTTCAAGAGGACTGATGATATATGTGGGCAATGATGTCTCCCACAGTGCCACCTAAGGATGTCCCTTTTGTGGAGAGGGGTGATCCAAGGTATCGCTTCCTTTTTGGAAAATAGGTGTTGATGTTGACAAAAAGGAAACCTCAACCAAATGAGAGGGTCACTGATGCAGGGGATCAGGATCCTAGATGTGATGGGTTTAACATAGGCATGATCGCGAGGGGTGACTGAAAACTAATGATGGGTATTCAGTGGCCCAAGGTCAAAGTAGAAAAAACAGCTTGGCATCAGTCATAACTATTTCTGATGGGGAAATCCTTGGAGTCGGTAGGACATCCAGGGTGGGTATATATTGGTTATGAATGTCATGGTGGCTTATGCATGAGGGTGTAATACTCCAACCAAGGGTGACGAGGGACTTCTACCATGGGATTTGTGGTATTTGTACACATACTAAAAGGATAAAGTAATGGGGTTTGGTTTGTACAAAAAACAAATATGGGTGCCCCAAAACATGAAAGTGTTCACTCATTTATGTTGTGAGGAAGGTGTTTTTTCTGAGGGTGGGGGCCCCATTGGCTTGTCTCATGTGTGGGGTTAATGAATCAGATGGAAAAAAGATGGCGTAGATGGGATATGCTGATGGAGGTATGGTAGGCCAAATGCGAGGCGCGATAGTGCGCTTTCGATCTACTTGCAAAACCTGGTCGTCCAAGAAAGGGGTTTTATTTCGATACTGTAAAACTTGACTTGATGTGTGGTAGGTGAATGGGCATAATGTGCTTCCTGGACTAAAGTGGTGTGGCCATGGCATCACTATTTTTTGTGATATATGGTCTACTTTAGGTGATGAGCGTCATGGAGGGGGAGGCTCTACCAACCAACCAGGATGTTTATCATGTGAAAAAGTGGGGTAATGATAAACATGGTCGGGTGTTTAGAACCTATGCTTGATTTTTGATGGAGAAATGATGTTAGGATATGCAGAGTTTTTTTGGGACTCTATCATGCCGAGCGTAGAATGATACCTACTCTAGAAATTTCAGTGGATGGAGGTGTGGATGGTTTGCACACTACCTACAAAAAAAAATACCCCAAGTGAAAGCATCTTCTTTATTCAAATATTATTTGAAATACATGTGATTCAAAAATAAGATGAGAGAGGGCATACCTATCGGCACTGAAAAATTACTTTTTTCAGGGGTGTGAACGTGTGGCACTGCCCTTAGGCATTATGGAGTGCTTATCACAGTGTTGCTTTTGGTTTGGTGATTGGGCCTTCTGATCTCTCATTATGGTCCTCCAAATTTTCTGAAAAGGGTGACATATAGGCGAATATGGCTCAATTCAGTTCATTTGTGTCAGTTGAGTGTTGAGAGGTCAGAGGCTTCTGCGGAGCAGTTCTTACCATTGTGGTCAGCCTGAGCACCTAGGATTAGCGATCCTTGAGTCAAGTAGGCTCCATGATATCTTGCACTTTAATTTTTGCAGTGTGTCAGTGCCAGGGTCCGTACAAGATGGGTTTTTACGGATCCTAGGCTATTTTTTACCTTGACCGCATGGGCGATCAGGGTATAGGTGCGCACCTTGCGTGCAGAAATAAGGTTTTACGTGAATTTAGCATGCCTGTCCTAGATTTAGGCACGTATTTGGCATGTCTGTGAGAATGATAGATGCATCCTCCTCGTGCCTCTCTGAGGAATAGGCGCATGGAGAGCCGAAGCTATTTTATTTTCTCTCTGAGGAAAATTTTCCTGTTTTCAGTATTTTCAGTGTGGTTGATGTGTTCTTGTTTTGATGACAAGATGTTGTTGAGGGAGATAGATTGACCCAATCTCCATGTTGCCTTAGCTACTGATGGTCACACATATCAACAATTTGCGCACTAGGGTCTTCTCAATTTTATGGAGAATGACCTGTTACGATCACAAGATTTTTTTTTGTGCTACCTGGTTCGATGCTAGAACAGGTAGCGCAAGGTGATGGTGCTGCGAGGGTGTGACCTTGTTATCTGTCCTAAGATGGATATCTATTTTGTGACCAGGTTTCTGCCTCATGGTGAGGTACTTCAATATCCACTTCCCTCTGGGAGACTGGAGCTCGAGAGATTTTTAGCAGGCCACTGTGGCGAGGCACCCTTGAAGGAAGGGTGTATAGCTATTGCTACGGTGATATAATTGGACGAGCGGTGTGCTCTATAGGCCATTGTGAAACTGGAAGGATCATATCATCCTCATCGGGCATCAGGTCTTCATATCAGTGTCTTTCGTCGGCTGTGGGTGTAATATCACAAAATCGGGACTACTAGCAAGGCATGCCTGAAAAATGCATTTTTCAGGAATGGATGCTACAGGATTGGAAACCAACACTTGGATCTCTTAGAAATGGCAATATAAGACCTGAATCCAAGAGGGATTAAAAAAAAAATCCTCCTAGGTGGGTTAAACAGGTCTCCCCACACCTAGTGCAGCTAGAAAATGCCCAAAGAATGGGACTACAACAATAAAAAAACAAACTGCTAGAAAATAATGTAGTTTAGCCCAATAATTGCAAGAGATTAGTATCAAAACTCATGTTACATCTATACATTAGAAAAATAACTTTATACAATAGCTTATACAATGAGGAACATAAAGGAGAAGGATTTACAAGGAGAAACCCTCAGAAATGAGGTGCTACAACCATGAGAAATGATAGAATAAGATTGACAGCGTTATTTTAATTGGTTGAAAACTCAAATCTATAGAATATGTGTACATGAAAATATAGATCTAATTCAGATCTATGTACAAGAAAGGCTCATTAATACATTCCCCTTGGGGATCTTAGCAAATCATGAAAGTACAAGGGTAGATCTGAGATCTAAGTTATAGATCTGCAGTAATATTCAGAAAATTTTTAAGCATATAATGTACAGTGAACAATATCTAAAGAAAACATGGATTGGACTGCCAATCCATGGATCACCACAGTGAAAGGAAGGATCCAATCACTAGAGATCTCTCCTCCACGCTGATGCCAAAACACCCTGCAACTCTGCTACTGCAAATAATGTAGTACTGAAAAATGGATTGCACTATAGAATCTAAGTATACTTTGGCCTGATGCCAAGATCTAGATCTGAAGCTCCCAAGGTCTAGAACACTCTTGTTAAAGGGATAGAAGACTTTCCTAGTGAAAAGGGGTGCTAGAGCTGCATATATCTGAAGAGATATATCTTCCACTTGCTGCAGCTCACAAGGAAAACCCAATCCTAAACAAGACCAGTGTTGCAGGTGTAAGATGAAGCTTGGCCAAATGCCAGGTAATGGACAAGAAAAACAAGGCTCCTCCAAGCGTTGCTCTAGGAAGGAGGTGGGATTCCCGCTCAGGAACACCCAATGCTAAACAACATTATTCTCAGCTAAAAAACAAAAGAATCAGAGATTTCTAATCATAAAATATCTCAGAAAATGATAATCATGAAAAACCCTCTCATTATGATCTCCTCTTCCTTTTATAAGATAAAAGCCTTGTCAAACCCTAAACCACTTTAGTGAGTTATCTCCTTTCACATTTGGAGCCTCCATCTAGAACTGCGTTGCGTATCCATGAGGTACATTGAATCTAGACTGCGCTATGGATTTGGTCAAGGTTGACCCAGTCTCATAGTTCAAACCCATTCACACCTACAAGTGTTTATTTTAAATGGCCCAGATTTGTCTCTGTTCACATAGAAAAGGATTTATTCATTGTTTTCAAGAGTTTTACATGTCCTCCTTGATTCATTTATTCAATCAATAGAAAATGAAACAAAATTTAATATTCCTCTTAGCTTGGGCTAAGTAGGAATATTAAAGTCCTCCCCTCCCTAATTTTTCTTGTCCTCAAGCAACTGCAAGGATAGAACTGAAATGGATTGGGAAAAAATCTTCTCCCAAGCAATCATCCATACAAAATGAGTTACCTACCAACATGGTAACTCCAGAAAATTTAGAAAATCCAGGAAATTCTCCTCCACCTTAGGTTCCTACAAAGAAGGTGGGCTAAAAAACTAAACATGGTAGACATAGGTGCCTACCCCACGTTTTCCTCCTCTCCACTTAAGAGAAGTGTGGAGTGTTTTCTGATCCTGGGCTGCAATGATGTTGCCTTCAAGAGGCAAAATGAAGACTAGATATCTAAAGATCTCCTCTCCAACATTGTGAATCAAGCAGGCCCAAACCATACCATATGTGATGGATGGGAAATCATCACCATATGGTATCTCATCAAACTCATGGCCCACCTCATAAAGGAATAAGTGTTTGGCTATGGTGGCCATATCTCCTCTCATGTTCCCATTAGAACATGCAATGCATAAATTGGGGGAATCCTCTTCCCAAAAGAACACATATAGCCAATGTGTTTCCTCTCCAATCATGCTCCTCACAAAAGCAAGATCAACATCAGAAATTGGAACCATTATTAGCATCAAGTAAAAGGACATACTGAAGGCTTCATATAGTGCAAGAAGGTACCAACAGTCTCCCATGAAGTTACAGCGCAGTTTTTCCAATTGCAACTTCAGAAAATTACAAGGCAAGTGGTTGTTGGATACATGGTGGTCTATGTATGTTGTTTCATTTACTAATGAATAGTATATGGTTGCATATAAAAAATAAACATACATGAAGTAGTACAACACTTTCCCATGGCAATATAAGAGATGGTTGTCTCCATCATACAATTTGGCCCAATGTTGATCATGGAGCTCAATGAAAATCTTGCCCTCTTATGGAGCAATGCACTGCATACAAATGGTAAGAGTATGCAGATTAATAAATGCAATAACAAGATCCTTACCATGTGCCAAAATTAGGATCATGATAGGGTCCACGAACAAATTATCCATAATAATATGACATAAATTCATGAAGAGAAATGAATCATGTGCTCCATGAAGAACCTTCCTCATGTACTTGTAAATCCCAGCCAAGAAGAATATATCACAGCAATAGATGTCTCCATCCATTACTCCATATTTATCACCTCTTCCTTGTCCATTAAGTGCACCAAGAGTGGAATGATCTTGGGGACACTCCATCCATAAGTTCATGCTCCAGAGTGACAACACTATTGGCCTATGCAAATAGGCTCTTGCCAATACATAGCTCCTTCCTTTGACATTTTCATTGTCAAATACATCTTCCATAATGTTTCTACAAACAAGAAGTCTCTTCCAGAGTGGAAGAACTTCCAGATCATCCAAGACTAAGGAGATAATTCCATCTCCTCCTCCTGCAACATCATGCAAAGTGTGAGAGAAAATCTGTTCTTCCTCTCCCAAGAACATTAAAAGCAACAAAAGATTTTGCTGCTTCCCCATACCTCCATCATATAAATCATGTGGTGAAAAAATGGTGATTGATATTAAGAGGGTCATATCAACACAATGTGTTCATACTCCTTGCTGCGCAATGATGCAAGTATCCTGCCACACCTCTTTCCTCCACATACCCTTAGAAAGAGGATGATTTCCAAACTCTTTCAAAAGTAACCAGTGTAACCAAGCCTCCTACTGCCCGGTGTCATAGATCTGCAATTGGCTTACTAGCCTCTTGCTCTTCACCAACATCCACTCAATCATTTTTGGACGTCCTCTTCTAGCCTTCATCTTAGTACTCCTCCCTTGAGGGCTACCATCATCCCAAATCAGATTTCTTCACTTCATGGGATTTTGAAATGAAATATTCTCAAGGATCAATGTGATCCCATAAGGACCCAAATAGGTGGTAGGAAAAAACCTCCCATCATGATGTGTATGGCTCAAGAAGTGTCCAATAAAATCATGAGAGATGTTATTCATCTGAAGATGTCCTCCATCATCTATCTGTTCCTCCTTGAATCCATGAAGATCCAAGTGTGAGAAGGGAAGAACATCCTCAAACTATTGAAGAACTTTGCACTCCATGATGTGTTGAAGTGTACCTTCCATGGGTTCTCCTGATGAGACCTCCTCCTCATGCCTGGTGTTCCAAAACTAGTGGGGTCTTGGATCTACTACAAGTAGAAGTCTCTCTTTGAGCTATGGCATGCTTGTTGAGAAAGTTTCATCTAGAGAGGAGAAAATATTTATCATCTCAAGATGTCTACCCTTTGTCTCCATTTCTTCCTGAATGAAGCTGACATCTGATTTCTCCCGTGAGGAATGGGTCCTCCTTTATTCACTGATGCTCTTGGAAAACGTAGTGAAATTTTTTTGCTCTAGGTTAGCAGCAAGTGATGATTCTGGATCATGCAATAGCAGGTTTCCACAACCCTCAAAAAGGTTTTCTGCAATAATAGAAGGTGGGAACTCAATCATACCTTGATAGGCTTTGGGAACATCTTGTATGGCTGCAAGAGTTCCTTCTTCTACTATGTTGGCCCCCTCAACCGTTGGTGTTGAAGTCTGCTCCTCCAAGGTTGTCACAGTGCTAGTACAAATCTCCTCAAGAGATAGTGAGGACTTCCCTTCCTCAAATCTCTTGATCACCCTTTGAGTGAAATCTGCAAAAGAAGATATTTTTGCATGTCTCACATGGCTGAACCACCAATTTCTTGCTTCACCCTTTAGGTGTAGCACTGCAATCTCCACTGCTTCTCTCTCTACCACTGGATGTAGTAGGAAAAATGCACTAAGTCTTCTTTCCCAAGCTTTCCCTGCATATGTCCCATCAAAAGTGGACAATAGAAATCTATTGCCCTTGATTTCTCCCTTGATGTAGGGTCTCCTCCCTTCCTTCAGTTGAATGAATTGTGGGAAGGATAGAGTCTCCTTGAAGGCTCTAGGTTGAGACTTGTACTCAACAAGGTACTCACTTAGGATCTGATGATCCAATTGTCCTCCATGCTTCTTGTCTTCTGCTTTGTGAGAGTAGTAAGTGCATGGTCCTTCCTCTTCTCCTTCTTCTATCTCCTTAACCTCCTTGGGGAGGTCCTTTCTGGATCTGAAAACTGATGAGAGTAAAACCATCCTCTCCATCATTGTGATCTTTCTCCCTCTGGTGGTTGGAACTCACAGGCTGAGCCAAGACTATGCTTTGATACCACTGTAATTCCCAAAATCGGGACTCCTAGCAAGGCATGCCTGAAAAACGCATTTTTCAGGAATGGATATTACAAGATTGGAAACCAGAACTTGTATCCCTTATATCTAACAATTTAAGACCTGAATCCAAGAGGGGATAAAAAAAAAATCCTCTTAGGTGGGTTAAACAGGTCTCCCCACACCTAGTGTAGCTAGAAAATGCCCAACGAAGGGGACTGCGACAATACAAAAAAAAACTGCAGGAAAATAACGCAGTTCATCCAAAAAATTGCAGGAGATCAGTATGGAAACTCATGTTACAGCTATAAATCATAAAAATAACTTTATACAACATATTATACAATGAAGAACAGAAAGGAGAAGGATTTACAAGGAGAAACCCTCAGAAATGAGGCGCTACAACCATGAGAAATGATAGAATAAGATTGACAATGTTATTTTCATTGGCTGAAGTAGCAGTATGTTACAACTCAGATCTAGAGAATATATTTACATGAAAATATAGATCTAATTCATATCTGTGTACAAGAAAGGCTCATCAATACATTCCCCTTGGGGATCTTAGCAAATCATGAAAGTAAAAGAGTAGATATAAGATCTAAGTTACAGATATGCAGTAATATTCAGAAAATTTTGAAGCATATAATGTACAACAGATCATATCTGAAACAAACATGGATTGGATGGCCAATCTATGGATCAACATAGTGAAAGGAAGGATCCAATCACCAGAGATCTCTCCTCCAAGCTGATGCCAAAACACCCTGCAACTCTGCTACTACAAATAACGCAGTACTACAAACGGGACTACACTGTAGACTCTGAGTATACTTTGGCCTTATGCTATGATCTGGATCTGAAGCTCCCAAGGTCTAGAACACTCTTTTCAAAGGGATAAATGACTTTCCTAGTGAAAATGGGTGCTAGAGCTGCATAGATCTGAAGAGATATATCCTCCACTTGTTGCAGCTCACAAGGAAAACCCAATCCTAAACAGGACCAACACTGTAGGTGTAATATGAAGCTTGGCCAAATGCCAGATAGTGGACAAGACAAACAAGGCACCTCGAAGAGTTGATCTAGAAAGGAGGTGGGATTCCCGCTTAGGAACACCCAATGCTAAACAACATTATTCTCAGCTAAATAGCTAGAGAATTAGAAATGTCTAAAGAGACAATATCTCAGAAAATGATAATCATCAACAACTCTCTCATGCTGCTCTCCTCTTCCTTTTATAAGATAAAAGCCTTGTCAAACACTAAACCACTTCAGTGAGTTAGCTCCTTTCACATTTGGAGCCTCCATCTAGAACTGCGTTGCACATCCATGTGGTACATTGAATCTAGATTGCGTTATGGATTTGGTCAAGGTTGACCCAGTCTCATAGTTCAAACCCATTCACACCTGCAAGTGTTTATTTTAAATGGCCTAGATTTGTCTCTATTCACATAGGCATGGATTTATTCATTGCTTTCAGTAGTTTTACATGTCCTCCTTGATTCATTTATTCAATCAATAGAAAATGAAACAAAATTGAATATTCCTCTTAGCTTGTGTTAAGTAGGAATATTATAGAGGGCTGGGCACTTTTTTGACTTTGCCAATTTTTTTTACGATGGGATGCTAGGACAAATTTCCAAGGTCTAAGATGGATCGAAGCTGTTTACTTATGCCAGCATCATGTATGAGCGGGTTATGTTGTTGCGACCTACAGTGGCGGTGCTTGTTGGGGAGCCACAAGAGCCTCGCATGAGTAGGTGGGCCCCTGTGATGCCTCGAGGAGGTTGTAACACCACCATGGAGGCTGGGTTTGAGGCCAATCCTCAGATGTTCCTACCATTCCCTTATGCAAGGATGGACATCCGAGGAGATCCAGACATGGGTCTGCCAGGTGGATACGCTTGGCAGCCAACAGGTATGTTTTTGTGTTTTCTACATTTAATTGAGTATATATGTTTATATGTGTATTATGATGACACTGAAATAGTCTTGGTTACTCTTGCAGATGTTGGTGAGGTCGATCATCCTATGGCTCAGTTGGTGGGAATCCATTCGCTTTGGTGACCTTGAGGAGTTAGAAATAATGCTTCATTTTATTAATAAAAGAATGAATGAAATAAGCTTACAAACATAATGGAAACAAGCTAGGGTGTTGGTAGCATATCTTTGAGAAGAGATGTGGCGTACACATGCCTCTGAATTGTGTTACATTGAGGCTCAAAGGCCTATTACAGACATAATGGAAATAGATGAGCTAGGGTATTGTCAACGTATCCCTGAGAAGAGATGTAATGGCTACCAGCCCTTGAAATATGTTACAATGAGGCTCGAAGGCCTATTTATTGTTGAGAAACAATTTCAAACATGAAACGTCCAAAAACCTAACCCTAGGAGATGAAGCGCCAAAACTGTGGGCCCCATTTGGGTATATTGGCGTTTCAACTTCCCGGGGACATAAATTTGGCATCTGAGCACTATTTGACGCACTTAATAACTCGTTAGAAATATATTTCTAAGGACTATAACTTTTGGTGTGAGAAATATCAATCCATGGACCCTTGTTGATCTCGGTTTTCCCAAAAAATGTCGTTTAGGGCCTCAAAATGGCTCCATAAGTTCAGGACCCGAAAAACTATTAAAAACAGTAAGTTGTGCTGAAACTTACAAATGGAAAGAACTGATGGTGGGGGTTCAAATGGAATAGTGTGTGGCCACCAATATCCACCTGGATCATCAATGCTCCAAAATGGCTCCGGGCATGCAGGACCCAAAAACCTGTTAAAAATAGTAAGCTACTGGAAGTGAAAAGTTGCAAGAATTGATGTTGTGGGTGCGGATGGAATAGGTGGGTGGCCATCGATATCCACCTAGATCATGGGTGGAGCACCGGGTGGTGAGGCTAGCTTTTTGGGGGAGGGTAGCAGCTCGGTCATTACCGAAACTGTTGTTGAGTGAGCATGTGTCAATGCGGCAGAGGCTTGTGTTGTTGAGCTAACCGAGTAGGCGAAAAATTTAGAGGATGCTTACCCGAGGCTTCATGGACACCCTCAAAGATGTGTGGCTGGAGCCCTTGATGGCCCGGGAGAGCGACTATCATCTGATTTTACGTCGGGTGGCGATCTCTGTTTTGACGGAAACTCCAGTACTGGTACAGGGAGCGGAAGTAGGTCCAGGTGCCCAGCCTAGGGGAGGACCACCCTAGATTATTATTGTACATGGGGAAAGCACCCATTATGAGGATTCTTCCCCTATTTTTATCAACTTATATATGTGTATATTTTGGGCTGAATTACGGGTCAGAGAAACTATTTTTTGTACTCAAACACGTACATTTTTGTATATATATGCGAGAGATATTTTTTGCGGCTCTACATGGTGTGCTCCCTATTTTTGTTTATGGATTATGCTATGCTAATGGATATCTATGTTTTATATGTTTTTTTTTTATGTATGATGGTTTATCCGAGATGCATTCCAGTTTAGAATATTGTTAGTTATGAAATCAGTTGCTTGGTTTTGAATTCTTGGTACATGTGTAAATGTAATGTCGTCAAATTGTCAGCTTGATATTTTTGCATGCAAGTATTTTCTAAAAAAATGTGAATCCCTTATCTCAAATGTTTGGTTTAATTGTGACACTACTAATGGCGAATCAGGGTAGATATGTATATGACGTATGCCCTTATTGAGGGCATCACACAAAATTCTGATGAGTGGTGAACGGTCAGGGTGATAGGTAACCTAGGCAGTTGCTACTAAACTTTGAGACCATCATGATGCTCCATCAGCAAATCTGAAGTAAAGGTCGGATTGGTAATCCATTGTGACACTAGAGCGGATTTTGTAACAAGACTTTCGGTCAAAAATTTAAACTGTCTGGGTGTGTGTACGTTGACTCTAGGGGAGGGCCTTCTCAACCCTTTTGGGTAGAATTTCTTGAGGTAAAGGCCGTTGACAGGGTTGTTGAGGCATGTTCCATCTGGCTCAATCAAGATGTATGCCCCCTTTAGGAGGAAATTTTTTATGATGGAGGTTCCTTTCCACAAAGTTTCTAACTTTCTCGACCGTAGGGCTTCTTTTGCGACATCATAGCAGAGGACTAGTTCTCCCTCGGTGAATGAGCGAGGGTTCATGTGGCAGTCGAACGATGCTTTTACCCATTTCTTGTGGGCCTTGTTGTGTTGCACCAATTCCCATCAGCTTTCGTCAACGAAATTTAGTTTTACTAGACATTGTTCTAAAGGATGGGTATCATCGAGGAGCTTAATGGCAGCATATAAATTTAGGATCTTGCATTCTATGGGAATCACGACTTCGACCCCGTGTACCTAGTGGAAGGGAGTGAAACTAGTGGATGTTTCACGGCCATGGGGTATGTATATAGGGAGGAGAAAAGCATATGGTGCCAGTTGGTTTTACTGTTATTAACCATGTGCTATAACATAGTTTTTAGGACTTGTTTCACAACTTCTACCTGTTATTTGGATTGGGGGTAGTATGGTGAAGAAAATTCGTGGGTGAATCCGAGGTGGTGAGATAGCTCCTATAAAACTTCATTCTTGAAGTGTTTCCCATGGCTGGAGACTAAATCCTTGGCAACGCCGAACTGGGAAATCACGCGGTTGAACAGAAATCGAGCGGTGGCTTCTGCGCTGTTTTCCTATGTGGACATGGTTTCAGCCCACTTGGTGAAATAATTGACAACCACTATGATGTATTTATGATTGATCGATTATGCGGGGTTGGAAGTCATGAAGTCGATTCCCCATTTTCAAAAGGGGCCAACGAAGATGACAAAGTGAAGAGGAGAGCGAGGGGCTCTTGTTTTATGAGAAAAGTGTTGGCATCGCTCGCATCTCTTGACTGTTGTGATGCAATCGCGAAACAACGAGGGCCAGAAATATCCTTCCCGATAAAAATTTTGGGTAGTGGCCATCCTAGAAAGGTGGTCGCCACAAGATCCACCGTGGCAGTAATTAAGGGCTTGTTCCAGTTTTTCGTGAGTAAGGCATTGACGTAAAATGGTGTTGATGCCTCGTCGGTATAAAACATCTCCCATGAGGAGATATCGAGGGGCCTGATGGAAAATGCGCCGACGGCCGTCTCGAGTGAGATGAGGTCTGAAATTTTGGGTTCGTAAGAAGAGGAGAATATCTCTGTACCAAGGGTCGTCAGTTGCTACGAAGAATAGATGTTCATCTGGTAGCAAATCATTTACAGGTGATCCATTGGTATCTCTTGGGAGGTCTGTAATGAACTCTACTAAGATTAGCGCCTTTTTTTCTCTTAGGGGAGAAAAACTGTAAGTCATATTCTTGGAGAATGACTATCAAGTGGGCATATTTGTGGTTCATTAGGTGATGCCTGAGCAAATATTTGATGGGGTTAATATCCATGATGAACGTATTGGTGTTTAAGATGATGTAGTGGCAAAGCTTTTGGACTGCATGTATTAATGCTAGGGAAGTATTTTCTTTGGGTTCATATCTTAATGTTGGGCCTGACAAGGTTTTACTGACATATTAGATTATGTGCTCCTTCCCATCTGAGCCTTCTTGGATCAATACTCTAGCCAAAGAGGTCTTGGAATCTAATAGATACAGGATGTAATCTTTTTCATAGTCTTGGGGACTGATGAGGGGTGTTGAAGACATTGTTTCTTTTAGCGCATCGAATGCTTGTTGGGCATGATCATCCCATTTTAAAGTGATGTCCTGGCGAAGGAGACGTAGGAACACTTGAGCACAAGTGGGATAATCTGGGATGAAGCATCTCAGAAAATTGTCCTTCCCCTGCAGGCTTTGAATTTTCTTGAGGGTTCGAGGTGGAGGTACCTCTTTGATGGCTGGGACCTTGAGGGGGTCCACGTGGATCCCTTTATGGGACATGATAAAACCTAACAGTATTCATATTGTGATGCAAAAGAAACACTTGAGAGGGTTCAAGATTAGGTTTTATTATCGACATCGTTGGAATACCAATCACACATCCTCAAGATGGTCTGAGTGCTTCATGGACTGGATGATTAGGTCATCCAAGTAGTCGACGATAAGGTGTGCTAAGTCATGAAATATGTAGTTCATGGCCCTCTGGAAGGTGTCTCTAACTTTTTTTATTCCAAATGGCATGACCTTATATGTGAATGTTCCCCAAGGGGTGGTAAACGCGATCTTCTACCGGTCTCTGTGGCAGATTTGAATTTGATTGTACCCAGAGAATCCATCCATGAAGGAGAGAGCCTCGTGACCCACACAAGCATCGACGACCTACTCAATGAATGGGGTAGGGTAATTTTTCTTGGGACATTCTTTGTTCAAATCCCAAAAATCAGTGAAAACACATATGGTGCCTTGTTTTTTCATGATGGGAACAAGGTTGGAAACCCAATATGTGTAAGCAATCGGGTAGATAAACATGACTTTATGAAGCTTAACAATTTCTCGTTTATTACTTCTGCCTTTGATGGGTGCAGTTAACGTTGTTTCTGGTGTATTGGAGGTATGTCAGGCCAAGTGTCAATATGTTTCTCTATGATACTGGGACTAAGCCCGAGCATATCTGAGTACTCCCATGCGAAGATATCTCTATACTCTTGTAGAAATTGGGTATAAGAGTTTATTCCTTCTGGAGAACATGCTGCCCCCAGTGAGATTTATTCGACCTTTCCAGGATTTCAGGATATATTCACCTTGATGGTAGGTGAGATGTTTGACATGTTTCCTTCCTCGAATGCGTCGTGTGTCAGGAAATGATTCTTGAACCAATCGAATTTTCCTGATGGGAGGAAATATTTTGATTCAATCACGTAGATATCTTGTTCTTTTGTCTCGTCAGGATATAACACTTGTTTGGGTGGAAAAAGAGAACGGTGATGCATCACATCCCATGGATAATCGCCTCTAGGATGTCCTCATCCGAATGGAATAGGGATCCTAAGGGGGACGGAATCTACGCAAGGCTGTCCTGAAAAGGTCCAGTTTTCACGGAGATAATTGATAGGCATGAGAAAGATTCCATTGTCGACATGGTGGAGCCAGATGTAGATGAAATAGTGTAGACAAATTGGGTCTACATTGTCATAGGTATAGCTACTCTCATAGTTGCATTTGACTCGACACCTATGGAAGATGAGAAGACAACTCGAGTCATAGTTCCAATACATGATGATATTAATCGCATATGGTGTATCATGTCGTCGGCGTTGGTGGGGGGGAAATCTTTGTGATTGGAGCTTGTGTGAACGTAAGGCTGGGTCCCTTGTTAGGATGGTCAATTTCCTATTAGTGGAATTTGTGCCTGGTGCAGAGGTTCCTGAATGTTTCTATTAGCAGGCATGCCTCTGGTTCGTGGTTATGGCTAGTGAAAATGGTGAATGGTATCACTGTGCCAACTGAGTAGATTGTGTGGGAATCAACACTGCTCTTCGTCCTCGAAGTGGATTCTTGGAAGGGATCTGATGTAGAAGATGAGGTTTTCTACTTTCATTTTCGAGTATTTAGCTTGGGTATGTCTAACTCTTTTGAGTGTAGAATTAACTTTTCTCTTGCCACTCTAAGCTTTAGGAGGTGCTCGCATTTTATTGTATGATGAAAATGTGAACAAATCCGGAAATAAGTGTGCATGGTTTTCTCTTGGTTAGAGAGAAGTCTCTGTGGGAGAGAAGAGACTATGTGAAAACTATTTGCGAGGGGATTTAGTTCTTTGCACTGATTGACCTAGTGTCCGACCAGGTTGCATAGTCCGCATGTTATCCTAGGTGAACCTAGGTCATGCTTGGTTGGTGCACCAGCCCAGGTTGCCCATTACTTGATGTGGGTAAGTGGTAGATGGCCTTGGGGTGATCTCCCTTATATATTGGTTGAGGAGATAGTTGCATTTATTTTATAATTTATATATTATATCAATTAGAGGATGAACTCGTGCAATAGAAGAACAATTTTTCTCATGGTTATTTCCCTGACACACTAGGAAAAACAACCTATATATGGGGTTCCTGTCCTGCTCGCTTGATGGCATGATTGGGTACTAGCTACATAGTGATTCTAATTCAGGGCAATGGGAGACCACATGATTGGGAATTTTACACAACGTACATGTTGGTATTCTCTATAGAGGGTGGTTGGGGGTAACTAAGGGTTCCCCAATTGGTCATTTTTCAACTGACAAAAATAGGATGGGTCTATTCGTCATATCTTCTTGAGTTGTCAAGCTGTTCATATATTTTGATTCAGAGCCATCTTCTCGAGAGAGGTTGACTATGGATGAGTGCAAACTATCTAGCACTAAGCGGAACTGAGGGATATATTGGCAATTTTCTAAAATGTGGCTGTCATCACATAAAGGACATGTGAATTGCGTTGCCCGCAAACCAACATAGTAGACGCTCGATAGGATACCATCTGTGGATGAGTTCCAGGGTTTTTCATTCCTCGATGAATTGACCACATTCATCGCACAGTGCGTAGGGTATGATAGGAGGAGGGAATATGAATGACAGTCTTTCTAGTGACTTTCATTCCTCCTGCAGGTATAGGATGACACGAGGCTCATCTCCAGATGACTGGGTGGAGGGATACTCTTGATAGGATTGCTCGATGGCATATAGGGCATCTCTATATCATGGGATCTCTAGGAAATTATGGGTATAGTGTCCATAATTGCTGCAGATAGCACATGCGTGTTTTGTACACAATGCTTTACCATGACTTTTCGTTGCAGGTTCCTTTTTGCAGGAACTTGGTGTTGTGACGTGTATTGTAGAGCTAAGGAGAAGTTTTAATTCATGTAGATCTAGGAATATGTGGGTATGGTGGCCTACTATGTCACATATGGCACAATTTCTTGACTCCCATTGCAGGGTGGGATTCTCCACCTTCTTTCCTCTTCCATTGGTTTTCTTAGCCGTAAGCATCGGCTTTAAGATGGGAATTTACTTTGAAGGGATGTTTGTGACAGTCTCCTGAACGACTGGGGCCAGCTCAAGATTGATAGGGATTAACCTTGTAGAGGTGATGTGCATGACTCCCATTGAAGTAGGCGGGACTAGGTACCAAACTAGTATTGCAAATGATAAGTTTGGTAGGACCACCATGGCCATGACCTGCTGTGACACAAAACAAGTTGCGGGGAAGAGGAAAGGAGTTTGGGAGGTGGCATAGGCTGGAGAGGTTGTCGTAGCTAAGGAATCCGTGTCATTACTACTTTTCTCTGTGTCTTAACTATATTCGGTGCTTGAGGAGGACATCATGCACACCAAAGCCCCTGTGACATCAGGTGATGACTCAGGTATAACAGGGGGAGTCTCCTAAGAACGACCCTAGGATGGATGACGGTTTGAACTGGACAGGGCCATGCTCCTGGTAATGTGTAAGTGTCTCGGAAGATGTGTCTACATAGGGTAGAATTACATTGGTATTTTTTAGGGGCCGCTTTTCGTTGTGTGTCAACTAGTCAATTGTAGTGATGTGGTCCTCATGGGCGGAAATCATAGTTTAGAAGACGAAGGAGGCGATGGTTGACATGGCGTACATGTAACTTTGTCCAAGGAGTATATTGTAGTCCAATTGGGTGTCCAAGACATCAATGTCTATAAGGAATATCTTATTGGCTAAGCAGACCAAAACGTTTTGGTAGAGACCGATGGGGGCTGAAGGGTGACCATTGTATGCTCTAAGCATGATTTCTGATGGCTTTAGTTCAAGAGACCCTAACTTTTTCCATATGTTATTTGACATGATGCATTTGGATGTAACCTTTTCAATGATACATTAGTGATTGGAGATGTTTTGGATCGACACTGGTATCTGAAAGGTGACCATCGAAGGAAACCTATGGGTAGCTTTATCTAAATAAAAATCTAATAGGTGCAAATCAATAGGGTCGATGGAACCTAATGCAGAAATTAAGGCTTTCCGCTGCTTTGGACATGATTGTAATACCTCCAAAGTTGAAATAGCAGCAGGAGATTGAGCTAGATCATCCATAATTCTATAGTTATGGACTGCTTTTGAATAGTTTCTTGCCCGCCTAGTTGGTCCCTTTGCGATTTTTAGCAAAGCTTCAATAGGCATATTTGATATGGTAAAAGGTGTTATTGGTGCACTTGTACTAGTCCCTAACACATTGGTGTCTAGTGGGGTATCATAATTTCGGGTCTGTGTTTGAAAAAAAATTCTTCGCTAATCATATAGATTTCGTGGCTATTTTTTTTGGAATCATCGGGAGTTTGATGATGTGTGCTAACTATCCCTTGATGGGGGAAGGGCTCCTACATGACTGTTGTCTGCTGGGAGGATCCCCCTTATCCATGGTTACTCTGTAGCTTCTTCAGCTCAGGGAGGTTGAGATAGTGGCGAGTGTAATGGCTGTACTAACCACAGATCGAACAAGAGTGGTTTGTCCGAAGAATTGGCCTCTTATTCTGCCTTTGGGGGTTGCTTGGCTCTTGGTTTTTATTATGGTTGGAGTTGCCTCCAACCTGAGATTGTGGAGGGCGTTTCTAATTGTTTTCCTCCTATATAGGAATTCCTTTAGGCTTGTTTTTTCCATTTTTATTAACCACATTAGGAGGATAATTTGGATTCTCTTGATTGTACGGATGACGAGGTTGGTTTTGGGAAGGTTGCACAAAGTTAATTTGTGCATTATTCTGCATGTGCGGGTCTTGTGCTGGAGATTGGGCGTATTACAATCCCTATTTTATAAATGGATGTTGGGGGGGAGCTCTTTCGTCAACATGTCTAGCTGCGTAATGGGTCCCCTAAGCCGAAGGATAGGGTCCTCCATTCTGATGGTGGTACGATGACGCCTTACAGGTCAAATTTTGTGGAGGCATGGGATGGCTTTGGTAGATGGGTTGTGGTATGTTTTGGGTAGAATCATACACGTAATTGGGGTATTGAACATTGCTGATTAGGTTATTTTAGGGAAATGAACCAATTAAACCGTCTACAGAGTTCAACACGCCTGGAAATTCTTTGTAAGTTTACAAGCACAGGGCCTTTGGCAAGATATTGTAAATATACCCTCACTGCATATAGATCATCTTGTGTTGTTGGGCCTTACTAATGGAATCCTCTTTGGATATGGGCCTTTGCTATGACACATCCTTTTAAATCTCTATAGTGACAATTATTAGGAACAAGTCTAACAGAACTTGATCATCGAGTTTGGATTTGCACAAATTATGACACCGCTGCCATTCATGGAGATGGTCTGAGATATGGACGATGGGTGTTTTCCTAAAGTGGGTTAGTAATTCCATTCCCAAATCATGGTGGATGGGAAACTCAAAATAGGTCAGGAATGCATTATCGAGGGCACTAAAGGTTCCATGTGTAGCAGAGGGTTGCTCCACATACCATTTCACGGCTATTCGGATTAAGGTGTGTTGAAATAGTCTTAGTTGAATAGTGTCGTCAATGATGTTGTTCGACAAACATCACAGGTGGAAAGTCATTACATGATTTTCAGGGTATTCCGCTTGCTTCCCTTCAAATTTTGGAATGTCCGAAGGGAGCTTTGTGGGCATGGGAGGTCATGTAAGGTTGTGTGCAATGGGGTCATTTGTCAACTTGGTTAAATCTGGCAGATTTAACGAAACTAGAAAAGGTGACTGCGAGTTTGTAGCCATTGTGACTTGTGAAAACACAATGTTCTAGTTAGGAATAGGGTTTGTCTATGATGTACCTTTTTGTTTTTTCACCTGGCTTCCCGAATGGGTAGCACTCCTATGCCTGCTAGGGGTTATGGGAGGAGTGGTGTGTGATGATCCTATGGAGGTGTTCACTAATGTGGCATTGGGAGACTGACTAGGGTTCCCAACAAAATATGCCCCAATAAAGGATGAACCAATAATGGTGGTCGTGCATAAATGGAAAAATACTTGGAACCCCTACCAGTAATGGGGGGAGGTCCAAAAGATGTCTAGATCGATGAGGTCCCGTTGGGTCCATTCTGGCGTCAACTAGGTATGGTTTTGGGAATATTTGAGAGGATATAGATTATAATCAAAGAAAAAATCCAAATGCATACATAAAACAAAGCGGAAATAAAACATAAATTTTCCCTTTAGATTAATCCTATGTGATCAGTCAATCAAAAAATATGGTTTTTTCTTGTTTTCATATGATACTAAAATCATAGAAGACCTAATCGTTCTGACACGGTAAAATGTAAATGGGCCTTGAGAAGATACCTTATGAATGCTAGAACAATGTCCCAAATTAACTGGCAATGCCCCCAGTCAACCGAAGAAAATTCACCAAGGTAAGGATAGAGGATCTAGTGCTGCTTGCACTGTCCCCTATATGGAAATGATGGCCTAATTTTTTCCACTAAGCATCATCATCCCTCGTGAGCATTCGAGTCTTGGGATTCTTGGTAGTCCAAATACCAGTATCGAGTATCAGACGGGTCAAGTAGCCTCGAATGATATCGCACACACTGGGCCTAAGCCTAACCCCCTCTAAATCGAGTCTCTGTTGCGCTTGGGTTTTCTTTGCCATGGGTGGATAGGTGGATTTGAAATTTCCCTAAACATTTGACTTCTATGTTTCAATATGAATACTAACCAAGGTGGATTATTGGATGCCTACCCCCTTGGTCCTAACTTAAACTATAAATTCTTTTGTGGCCCCTGTGGGGAGAATTTAGTGTGTTTGGTTAAGTTAGTTTTAGGTGTCTTTACTTTACTTAGGGTGTGGATGCGTGCGAACAAAAGGTGAAAAAGAACATAGTTTGAATGTGTGGATATGCAATTATCCTTTTCAAAATCCTATATTTAAACTATGTTTTGTTGTTCCTTGCTCAAAAGAAAAACATGTGCGGATATGGGCCGCTTTCAATTTTTCCTAGTTAATATATATGATCAACTATAGGGAGATGGTGAGTTATCAATAGAGAGTGTTCATTTGATTGCCTAGGATCACCCGAGGGTGTAAAGGAAACAAATATTACTTGCTCTTCTACCAAAAATTCAATCCTGGCCCCGAATCCTAGTGCAAAAATTGAACTAAACTAATGAATTTTACACTAGAAAAATGAAAAATATTTTTAGCTAAGCATGCGTGGACTTGGGCCATTTACTTTGGCTAATTATCTAGGTGTTTTTTGGTACCTAAATTCACAAAACATAAATTATTTCGGAATGAGAGTTAATTTTCCTCCTACTTAAACTATTTGTGAACTTTGCGAAAATCAACTTGAAATAAAACTAACACTTAAACTGCTAAAATCAGCTAAAAATAAGCTTTAACAAGTTGCGGGGCACCTCGACCAGTGCTGGCAGATGTATTATGGGCTGCTATTCACTTTTACAAGCAAGGAAAATATGGAAATAGTATAAAAAATACTACTTCTCATTTCTGCGTGCAAAAGGCTAAGACAGGTGCGAAGGTTGCATGCAGGTGACCTCTAAATGCATGCACTAGGGCACGTCTGTCTCTAAAGAAGTGACACAATTTTCCTGCAAAGTAAATTTTTGGGAGCTCTTTAGCTTCAGCCTGTCACTGGGGGTGAATCTTGAAGGGAAGGAGAGAAAGGGGATAGTTCTAGCCCAACTCCTCAACAAAGAAAGAGATCTCTGCAAAAAAAATCACAACCACATAAAATTGGAAATAAAAGTTAGTGGAGTCACCAATCCTATGTTTGTGTGTTTGGTGCACAAATTTACTAAATCACACCTACTTAAGAGGAGTAGTTTTTCCCTCTTAAGTTATTGGTCCCAGGCAGAAAATAGATGGGGTCAAGAAATTTAGTGGAATATTCTAAAACATAAATATACTAGATAGAGAAATAAAATGCATATTCAAACATAAAAAAAACTAAACTAAAACTAAAACAAAAAATACAAAATCTATAAATAGAGTCAAACAACTTCAATAATCCAAACGGTGGTGCTTACATCCCCTCTTATTTGGTGCTGGTAGGAATGAAGGATGAAACTTTTACCCACTTGCCAAGGGGCCCTTACAACTAGGGTTTCTAAGTCCCTATGTAAGGATGTCTTTAGTTCTGACCTAACTTGGCACAAAGTATCCCTCTTGGAAATATTTTCATTGATGGCAAAGGAATTGGCAAAGACAGGAGCAGCACCTAAACTATCCATAAGGAAAAAGAGACAGAGCGGTAGAATTGAACTAGGGGTTTAATACAGTTTGCAAAGGAGATGAAAAAAAGGGAGAGCTGCTAGGAAGAGACAAGAGGATACCTACGGTGCCTGGAGAAGAATGAAATCATTGTTAGGGATATGTGTATTATATGTGATCCCCTGAATCTCTAATGAGTCTCTGCGAATGGAGTTAAGATCATGGTGGTAGGATTCGAATTCCAGGATGAGGCCTTCTTGTAATGAAGATCTGGCTTATTTTGATATTTGCAGTCGTGGAACTATTTGGTTGAATATATAGGGGGCTCTCGAGGAATTCAGTGTATCCATTAAAGAACTTAATGGTGGCAGAGATATGATGTTTTTGAATGTACAAGTAGAAGCGGAACTATGACAGGATAGAAGTCTGAAATGGAGGATTGAAATGTTATATATATCATAGTAGAATTAAGGAATGACATTGAATTGTCACGAGTTAATGATTATAAGGAAGTCCCATCGGAAGAGAACTACATTCGTTCGTTGGTTATTGAAGATCCTTCCAAAGGTAGACCAAAGTTATAGCGCAAACCTAGACTAACCCTTTGGATTCATGAACGGAACCTTGAGTGAAGGGAGTAACCACGAAGGAGGAACAGTGAAGGGGGTTTATGGTTTTTATCGCACTGCTTTCAACGGGCAAGCGGTATTCAAAAGGTGGGGAGCGATTCCATAGAACGGGCGACACGCGTCCCTGTACGATTCTACAAAAACACTTTTTTATTGTGCGCCATCGCGCGTTATAGTTTGACCCAGGACGCCCAGCGATATCGTTGAGCATCGTTGATCTGGAAAGGGGTCATCGGAAGGTCATCATTTGTTGAAGGTGCGCGAAGATTAACTCAGGTATGGCGGGCCATCACACGTTAACGATCGGTATCGGAGGTCGAGCGATATGCATATACGCCGTTGATTTGGAAGCTTGCTAATCTAACGGTGATTGGATGTTGGACTTGCGCGGAGTTTACCTATGGTACCATGCACGTATTTGATTGGTTATTGACTATATTTGTGGGCCCGAGGTCAAAGGTTTACCATATTATTTGGAAGGGTTAAAATGCGAAGGGTTAACTTTAATCCTAAATTTCTGGTCAAAATTGTAAATATATTTATTTGTCAATTTCTTTAAATTGATAAATAAAAATTAAAAAGAGATCAAAAACCCCGTGGGGTAAACTAAAAGAAATACTGTCAGAGGAATACCATTAGTGGTTTGTGGTTTTGACTCATGGTTTTAATAAAGGGAAAACTATATAAGGAGAAGAAAAATAAAGAACAAGGGGTGCATTTTGTAAGGGTGGTGAATAAATTTTCTCAAAAGAATATATGTATGGGCGAGCTCTGTTCTTAAATAATAAATCTGAGACGACGATGCACCCATGAAGATGACAATCTGACGATGATGAATCTCTGGTTTGAATGACGGACGATATCATGAAAAACTGGTGTAAGTATACAGAAAATATCTGTTGACCGGCAAGGTATGTCATATGGAAACTGGTGGATCCAGTATGAAAATTGATGAAACAAGGTCCGCAGTAGTGTTGAGGGTTGAAGCCTTTAGAAAGGGGGTTGTAGCTCCCTTCCAGTGGTAGCTGGTAAACAAGAGAAGGTTGTAGCCTTCTGCAGGTCAGTGCCTGCGTGCTGGTATAAGTCTGCACCAACATATATTGTAAGAAGTTTTCTCTATAATAAATATTGAAGACTGAGATTACAGCAGCGATGGTTTTCTCCCAAATTGGGTTTCCACCTTAAATCCTGGTGTTCATATGTGTTGTGTATGTTTGATGGTTTTTTCTGTTATTTTTGTTCATGCTTTCATGCTTAAAGCTTATCTGATGCAATGCTCTAAGTAAAGACATATATCCGGACATACATGTTGGATGCAGTACTGTAACATAAGGTTTTAAGATAAAGAAAAGAAAAATTGTTTAGCCCTAAATACTGATTCACCCCCCCCCTCTCAGTATTTTTCCCAACAATTGGTATCAGAGGAGGTCCTTCTGAAAAAGATTAGCCGCTAGAAGGAAGATCAAGCAAGATGAGCAATCAAGATGGAACAACATCTATCAGGCCTCCGCTCTTTAATAGAAACAATCTAATCTTATGGAAAACAAGGATGATATCCTATCTTTAGTCTCTGGGAGCAGAGGTATGGGCAATTGTTGAACAAGGATATCAATACCCAGATGCAGTACCAACAGATCTGACGGAAAGAAAGAATTATGAAACGAATGCAAAGGCGGTCAATGCTCTATTCGGAAGTCTAACTGAATCAGAATTTTTCAAAGTCATGCAGCTGAATATAGCCAAGACAATATGGGACAAAATCATTCTAAGTTATGAAGGTGATGCAAAGGTAAAAAGTGCTAAACTCCAAACTCTCAGAATTCAATATGAGAATCTAAAAATGGATAATGAGGAGAGCATTGCCAGTTTCTTTTTACGTCTTGACGATATTGTAAATCATATGAGAAATATGGGAGAAACAATAACCGAATCTACTTTGGTTGAGAAAGCATTAAGATCACTAACGACAAAATTTGAGTCAAAAGTTTCTACCCTTGAAGAAAAGCAGGATCTTCAAAATATTACTGTGGTGCAACTTCATGGCATACTAATTGCATATGAAATGAGAAGAGGAGGACCATCTGAAGTCAAAGAAGCAGTCTTTAGAACTTCTACAAAAGGGAAGGAAGTACAAAAAACAGAAGGATCAGGATATATCTCAGAAGAAGATGAGATAAACTTTAAAGAAATCAACTGGTACTGTGATCGTTCGTGAGGTAAGCTTCGTCGTTTTGATTGTGGAAGAGTTGGTCATTATGTTGCTAAGTGTCCTTATAAGGAAACACATAAAAAGGGGAAGGAAGTAACAAAAAGGAATAAGAATCGTTTTAGCACTAGAAAGAGTTACTATACTCATGAAGATAGTCATGGGTTATCTGATAGTGAGGAAGAATGTGAACAAGATCTTAGACTACTCATGGCATTTGAAAAAGAATCTAGAGAAGAAAAAGATACTTTTGTGGATGCTCTAGAAGACAGTGATTTTCTTGATGAAAACAATAAACTCAAAATTTTCTTTAGAAGAAAGTAAATAAACTATAGAAATCAAAAAATGAGCTGAAGAAAAGGAGAAACACAATGAGAAATTGAGTGTAGAAGTAGTAAGTCTAAAGAAAGCAACTTGAGAAAGCTGTGGAAAAATCAATCTTAGATTTGCTAAAGGATCTCGAAACATTTGATGATATTATCAAGGTACAATGTTCTCCTTATATAAGACAAGCCTCCTGATATATTGGAGAATCTTCTCGTGCTTCAGCACCAAATTACCTAAAAGCCTGTGCTGTATTGATCTTACAACATTAACGCCACCGCCATGGAACAAAGAATCTTTACGATGGTGCTATTATTCATTCCACCAAAACAACACTAACAAGAAGAAACGTTCGAAAACAACACTTTACAAATAAATTTATAGAAGATTTTATGATCACAGAAATTTCTTCTTCAATGGACAATGTTTCTCATGTCACAATTTTGGTCATAAAGCTGTTCAATGTGTTTCATATAAAACCATCATGACAAGAGAAGCAAGAAAGAAAAGGACTGATATTGAAACAAAGAAGAATACTTATAACAAATTTTCTCCTCTTCAAAATGAAGTTGAATGTGCCTATTGCAATAACTTTGGCCATGAAGAATCTGAATGCAGGAGAAAAGTTTAGCCAAAAGAACATATTCCTTCAAGCTCCAAAGTATGGAAAAAGAAGGAACTAGAGGTTGAAAATTGTGGCATAGCATTATTTGCAGAAGATGAAGAAAACCAATGGTACATTGATAGTGGATGTTCAAGACACATGACAGGTGATAAATACAAACTTCTTGCATATAGTGCTCTAGAAAAAGAAAAAAATGTCACATTTGGAAATGATACTCCTGCGATCATTAAGGGAAAAGGGTCTTTTTTTCTAAAAGAAAAGGTGAAAGCTAATGAATTCATGTATGTGGATGGATTAAAGCATAACTTGTTAAGTGTAAGTCGTGATCAAGGAGTTTAAAAGATGTCTTGGGTTCAAAAAGGAGAATGTGTGGTACGTGATCTTGATACAGGTAAAACAATTATAAAAGGAAACAAAACTCCAAGCAATCTGTATGTATTGAAGAACTGCAAATAACAATGTTACTTGAGTAAATCTTCAGAAAACTGGCTATGGAATAGAAGGTTGGGGCATCTGAGCTTCTCTCAAATCAACAAATCAAGAAGACTTAAAGTTGTTCGTGATATTCCCAATATTACTCTACCTAAAAGTATCATATGCAAATCTTGCCAATTCGGTAAGCAGACCAGAGTGCAATTTAATGCCAAGGAAGGATCATCAAGTAAGCCTCTTGAACTCATTCATACTGACATATGTGGACCTATGAAGAAAAGGTCACGACGTGGTGAACAATACTATATCTTATCTATTGATGATTTCTCTAGAATGTGTTGGATTGGGTTGCTTAAACACAAAGATGAAGCATTTGAGAAATTTCAGATCTTCAAAGCACTAGTTGAAAATGAATTAGATCTAAAAATCAAGTGTCTCAAATCTGATCGAGGAGGAGAATATACATCCAATGAATTCCTTGAATTTTGTGAACAACATGGCATAAAAAGGCAGTTCTATGTAGTTGGCACTCCACAACAGAATGGCGTTGCAGAAAGAATGAATAGAATAGTTCAACAAATGGCTAGAGCTATGCTTGATGATTCCGGAACACCTGACACATTTTGGGGAGAAGTAGCACATACAGCAGTGAACATTCTCAACAAAGCACATGTTCGTGTAAATAGTGATAAAACTCCATATGAACTATGGTATGGTAATCCTCCCACTATAAAGCATTTTAGAATTTTTAAGAGAAATGCTTTATCAAGAATTAACATTGAAAACTTGCAAGCTTGAACCCAAAGTGTATGAAGGAATATTTCTTGGTTACTCCTCTAGGAGTAGGGCATATAAATGTTACAATAAAAGACTTCGGAAGATTGTTGAATGTATTGATGTTGTTATTGATGAGTCTCCTGCAGCTCCAAAAGAAGAAAATCAAACAACAAATGAAGATTATGATGACACATATCCTTCTACATCAAATAGTAATGATACAAACAATGAACCTAGTGAAGAACTCGAAGAGGATTTGTCTAAAAAGGCTCCATCTAGATTTTTTCAAAAGAATCATCCAGAATCTCAAATTTTGGGAGAAAAGGGATCAAGTGTACAAACAAGAAGGACTCTTGTGGGATCTTCTAGCAACCTGGAATTTATGTCCACTATTGAACCTCACAGTGTCAGTCAAGCTAGCAAAGATGAATGTTGGATTCAAGCCATGAATGAAGAGCTTGATCAAATTGAAAAGAATCACACTTGGGAATTAGTACCAAGACCTTATGACAAAAATGTCAAATATGAACTAAATGGATATTCAAAAACAAGTTAAATGAGAATGTAGATGTTATAAGAAATGAAGCTAGACTTGTGTTCAAAGGGTATGCTCAACAAGAAGGTATAGACTTTGAAGAAACCTTTGCTCCTATAGCCAGACTTGAAGCCATAAGAATGTTTCTTGCCTTTTCAAGCTTCCAACAAATCAAAGTCTATCAAATGGATGTTAAATCTGCTTTTCTTAATGGTGATCTAGAAGAAGAAGTCTATATAGAACAACCAGAAGGATTCATATTGGGAAATGTTGAAAAACTTGTTTGTAGACTTAAAAAGGCTCTATATGGTCTCAAACAAGCTCCAAGGGTATGGTACTATCGTCTTGAAAAATATCTTCATCAACAAGGATTTTCAAAAGGGTCTGCTGATAGCAACTTATACACAAAAACTGAAAATGACAAACTATTGATTGTGGTTGT
The DNA here is from genome assembly GCA_034641835.2 of Pinus albicaulis. Taxonomy (NCBI): domain Eukaryota; kingdom Viridiplantae; phylum Streptophyta; class Pinopsida; order Pinales; family Pinaceae; genus Pinus; species Pinus albicaulis. Next base: position 1,388,348,398 of record CM076578.1, on the reverse strand, counting down.
ATATGTTGATGATATCAGTTTTGGAAGTAACAAAGAGTCTATGAGTCAGAAATTTGCTTCTGATATGCAAAAAGAATTTGAAATGTCTTTGCTTGGGGAACTAACATTCTTTCTTGGCTTGCAAGTACAACAAGCAACAGATGGCATATTCTTATCACAAGAAAAATACCTCAAGAAAATCCTGAAGAAGTATGGCATGGAAGAATGCAAACCTGTAAGTACACCAATGATAACTGGATGTAACTGGGCCAATGATGATTCCATGTGAATCATCTCAATAGATCTATGATAGGAAGTCTATCAGATCTCACCTGGACAATTTCAAACATTACAGTATGCAAGCTTGGATTGTTGACTATTCCAATCTAATCCAAAGAGTCTCATCTTCGCCATGAAAAGAATATTCAAATATCTACAAGGAACTCAAGACTTTGGACTATGGTATCCAAAGAATGCTGATCTTACTCTTCATGCATACACTGATGCAGATTGGGCTGGAAGTGTTGATGGTCGAAAAAGCACTAGTGGTGGTGCATTCTATATGGGGCCCTGGTTAGTGTCTTGGATCAGCAAGAAGAAAAGCTCCATTTCCTTATCTACAGCAGAAGCAGAATATGTGGCAGCAGCATCATGTTGCACTCAACTTCTCTGGATGATGCAAACCCTACAAGACTTTCAAATCAAATTTTCATCCCCTATCTCCATTATGTGTGATAATACAAGTGCCATCAGTATCTCAAATAATCTTGTTATGCATTCCAAGACCAAGAACATTCCCATCAAATATCACTTCTTACGTGAACAAGTGCTTGAAGAAAAGGTGAAATTGGAGTATGTTTCCTCCAAAGAACAATTTGCTGATATATTTACCAAACCTCTACCTAGGGAAGCGTTCAAATATCTCAGACAGAAAGTAGGAGTAGTCTCTGCCATGCAGAGGATCAAATATACTTAAATACAGAAGATTAAATTGGTTGTGAAGTTCTTTGAATGCATAGGCTCAGGAGGAGCATTGGTCATATGAAAAGGATGAATTATTGGTCATATTATGTTTGAAGATGCAGCATGATCTCAGGGGGAGCATGGCATTATCGGTTCAAAGGATATTGATCAAAATATTTGCCATTGATGTCAAAGTGGGAGGAATAGAGACAAGAGGGCTTCTGTAAGGACATCAGAGGAAGAGTATTGCCATCAATGCCAAAGGGGGAGATTGTTGGAAATATTTTCATTGATGGCAAAGAAATTGGCAAAGACAGGAGCAACACCTAAACTATCCATAAGGCAAAAGAGATAGAGCAGTAGAATTCAATTAGGGGTTTAATACAGTTTGCAAAGGAGACGACAAAAAGGGAGAGCTACTAGGAAGAGACATGAGGATACCTACGGTGCCCGGAGAAGAATGAAATCATTGTTAGGGATATGTGTATTATATGTGATCCCCTGAATCTCTAATGAGTCTCTGCGAATGGAGTTAAAAGTGAAACCCTGTTGAAGAATCATGGTGGTAGGATTCGAATTCCAGGATGAGACCTTCTTGTAATGAAGATCTGGCTTAGTTGGATATTTTCAGTCATGGAACTATTTGGTTGAATATATAGGGGGCTCTCGAGGCATTCAGTGTATCCATTGAAGAACTTAATGGTGGTAGAGATATGATGTTTTTGAATGTACAAGTAGAAGCGGAACTGTGACAGGATAGAACTCCAAAATGGAAGGTTGACATGTTATATATATCATAGCAGAATTAAGGAATGACATTGAATTGTCATGAGTTAATGATTGTAAGGAAGTCCCGTCGGAAGAGAACTACATTTTTTCATTGGTTATTGAAGATCCTGCCAAAGGTAGATCAGAGTTATAGCGCAAACCCAGACTAACCCTTTGGAATCTTGAACGAAACCTTGAGTGAAGGGCGGAACCATGAAGGAGGAACAGTGAAGGCAGTTTATGGTTTTTATCGCACCGCTTTCAATAAGAAAGCGGTATCAAAAGGTGGGGATCGATTCCATAGAACGGGCGACACACGTCCCTGTACGATTCTACAAAACCACTTTTTACTATGCGCCATCGCGCGTTATAGTTCGACCCAGGACGCCCAACGATATCGTTGAGCGCCGTTGATCTGGGAAGGGGTCATCGAATGGACGGAATTTGTTGAAGGTGCACGAAGATTAACACAGGTACGGTGGGCCATCGCACGTTAACGATCGGTATCGGAGGTCGAGCGATATGCATATACGCCGTTGATCTGGAAGCTTGCTAATCTAACAGTGATTGGACGCTGGACTTGCGCGGAGTTTACCTATGGTACCATGCGCGTATTTGATTGGTTATTGACTATATTTGTGGGCCCGGGGTCAAAGGTTTACCATATTATTTGGAAGAGTTAAAATGCGAAGGGTTAACTTTAATCCTAAAGTTCTGGTCAAAATTGTAAATATATTTATTTATCAATTTCTTTAAATTGATAAATAAAAATTAAAAAGAGATCAAAAGCCCCATGGGGTAAACTAAAAGGAATACTGTTAGAAGAATACCATTATTGGTTTGTGGTTTTGACTCATGGTTTTAATAAAGGAAAAACTATATAAGGAGAAGAAAAATAAAGAACAAGGTGTGCGTTGTAAGTGTCATGAATAAATTTTTCTCAAAAGAATATTTGTATGGGCGAGCTCTATTCTTAACTGATAAATCTGCAACTATGATGCACCCATGAGGATGACGATCTGACGATGATGAATCTCTAGTTTGAATGACGGACGATATCATGGAAAACTGGTGTTAGTATACAGAAAATATCTGGTGACCGGCAAGGTATGTCATATGGAAATTGGTGGATCCAGTATGAAAATTGATGAAACGAGGTCTTCAGTAGTGCTGAAGGTCAAAGCCTTCAGAAAGGGGGTTGTAGTCTTTCCAAGTCTAAGTCAAACGAGAGAAGGTTGTAGCCTTCTGCAGGTGGGTGCCTGCGTGCTGGTATAAGTCTGCACCAACATATATTGTAAGATGTTTTATCTATAATAAATATTGAAGACTGAGATTACAACTGCGGTGGTTTTCTCCCAAATTGGGTTTCCACCTTAAATCCTGATGTTCATATGTGTTGTGTATTTTTGATGGTTTGTTCTGTTATTTATGTTCATGCTTTCATGCTTAAAGCTTATCTGATGCAATTCTCTAAGTAAAGACATATATCTAGACATACATGTTGGATGTAGTACTGTAACATAAGGTTTTAAGAGAAAGAAAAGAAAAATTGTTCAAACTCAACACGATTCACCCCCCTAAAGATTTATCCAACATCTCTACTATAGTGGACAAGAGTTTCTAGATAGCCAACAACTAAGTCCCCTGTATCTATGCTCTGGATCACACACTACTGGTATTTCTTGGGGCAATTTTGGGTAGCATAACAATGTGTTCTCCAATTTTTCATCTCTTGGTGACCTTTTATATGAGAATTCTAACTCTCCTTCCCTCTCTTGTTACATAGTGGATGGTGACCCAAGAGAGGAGGGTGATTCCATTGTGTGCCACATTTATTCCATTGTGTGCTCCCTTGAGGTCCTAAGGAGGCCTCAAGTGTGGGATCAATGTCCTGGAGTGTGCCTTGTGGTCTTGGAAAGTGACTTCCACCACTCTCAAGTTCATGTGGATTTTTGAGGAAAAGCTACGCAAAGGCACACTTATCGAAGAATTATGCGCGCAAAGGTGCATTTTACTGGTTCCTTTAATGCGGAATTTGATTAAACTATTAGACCTTAGAGATTTTTAAATACTTCAGATTCTCTATTGTCACTCGGCCCTGTAAATCCTTTTTCCTGACATTAAATAATGTCATCTTTTCTTGTTACATTTTCCAGTGATAACAGGTATAAATAAAACAACTCATCATTGGGTGAGAGCTTGTGCATTTGAGTTGAATGGCATGTATACATCAATGCATTTGAATGTATTGTTTTTGGGATAGTACGATATTCTCTTGGGTATGGCTTGGTTATATCTTCATACGAATAAAGTGTATTTTTATGAAAAATCTATTGTGTTTTTGGGTGACAATGGGGAGTAGAGAATCTTACAAGGTAAGAGGAAAGCACATCAGTGAGAATTGTTACAACTATGTTGTCCAAGTGCAGTCATAGGAATGGGTGTGTGTTGTTTGCAATGCTTATTTCTAGTGACAAAGGTAACAGAGTTGAGGATGAAAATGTTTTGAGAAAGTACCTAGTTCTACAACAATTTTAGGATATATTTGCTGTAGAGATTTCATAATTTCCACCTCATAGGGATGCATAATGTTTTACTGAGTTGGTACCAAGGGCAGTGCTAGCATCAAAAGCACCATACATGATGAGAAATCTAAAGTTGGTAGAGTTGAAGTTGAAGTTAAAGGAAATGCTTAAAAAGGGATACATTAGGTCAAGTGTATCATCTTGGGGTGAGCTGATATTGTTTGTGCAGATGAAGGATGGTACTCTCAGATAGTGCATTGACTACAGGAAGTTCAACAGTGTGAACATCAAGAACAGGTAGTCAATTTTTTGGATTTATGACTTGCTTGATCATTTGAATGGATAAATTGTGTTCGCAAAGTTTTATCTAAGGTATAGATATCATCAGCTACGCATTAATGAAGATGACATTTACAAGACAACTTTCTGAACCAAGCATGAGCATTATGAGCTTTTTGTAGTTCCATTTTGTTTGAATAATGCTCCATCTACCTTTATGTGTTTGATGAATATTGTGTTGTTTCCTTATCTAGACAAGTTTTTTATTGCGTTTATTCATGATATATTGCTATATTCTAAAAATGAAGAAGAAAATACCAAACACTTAGTAGTAGTGTTGAGATTGTTGAGAGAGCATAAGTTTTATGCTAAGCTCAAGAAGTGTAATTTATTTCAGAAAAAGGTACATTACTTGGGACATATTTTTTCCAAGGAAGGCATAATAGTGGATGCAGAAAAGATAAGAGCTATCATGGAGTGGGAAACTCCTATAAATGTGGATGAGGTGAGGTCCTTCATGGGGTTGGCAGGTTATTATAGAAGGTTCATCAAAAAATTCTCACTAATTTCTTATCCCATTACATCATTGCAAAGGAAATTTTAGAATTTTTAATGGACAGAGGAATTTTTGGCTACTTTTGAGTAGTTGAAGAAGTTTTTGACACATGCTCCAATGTTGAAGATCGCAGATCCATAAAAAGATTTTGTGGTACATACATATGATTTCAATATGGGGCCTGATGGAGTCCTTATGCAGGAAGGATAGGTTGTATGTTATGAGTCATAGAAACTAAATAAGAATGAACATAACTATGTGAAACATGATCTTGAGCTAGAATAAATCATCCATGCACTAAATATGTGGAGGCACTAGCTTCCTGGAAGGTGATTTGTACTAATGAGTGATCATAGTGGGTTGAGATAATTGTTTCAACAACTGAATTTGAATTTCAGGAAAGCTATATGGTTGGCCATGATTAGTGAGTTTAAATTCAAGATGAGGTACATGAAGGGAAAGGAGAACATGGTTGTAGATGCTCTTAGCAGATGGATATATGTGAGTCAAATACCATCTATGAGATCGTACGGGACATATTTACAGGATCATATTTTAAAGGAAGGTCAACAAGATGGAAGGTATACAGAGCTTATGCACAGGTTACAACAAAGTATAGATATAGGTATAGATACAATTAGCTATACATGTACACATACAGGTGTAGGTGTAGGTGCATAGGATGTGGACTATTGTATTAGAGAAAATGTATTGGTTAGGTTTATAGATAGAATATATGTGCCAAAAAATAGTGAGCTCAAGAAACTAATCTTGAGGGAGTTTCATGCGAAACCATATTCAGGTCACCTAGGATATCATAAGACATTGGCTAAAGTAAATAACTTTTATTATTGGTCAAATCTGAAGAAGGATGTGGCATAGTTGTGGCTAAATGTTTGGATTATTAGTAGGTAAAGATAGAGTGTAGGAATCTAGGTGGAATGCTACAATCGATTGTGATTCTAGAGTGGAAATGGGAGGTTATTTGTATTGATTTCATTATATGATTTCTGAAGACATCTAGACACCATGATTCCATCATGGTTGTTATGGACAAGTTGACAAAGGTTTCACACTTAATTCCAGTGAAGACTACATATTCATATAGTGATGTGGCATAGGTTTACTCAGAGATGTTCTTATATTTCATGGTTTTCCAAAGGAGATTGTTCCACATATGAATGCAAATTTCACTTCCAAGTTTTGGAAGGCATTTTTTGGAGGTTTGGGGACAGAGCTGGTCTTCAGTACAACTTATCATCCGCACACATATGGACAGAAAGAGAGGGTCAAAAGGATATTGGAGGACATGTTGAGCATGTATGTGATGCATCGAAAATGAAAGTGGGAAGATTATCTTCCATTGGTAGAGTTCGATTACAATAATTGATATGATGAATATTTGAAGTTGAGTCCGTTTGAGGAATTGTATGGGTGAAGTTGCAAAACTCCCATCAGTTGGAGTGATTAATTTAATAGGGTGTTGATTGGACCGGACATGTTGGTATAAATGGAACAAGAAATTCAGGTAATCAAGAAAAATCTTAAAGCATCACATGATATCAAGAAAATTTATGCATATTGGAACTGGTTGTTTAAGGAGTTCCAGGTTGGGGAACATGTGTACTTGCGCATCAAGCCAAAGAAGATATCCTTGTAGATTTGATCATGTACTAAGATGGAAACTTGGTTTTCTGGACCTTTCAAGATTCTTGAGAGGATTTGGCCAATAGCCAATCAAATTACATTGGATCCGACAGTGAAAGTCCATGATATTTTCCATTTTCCATTGCTTAATATGTATGTTAAAGATGTTGATTGTGTGATTAAATGGTTTTTATTGGAGGTGGAGATAAATAGTGAATTCCAGCCAGAAACTCACTGTATATTGTATACAAAGGTTCTCATGCTTCAGAACTGATAAATCGAGTAGGTTAAATTGAATTAGAAGTGCTTTGGGCCGAATGAAGCCACATGGGAGATGGGGGATCAGATGCAGGCTATGTATCCTTCATTGTTTACCGGTTGAGGAAAATAAATTTTGGCATGTGTTTTGGTATATACTCTTTTTATATACTTGGTATGATGTTTTGGTATATGTACATATGTATATGGATTTTAATACTACCATGCGCTATGCTATAAATCCCCAATAAGCGGTATGGATGTTATGTTTTTTTTCTTTACAGCAGGGTGGTAATTGTAAATATTGCATCAAGTTAAGTTATAAATCTCCATGGGAAATATGTTTTTCTTTCAACAGTCTTGTTTGTGGTAGGTTTCATTGAACACTGAGGATGGTGTTCCCCCAAGGGGAAGGGTTCTGTAACAACCATGGTGAAAATCCCATGTAATAAAAACTAAAAAAGGAAAAATAATAAGCACAGTTAGGGGACACTTATTCCAAGTTGAATGCTGGGAGAAAAAATCATAGTGTGTGTTATTGCCCAAATCCACCTTAGGCTGAAGGAAGGCAGGATTCAGGGTAACACCAAACCACGCTCAGTCTGGTAGCTAGCCCTACCAGAACAGGAGAGGGCTCTCTCCGGGTCAATCTCAGGAAAAATGTATCAATAGGGATTGAGATGACTGAAATGAGTGCTAATTTTAGGCTAGGTATATTAATCAAGGAGTTTGAAATGATTTTTTAAGGGTTTTATGTTGGAAAAAGGGAAAGGCAATTTTTGGGCTTGGGGATGAGGCCAAATTCTTGCAGAGTTCAATTTGGGGTAGGGAAGGCAATGGCTTTGATGTCTTAGATTCAATGAATGGATAGAAAATACTGCTGAGGAGATGAAGAGGGAAAAAGGGTGCAATGATCCTCTTCAAACTAATGAAAACATATAAAACTAAACAAAATTTTAAGGCAGAGCAGTAGAAAACTAATGAATTCTACCTTAGTTACTCATTTATTTAATTTCAAAAGCAAAGAGAAGGGAAATGGCATACATAAAAATTAATGAAACTTACAGATACATGGAGAAAAACATCATCAGAACTCAGAGCCACAAGGATCCCAACAAGTGCTGCAAAACCCTGGTCTTTCCTTTGCCAAAAATGCAGAAGTGTATGTACAATGAAGTGCCAAACTTTTCCCAAGAGTCCAACAAGTCCAACCCCTGAAAATGATTGAAGAAATACATGATATAGACAAGACTAACCCCTTCCCATGCCTCTAGGGGTCGATCTCATCCTTCGAGGAGCTATTTCAACCAATTCTAAACATGGAACTGAAATTTAGGTAGCCAAACAACTTGCCTCTACATGCTAGGAAACTGATCCATTCATTTAATTTTCACTTTTTACTGAATGAATCCTCTAGAAAAAGTAAAAATATGCCCAAATTACATCATAATCATCAAATTACATCAATATAGATCAATAGTTACATCAAGAAGTGAAACTAGTCAAACTGGTCGAATTTCTGAGCTGAAAAAGTAAAAATTGGACCAAAATCCTCTATGCGCCGCGCCAGAAAACTCAATGCATCACGCCACTTTAGAGGTTATTTTGAGGCACTTCCTGAAGTCCAAATGGAGCTCATGATAGGTCGTTGGAAATCCTTGTCTGTCTGCTATCCAACCCAAGTGGAATTTTTCAATTTGAAGCTCATTTTCCCCTCCAAAAATGCAATCTCCCGAGACTAGTTCCTGTTGGTGCAAAAGGTGGCAGAACGGCCATTTTCAAGGTGTTTTTGACCCTTTAAACCATGAAGAACTTGATGAAATCTCTCAGCCATTCTTGAGCATGCAGTTTTAGTGGTTGAATCATTTTCTTAGTCATATTACATGTCGGCGTTCGTCTCCATGGTGTTTGCAAGGTATATGCTGATAGATATGTGGTGAAAACAAGAGTTTGGTTTGTTTGAAAATGGTGAATTGGTGTTTGTCTTTAAATACAAAATGTGCCAAATATGTACCAAGTAGGAAATGAGGGACTTTGGTAATTATAAACAGTGGGTATAATGGACTGTCCAGTGAAATTTGAGTGGAAGGACAGTCACTTGACTACTTGGGGGATTTCGGAATTTGGGGATTTATAAATGATATGAAAGGGGGAGGGCTAGTAGGGTTTAGTGATAGGGAAAATGGGTGCAAGGGATATGATTGGTTTTGGGATATAGGGAATAGGAGAGGGGATTATGACAACAGGGTGACAGTGATAAGGAATATGTTTTGAAGTTCTTGGCACAAAAATCACACCATTTAAAATTCGAATACAAACCCTAAGAGCATCTTGACATTTTGAGAGGGTTTATGATTTTGGAATTTAAATTATTATGCTTTCCATTTCAAACCAAACCAACACAACCTAAAATCGATGGTCAAGAATTTTGAAACTTACTGGAGCAGAAGAAATGAAATTGTTTTGGTTTTTATTGAAGCTGTGATGAATTTTTGTCTTGGAGGCTTTGTGCGCCGCGCACCAGCCCAATGCACCGCACAGGCTAGATGCACTGCGCCAGTGTAATTTTACACTGGGAAGAGTGGCTCTATGCGCCGCACAGGCCATGTGCGCTGCGCACCAGCCCAACGCGCCGCACAACAATTTCACCAACAACTCGGCCTCGAAATCACTAATTTTGCTTTTTTTATTATTTCTCTTGGTTCTTTGATGAATTAAGTGTGTAAATGGATTATTGAAGCACAAGAGTATCTCCTATGGCATGGACTTTGATTCTTCTTTTGAAACAACCTGATTTTTCCATTTTGCAAACTTTGGCACTTTTCACTTAACTCTGTTTTGGGCTCCCACTTGATTCTTTGACTGAATGACGAATCTCCTTGTCTGTTCTACAGGGATGATTGGCATGGAAATTCGGAAAAGGATGACCAGGGCTGTGCCTGGACATCTTCAACTGAAAAACCTTGAAAATATACATGGCAATTTATTACAAAGAACAAAATGACGATTTTCTTCAAAACATAGTTTTGAAGAAAAGTCATGATCAAGCATATTGATGATGAAAATTTCCAAATGAAAAATGATTTTGAATCTCCTTTTGGCCTGCTGGGATTATTGGACACTTTGAAGACTAAATTTATGAAGCCATAGACCTAAAAAGACCTAAGAACCCTAAAATTACTCTTAGCCGACCAAGAGACAAAGCAGGACTATGAATGGCTTTTAAAATTGATTTTAATGAACTTCGATAAACAGACCTAAGCCAGCAGGATAAGGCATGAGGGGTATGACTGAGAAGGACCTTCCATCAGATAATGGCATGCCCCTAACGGAATGCAGATAAATGGACTAAATGGGACACCTAAAAATGAAATGCAACAAAGAGTTTTGATCTCTGACAGAGGTATGACTATACCGACTCTAATAGTGTGGGTAATAATTTTAGTTATTATGGCTAAGGAAATTTTCAAATCCAATGGAAAAAAATTTTGAAACGAAAAATGGCATTAATTGACATTTTATTTATAAAAATAATGGAAATTAGGAGAAAAGGAAGGTGAAAGTTCACAGGTTTCATGTGAGGAAAAAAATGAAGGAGAATAATGGAAAATGAGGAAAATAGAGGCCTAATTGATAAAAAAGATTTTGAGGATCAGTTGGTACCTTCTGTAAGTTTAGTTTTGGATTTCTCTCTCTATTATCTCTCTCTCTCTCACTCTTAGACACTTAGTGTTTTCTTGGAGAATTTCAGCATTGGATCAAGAAAGGCAAAGAAGGCCAACAGGAAGTAAATATTAAGTAAGGAAGAATAGGATAAAGAAGCTACAATGGGTTTACTTGTAGTTATCGATTTGCATCTGTTATTTCCTTGCTAGATTTGTCATGCATGGTTATGCATGTGTGTTCTTGGTTGTTTTTCTATCATTAGCATGGGTTTTTCCTTGTGTGATAGTGTTCTTCATCCTTTCCTTTCCATTTCTAGATATCAATGGTGTGATTGGATTCTCATGTTTTGGCTGAGTTGGATTACTGGATGGATTTGAATTTGAGTGGGGTTGATATTTGAATGAAAGAACACATGGCCTAGTAACCCCTGAACTAGATTATGGGTTGTGGTAAATCCAGATTTTTTTTTCCTCCATGGGCCTAGGAATCTATGTTCGGTGAATGGAGTTCTATAGCGTAAATCCTAGAGGTGGGTGCTCTCCATCATGCCTAGGAATCCTTATATGGGATATATGGTAAATCCCGGAGAGTGGGGTCTTAGTAAGGGCCTATTTAACTAGTGTGGATTGCGTCAAATCCTAGAGACTAGGGGATAGGAAACATTCCTCATAGTGTAGCTAGAGAAATCCACTAACATCCATGCTTTTTTTGGTCTATTGATCTAGTGGAGATCATGATAAATCCTTTAATTACATGTTCATTGTTTTGGCATAGTTATTCAGTGTGGATTACAGTAAATCCTGATTTTTGTTAATGAGGGTGAGGTGGTTTAGCCTTGGGATTCCCTCTTTGGTTCTTTTGGTTTGAGTGCCACATTCATGCTTCGAATATGGCATGGGGATGATTGGTTGAAGAGATATTTGGCTCTACTAATCTATGGTTGGGTGGAAAATGGTAGTCCCATACCATGTTGACTCTTGCATTAATTAATAAGAGGTTCTTTCCTTGGTATATTATGTGTAAATGTACTGGTTTTTATGTATATTCCATGATTGATGTATCCTTCGTATTTATGTTTCTATTATGTTGGTTATAAGCATGTATTATGACAGTGATGATGTATGGATCTCATCATTTTTTGATTTGTAAATGAATGAACAATGTATCTATGACCCAGTAGATGATAATGCAACTAATGATATAAGTGAACAATTATTCTTAGTGATTCTTAGATAAGTATGAGACCCTTATGCCCATATTGATTATTTAAACCTGTAGATTAGATATTTGTGAAATGTTTGAAGAAATTCCTGTCATGGATAGTAGGGGTCTAGTTAAGTCCTTGTTAAATTAACTTCATTTGTATCATTATTCTTTTGTTATCATTTAGTTTTGGAAGTGTCATGGAGTTATTGGTAGGGACCTAAGTTCTAAGCCTGAAAAAGTGGCACATAAATCAAGGTCACAGGCCCTGAACTACTGGGAAAAGTCCCTAGTTGCATGAATATCCATGTTGCGCATGCAACTAGAAGTATCCATTCGCACTCTTTTCCATGTCAAGGGAGTGATTGGGGGATTGATGCATGAAAATGTTAATTTGATTCGGGGGCTAGCCTTCTATAAGGTTGGGATGGCTCCTAGATGTCCTGTAGCAGGTGCAAAAGGTATATGTAGTTGTGTGGTGTTGGTTCTAGTTCCTTAAGGTGACCTAGAAGGTTGAAGTAGATCATAGTAGCCTCTCATCACATGTTTACCCTAGTTGGATGATTACTTGGATATATATGGGAGGAGGGTGTTACAGGTTCTATTTCTGACTTCAATGTACCATTGGAAATGTCTCTCCAATCTCTATCCATACATTGTATTTCCACAAATATGTAAGTTTATTGTCTAAGGAAAAAATAGGTTAGAATATAAGGCTCCATAGAAGCACTTTTCCATTAATCTAATTGCAACCACTTGAGTTGTTCCACATCTTTGATATGATTGTCAGTGCATGATGACAAGAATTTCTGAAAATCTCCATGATACTGTATATGACATAAATGACATCATTTAATATCTTTGATAACATGTCCTTTGACATCAATGACAACACTTTCTAACAATATATCCATTGTCATTTATGAAAATGCCAAAATAATTACTACTAAATAAGTGAGTTTCATTTATGGAACTTAAGTTGATTTGAGAGCTACCATGTTTGGTCTCATCATTTCACCTCATGTCTCTCCATTCTTATTCACCAATGCTATGTTTGGTACTTCCTCTCCTCCTTTGACATCAATGGAAAAGGGAAAAAATTTTAGCCAACAAGAATTTCTTCAAGTATAGCATATATTAAACCAAGTGAATTTATGTATGCACGTACCTCTCCCCCTTTTTTACTGAAAAACTACATTTCACCAGTAAAATCATCACGTCAATGGAAAAGGTACTTCCGTTCCAACTAATCTCCCATTGTAATTTTGATTTTACATGATTTTTAGCTTCTTCTCATGTTGATAAATGCTTTAAATATATCTATCTAGATCTAAATAACTGCATTTTGTCATCTAGAGAGGATTTAGTTGAGAGAAAAAGAGAGCAATAAGTTCCAATATTTGACATATATATTCAAACACCTCTTACTAGTATTTTTAATATATCATAAACATATGTATAAATGATAAAAAAAACACATTCATTCATGTTGGTATAAGTCTCATCCAAGATTATATTTATAATTTTGTTACTCTACTTTGGATTCGTGGACATGACCTCTAACTTAAATAATAATCTCTACTATGCATGACTAAAAAAATGATGTGTTCCTACAAGGGATTCTCAACCATATAAAAATGAGTGATAACATGCTACGACACGTTGATCTGTAAACTTCCATGAATATTCCACTGAAAAATTCTTCCTAATAGATATGATAAAATTATACTTAAAAATACAAAATCTACACTATTACAATTTTATTTCTCTTTAGATTTATAGATCTATAGATTACTATTAACAGTGTATCCATGTGACTTGAAATATTGTAGAAAATAGATAATGGTGAAATAAAATCTCATTTGACGCAGGAGCATCAAGGTCGTTTTTTATTTTGTAAATATGTTAAAAGGGGGTGTGATAATTTTTAATATTTTATTAATTAATTTGAATAAAGTAGGAGAAGGTGAGGATTTTTGTAAATATCTTTTTATTTAATAAAAGGATATGAGGGAATTTAATTAGTTGAAGGATTTTAGGGATAAATATCTATCCTTTAGGGATGTTGAGAGATTTAGGGGTTTGTTGAGGAAGTAAAGGGATTGAGCATTTAATTTAATGATTTTTTAAATTGTATAAATAGGAGGGGGTTTTGAGAGAAAACCACATTGAGATTGTGAGAGAGTGTGTGATTGAGAGTAGGCTTAAAACAGCAAGGTTGTAAGCCTTCAGCAATTGTAAAGGGCCACGGAATTGAAATATCTGGCCAGAAAAAGTTGTAAGTCATTGTTTTGTTTCAGTTTATATACATTGATTGATTGTGGAAGTTATATTTATTTCTGGTTAACTGTATATATGTGATTGAGGTATCGATCGTTGGAAATATTGACCAAAGGAAACCTGCAATAAAAGAAATTGTGAGATCGATTTATGTGTCCAAGCTGGTATGATTGATATTAATATAGCAATTGTTATCTCGTGCATGAGTTTATGATGGTTTTGTTATATCGATCCGAATTCGATTAATAGAAAGAAAGGGAAGAGCGCCAGCATTTTAATACATTTTAAGTCTGCAGTTTTGGAGTGAAGTCCTGTACGCAAAACTCTATTATGTCAGGCTTGTGTAATTCTGAGCTTATTCGATAGCAATAATTTCTATTTGGCTAGTGCGTTGAAGCGACGGTGGAAGGTTTAAAATCTCTGTTTGCAATTGAAAGGGCGCAGGTTTGAAATGAAACTGACAGCGTTTGAAACATTAATGAAATTCGATTTTTCAATTTGATATATCAAATGCATAGCTATGGAAAGATCGATGTATGAGCATTTGCTATAATATTAAATTGGTGTTAAGCACTGAGTTTCTGAACGATGTTCAATGCGTACTGCATAAAACTTCAATCGAATTTAAGATCACACGCTGTTTGGTGAGAACTTATGTGAATGAGATTCCTTGTTTGTGAATGTCTTGATTTATGCATTATTCATATGTGTTCACAACAGATCATGGAAATCTACAACCTCCACGAAATTATCACCCTGTTTCAGTTGTGTTTTATTGCATCTGCTCAGTTTTGAAAGCAAGCCGTGTAACCAATCGAAGGTTATTGACATGCTTATTGTCACAAGAGATAAAGAACTGTGGAAATGTCTTGATCATTAAAAGCAGCGGCATCACCTATCGGGCAATACGTTATTGGTAAGAAGGGTTAATACCATCAAAGGTAGGTGCTGTCAGCAGTGGTTGTTCAGAATTTATGCGAAAGTTCTAACTTCTAATACAGGATGGAACTTTAGACTTGTCATGTTCTGTCAAAACCATATATGCAGGTTCGTTGATTTGAAAACTTCGAGCAGTTTGTTGTTTGAGATCAGTGGGAAAATATATAAGAATTAAGCATTGGGTAAGGGCGCATCTTTTTATTGAGTTTTGATTTTTAACTCCAGCGTTATAAAAATGAAAGATGGAAGTTGGGGTGATTCATACAAATGAGGAAAAAAAAGGTAGATTGTTTCATAATATTGATTGGAGCGAACTTTCAAATGAAGTTTTTTTAAATGTGCATGCAATCCAAGTCTTTGGGTTATGAAAGTATGGTTTGCTGAAGAGCTTGCGTGTGGAAATGATTGTGTAATAAACAATGTCAAGTGAATTAAAACATGGGTACATTTGACCTTTGATCATGAGTTGAAATCTGATCTTAAAAGGTGCATGATTTGGCTTTGTAATTGAATGATGGGTATGAAAGCGTGTAAGAACTAATTGGAAACGCAGATGAAATTTTGAGATGATGTGTATAAGCCCATGTGAATATTGGCATTGATATGGTTTAAGGAAGCATTTGAATATTGTTTCAAAAGTTATGATTTGTCAAGGTGAGTGGATTGACATTGATAATATATGAGATGGTATTGAATGATGTTGAACATATATTGAAAGCCTGCAGTAGTTGAAATGGGAAAGTGTGAATTGGCCAAAGGATTGAAGTTTTTGATTTGGGTAATGTCAGATGCATTCTTATATGCACAGTAGTTTAAAGATTCTGGGTATTGCAGTCAGGCCTGCTATTATTTGGTACTTCCGGGAGTTCTGCTCGTTGAAATAAAGATGTTTATTTTCCTAATAAATACAAAAAGGTTTGTTGAAATGTATTTTTGAATGTGTGATGAATGATGAAGATCAGATTTTAATATGCATCATACACAATTGCAAGTGAACAGGATTGCAGTGAAGAAAATTGCAGAAGTGAATGAAGGACGAGATCAGGCAGGTGAGATGATTTTCTTATTTGAAATTTATGGATTGAAGTTTGTGGTTGCAGATAAGATGATGGCAGTGAACCTGGCATTCAGATAAAGGTTGAATAAGGAGGACAATTGCAGTGTCCTGAAGAAGAAGGTGAGTTGAAGAGATAGCCCAGAGAGAGAGCAGAGGAAAGTGCTCAAAAGGTTCCAGAGGCAGTGAACCAAGTACTTACCAAAAGACTGAGTGAGGAGAGCTTGGTGAGGTAAGTGGCGGCAAGACAGGAGAGCTTGTTGCTGAGGCTAGTGCAACTCATGGAGAAGATGATCATGGAGGATCAGAGAAGAGGTTCAGAGGAATGCCAGAGAGATGAGATGACTGCAGAAGTTCGAGAAAGAGAGATTGCAGTAATGAAGGTACAATTGCAGGTACTAGAGGAATGGCTGCAAGAGCAGGAAAATCAGAATAGAGGTTGGATCTTTCCACTGAAGGGAAAGAGAATGATTTGGCGACAAGTGCAGAGGAGGTTGAGGCAAATTGTGATTGCCTTGTTGAAAAAGGAACTTAGAGTTCTTGAACCAGAGATGGAATTTGAAGATTCCACACGCAGATTTGTTTAGAAGGATGTGTTGGAGGAAGCAGTCAAGACTGAAAAGTCTTGTGGTTTTAAAACTGACAAGTTGTGTATGTTTGCAGGTACAGTACAAGGAGATGAGCAAGCTTTAGAGTTTGTTCAAGAAGAGGTGAATCTGAAGGCTGTTCAGATCGATGATGAGATGGCAAGATCTCAGGAGGCAATGAAGACAAAGGAGTCTAATCAGAATGTTGATGCAGAGAGAGAAAGACCAGCTGATGATGAGTCAAGAGCTGGTGAAGGTATGGAAAATTATGTGAAGTTTCCAAGTTCTACTCCTAATGAAATTGTTGAGTTGTATAGGAAACTAGATCTCCAGAGAAGAGAATTGGAGAGGCAGAGGACTTATGTGCAGGATAATTTGCTGAGGAAGCAAGGCAGGAAATTTTTCATGAAAGATAGTCATGAAGCAGATGATGGTAAGAAGGTGAGACTAGCTGACAGTCTCATGGTGAATGCAAATCAGCATACTGATGTGCTGACAGAAGAGTTGGAAAGGAACTTAGAGCAGCTTACTAGAGTGTTGCCAGAGGAAGCTGAGGAGAAAACTAGTGAATATTTTCTGAGTCCTAAAGAAGACTTGGAACTGCGGAGGACCGAATCTACAAGTGAGACCGTTGGGTCTTGTGATTATGATGCTGACAATTTGATTGTGTTTACAGGTGAGAAAGAAGACAATCCATCATTTGGAATTGTCTTGGAAGGAGGTGAACAGTTGCAGAAAGAAGATGAGACCGTAAAGTCTCATAAGCAGAGGCTTGTTTCCGTGGGTGAACAGAAAGAGTTGGCTTGTCTGTATAGCCAAGAGAAGACTGGTGTACGAAATTTTGGAGCTGCTACAGTGATAGAGGGTGAAGTTACAGTGTTTGCAAAACTTGATGATGATGGACAATTACTGAAGGTTGTCGAATGGGAAGATGGAGATTATGCTGGAGTTAATTTGCAGCATGTTGATGAAATGCTGAAACGTTTGCTGGAGACATTTGAACCAGAGAAAAAAGTTGCAGATGGAATTACAGGTGACGAGCAAAGGAATGTTGCAGAGGGACAGGAAGTTTGGGAGGCCGCAACATCCATAGTGACAGCTAGAGCAACATGTTTTATTGAAGATGCTGGAAACAATCAGCAGACAGAGGATATACTGACAGAGAAATTGAGTTGATAAGGAGGTTGATGATAAAACCATCCCAGAGAAAGACAGCCGAAAGAAAGAAAAGGAGCGACAACAAGAGAATGACAGTGAAAGATTTCAAGAGCAGAGCAAGTGGAGCACTACAGCACAAAATATGGAAACCTGGAAGACAACAGCAGATAGCAACAGTAGTAAAGCAATCAACAAACATGGAAATATTACAAAATAAAATTTGGGATCCAGGAGGAAATATCCGGACTTATGACCAGGTGGTCATAAATTTTCTTACGTGGGGAGTCTGATGCAGGAGCATCAAGGGCGTTTTTTATTTTGTAAATATGTTAAAAGGGGGTGTGATAATTTTTAATATTTTATTAATTAATTTGAATAGAGTAGGAGAAGGTGAGGATTTTTGTAAATATCTTTTTATTTAATAAAAGGATATGAAGGAATTTAATTAGTTGACGGATTTTAGGGATAAATATCTATCCTTTAGGGATGTTGAGAGATTTAGGGGTTTGTTGAGGAATTGAAGGGATTGAGCATTTAATTTAATGATTTTTTAAATTGTATAAATAGGAGGGGGTTTTGAGAGAAAACCACATTGATATTGTGAGAGAGTGTGTGATTGAGAGTAGGCTTAAAACAGCAAGGCTGTAAGCCTTCAGCAATTGTAAAGGGCCACGGAATTGAAATATCTGGCCAGAAAAAGTTGTAAGTCATTGTTTTGTTTCAGTTTATATACATTGATTGATTGTGGAAGTTATATTTATTTCTGGTTAACTGTATATATGTGATTGAGGTATCGATTGTTGGGAAGATTGACCAAAGGAAACCTGCAATAAAAGAAATTGTGAGATCGATTTATGTGTCCAAGCTAAAAGGATTGATATTAATATAGCAATTGTTATCTGTGCATGAGTTTATGATTGGTTGTGCTATATCGATCTGAATTTGATTAATAGAAAATGAAAAGGGAAGAGCGCCAACATTTTAATACATTTTAAGTCTGCAGTTTTGGAGTGAAGTCCTATACGCAAAACTCTATTATGTCAGGCTTGTGTAATTCTGAGCTTATTCGATAGCAATAATTGCTATTTGGCTAGTGCGTTGAAGCGACGGTGGAAGGTTTAAAATCTTTGTTTGCAATTGAAAGGGCGCAGGTTTGAAATGAAACTGACAGCGTTTGAAACATTAATGAAATTCAATTTTTCAATTCGATATATCAAATGCGTAGCTATGGAAAGATCGATGTATGAGCATTTGCTATAATATTAAATTGGTGTTAAGCGCTGAGTTTCTGAACGATGTTCAATGCGTACTGCATAAAACTTCAATCGAATTTAAGATCACACGCTGTTTGGTGAGAACTTATGTGAATGAGATTCCTTGTTTGTGAATGTCTTTATTTATGCATTATTCATATGTGTTCACAACAGATCATGGAAATCTACAACCTCCACGAAATTATCACCCTGTTTCAGTTGCGTTTTATTGAATCTGCTCAGTTTTGAAAGCAAGCCGTGTAACCAATCGAAGGTTATTGACATGCTTATTGTCACAAGAGATAAAGAGCTGTGGAAATGTATTGATCATTAAAAGCAGCGGCATCACCTATCGGGCAATACATTATTGGTAAGAAGGGTTAATACCATCAAAGGTAGGCGCTGTCAGTAGTGGTTTTTTAGAATTTATGCGAAAGTTCTAACTTCTAATACAGGCTGGAACTTTAGACTTGTCATGTTCTGTCAAAACCATATATGCAGGTTCGTTGATTTGAAAACTTCGAGCAGTTTGTTGTTTGAGATCAGTGGGCAAATATATAAGAATTAAGCATTGGGTAAGGGCGCATCTTTTTATTGAGTTTTGATTTTAAACTCCAGCATTATAAGAATGAAAGATTGGAGTTGGGATGATTCACATAAAAAAAGGTAGATTGTTTCATAATATTGATTGGAGCGAACTTTCAAATGAAGTTTTTTTTAAAATGTGCATTAAAGTGAGGATACAATCCAAGTCTTTGGGTTATGAAAGTATGATTTGTGTGGATATAAGCTGAAGAGCTTGTGTGTGGGAATGATTGTGTAATAAACAATGTCAAGTTGAATTAAAACATAGGTACATTTGACCTTTGAGTGTGAGTTGAAATCTGATCTTAAAAGTTGTATGATTTGGCTTTATAATTGAATGATGGGTATGAAAGCGTGTAAGCTTGAATTGGAAATGCAGATTGAAATTTTGAGATGATGTGTATAAGCCCATGTGAATATTGGCATTGATATGGTTTAAGGAAGCATTTGAATATTGTTTCAAAAGTTATGGATTTTCTTGAAGGTGAGTGGATTGACATTGATAATATATGAGATGGTATTGAATGATGTTGAACATATATTGGAAAGCTTCCGCAGGTTGAAATGGGAAAGTGTGAATTGGCCATTGATTGAAGTTTTTGATTTGGGTAAATGATGGGATGCATTCTTATATGCACAGAGTTTAAAGATCCTGGGTATTGCAGGCCTAGCCCTGCGTCATCATTTACACATTTGGCACACGATATGACCTAGGAAACCCTATCAAGAAAAAAGCCGAACTGGAATGTGAGTTCTATTTGCTCTATTTCTCTGAATAAAATAAGTTTGCGAGTAAAAATAAGTATGGCCTATGCCTTGTGGGATACAATAGTGCAAAAATTTCTCTGTGTGCTCTATTTCGAATCCGTCTTGGTTATTTTTTCTTAGCTGTTGGCTCAAGGGGTCCTGACCCAGGTTCGGAGGTTAAGGTTTGCCAACAAACCCCTATACTACTGGCCCTTTTGGCAGTGATCATCTTGCGCAGGTCAAAGTATCACCCGAAGCAGTATGGGTGGGTACTGGAACCAGGTTTTCGCACCCTAAGAGAGGATAGGTAAGCCAAGCAGAGCTGTGTCTGGTTGTATAATGACCAGATCGTCTATCTCAGAACTGGATCTATAGATCTTCTTCACATCTACGTGTGCAAGGTCAACTATACTTACTGTGCTCAACAAGTCATATACTTCTAAAATAGTAGTGCAACATTACATAAAATAGAACAAGCCCAGATGCAGTGGAAAGGCTTAACACAATACTTTCACAGCTTAACACAGAATATGCATAATATAGTAGCTATCAAATATTCGTATCAACAGTACACCTAGATTAACTATCATATATTCACATCAACAGTACACATAGATTCAGTTACTCAAACAACCTTTCTCATTCGTTAATCCTTTAGTTCATTCTTACAATACCTAGACCTGACCTATGCACACAGCAATAGGGTCCGCACACAGTAGGACTTGGGATCTCCACGCACACAACAAGAAGGAGTCCTTTCCTCAAAAACCCAAAAAGATCTACTGAACCACAATTTGCATCAAAATCTCCTCATCTTCTTGCCTTATCATTCAAGACGTTCCTCTATTTATAACAATCTAGCCTAATCTTTCCCATGGTCTACAAAATGTTGTTTGCGGACTCGAGGTCTACCCTTTGACCCATTACAATGCTTTCAGGGCTTTTACCCACCCCAAAACCCCTGCGCTAGACTAATTATACTAAAAAATATGCAAAATTGGACCAATTTCGCAGGTTGCAGGAGAACCTGTTCCAACAGTCCCCCAACACAATCTTGTGACTCGTCCCGAGTCACTGGGGTGGTGTGGTCTCTACCTGCGCATGTAGGGCATTGATGGCTGCAATCAGTGGAGGAAATACTTCTTAACTCTGAGCAACATCACTCTGCGCGATGTCTACAAGCTTCTGGGAGGTCGGTCCTTTAGTAGCCGTGGTAACCCACTCTAATATCTGGTTAAGTTGCTAGATCGTGCCATTGGTATCCTGTGATAGCTGGACGGTGGCGTCGGCCCATGGATTCAAGCGGTTTGTGATGGCATGCTTCTTTCTTCAGAGATCCTCAATCGTATCTCAGAGTGTGTTGTTAGTCTTCAAGCGTGTCAGACGTTGTGCAGGGATGAAGGAGGGCAAGGTATCTTCGATATGATTGAAAGTGGCTTCCTTCTGTTGTAAGTCTTGCTTGATGTTCTGAAGAACTGGGTTGAACTGGACTGTTGTCTAGAGCTGCATGGACGAATTGAGCAACTGAGTACCCTGATTAAGTTGTCCCATAATGATTTTCGTAGCTTCTGCTACCAGCATAGCACGCTGGGCTCATACCTTCGGAGGTGTGGCAGGTTGTAATTGGGCCTGTAATGCGGTGAGTTACCGGTCTATTTGGGTCTTGAGGGTCTATATTTCGGTTCTAGACACCTGTAGTGCTGCAACCAAGCCTTCTACTATAGCTCGGAGCGGAGCTGTAGCCGGAAGCTCATCTAGGACATCTGTGCCGAGCTGGTGGACCACTGTTTCAAGCTGCGTTGTTTGTGAGATAGAAAGGTAGACGTCTACAGTATTTTGTGTGATGATCAGCATGGCCACATCG
Source organism: Pinus albicaulis (assembly GCA_034641835.2). Taxonomy (NCBI): domain Eukaryota; kingdom Viridiplantae; phylum Streptophyta; class Pinopsida; order Pinales; family Pinaceae; genus Pinus; species Pinus albicaulis. Next base: position 1,388,326,087 of record CM076578.1, on the reverse strand, counting down.
AGCTTTTTTTGCGTGGTTTGGTTGCGATAATGGATCTCTTGAAGCACAACAGTGGGTAAACCCTGGAACACCTCGCAGGGTAGTTACGCCAAGTCTAATTGTCGTCATGTATCCACTGTAAGGTGGGCGCTGACCAAGACAGTGGTAGGAAAAAAATAAGCACGTATTTCATTTGCAGTTAGCTCGATACTGCTAGTAGGGTGTAGCGTATCCATATTTTTCCGGAGGTCTCGAAGCTCAACCTGCATGGTGTCGATTGCAACCTTTTCTCATGCTTCTTTGGCTGCCCATTAATCCTTTGTAGCCAGAGTAAGTGCGTCCGTGATTTTCTCGAGATTACCATCAGTTAGTGTGATCGTTGCATCATATTTTTGGCATCGGGCATGCTACTTTTTATGGGGCTTCATACCTCGAGGGGATGTAGTATCCTTGTTAGTCAGCCCTTTTGTTCATAGGACTAGCTACAAGTCAACCGTTTCAGCTCTCACAGTGATTTGTGACAGTATCTTAACATCTTTCGTGGCTGCTTCCGAGCCCGTCCAGCTGGATCCCACGATCATCCTAGGTATGGAAGGGGCATTAACTTCTGTCATATAGTTTTGACGCCAATCTGTGAAGGGTTCGAAGTCAATTTTCCCTGCAGAGAGCCAGAGGGAAATTAGCTTATCAATTTTGGCATCTCCATACCCCCTCAACATAATGTCCGTAGGCTCTGGACTGGTAAGCGCCGAAGCGTCCATAGGGTTAGGGGCTGCCATATTAACGTAAGGAGGGGATCCTGAATTTGGAGACTCATAGGCAGCGGAAGTGAGTTAATTGGGTATGAATAGAATGTGAAAGGTCCAGAAAATCATGCAGCAGAACAATACATGTAGATTATAGGGATGATATGGAACCTTGGTCGGAGTTATCCTTTCTCCTTTATAGTGCCCGTGGCTATCAAATGGTAAGGTGAATATTACTTGGAACTTACCATTAAGAAAATGGTAAAAACTCACAAGAAATTACCTCATTAATTGCCAGCCGCCTATTTTCTGTAACTGTAATATTCCCTTTTTACCAGAGTTCAGTGTTCTAACTATCATTCATCACACCCTATGGCCTTCCCATGGATCTACTAACCTCAAATGAAGCATCTGTGCTGCTTGTGCATCCTTAATTAAAGTTGAAGTAGGGTGTGCTGTAATGCGATTTAGGTGCAGCCTAAACAACTTGGCAACCGTGCGCATCTCGTCCAGTTCTGAGTTTGGAGTAGTACGGGGATCATCCTTTCCTTTTGTTGGGCTAAGGCTGCAGTATTCAACCATGTGTGGTACCTATGTTCCCTATGATTCGAACGCAGCGTACAGGCGTGGTCTACCCTGAGTCAAGGCGTTAGTGTTCTGCAGAGCTACGTCGAATGTTCCTGTGCTATTCACCACCCTAAATGTTCACAGAAACTCATCTCACAAAGTCTCCCAATGGCAAGTGCACTGATGTAGCTCCACGTATAAATACCATGCAGCTGGACGTAGTCCCGGAGCATGGATAAATAGGTGGACTCATTTTTTCGCACCACTTCATTTCCCATGCAAGCAAATATCTGCATGGATATTTTGACCCAAGGAACTTTTTGATCCATCTCATAGCTGGAGCTTCAAATTGTAGAATAATCTTATCCCAAAATTCCTCCCAATCACGGAATACCTTCCCATGCGTATCCCACCAGCGCACAGGTGTTCCACGCAGTGCTAGCTTAAGGGAACATAACCTGCATCCCTTGGGAACTTCTGCTTCGAATGCGCATAAAAATTCCTTAATGTTACCCAAATACCCAAAGTAGGGCAGGTCTCTTGCCTCGGAGGATATGTAGCAAAAGTTCCTTGTGACCCAAAGACATCACAGTGCCGAAACCTCATGTAACCGGCCTTGCCAATTCTCTAGTTCCCCATCAGAGTCGGAAAATAATTCACTATCTTTTTCCCAGTAGAGTACTCCTTCCACCGTGGGGTTAATCCAATCTTTGTCCTACGTAGTCAACTTGTAAATGTGATCCACTTCCTCCTAATCTCGTGCTGGCTCTGTATACCGCGCACCTTCCGAGGGATCCAACGATACTATTACTCATGTACCATTATTTTCAAACACCATGCTTCGCTTTTTGAGATTGATAATGCCCCCCATATCTATAGCCAAATCCATTCCTAGGAGCACAGGGTAGGGGTCCGCATCTTCTACGATTTCTATTACCTCAAAGTCAGCTTGGGCCTTTACTCCGGCGATATCTACCATGATTTTTGGCAGCCTTCCCAGAGGGATGATCTTCTGTTGATTCTCCATGTGCAGCTGGATGGTGGACCATTCCAACTTAGGTTCTCCCATTCGTTGCCATGTTTGTTTAGGTAACATGTTCACATCTGATCCAAGGTCCAAAATACCCTAATCCATCTCATAGTCACCAATCTGTGTAGTCAACCTCATTTCTCTTTCGGTGCATTTTTTATACCTTTATAGTTTGTGTACATCCTTAGTCCCTGGGGTTGGATCGGGCCACGCTACACAGCTATTGATTAATTCCTGAAGGTTCTCTACAGCCGTTGGGTTATGTAGCAGCTTCATACATGCCTGCAGAAAGGGCTTGACCCCCTCATCTATCTTGGGGTGTGTCGGTACCTGCATAGTAGCTGCTTCTTCCTGAGCGAAGTCCTGGCCAGATGCAGCCATTGTTTCTTGCCCCTTTTTCATGTTTGATCCTTCTTGATGGGTCAGAGGATCCCTGGCAGCCTCTTCCTTTGGTCCCCGGGTGGCACTCCCACTGCGTGTTGTGACTTTCACACTTGGGTCCATATTCCTTAGCTTGGCTTTAACTCTCTACACATTCCTCCATTTTTGCTATTAAATTTGGGAAATCTTCAATCACATGGTCCAGATGTTTGCAATATAAATAGGATTGCCATGTAGGATTTGGTTAGTCCCTAGAAAAGTGCCCTGCTTCTCCACAATTATAGTAGATTAGCTTTCCGCATCCTCGACCTAGGCTTCCTCCCCGACCTCCTCCCCTGCCCCTTGCTGGACAGCCACCAAAGTTCGCGGGAGATCTGGGTGACGCAGGGTCTGATTGTACCCTATACAAGTTTCCTCGATCTATCATCAGATCATAAGTTTGATAGTTCTACTCATCATGTCCTACTGACCGGCAGAACCTGCACCATTTTTGTTTCATTTTTAGTACATACGCTCCTAGTCAGGGGCAATGGTTTGTATCATGCAGCCCTCGGATGTGGCAGTCATTGCACCATAACACAAATTCACTTGAGCCTAGACGCACTAGGCTAGGTTCTCCTTCCTATATGTAATCTGTCAATAGTGGGCACTGATCCTTTGTATGGCTAGATACCCGACATCATATGCACCATAGATCTATGCTGGCTCTTTTTCCTCATTCCTTTCACAGGTTCTTAATTTCCATGTGCATAGCTCCGAGCTGCTCCTAAATTTTCTATACTCCTAATGAAGTATCTTCTCTGGACGCAACTCGTAGTTTCATAGTGACTTCCACAGCTTTTTCCTGCGACTCGAAGGTTTGGTGACTCATTGGTGTGCCCAGGTGAGGCAACAACATAGTGATAAACCATTACGTATGTTTTCTATCTTCATAATAAAATCCTCATTCCCTTATTGTTCTCTTCAGTCGCTGATCAGCCTCCCATACAGACTTAGATGCTCCTTGCTTGAAGTCCTTCACATATGCTACCAACTGAGAGTAAGATTTTGGCTTTCGGAACTGTTACTTCAGAGCGTCCTTAATATCTTGAATAGATGCATTCCCGTTCTGATATATGTATCACATATACCAGTCCAAATCTCCTTCTTCGAATGCCAGGGACAGCTGTGCCCTCTTCACTGTATCATTTGTCACATTTTTGCAGTCCATATGGAATTTACAACAAATCAAAATCGGTCCACATCCTCATCTCCTACCCCCTTGAAGGTAGGTAGTTTCAGGTGTGCAGCCATATCACTGTCTGGTGGAAGTGGTGGTATGGGCGAAGTCTTACCTTTGCGCGGCCTGGACGGTGGTGTAGCTGGGGGGCTCTGCGCAATTGTCTCTCGCAGAGGGCTATAGGCAGATCTTCCTCCTTCAATGTTGGTTCGATAGTATTTACCACTGCGTGTCGTGCTCTCGTCTGGATCTGAGGTCATTCACTCGGTATGGCTACACATAATACTCTTCTCACATAGTAATATCTTAATCAGGAGGGGTAATGTCTTAAGAAACTTTCCCCGGAAACCTTTAAAGAATCTCCACTGTGCTTCAGAGTAGGAGACAAACTGATCAATGGAAAATTCTGTCACAAATCCTCCTAGCACACTGTCCACCGACTGATCCATCGTGCGATTGATGGTATTATTAGTCCTTTCCAGCTATTGGATTAGTCCTGGAGTCCACTAAGTGACTCTTTCGTCCTTCCAACAATTCTGGAACTCTATGAACCTTGCTAGCCACTCCTAGAGCTCGATTTCAAATGTCACAAGGAAAAATTCATAGCTTTCCGTAAGAATGTACCTAATTCTCCTCGTGCTACGATTCTCTTTTATCGCAAATTCCTGAATCTGCTTTTCGAACCACTCTTCAATTTCCTTCCTCTCAAGCTTCCCAAACTCACTTTTCATTACCCGATCCCTCTCTCAAAATGCTCCCGGTCTCGGCAACGAATCCATTTGTTGGCTCAAGGGGTCCTGACCCAGGTTCAGAGGTTAAGGTTTGCCAAAAAACCCCTATACTATTGGCCCTTTTGGCAGTGATCTACTTGCGCAGGTCAAAGTCTCACCTGAAGCAGTATGGGTGGGTGCTGGAATTAGGTTTCCGCACCCTTAGAGAGGATAGGTAAGCCAAGCAGAGCTACATCCAACTGTATAATGACCAGATCGCCTATCTCAGAACCGGATCTATAGATCTCCTTCGCATCTACGTGCGCAAGGTAAACTATACTTATTGTGCTCAACTATTCATATACTTCTAAAACAGTAGTGTAACATTACATAAAATAGAACAGGCCCAGATGCAGTGGAAACACTTAACACAATAATTTCTCAGCTTAACACTGACAATGCATAATACAACAGCCATCAAAGATTTGTATCAACAGTACACCTAGATTCACTATCAAAGATTTGCATCAACAGTACACATAGATTCAGTTACTCAAACAACGTTTCTCATTCATTAATCCTTCAGTTCCTTATTACAATACCCAAACCCGACCTACGCACACAGCAGCAGGGTCTACACACAGTAGCAGGGTTCACACACAACATGACTTGGGATCTCCATGCACATAGCTAGTAGGAGTCCTTTCCGCAAAAACCTAAACAGATCTACTAAGCAACAATTCGCATCAAGATCTCCTCATCTTCTTGCCTTATCATTCAAAATGTCCCTCTATTTATAACAATCTATCCTAATCTTTCCCATGGTCTGCAAACCATGGTTTACGGACTCAAGGTCTACCCCTTGACCCATTACAACGCTTTCTGGGCTTTGACCCACCCCAAAACCCTTGCGTTAGACTAATTATACTAAAAGATATGAAAAATTGGACCAGTTTCGCAGCTTGCAGGAGACCCTATTCCAATATTAGCTATGGAACAAATGCACTTGAAATAATGGAAACCCTTTTCCTCCCAGTGAATTGGTTATAACACAACCCAATAGCCTACTAGTAGTTAAGTTTGACTACCTCAACTATAAAAAAAAGGTAAAATATCCACTCTTATAGAGTATTCTTCATCATAATCATGTGGATAGCCCCTTTTTGATGAATAATGGCGTTTTATGTGGTATCCTCTCCAATTATGATGGTGAAAATATGAATGCATCGTTTTTCAGTGCTAAATATGTAAATGTAGATCGTTATGCATCAAATGATATGTCATAGATCATTTTGTCACATCTAGATAGTCGACCTACAAACTAGATCAATCAACATCCTTTTACACCTTGACATCATCATAGCACAAATACCTTTGGACGAAACTCTCATATCCCATATTTTATGCTTGAAAACACCTTATTTCAATAATTTTAAGGAGAAATTATCCTTGGCGTCATGATGGATAACATTCACTTACAAGTTTCTCCACTTTGGCCTGCACTGATCACCTATAGGTTGCTCCACTATGCACCTGCACTAGTTTTAGAAATTTAGGAAAAAGAGAGAAATTATAGAAGCCTCTGTTTGAGGAAGCTTCTATAATTTGTTACAACAAGTTACCTGACATAAAACATTTGGATCCTATCCTATCCCACTTTGAATTTTCCATCCCTTATATTTTCATCCCACCCTCCCATCAAGAGTGGATATCAAGCCCTTGATTGGAAATTGGATAAGAACTCCCAACTTACTCCTCTCACCTATATATTTGTGGCCATCCACAAGCTAGGGGTTGGATTTTGGAAATAGAATTCTACCCTCATTTTGTTGTTGTAAAGAGTTAAAATTCCATACGTTAGGGTGATTAGAGGTGCACTTTGTGACAAATAATGAACATGTTATCCTGGAGGAGCTCTTCTACACGATTGGCTTATATTTATGGTTGTATTTACTTCCATTTATATTAATGCAAAGAGTTATTTGTTTTTCTATATATGATGTTGTGATTTCATGTATTTTGTTGCCTTGTTGATCCATTGAATGAAGTATTTAGGTTATGCTACATATATTTCATAGATCATTGGTTTGTGTTGTTTTATTGTGCAGCTTATAATTTTGGCAACAGTAGCTAGGATTGGAGAATTCAAGCTGTTAGAATGAATTATTAACGCAAGCGTATGAAAAGAGATCACTTTAGTTGCACATGAAAAACAACCCTAACAACAGATATGGCTATTACTAGAAAATTAAATATTACAAAGCAATGAAACACATAAAATATGCGGAAAACACAAGCACACAAAACACATAAAACCACAGAGACACAGATATACGTGGTTCACCCAATTTGGGCTACATCCACCTCGAACAACTAGTCCTTCCTTTCTATTATCCAGCAAAATTAAGAGACACAACCTACAGCAGATCCGTTGTAATATCCTATGTTTTCTCTCACAGTATCCCTCTCTATTTCTCGCTCCGAGAATACACATACAATACACAGCCGCAATAAAATACCTTCATAAAAGCAAGGGGTTTCCTTCTAAGGAAAAAAACCCTAAACTAAACATAACTTCTACTGTCAGATCATTTTCCTAATGAATAGCCCAGATTGACTAGAAATTACTATACTTTTACAAGGCAATTTTACATATGTTTTTAGCTTCGAGGGCGCTACCCCCGAAACCCCCCACCAGGGGGGGGCTCCATAAAGTCATTTCCGCCCCCCCTGGACCCCCCACGGCAGTGATTAATTTACGGACAGCGTTTCCGCCCCATTTGAGGTACAGGGGTCCAATGCTGTGATACAAAGTAAACAATATAATCAGGCTCCACACCCAAAAATCTCCCACTTGGAGACTGATTGTAGCAATTCCACCGCTGCTACATTTACTGGACAATGACTTCTCTTTGGACCTGGCTATTTCTCATCTTCATCATAATCCTTGAAGACCAATTGAAACTGAGAACATTCTCAGTTTCTCCATGGTTACAACTTTTGTTAGCATATCTGCAGGATTCTGGCTAGTGTGTACCTTTTCCAGCTTCAACTCTCCATCTTCCAATAATGACCGTATGAAATGGTACTTGAGATGTATGTGTTTAGCCCTAGAATGAAATGCTGAGTTCTTTGCAAGATGAATGGCACTTTGGTTGTCACTATATACTGTGCCCATATCATGATTCTTACCCAATTCATCCATAAACCTTTGTAACCAAATCATTTCTTTACTAGCATCTGTAACAGCAACATACTCTGCTTCTGTTGTTGAAAGTGCAACAACACTTTGGATTTTTGAAACCCAACTGAGAGCTGTTCAACCTACAATAAATACATATCCTGTAGTGCTCCTCCTGTTATCTCTGTCACCTGCCATTTCTGTATCAACATATCCCTGTAGAGAAATGTATGAACCACCAAATCATAATGCTTGATTTGTGGTACCTCTCAAATATCTGAGAATCCATTTTACTGCCATCCAATGTTATTTTCCTAGATTATTCATGTACCTGCTTACAACTCCCACTGCATGTGAAATATCAGGCCTTGTGCAGACCATTGCATACATTAAGCTTCCAACTACTGATGCATATGGAAATTTAGACATATAGTCCATGACTTCTTGGGTATTTGGGAACATCTCATTACTAAGTTTGAAATGGCTAGCAAAAGGTGTACTAACTGGTTTTGCATTCTGCATATTAAATCTTTTCAACACCTTTTCTATGTACTCATTCTAAGACAGTGTTAATTTGCGATTTTTCCTATCTCTAGCTATCCTCATACCAAGGATTTGTTTTGTAGCTCCCAAATCCTTCATTGCAAATGAATTTTCCAATTTTATTTTGAGCACATTTATTTCCTGCATGTTAGACCCTGCAACAAGCAGTCATCTACATACAATAACAATATAATATAGTTGCCATCATTTTTCCTGTTTAGATAAACACAATGATTAGAGTGACATCTAGTATAACCTTGTTTACACATAAACTTGTCAAATTTTAGATACCACTGTCTTGGAGCCTGTTTTAAGCCATACAAGCTCTTCTTTAACCTGCACACCAATTTTTCTTTCCCTTTGACCTCATATCCTTCTGGTTGCTGCATGTATATCTCTTCCTCCAAATCTCCATGGAGAAATGTTGTCTTTACATCTAATTGTTCAAGATGTAAATCTTCCGCTGCTACAAGACTTAAAATAGTTCTGATTGAATTCATTTTAACAACAGGAGAAAATATTTCATCAAAATAAATACCTTTCTTCTGTGCAAACCCCTTCACCACAAGTCTAGCTTTGTACCTCTTTTTTCCTCCATCTTCTTCCTTCAGCCTATAAACCCATTTATTTTGCAATGTAGTTTTACTTGCAGGCAACCTGACTAAGTCCCAAGTCTGGTTATGCATTAAGGAGTCCATCTCTTCTTCCATGGCTAGCTCCCACTTCTTCCTGCTTTCAACCTGCATTGCTTCTTCATAACATTCAGGTTCACCAGAATCAGTCATCAATAAATAATATAATGAAGGAGAGTATCGTTCAGGGGGTCTACTTATCCTGGTAGATCTTCTAACACCACTTTCAGGTGTTTGAGGTGCTTGTTGCTGTTGTGGTGGTTGCTGCTGCTGTGGTTGTTGATTATTATTATTTTCAGGCACCTTTACTTTTTCAGTTATCTCATCAAGAACTATGTATTCCTTGCTTTCTTTTTCCTGTTTCTTTTCCTGCAACTGATTCTTATACAAGACCTTTTCATTGAATATTACATCTCTGCTCCTAATGATTTTGTGATTTTCATAATCATATAAGCGATAAACAAAATCATTAACACCATATCCAATAAAGGTACATTTCTTTGATTTTGCCTCAAGCTTTGTTCTATTTTCTTTATTAATATGGACAAAGGCCTCACAACCAAAAGGCTTTAAAAAATAGTAGTTTACCTTTTTACCTGTCCATGCTTCCTCTAGAATACCACCATCCAAGGAACTTGAAGGCCCTTTGTTTATTAGATAAACAGCAGTATCTACAGCATCTGCCCAAGATTGTAAAGGCAATCCTGCATGCAATCTCATGCATCTTGCACGCTCCATGATTGTTCTGTTCATCCTTTCTGACACACCATTTTCTTGTGGTGTTCTTGGAACTGTCTTCTCTCTACGAATTCCATGCTCTGAACAGTACCTATCAAACTCTTTGCTGCAATATTCACCTCCATTGTCTGATCTGAGACACTTCAACTTATTTCCTATCTCAATCTCAACCAAAGCTTTCCATTTCTTGAAAGTATCAAATACATCAGATTTATTCTGAATACAATAAATCCATGTTTTTCTAGTTGCATCATCAATAAAAGTAACATAATAACGAGAGCCACCGAGAGATGATACCTGAGCAGGTCCCCATACATCTGTATGCACAAGCTCCAATTTTCCACTCTTCTTTTCTTTCCCAACTCTGAGAAATATGACTCTCATTTGTTTTCCATAAATGCAATTTTCAGAGAAATCCAAATCAACATTCTTCAAACCTGGCAAAAAATTTCTTGAGTGAAGAATCTTCATCCCCTTATCACTCATGTGTCCGAGCCTATGATCCCATAATGCTGCATCTACTCCTTTGGAAGTTAAAGCATTAACAGAGTTAGAAATAACATTGCATAAATACAATGTACCAACCTTTTCGCCTTTTCCTATTACCAGGGCTCCTTTGGTGACCTTCCAAGCTTTATCTGTGAAAGTTGTCACACAACCTTCACCACCTAACTGCCCTGTTGAAATCAGATTTTTCTTTAGATCTAGAACATGCCTTACCTCATTTAATAGCCATTGGTTTCCATTCTGCTATTTTACAAGAACCTTACCCATTCCAACAATTTTACAGGGTTTATCATCACCCAAACGGACTTGTCCAAAATCTCCTTGAACATAGTCATGAAAATATTTCTTATCAGGTGTGGCATGGAATGAAGCCCCTGAATCTACAACCCAAGAATCAGTAACATTTTCTAAAGAAAGAATCAAAGCATCTTGTAACACATCACCTGTCACATTTGCTTCATGATTGTTTTCTTGCTGTGTGTCTCCTTCTTTTCCCTTCCGAGATCTACAGTCTTTCTTTAGGTGTCATTTCTTTCCGCAATTCCAGCACACTATCCCCGATCTAGACTTGGATCCGCCTTTCCTTGATTTACTGCGATATCCCAAGCTCTTTCCTCTTTCTTCCCTAGACTCGCACTCAAATTCCCTTCCGAGATCTACATTCTTTCTTTAGGTGTCCTTTCTTTCTGCATTTCCATCACACTATCCCTGATCTGGACTTGGATCTGCCTTTTCTTAATTTACTGTGATATCCTGAGCTCCTTCCTCATTCCATTCTCCTTCCCCTAGACTCTGCACTCAAAGCATTACCCCGATGTCTCACCGGAGCTTTTCCGTCGCATTTCCTCTCTAAGGATAGCACCGACAACATCATAAAACTTTAGGTATGAAAATTCGAGACGAGAAAGGCCAATGGCCATAAGCCAAACATTCCGCCTTTCCGGCAATGAGCACAGAAATAATAGAGCTCTAACTTCATCATCAAAGTTTACCCCTATAGAACTTAACTGACTGGTAACTGTATTAAAATCATTTAAATGGTCTGCAACAGATCCACCTTCTGACATCTTCATATTAAATAAACTTTTCATAAGAAATACCTTGTTTGAGGCCAAGGGTTTTTCATATAGTTTCGCCAACATCTACATCAAACCCTCTGTTGTTGTTTCCTTCAAAATATTGAAGGCGACTGATGCTACAAGGCACAACTGTACTATTCCAAGTGCCTTTCTATCGAGAATGTTCCATTCCGCATTTGTCATGGCCGCCAGTTTCTTTCTTTTTCCACTCAATGGTAGTTACAGATCTTTCTGATACAGATAATCTTCCATTTTCATCTTCCACAATGGGAATTTTTGGTCGTTAAATTTCTCGACCCTAAATTTACCATCTTCCGCCATTGCTCCTACTAAAACTAGGAACCCTTCTTTCCTGCGAGTTTATGAGCCAAATAGACCTTCGACTCTGATACCAATTGTTAGAAAAATTAAATATTACGTAGAACAAAAACATAAATACGTGAAAACACATACACAAAACATAAAACTGCAAAACACATAAAACCAGAGAGACACAAATATACGTGGTTCACCTAGTTTGGGCTATGTCCACCCCGAACAGCCAGTCCTTCCTTTCTATTATCCAGCAAAATGAAGAGACACAACCTACAACAGATTCGCCGTAATATCATATGTTCTCTCTCACAGTCTCCCTCTCTGTTTCTCACTCCGAGAATACACATACAATACACAGCCGCAATACAATACCCTCATAAAAGCGAGGGGTTGCCTTCTAGGGCAAAAAACCCTAAACTAAACATAACTTCTACCGTTAGATCATTTGCCTAATGAATGACCCAGATTGACTAGAAATTACTATACTTTTACAAGGCAATTTTACGTCTATTTTTAGCTTTGGGGGCGCTGCCCCCGAAAACCCCTGCCAGGGGGGGCTCCATAAAGTCATTTCCACCCCATTTAAGGTACAGGGGTCCAATGCTGTGATACAAAGTAAACAAGATAATCAGGCTCCACACCCAACAGCTATCTATCTTCTTTAGATATGAAATAGATAGTAAAAAAAAATGCCACAAAACCCATATCTATGCAGTAAAAGTAGCTAAAGAGTAAAAAGAAATAAGATTTTCTCCAAAAATCTAATGGAAAAGACAAGATATATAAATAATTTTATATGTATTAACACCTGAGAAAGGAACAAAGGAATATTTTACCGGTCTCCCTCAATTGGATGGGTTCTTGGCTATCCTCAACACTTAAAATCTAGAAGTTTCTCTCTCTCAATGGTGTAGAAAACCGAAGATGTGTTGAACACTATGGGAGCTCAAGAAGAAAAATAGAAATAAAAATGATCAAAGTATGACAATGATAAAAGGATTAAAAGTCCCACCATGATAAAAGGATCAAAGGTAAATAATGAATGGAAAAACCTCCTATTTATAACAAAATATTGAGTTATCCTTGATAATTGTGCATAATAAAATATTATTAACCAAGATCTAGATCTAACTGGTTGGAATATTTTATTATATTTTGTTGGAGGGAAAAGGAATTTAAATTGGTTAAAACCATTTATTTAGAAATAATAAATAAATAGATGATTTGTTTATCATTTGAAGAATGGCGTTAATGAATAATGTAACAAATAATGATTTATTTTATTATTCCTAAATGATTTAGTCAAATTTAACAAGGATCATTAATTAAATAATGATTTAATTAATTATTCCTAGAGAATAATAAGATAAATAATGATTTATCTAATTATTTCTCATAATTTGGGTTATATATGACCAGGAATATTATTTAAACAATGGTTTAATTAATTATTCCTAGAGGAAAATCAAATAAATAAGGATTTATTTAATTATTCCTCATGGGGTTTCATGTTTTCACTAGAAATAACTTAATCAAATATGGTTTATTAAATTATTTCTTATAGTGAAATAAATTTTACTATGGTAAAATTGGTCTTACATGGCGTACTTCGATCTATCTAATTATAAATGGTTATATGACCAAAAATTAGTGTAACAAAATCCCCCCCAACATGCGAGCATTAGGAGCTAATTGTATGACCAAAGTACACTATAAGAACACAATCACTAGACGCCGAAGGGGAGTCATAGAGAGAGAGAGAGACATAGAAGGATTGAAGTGAGAGAGGACAATAACCTAAGGGGGCAAGGCATACAAATGATATAAGTCTCCTTTAATGTTTGGGTAAATGTTCTCAGTGAGGCGGGGGATGCATACCTATGTGCGCTGAGATGACAAAGTACAAAGAATAATGGTGTGCCTAGTAAAATGAGATTGATCTTTAAAGTACATGATAAATGGTACATGATATGTTAAAATAAAATGGGCCAAACAAAAATATAATGGATCCCACATACATACTGATCCTAGGACAATAGCTAGGACTGAAGACAATAATATCTGAGTACATGAGATATAATAACAACCAAAGAAGCCCTGATAAATAGGAAATGGATTTGAAAATATGAATGGATCATCTGTGTGATACATGCAAGCTATAGGCACTGAAAGTGGTTGGAACTATACCCATCAAATCTGCGGAGCTGTATCTGAGGCTGTAGCGTAAAATGAGGTCATTCGAGCATGTGGGGGGGCTACCTGAAAGGCCACCCCTTCATGAGGTCTGAAACATCTCACACACACTAGGGAACCACTGGAGCAATCTGTTAGATAACTGAACTATCAAGTATACAAATCTCGATCATGCTAATGTGGAGCGGATGAGAAACAACAAAGTCAAAGGGAAATGAGGAGTCACTTTCCTTGATTTGAGGCACCAAACAAGAATGGCAACTGGAACCGAGGTACATTTCCCTCTAGACCTACATTCTAGAATGAATGTCCTGATGTCGATAGAAGGAGGTCTGGCATAGGTGAGGCAATATGTAATATTTCTAATTTTTCACATGATATTTGGAATATTAGAGTCCATAATTAATTAAGTAAATAAGAGGGTGGAGGGAACAAAAAACCCCAAAGATAAATAAAATTTGCTTTTGATGTGGGTATGTGGATATTTCAGATCTAGATGTACATAATGGAGTAGTGGAGCAGCTACTTAATGTGAAAGGAGTGAAGATCATGTCTCACTAATGAGAAAGATCATGGAGGTTGAAGTAGTCAACTAATATCTTGGAAGGAATCAAATGTAATATCATAGAGAATTTATGATGATATGATGGAGGAAGTGGTGCATTAATGCACACATGATGGAGAGGGTGATTGTTACATTCACACATGATGGAGATCATGGAGAGACAATGCAGTCAACATGGAGACCTATGTCCACATGTACAATGCATTTATGAGGTGGGCCAAGGCATGAGAAGGTTCACAAAATATATAATGAAGATGAAGGAAACATAGAAGGCATGTTTTAGATTATTATTAATGTATGACCTATTTAGTTATGGATTTTTCAGGTGACATCTCAATGAAATCTTATGTTGTTTAGCTAAGTTGCAGTGTTATTTAGCACATGATGTTCCTGAGCAAACATCCCACCTAATTCCTTGAGTGACCTCTAAGGAAGAGTGTTTGCACTACATTCATCATCAGGCATTGGTGCCATATTGTTCCTACTTTATGCAGAACATCCATATTCAGAAATTTTACATTTCTGAAGATCAGTTTGAGAGGAGGAGGTTTTCAGTTCAGGAATTGGTGAAGGATTCATCCTATCAACTTGAGCTTCAAGATCAGCCTTCCAGTGCTTTAGATATATATTAGGCATCAGTCCATCTATTATTCATCTCCCAACATCATCATTTCCATCAAGAATTGCACAGTCCATTCTTGTAGATCCAAGGGAAAAGGGATTTTTCTAGCATTTCCGCTAGTAATCCAGTGAGGGATCATCCCCTCACCTTTCCATCACTATTTCCATATGCTTGGATCTTATTGCAACATATTTCAGTAGACATAGAGTCTCTACCTATTGTACAACGTAGTTTCTATAGCAGTTTCATATTCAGTTGATGCAACTTGATGGAGGAGGAAGTAGAGACAAGATCTCAAGCTCCTAGCTTGTAGATCTGAAAGAGGGATCAACCCTCAAAGCTCAGATATTTTTGTATAACATATTGCAGCCATCTTTGGACCAGATCTAGCTTCAGATCTGCATAACCCAGTAGTCAAAGGATCAAATCCCAAGAGGGTAAATTTCCAATCTCATAGATCTGGAATTTCCTTTCTGGGTTATCTTGGGTTACCATCATAGAGCCCATATCTAGAATCTTGGCATCACCAAAGCTCCATATTTCTGTATATATGAATTTCCATTTTCAACCTAAATTTATATATTCATTATCTTTTGAAGGGATAGCATAGTATTTTCTTCTAGTAGTTCTCCAGTTATGCAGTGCCTACTTTGGCATATTTTCAAGGTCATTCTAGGCCATCTTTTTGGCTAGATTACCTCATATTTTGTACATTTTTTTAACCGAATATTCTCCTATGAATAAAATGGCTCATCTATTCTATCTATATATGTGTTGATCATAAACTTACATGTTGTGTACCAATGCATTATTCTATTTTGGGATATTATAGTGGTATCAGAGCATGATCTTTGGCTCAATTTATGGACATTTTGACAACATAAGAAAAGCACATAGTAGAGATTTTTTTCCTCATCTTCCTTTATATATATGAAGGATATCTCTAAGGAGATCAATGAAACAAGAAGAGAAAGGCAAAGACAAACCTCAAGAAGGTTTCAAGATGAAGGAGGTCCCAATACTTCTTCTCAGCAACATAAGACTGGAGAAGCAAAGAGCTTCACATTATTCCATTAGATCCACTTTCTTTGAGAAAGAGGACTGGTTTGAATATGATGAAGGCTTGGGGCATGAGACCCTATGTAAATATCTGTCTGAATATAAGTCACAACCTAGAGCATTGAATGAGAATCTCTCTCTCCAACAATTTTTGCAACTCAAATAATAGAGGAGTTTTGGACGGATAAGTCATTCTTGCGGACAAGATAGACCTCCCAAGTGTCCTATGGACAGCTAGCAACAAACAAACAAATAAATCTATCTTTCTCTAGATATATTGCGATTTATAATTAAATGATATAAAGGTTTAACGATCTTACCTTTGATCCAACGCTTGTTTGTAGTAGTAGTCCTTAAATTTCTTGAAAGAGTTCCCCTCGAAGATCTACAATTATAAACAAGAAAACATCAAATAGCACCTAAAATGATAAGTGATTCTCTTTTCTTTCAATTAAGTCTAGCTAAAAGAAAGAGTTCGAGAAATGCAATTTCTTAAGAGACAATTCTTTCTTTCAACATGAATACTAAATGAAAAGAAAATCTTTTTGTTTTTCAATAAGAAATCAAAATGAGACAAACAATAAATGCTCACAATAAATCCCTTTCACTTTTGAAAACTAGAAACTACAAAAAACAACTTTTCTTTCAAAAGAGATCTCCAAGTTCTAGAAAAGCACTCAAAACTACGAAAAACTAATTTTGGGATCTAAAAACTTCGAAAATCTAATTGAGTAAAAGCTTCAATTTTTTTTTAGAATGTTTTTCTTACTTGTTCAGTAAACTAAGGATTCATTTGTGCAAAATAAAAAACGAATCAAAAACATCAAAATATTTTTTCTTTTGTAAAAATGAAATTCAGAACTTATAACAAAGTTTGTTCAAATATTTTCAAAGAGAAAACTAGATCTATTCCTCAAAAAGGACGGGTTTCGCAACCAAGTCAGACTCATCAAGAAGACAAAAATACACCAGTGTGATCTAGGGTATTTCAAGCTTCTAATCTTTGAGTCACTACAGAGACAAAGTAAAAACCACTCCAAGTATGCAAAACTTCTAGAAAATCACTCAAAACAAAAATACTCTTGGAAGTCACTCACAAGAGATTTTTGACAGGAAAAACACAAATCAGGGTAGACACTAAGAGTCCTAAATCAAATCTAAACGTAAACTGGAAGAAGAAATATTAAGTTTTTCGAAAAATTTAACAGGGTCTGCAGGCTCCAAAGGTAACAGGTGCGGTCTTGCACTGGTTATTTAAGGAAAGTTCGAAGATTCCCGCACTATGTGTGAAGACGAAGTGCAGTCCCCATAAAAGTTCAAGAAAAACACAAAAGACTTCAAAAAATTTCTAAGAAAAATAAACCTAAGCTACCCAAGCCAGTATACACCAATCAAAAACTAGAAAAAATCATTTTCTCAAGTCAAAACATAGGAAAACCAAAAATCAAAAACCTTTCCCCAGCGGAATCGCCAATTTGTTGGACAGATAAGTCGATCTTGTAGACAAGACCGATCTCCCTAGTATCAGAAGATAGTCTAGCAAAAAAAAAAAAATTAAATCTATCTTTCTCTAGATATATCACAATTTATAAGTAAATGTTACAAAGGTGTTATGATCCTACCTTGATCCAACGCTTGTTTGTAGTAGTGTTCCTTCAGTCACCCGAAAGAGTTATCTTTGAAGATCCACAATAAAAAACAAAAAAACATAAAATACCACCTGCATAGCATATATTCATAAATCATATATATTATGGTGATCAAGGAATCCATAAAATAAACAATTAGTTGACAGCTTATTGAGAAAAAAAAACTTATTTGTATTAACTTTGAAATAGTAGAAGAACCTTACAACCTTTTCAGCCTTGACATTGAACAGGTCTTCCCAGGGTCTGAAGTAGGAATTTCCTATACTCTGAAAATCCATGCAGTCTTCCAACCGAGATACATACAGATATGTAATATTTCCTCATAAAATCTCAGCTAAAAGAGTCTAAGTTCCAACAGCACTTTACCTCAAATAACACTAAAGCTTGAACTCAATTCTCTTCTACAATCTTAACCCCTTTGAGGCCGTCCTATGCCTCTTTTTATAGCAAATAAGAGGAGGTTACATCTCCATACAAGAAGGGATAGGGTCCTCCTTCAAAGGGATTAGTTCCTTTCATCAAGAGGTTAGCTCCTTATTGGATGGGATATATGAACATGAAAGGAGCGATCTTTCCACTGCAGGAATGTTTCTAGAAGCTTCCAAAAATGACTTAAACTAAGCTTCTAGATTTTACTTGCACCTTTTTAATATTTTACAGGGGTCTACACTTTTAATACACGGACAATGTGTTTGGCTCTGTAGGGTTTATAGCCAAAAGGTGCGGGACCGCAAGAAAAACTAGGAGAAAGTGCGGTACCAAAGTTTTAAGGCTTTAATGAGCTTTTCTCTTAGTTCCAAGGCTTGACTTTGGGAATTGTGATATTGTAGACTTCCAAGGGAGTACTAAAATTTCATGGTGACAAATTTTAGTATAATAAGGAGATCCATAAGTAGAAATAGAAGAAAGAGGCATAGATTCTTCTTGCCTACATTTGATGGATCTTCCACAAGCACATTAAGGGCTTGGAGGGAAGAATTATTTACCTTCTTTCTAAAATATCCTATGTCAGAAAGAGAGGTTGTGGATTTTGCAGCACTGCACCTAGATGGGGAAGCAATAAATTGGTGGTTCAGTCATGTAGCACACATGGAAGTGTCTGATTATGCATATTTTATGCAAAGACTGAAGAAGAAATATGGAAGAAAGAAATGAGAGACATCTCAAATGGTGACATCTCCCATCATCAAGGAGATAGTACATGGAGATATAAAATAATATGTCATCATAATCACTCAGGAGGAGGAGCCTATACCAGCACCAGCTGTAGATGTGCTTACATCAAGAGGAGGATCACTTACATCTTTGCAATATTGCCGTGAGTTCTTGACATTTGGAGCCCCATGCATGTTTCATGAGATGCATGATGAGGAGGAGATAGATACCAGCACTGGTACACTTGTTGAAGTGAAGCCATCATCACTCTTACCACTAGTTCGAGGGACTATTGTTCTGTTTGGAGGAACTCTTGTGGTCTTGCAAGAGGTTGCCATACATCAGTTGATCCAAGGTATGAAACCACTTTCATCTCATATTGTTTCAATACCTCTTATTGAAACTTATGGGGATATGCCATCAGGGCTAATGCATGACCAAGGATTAGAACAACATGCTGTTTTGGAGTAGCATCACATCATTGCGCAGAGGACAATTGATCTAATCAAGGAGGAGATAAAGAGCTATCCCAGTTCATCATTTGTGATCTAAATTCAATCGTTTGAGTTGAAATGTGGAGTTTTAGAAAATGGGATGAGTATGATCCTATGTACAATGGTTTCCTATGAGTTCAACATTGTGCCTTGCTTTGAGGCATCACATGTATCACCCTGCAGGTCTACAACGCTATTAATGAATAGCAATGAGAAGAAGAGGACCCATTCCTTATGGGAGAAATAAAATGGCAGCTTCATTGATGAAGTAATGGAGGAAAATATGATAGATGGTAGAAATCTTGAGACGAGGAATATTTTCTCCTTTATAGATGACACTTTCTTAATGAGCATCTCACAGTTCAAAGAGAAAATTCTACCTACAGCAGATCCAAAACCTTATTGGTTTTGGAGGGCCATTGATGAAAAGAAGATCTCATGGAGAGGTCTCAATGGAGGTGCAGTTCAACATACCATGGAGTGCAAAGTTATTCAACAGTTTGAGGAGGTTGGTGTCCTACAATGGGAGGATACCAAGTTTTTGCAGTATAAGATCCATCATCCTCATTGGGATGAATGGTTGATGATGTGGAGCAAGGGGTTACCAAAACACTTGCAGATCTATGATACAAGGCAACAAGAAGCATGGTTGCACTGGTTACTCCTGGGTGAGTATGGCTACAACCCAATGGGTCATATATTTCTATTTCATGCCTTACACATCACCAGAAGAATGCAGAAGAAAAAGGCATGGATTCTTTGGTTGTTGATGAGAGAGTTTGGACATCACATGATATATCTTATGTCCTTATATTTACTCTTGTTTGGGATATGTCTCATGTCCTTACATGTATTTCTGTTTGGGATATATCTTGTATTCATGTATGTACTTGGGGTTGGAGGAAAGTATAACTCTCACATGATGTGGCACAAGGGAGTTTTTTTGTACTATGTTGATGAGACATCTCACATGTCCATTACTATATTTCTGCTCCATGACTTGCATCATGATAATGTAAGGAGGCATCAAGAATCCTTGTTGCTATGGATACTTTTGGGAGAGTATGGACTAATTCCTTCCCATACATTTCATGATGAAGATAGAGGATGGAAACAGGAGGCCTTATAACGTTGGCTTCTGTTGGGGGATTATGGTCATTGTACATGGTATGATGATGATATGATGGGGAAGGAAGATGCCTTGTTAAGGTGGCTTCTCTTGAGAGAATATGGCCAATACATTTGGTACAATGATGATGTGGTATGGTAGGAAGAGGAATTTCTGTGGTGGCTTCTGTTTAGAGAGTATGCCTCTCACATTTATATTGATGCAAATTTGGCATGGGAACAAGAAGCATTATTGCAGTGGCTTATTTTGAGAGAGTATGGCTCTCTTCTTTGATTTCAAGATGATCTAACATGGCAGAAAAAATGATTTTTTTGCATTGGTTGTTATTGGGAGAATATCGTTTTACATTGGTTATGTTTTCCCATATGTCTCTACTTCTTATTTTTCACTATGATGATGTGATGTTTGATTCCTACATGGCGAACAAGGCTAATGATGAGGGAATTTATAGATGTAATCTACTCTATGTATCATGGGTTGGAAAGTTAGTTAATAAGTTGCGACTTTTTGCTTTGGGAATGAACCACTTCATCTTATGTATCTCATGTGTAGAGAAGATATTTGGTCATAATATGGTTGCCACTTGGAGATTCATTGATGAGGAAGGGTATATAACTTTTTAGTTTGAGGCCATTCTAGACATTATAGAGAGGCAACTTTGGAGCTGGATATGCATGACACATTGTGACAGATGGGAAGGCCTTCCACATGAGGATTCCATTTGGAGGGAGGATGTTTGTTGTAGCATCCAATTTTGTAGTTACTTGAGGACAAGCAACATTTTTCCGGGGAGGACTGTAATATTCCTAAATTTTCACATGCTATTTGGAATATTACAGTTCTTAATTTCCATAACTAATTAAGTAAATAAGAGGGTGGAGGGACCCAGAAACACCAAAGATAAATAAAATCCACTTTTGATGTGTGTATGTGGATATTTCAAATCTATATCTACATAATGTAGTAGTGGAGCAGCTACTTAATGTGAAAGGAGTGGAGAGCAGGTCTCATTAATGAGAAAGATCATGGAGGTTGAAGCAGTCAACTAAGATGTTGGAAGGAATCAAATGGAAGATCATAGAGAATTTATGATGAGATGATGGATGAAGTGGTGCATTAATGCACACATAATGGAGAGGGTTATCATTAAATTCACACATGATGGAGATCATGGAAAGAAAATGCAGTCAACATGGTGTAATATTCCTAACTTAGCCTACAACTAATGGGAATATTAATTTTTTTTTATCACATAGATAGGTTAATAAGTGGGTGGGAGGACCCATAAAGCTCTTTATGGTGAATAAAATCACTTCTCATGTGAAAGTGGATCATATTTTCATCCTAATAAAGTACCCCAAGCTATAGATAGGGGCTAAAACATATTTACTGGGTCAACCTTGACCAAATATACAATGTTGTCATGGAGGAGTGGCCATCAATGAGGCACAACACAGTTTTAGATGGAGATGCCTTGTGTGAAAGAGGTGATTTCATTGAAGGTGGTTTAGGGTTTGCAAGCTCTTGTCTTATAAAATCTCTTGTCTTAGAAGGTTGTTTATGAACATTATATTTCTGAATATATTTTCTGTTTAGACATATATCATTCTCTTGTTGTTTAGCTGAGAATAATGTTGTTTAGCATTGGGTGTTCCCGATCGGGAATCTGACCTATTCCATTGAGTAGCTCTTGGGAGATTTTTTACTACATTTTCCACTATCTGGTTGAAGGCCAAGCTACTTCTTTCAATTACAACACAGATCCTGTTGAGGGTTTGACTTTTTTTGCAAGCTGCAGCAAGTGGAGATTAGATCTTTCAAATATAGTCCATTCCAGTGCTTCTTTTCAGTGGAGGAGGGTTCTACTTCATTGGGAGGACTGTATTGAAGAACTTGAGCATAATTTTCATATCTTGGCATGTGGCCAACATCATTTGATCCCTACAGTGAAGTATAGATCCAGATCTGCGTTATTTATGTAGGTGTATTTGTAGGGTGTTTGAGCTCACCAACTGGAGAGTGATTTTCTAGGGGTTGGGGATCTGCCCTTCACTTTGGAGATCTGTTGGAGGAGATCATTTGTATTTTTTATATTAGATCAGATCCACTTTCTAGATCTAAATATTTCCATAGATATACAGTCTTAGATCTCAGATCTACATCTTGTACTTGGTATTTTTCTGAAAACCCCAAGGGGGATTGATAGAGGAGCTTGTATAGTGCATAGATCTAGTATAGATCTAACTTTTTGTCCATATACTTGATATATATCTGATGTGTAATCTACAACTATTGCAGAGCCAATAAAATAACACTGTAAGGCATTTGCAGTCTTTTTACATGGTTGTAGCACCTCATTTTGAGGGTTTCTTTCATTGGAGACTTGTATTTTCCTGTCATGCATCTTATGGGCCACTTTTAACATGTATTTTTCTGTTGTAATGATAAACGAAAGGTCTCCATATTGGCCTCCTGCTTTATAAAGGATAATCTGCGTTATTTTTATATCATTCTGCATTATATTGTTGCATTCCCCATTTGGGAATATTACAGTGGTATCGGAGCATCATCTTGGCACAATGTGTGCTTTCTAAGAAGCCAATATGTATTTTGAAGGAAAGGAAAGACAGAATAAGTTTTAATACACCGATGACAAACAAGACAAGGGTAAATCCCATTTATCTAGAGAAATGAAAGGAATAATATTTCAAGACTTCTTCTTCAGACCATGCATGAGATTAGAAGATAAATCAAGGGAATGAAGAGGGAAAGACATGAAGGTCCCTCAAGAATATCTTCACATGAAGAAAACCCTATTTCTTCATATTATGTGTGAAAGAACTCAACTACACAATCAGATCTACAACGTTATACTATGCCCAGATTTACTACAAGAGAGATGAAGTAATAAGATCCACCAAAGGAGGAGACTTTGAGTGATTATCTTCAGGATTATGAATCTCAATCTTGGAGATTCAAGGAGCAGTTGAACTTCCAAGAGTTCTTCCAGCTCAAGGAGGAAAGGAGATCCAAAAATCACAATAGAAGGAGAAGAGGTAGATTCGTTCTGCCAAATTTTGATGGATCCTCCACTTGCACAACCAAATATTGGATAGATCAGCTAGACTCATATTTGGATCTACATCAATTTTCAGAGAAGTAATCCATTAAAGTAGCAGTGCTTCATCTCAAAGGTAAATCTTATGCTTGGTGGTTATTTGAATCCTTTTCATTAAAGAATGCAAATATATCTACTCATGCAAGATTCACTAAGAGATTAGTGAAGAGATTTGATGTAAAACAAACTAAAACATCTTTGATCGAGCTAGCAAAGCATGAACATGCAAAACCCTTCCATAAGTTGGAAAGATATGTTATGCCAACTCCACTTCAAATTTCTATTGAACGAGATAAAACATTGTGTGATACTTTGCCAAGGGCAAGATCCCCATTGCATGAATAGATTTCTTCTCAAAAGGAAGACATGGAGGCCCCTCTTTTAAGGGAAGACCAAGATCTAAGGTCTCTCATTGATGATGAGGTATTCTCAAATATTGATGAGGAGAAATAACATGAAGGCAGTAACAATGTTGTCACTTCAGAAGAAGGACCATCACCACATAGGGATAGGCATGAAGTTATTGCTTCAAGAGGAGGAGATTTTTCATCTTTGCAAATGGGTCCCAAGGAGCATCATGTGATAGTAATATTGGGCAGTAACACCTTGATCCAAGGAGGAGAAAGGATGGATTAGCATTTAAGGATGAGGAGCATGCACCCTTGTTTATTTCAAGTGGTTTATGTTCAGAAGAAGGAGACTAATTTATGTGGCAAAGGGAGGGACAAATTAGTCCAGTCATTCATACAATCTACTTCAGATTTTGATGTCTCTTTGCATGGAGGCATTCCACCAGGGAGACCCCCTGATTGGAAGAAGAATAAAGTGTTCTCTCAACTTGTTACAGAAATAACATATTTGGCTATGGAAGGAGCCTTGAGAGGAGGTACCACAACACTGAGAACCTTTAATGTGTTCCAAAGAGATATGAGCAATTTTCTGAAAGGGACTTTGCTATCTTCCACTTAGCTACTTGCGTTAGAAAAGAAGGATTCATAAATCTATGAAGACATGAGCATGGTGTCAAAGGGCCACTCCATAGCCTTGGAGTGGAAAATGATACTTCCACATATGAGAAAGATTTATGAATATGACAAGAGGGTATTAAAACTCTTGTATGGATGGGCCAAACTATGTAATTATTGGAAGAAAGAGACCTTTCAAAAGGAGGTTGACTTCCATGAACTTCAATCTTATCTTGAGAAAGAATAGCTGCAAGAGAGGCAGCAAAGGTGGAGCTACAACAATCCAAAATGTGACTTTGGCATTGAGCATGTCAAAGAGGAGACTGGTGATGTGACAACAACTTCATTCAATAATTTTACAGCGTTGTCATTGTTGGGAAGCCTAGATCCATATTGGGAGTCCCAACTCTTGGTAGAATATTCCAAGAACCTCTTCACATGTAAGGTTCTTGATGAGAAAATGCAAGATAAGAGGTATATAGTGGTTAATGGAGTCATTTACATTCATGATCAGATCTATTTGACTAGATACTCAAAGTTCAAAGATAAACTACTATATGCAGCCTATGATATCTTGTTTTCTAATCCCACTAGTTCCATTACAACCTACCATAATATTTTGGAAGGATTCATGTGGGAAGACTTCAAAGAGGAGGTGCACAATCATATGAGGAAGTGCATGGATTATTTGGAGGTTGAAAGGGGACATAGATCTTGGGAAGAGTTATAATTACCACCTCCTTATTCTTTGGGTGTGAGAGGGAGCTCATCCATGAGCCACCTCACTGATTTAAACCAAGTGTATGGTAAAGATTGTATTTCTGAACATCATGATATGTTTACTATATACTTGCATCTTCTTACCACACATGTGCAAGGAATTTCTCCAAGAAGGGTAACTCTTCCTTATTTTATTTATGAGCTACTTGGAGCCATGATAAATGATGATGTTGATCACTCCCTAGGAGATTTTGGGGAGATGATGTATTCTTTTTGGTGTGCCACATTGACACCAAACATCATACACCACTCCAAGTGTATGAGGAGAAATATTGGTAAAGAATATGCTTTTGTATCTCATTATTCATTTGATTATTAATTTCATTCTCTTACCATGTATATGCAGGCCATAGCTCCTAAGAGAAGTGTTATTCCATACAAACTTCATGGCCAACTTTGGGCCACAAACATTTTTTAACATGGCCACTTCCTTAGAGGACAAAGGGAAATATTGTATCATTGTGGGTGCATTCCAAAAGCACCAAATATATCTCACACTTTTAGCCATGGTGAGTTTACTTGGGAAGCAAGTAAGTGGTGGGGAAACCACTTGCCATATCACTATCTGATGCAGTCAGGAGATCTACTGCGCTGGTTCCACTTGTGGGACTATGATCCAACTCCATCATTGCATTTGATTGTTTATGTATTACTATTTTTGATCCCACATGATGATGATGCTATTATATTTTTTGGGAACATGATTGGAGGGATGACACATTGGTTGGATGTGTCCATTGGGAATGAAACTTCCCATATTTATTCATGCTTCAAGGGGAGGATGGGACATTATATGGCTACTACATTATATCACTTGATTCCTTATGAAAGGGGTCATATGTTTGACTTATGTCTTTGGGAGAAGCCTCTTGCATGGGAGGATTTTTGGCAAGCCATGTGTTGCTTGAATCATATTCAGCCAACACCTATTGTCCTCTACTATTTTCAAAATTTGGAGAATCTTTTGGCAGAAAAGGGTGGTTGGATGGCCACTTATTGTATCATGTTTTGAGGAAACAAGAAGAAGAACAATGTTGGTTTCAATGAAGGGACTATTTTCACCATCCAATATATCATATGACACTTAGTCCATGTTTCCTGTAGAGCACATATGGTGATGATACTCTATTCACAATATGCATGGAGGATTTGACAAGGAGACTCCCTAGAACCAATGAGGGGAATCATGAGGTTCCAAGTATATTTTGGCTTCATGAGGACTATATTGTTGCATCCCAGGATCAACAGCTCCAAATTTATCATAAATGGAGGGAGAGGGAGTGTAAGTTGAAGAATTTAACTCTCATTTTCAGCTATGCAACCCCTACACATTGCATAAGGAGGGGATTGGTGACTATTTGTATGAGCTACCAAGGATGGCTCACTTTGTTTGGATGATAGCATGGATATTGGAGTTTCTCATGGGGGTTGAAGCACCCACCATTTATCATCTCACATGCCTTAACAAGACCAATGGACAACAAAAAACTCTTTCTATATATCTCCCACTTCTTCATGATGGCAGCTATTTGGTTTATTCACCAAAGGAAAACTTGTATTCTTGGGAGGAGACATATCCATTGGAGATCTTGCAATGTCCTTGTAGTTGCTTGAGGACAAGAAACATTTTGGAGGGGAGGATTGTAATATTCCTAACTTATCCTATAGATAATGGGAATATTAAAATTTTGTTTTGTCACATAGATAGGTGAATAAGTGGATGGGAGGACCCATAAAACTCTTTATGGTGAATAAAAGCACTTCTCATGTGAAAGTGGATCACATTTTCAGCCTAATAAAGTACCCCAAGGTATGGATAGGAATTAAAACATATTGATTGGGTCAACCTTGACCAAATATACAGCATTGTCATGGAGGAGTGGCCATCAATGAGGCACAGTGCAGTGTTAGATGGAGATGCCTTGTGTGAAAGAGGTGATTTCATTGAAGGTGGTTTAGGGTTTGCAAGATATTGTCTTATAAAGGAAGGGAATGGAAGCATTAAAAGGTTTTTTATGAACATTATATTTCTGAATATATTGTTTTTTTAGACATATATCATTTTCTTATTGTTTAGCTGAGAATAATGTTGTTTAGCATTGGGTGTTCTTGATCGGGAATCTGACCTCTTCCATTGAGTAGCTCTTGGGAGTGTTTGTACTACATTTTCCACTATCTGGATAAAGGCCAAGCTACTTATTTCAACTACAGCACAAATATTGTTAAGGGTTTGACTGTTTTTACAAGCTGCAGCAAGTGGAGATTAGATCTCTCAAATCTAGTCCTTTTCAGTGCTTATTTTCAGTGGGGGAGGATTCTACTTCATTGGGAGGACTGTATTAAAGACATTGAGCATCATTTTCATATATTGGAATGTGTCCAACATAATTTTGATCCCTATAATTCAGTATAGATCCAGATTTTTGTTATTTATGTAGATGTATTTTCAGGGTGTTTCAGCTCACCAATTGGAGAGTGATTTTCTAGGGGTTGGGGATCCGCCCTTCACTTTGGAGATTTGTTGGAGGAGATCATTTGTATTGTGTATATCATATCAGATCACTTTCCATATCTGAATATTTCCATAGATCTACAGTCTTAAATCTCAGATCTACATCTTGTACTTGGTATTTTGCTGAAAACCCCAAGGGGTATTGATAGAGGAGCTTGTATAGTGCATAGATCTAGTATAGATCTAACTTTTTGTCCATATAATTGCTCTAGATCTGATGTGTAATATACAGCTATTGTAGAGCCAATAAATAACGTTGTAAGGCATTTGTGGTATTTTTACATGGTTGTAGCACCTCATTTTGAGGGTTTATTTCATTGGAGACTTGTATTTTCCTGTCATGCATCTTATGGGCAACTTTTAAAATGTATTTTGCTGCTGTAATGATAAATGGAAGGTCTCCATATTGGCCTCTTGATTAATAAAGGATGATCTGCATTATTTTTATATCATTCTGCATTCTATTGTTGCATTCCCCATTTGGGAATATTACACATGGAGACCTATGTCCACATGTACATCGCAGTTATGAGGTGGGCCAAGGCATGAAAAGGTTCAAAAACTATATAATGAAGATGAAGGAAACATAGAAGGAATTTTTTATATTATTATTAATGTATGATCTATTTAGATCTGGATTTGTCAGGTGACATCTCCATGCAATCTTATGTTGTTTAGCTAAGCTGTAGTGTTGTTTAGCACAGGGTGTTCCCGAGAGGGAAGCCCACCTCTTTCCTTGAGAGACCTCTAAGTAAGAGTGTTTGAACTACATTCATCATCAGGCATTGGTGCCATATTGTTCCTAATTTCTGCAGAACATCCATATTCAGAAATTGCACATTTCTAAAGATCATTTTGAGAGGTGGAGGTTTTCCTTCAATAATTCAGTTGAGGAACCAGTGAAGGATTCATCCTATCACTTTGAGCTTCAAGATCAGCCTTCCAGTGCTTCAGATCTATATCAGGCATCAGGCCATCTATTATTCATCTCCCAGTAGCAGCATTTCCATCAGGAATTGCATAGTCCATTCTTATAGATCCAAGGGAGAAGGGAGGTTGCTACCATTTTAGCTAGTAATCCAGTGAGGGATCATCCACTCACCTTGCCATCACTATTTCCATCTGCCTGGATCTTATTGAAACATATTTCAGTAGGCACAAATTCTCTTCCTCTTGTACACCGCAGTTTCTATAGCAGCTGCATATTCAAGTGCTGCAACTTGAAGGAGGTGGAAGTAGAGACAAGATCTCAAGCTCCTAGCTTGTAGATCTGAAAGAGGGATCATCCCTCAAATATTAGATTCATTTTTATAACATATTGAAGCTATATTTGGATCATATCTAGCTTCATATATTCATAACCCAGCATTCAAAGGATCAAACCCCAAGAGGGTAAATTCCCAATCTCATAGATCTAGAATTTCCTTTCTGGGTTATCTTGGGTTACCATCATAGAGCCCATATCTAGAATCTTGGAATCATCAGAGCTCTAGATTTCCACATATCTTCATTTCCATTTTCAGCATGCAGTCATATATTCATTATCTGCTGAAGGGACATCGTATTATTTGCTTCCAGAAACTCTCTAGCTACGTAGTGCCTACTTTGGCATATTTTTCAGGGTCATTCTAGACCATCTCTTTCACTAGATTACCTCATATTTTGTACACTGTTGTAACTGAATCTTTTCCTATGAGTAAAATGGCTCAACTTTTCTGTATATATCTATGTTGATCATAAATTTACATGTACATTTTCTATGTTACAAATATTATGTTTGTGTATCAATGCATTATTCCATTTTGGGATTATTACATAATGAGGAATCCTCAACTAAGGCACAAGAGATCATAGTAGAGCGATTGATGGACTGACACTAGGGATGATGATGGAATGGGGGATACTGATTAGCAAATGGATGATCTCCCTTGTCAGAGCATATAAAGCATGGATGACCTATCAGTGACAAACTTGACTCTGGGGGGATGGGTAACAATATGACTCGAGTCCAAAATGGGCTACACGAGAGAGAGAGGCAATGCACAAATGGATGGAATAGTGTAACAGGAGGAAAAAAGGGAATCAGGATAGAATCCATGAATGCAATTATGACTCAACTTAGATGCTCTGATCAGGGGCAACTCGATGATGCTACCACATAGAACAGGCCTAGTGGGGACCATAAAAACATGAGAAAATGGTGGTTACTCATGATTAAAATCGACACATGCATTGACAATTATGAAGGGAAAGTGGTGCCCCAAGTATAAGTGGCACAAGTATAGAAATTAAATTTTGAGAGGCGGCGAAGTGACCCTTGGAAAAACAAGGGTTATGGGTGAAGCATCAAATCACCAAAAACAAAATGATGCCCATTTGAGAGACCGGTGAGAGATTTCCAATGGTGTTGATGGCTCATGAAACAGATCTATGGTTTGGTCTCAATTGGAAAAAGAAAAAATAGTGTTTCTCTTTAAATAGGGTGATTTCCCTCCAATTTGGTTCATTTTCTAGTGGAGCTATGGTGAACGTGGAGAGGAGGAGAAGGCCCTAAATCTAGCGAAATTTGTAGCAGAATAAATTCCCATTGGAATCAAGATCCGTCAGTTGCAGGTAGGTGGCCTAGCCTTAATCTTCATTTTCAGTGGATTATAATTCCAGATTAGGTGCCAAGAGCCCAAGAAAAACAATTTTCCCCTCCTCATGATCGACTTGCACTTCCTATGCCATGTTCTATGAGCTGGGTCACAGTTTTCAGAGAGAAAAATTGTGACATCGCAGGTACAGGGCTGGGAAAATGCAAGCTGCCAAAAAGTGGGTTTTTTATTGTTTTTGGCTGGGAGCTGGGGCTTGATGGTTTTGATGTAGTTTTTTCTTCCTCTAACTAAAAAATATGCTTGGTTTTTGCAGGTATGGCAGAGTTAAAGATGTTGATCAACGGTTGTCATTGATGTCAACCCAAGCAGCACCAGGGGCTAACCCAATATTCAATGGGAAGTTTGACCTACCAAATTAATATATTCTGGGTCAATAATGATTTGATGGTTTCTACTTGTCGATATGTTTCTGTTGATATATGGCACGCCATGTAATTATTCACAGTTTGAGAGATATTCATGTTTGAAGTTTGTACCCCAGTTAGTGGGCTAAAACCCCATGGTGTTGGGGCATGGGTCATTGAAAAGTCATAATTAATATTTTTTAAGCTCATAAAATCACTCCCATGTTCACTTGTTGAAGCCCCTCTCAACTTAAGCATTCATATATATTGTGATCTTCATTTCCTCCTTAGGCAAGGGATTCGGCCATCTGAAACAGGTCATCGTGGAATTTTCGCTATAATGTTTCTTATACGAAGGCTAAAAAGCTGAAATTTTTATGAGGTGAAGCTAAAATCCTGAGGAAGCAGCAGTAAAAATTTTAGATCAAGTTACGAAATATTTTTGGAGATATGATCTGTGGAAGTAATGGTTTTTGCAGGCTCTTGAAATTCATCTCAAAGAAGTGACCTTGGGAAAATCGTCATAAATCTCTCTCTGAGTATCGGATTGGAATTCTAAAAAAAGTGGCAGATAGTGTACATTCTTTAGTTTTTTCTCTATCAATTTTAGAGGAAAATGAAGAAACAATGACACGTGGAACTGCGTACAAGTGAGCTCTGCTGAAACAATACATAATTAGGGCAATGTGAGAAATTGGGTATAACTCTCTCTTGAAGAATCCAAATTGGGTCAGACCTGTGGAATTGGAAAGATGACTCAGAGGAATATTACAAGACCAAAAATCAGATATTGAAGATCTAAAATAACAGAGATACACCAGATTCAATATCGAGCTCCTACAAGGAAAAAAAAGCTAGATCATGTGTTGTAAAGGGTTGCAAAGGACCAGAATTTCTACGAAAAAAAAGCAAAGAAAGGTGCAACAGAGGGTAGCATGACAAGAGCAGCATCCATGGTGCAAAACAGTAGCAATAAGTTCATCATATCAAGTCTTCAAGTGGGCATCACTGCATACAATCATTGTAAAGGTATCATTGTACGTAGTCATTGTAAATACATTATTGTACAAATTGTACTAGTATCTATCTGCCAAGGGTTGAAGACGCAGTGTTGGGAGGTCTAGGATCATCATTAGGTGTTTGTGTCAAAGTTGGGGTTATGGTCTAGTATATCTTCTTCTTCTACATCATTCTATATCATTGTAAAGTGGACCATTTTCCCTGGTACGAGAGTCCATTCCTTTTTTATTCTTCTATAGGGTGGTAGGGTGGTGCTAGGGTGAGTTGTAGCTCATTGGGTGTCGGGGAATCCGTTCAGCTGACTACTGAAGAATCTTGGGCGTTGGAGCGTCCATCCACTGGGAGTTAGAGAAGAATTTTTTTCTAGATTCTAGGAAGTTGAAGCTTTATTTTCAATTGGAGTTGAAAATAATTATTAGAAAAGCATTAGGTGGTTTTTGTCCCAGAGTGGGTTTCCAACTTAAAAACTGTGTGCATTTTTGTTCCTCTTGTTTGCTGCTATCATTGTAAAAACATTGATAATAATTAAATATTAACTAATGCTCTAATTGAAAGAAATACTGATTCACCCCCCCTCTCAGTATTTCCAACAATTGGTATCAGAGCTTGTTTCCTTCAATAGCAGTTTAACAGCTGGAAGGAGGTCATGGAGCGTACCAAGAATGGTGTACCTCTATTCAATGAAAATAATTATGCACTTTGGAAAGGAAGAATGGAGGTCTATCTCTTGGCGCAAGGTTACGAAGTATGGGACACTGTTCAAAATGGATTTACATCAACCGGAGATGAACAAGGTAAGAATAATTTGGTAAATGATGCAAAAGAAAAGAATATTATTATCAGCGGACTTATTGAATCTTCTTATCATAAGGTGTTGGGCTGTAAAACCGCCAAAAATGTATGGGACAAGCTTGAGAATATATATGCAGGTGACTCAAATGTCAAAGAAGAAAAGCTTCAAATCTATAGAGCAAAATTTGAGCAACTAAGAATGAAATAAGATTGCAACATTGCTGCATACTTTCAATACGTTGATGAAATAACCAGTACTCTGGAAGGATTGGGAGAGCCAGTTGACAAGAAGACTATTATACGGAAGATTCTTAGAATGTTACCAGGGAGATTCAACCCAAAGGTGTCGGTCTTAGAATACAGTGCAAATCTGGACAAACTCAACAAAGAGGAATTACATGGAGTTCTCATAGCATATGAAATGAGACTTGATGAAGAAGAGGGTACTTCGCATCTAGAAACTGCGTTCGTTGCATCTAAGAAAACCAATAAGGATAAACACCCTTCAATTTTAAAGACATGCACCTGCAAGTGTGAAGAAAAGGGAGATGATGAAGAAGGTCTTTCAGATGAAGAATATGCTTACTTCACGAGAAAAATACAAATTGGTAAGGGAAAATTCAAAGGTAAACTTCCATTGATATTTTTCAGCTATAATGAGGTTGGGAATTTTGCAGCAAAATGTCCAAACAAAAGTAATGGCAACTCAAAAAGAAAGAAAGGCTTTAAGAAATTTAGCAAGCAAGGATCCAAAAGGAACTTTCTCTCTAAAGAAGATAGCTCATCATCCGATGAAGACAATGATAGTGAAGAAGAAGCCAATGAGAGATTATTGTTTATGTCCAAGCACAATAAACCCAAGCACAATAAGCAAGAGGTATCAAACAACGAAGAAGAAGGATGGACCATAGACGAATTTTAGGAGGAAGCAATCAAGCTTATAAAAGATCTCAAGGCGGGGAAGATCCATTCCAAAACTCTTGAAGAACAAGTTAAAGGTCTCAAAATTGAAGTTGAAGAACACAAATGCATTGAAGAGTCACTTCAAAAAAAGTTGGAAGAAAGCAACCAAGAAAGGGAAGAATTAGAAGCCGAAGTAGTCTCGCTGCGTGAGGAAGTGAAGAAAGGAAAAACTATCCAAGACTATGCCAACAACTCAAGGGCATTGGAAGAACTCATCAACAATCAACGATCTTACAATGACAAAAATGGCATAGGTTACAAAGAAGAAGAAGCAGGACCTTCTACAAAAAAATACAATGAACCTATGAGATCTGACATGCATGTAGACTTCATTGGACAAGATTCGCAAGAATAGCCTTGGAAGACAATTCCTCAACGAAAATTTCCATCCAGGTACCAACATATTTCTTATGGCTACTATTATTCATGTGGAAAATTTGGTCATAAAGATGTAGAATGTCGCATGTACCCTAGGAACGAATACAATTCCAGGAGATCTATCAAATATGAACCTCCTAGGGCTGAACGAAACATCAATAGATTTGAGCATTTATGAAATAATATTGAATGTTACAAGTGTTGAAACTTTGGACACATGGCCAAAGACTGCAGATTTGAAAATCCTCTAGAAGAATCTTCGAAGCCACAGAATGAACGAACATGGAAGAAGAAGAAGAATGATAATTGTGCTCTCGCTCTCAAGGCTCAAAAGAAAAAATATGTGTGGTATGCTGATAGCGGTTGCTCAACGCATATGACTGGAGATAGAAATAAATTTGTATCTCTGAAAGAGAAGAGGATGGAACCGTGTCCTTTGGAAATGATGGATCTTCAAATGTTATAGGATCAGGTACTGTCACTCTCGAAAGCAAAGATTCTCTAGCCAATAATGTTCTACTGGTTGAAAACATGAATCACAATTTGCTCAGTGTTGGACAAATGTGTGATCAAGGACACATAATACTATTCAACTCCATGAAATCTAAAATCAGGAAAGGCATGTATGGTGAAATTGTGGCTACAACAAGTCGAGCTCCAAACGACATATATGTTCTGGATGAAGCAACTAAAGCATGTCAAATAGCTAAAGAGGATGATACAATAATTGGTAGCAATGATGATCGACTAAGTAATAATTTTGCTACAAAGGTGCGAAGTGATTTCGAGATGTCTTTACTTGGTTGCAAATTGAGCATAGAAGACTCATCTAAGGATGTGGATCAAAGGTTGTACAGATCTATGATTAGTAATCTTCTATATGTAACAGCCTCCCGACCAGATGTTATGCAAGCATTTGGACAAGTGGCAAGATTCCAAGCAGCACCAAAAGAATCAAATATTAAATATTTTCCAGCATTGGAATATCTTGTTGAGATTGCAACAAGATGATGAGCTTAGTGGAAAGGAGTCGCCTTCACTAAGTGGGCTCGCAGGCTATTTTTGGCGCAAAGTCTATTTTTAGACTATGTCTATTTTTAGACATATGGATCATGTTCTATGAGTTGCGGGATGCTATTTGTGGATGGTTGGTCAAGTCAGAAAAAATAGATGGACTTCTATTTTTAGACATATTGGGCGGAATCTATTTTTAGATTGCCAGTCTAAAAATAGATATGTCGAATATTATTAGCTCTTAATAATATTTGGACTATAAACATTATCTTATTCTCTTGGAGTACTTCGGTTAAGTGCACAGATGTGGCACAGGAGCTGACAGAAGGAATTACGCTATTCCTAAGGGTTAAGTGGAGCTATTGCATGGATACTTCAGTTAGAACTCATGTGACAGAGTTTGGTGGAGTTGATTGAGGAAGTTAGTGGAGTTGTATTCAGTTTAACTAATATAAACATAGTTGAGCTATTTGTATTCAGTTTAACTAATTGATAAAATTAGTGAGAGTGGTGTGAATTAATTATTAATTAATTCACTAATTATAAACTCATTAGTCAACTAAAGAATACATCAGTTAACTTCAGTGCATGGACAGTTTCAGTGGAGACCAGTGAAGAGGTAGGTGAAAGAGCAGTGTGACTATCAGTTGTGACTATACTGGTGCATGATTTTGCAACACACATTGATGGATATGCAAATGAGGATTGGGAAGTACATACCATAGGGATTTGAACTCATGATGTGCAATTATTCATATTGGATTGCGCAGTAGAGGCAGGCTAAAAGGTGGAGCAGATTGGAGCGTGTGTTTTGTATGATCTGAGCTTGTGTAGTGTGTAACAATTGAAGATTGTACTGAGAGCTTGTGAGGAGTTTGTACAAGTATTGTTACATGACCTCTATCATTATAATATACAGATAATTGGGGGTTTTCAACTTTAAGCTTTCCCATAAATACTGTGTTTATATGTGTGATTGTTTATGGTTTTAATGTGCGCTTGTGATTGTTTATATTTCCGCAAATTGATGATCAATAGTAGAAGAGGTTATGTATTATGCATGAAGCTCAAATAGTGTGTGATCAGGATAATCTCGGTGAATAATTTAACATTTATTCAAATTTCTACATGGTGTCGGAGCGATATTGATCATTGGAGCAATTGCAAAACATTGAAGCGGTTGAGTTTTGTGCTGGTGGAATTCGAATTTGCAGCAGTGTTTTCTTGGTGTCGAAGTTGAGATGTCTTTCAACGGATTGTGATTGGAGTATGCCCTTGAGGGAAGCTTGAATTATATTTCATGGAAGGACAGGATGGAGGCGGTTCTGGATGACAATGGGTTGAAGGAGTTCATAGATGCAAAAATTCCAAAGCCTACTTCTAGTGATGCTGCCGTACTTGACGCATGGCAAAAGAAGACAAAAAAGTGTCGAAGGATTCTGTTGGAGGGCATGAAGGATCACATAGTATCCAACCTTCATGGTAAGGCTTCTCCATTCTTGATGTGGAAAGCCTTGACTGATTTATTCTAAAGCAAGAGCGATCAGAGGAAGTTGGCGCTCAAGGACAAACTCAGAAACATAAAGATGGAGAAAGGTGACAGTATGCCCAAGTACCTCACGAAGTTCATCCAATGTAGGGATGAGCTGGGAAGTGTGGGGGTGACTGTTGATGATGAGGAATTGGTGAGCTTGGCTCTCCTTGGGCTTCCGAAGAGTTGGCACTCCTATCAGGACTCTGTCAATGGTTGGGAGAAATTGCCAGGATGGGAGCGACTTTGGTTGGATCTTGTGCAAGAGGAGATAAGGCGAAGTACCAGGGACAGATCTTCATCAAAGAACTCTGATGAAGAGAATTGCGCTTTGGCTGCCAAAGCAAAGAAGGGGAAGAGCAAGAAAGCTTCTCAGTACGGTGCGAAAGGCAAGGCAAGAAGCGGACATGTCCAAGGTGAAGTGCTATCAACGTAACCAACACAGACGATATGCTAAAATTGTACGCCAAGAGAAGAAAAATAGCGGAGTTGTTTGGAGCTGAGTTGGAGGCCTTAGCCTCGCCGGTTGAGAACTAGATTTTCACGGATCGCATGCTTGGTTTCAAGTGTGACGGGATACGCGTGGTTTAAGACGAGTGGTGCGTCTTTTCACATGACGGGAGATCGAGATTTGTTTACTGATCTGGATGAGAAAGATCTTGGAGTGCACATCGAGATGGGCGATGATGGTAGATACAGTGTGACCGGTATCGATACCATTTCCTTTGAGAGGGAGTCTGGTAAACCCTTCGTATTGAAGGAAGTGATGCATGTTCCGGGATTGAAGGAGAACCTAATCTGTGGCGATGTTAGAAGACAAGGGATATGATGTTGTCTTTAACGAGGAAAAGGCTTTCGGCAGCGATGCAAGGCAGGCGGGTGAGACCCGAGAGGATAGGGGTTCAAAGTTAAGAAACTTTATCGGTTGAGGTAGATGGCTACGGAGAAATGTCGGAAAGGCGAAGGGGTCGTGAGCCGAGGATGATGGCGAGTTGTGGCACCGGAGATTGGGCCACCTTCACCATGGAGCTTTGAAGATGCGCAACCAAGTTTCTATTGGGCTTCCTAAAGGCACTCTTGCGTAGTCAGATCAGTGCAAGGGGTGTACCTTGGGAAAATTTGTGAAAGCCACCTTTCATTAGAAGGATATTCACGCCACGACGATCCTTGAGAGAATTCAAAAAAACGTGTGTGGACCTTTCTCAGCAGCTTCGACAGCAAAACACAGGTATTATGTGATATTTTTTGATGATTTTTCTCGGAAGTGCTGGATCTTCTTCATGTAGAAGAAGAGTGAGACATACTCAAAGTTCTGTGAGTTCAAGGCGCTGGTTGAGAAGGAATCGGGGAAGCATGTGAAGGCTCTTAGGAGCGACAATGGTGGTGAATTCATCTCTGCTGAATTCAAGGACTTTTGCAGCGCATAAGGGATTCAGAGAGAGATCATCACACCCCATAACCCACAGCAAAACGGGGTTGCTGAGCGGAAGAATAGAACGATCGCGGGTGTTGCACGGGCGATGTTGCATGATCAAGGCCTACCCCTTCACTTGTGGGCGGAGGCATGCAATACTGTAGTATATGTGCAGAACCGTTGTCCTCATAAGATACTTGGCATGAGTACACCAGAGGAGGCGTTTTCTGGTAAGAGGCCTAATATTTCCCATTTGAGGATTTTTGGCTCACCTGTCTACATGCATGTGACGAAGGATGCCAAGAAGAAGCTGGATCCGACCGCAGAGGTTGGGATATTTGTGGGGTACACTGATACGCCCCACAACTATCGTGTGTATTTTCCAGACAGTTGCAAGGTATTTGTGCGACGGGATATCAAATTTCATGAGGAGAAAGCCATGAAGTGTTCGCTTGAGAGGGAGCCACACTTGCATGCAGATGAGGAGCTATTAGTTCCTAAGGGTGAGTCTCAGGATGTGGATCAGCCACAATATGAGGTTCATGGAGTGGAAGAGACCACTCAGGCAGCGCCAACCATCAGAGGGCGGAAGCGCACTACAGAAGCTGAGCGACTGGCTCAAGATGCAGACAGAGACAGTCACCTGACTAGTACATTGGATACATGGCTCTTGTGAGCAAGTGTATCATGACAGAGCCATCCTCTTTCAAGGAAGCTGTGGAGGATCCTGCGTGGGTAGATGCCATGGTAGAAGAGTATGATTCGATTGTCAGAAACAGTGCATGGGAGATTGTCCCAAGGCCGGAAGGGAAATCAGTGGTGGGTTCGAGATGGATCTACAAAGTGAAGCAGGAAGTTGATGGGAGTGTGGAGAAGTACAAGGCAAGATTTGTTGCCCGAGGCTTTTCACAGATAGAGGGGATTAGTTCCTTTCATCAAGGGGTTAGCTCCTTATTGGATGGGATACATGAACATGAAAGGAGCGATCTTTCCACTGCAGGAATGTTTCTAGAAGCTTCCAAAAATGACTTAAACCGAGCTTCTAGATTTTACTTGCACCTTTTTAATCTTTTACAGGGGTCTACACTTTTAATACACAGACAATGCGTTTGGCTCCACAGGGTTTATAGCCAAAAGGTTCGGGACCGCAAGAAAAACTAGGAGAAAGTGCGGTACCAAAGTTTTAAGGCTTTAGTGAGCTTTTCTCTTAGTTCCAAGGCTTGACTTTGGGAATTGTGATATTGTAGACTTCCAAGGGAGTACTAAAATGTCATGGTGACAAATTTTAGTATAACAAAGAGATCCATAGGTAGAAATAAAAGAAAGAGGCATAGATTCTTCTTGCCTACATTTGATGGATCTTCCACAAGCACATTAAGGGCTTGGAGGGAAGAATTATTTACCTTCTTTATGAAATATCCTATGTCAGAAAGAGAGGTTGTGGATTTTGCAGCTCTGCACCTAGATGGGGAAGCAAGAAATTGGTGGTTCAGTTATGTAGCACACATAGAAGTGTCTGATTATGCATATTTTATGCAAAGACTGAAGAAGAAATATGGAAGAAAGAAACCAGAGACATCTCAAATGGTGACATCTCCCATCATCAAGGAGATAGTACATGAAGATATACAAGAATATGTCATCATAATCACTCATGAGGAGGAGCCTATATCGGCACGAGCTGTAGATGTGCTTACATCAAGAGGAGGATCACTTACATCTTTGCAATATTGTCGTGATTTCTTGACATTTGGAGCCCCATGCATGTTTCATGAGATGCATGATGAGGAGGAGATAGATACCAGCACTAGTACACTTGTAGAAGTGAAGACATCATCATTCTTACCACTAGTTGGAGGGACTATTGTTCTGGTTGGAGGAACTCTTGTGGTCTTGCAAGAGGTTGCCACACATCAGTTGATCCAAGGTATGCAACCACTTTCATCTCATATTGTTTCAATACCTCTTATTGAAACTTATGGGGATTTGCCATCAGGGCTAATGCATGACCAAGGATTAGAACAACATGTTGATTTGGAGCAACATCACATCACTGCGCAGATGACAATTGATCTAATCAAGGAGGAGATAAAGAGCTATCCCAGTTCATCATTAGTGAGCTAAATTCAATCGTTTGAGTTGAAATGTGGAGTTTTAGAAAATGGGATGAGTATGATCCTATGTACAATGGTTGCCTATGAGTTCAGCATTGTGCCTTGCTTTGAGGCATCACATGTATCACCTTGCAGATCTACAACGCTATTAATGAGTAGCAGTGAGAAGAAGAGGACCCATTCCTTATGGGATAAATAAAATGGCAGCTTGATTGATGAAGTAATGGAGGAAAAGATGATATATGGTAGACATCTTGACACTAGGAATATTTTCTCTTTTCTAGATGACACTTTCTTAATGAGAATCTCATAGTTCGAAGAGAAAATTCTACCTACAGCAGATCCAAAACATTATTGGTTTTGGAGGGCCATTGATGAAAATAAGATCTCATGGAGAGGTCTCAATGGAGGTGCACTTAAACATATCATGGAGTGCAAAGTTCTCAACAGTTTGAGGAGGTTGGTGTCCTACAATGGGAGGATACCAAGTTTTTGTAGTATAAGATCCATCATCCTCATTGGGATGAATGGTTGATGATGTGGAGCAAGGGGTTACCAAACCACTTGCAGATCTATGATACAGGGCAACAA
Source organism: Pinus albicaulis (assembly GCA_034641835.2). Lineage (NCBI taxonomy): Eukaryota > Viridiplantae > Streptophyta > Pinopsida > Pinales > Pinaceae > Pinus > Pinus albicaulis. Next base: position 1,388,285,401 of record CM076578.1, on the reverse strand, counting down.
GAAGCATGGTTGCGCTGGTTACTCCTGGGTGAGTATGGTTACCACCCAATGGGTCATATATTTCTATTTCATGCCTTACACATCACTAGAAGAATGCAGAAGAAAAAGGCATGGATTATTTGGTTGTTGATGAGAGAGTTTGGACATCACATGATATATCTTATGTCCTTATATTTACTCTTGTTTGGGATATGTCTCATGTCCTTACATGTATTTCTGTTTGGGATATATCTCATGTTCATGTATGTACTTGGGGTTGGGAGAAAGTATAACTCTCACATGATGTGGCACAAGGGAGTTTGTTTGTACTATGTTGATGAGACATCTCACATGTCCATGACTATATTTCTGCTCCATGACTTGCATCATGATGATGTAAGGAGGCATCAAGAGTCCTTGTTGCTATGGTTACTTTTGGGAGAGTATGGACTAATTCCATCCCATACATTTCATGATGAAGATAGAGGATGGAAACAGGAGGCCTTATAACATTGGCTTCTGTTGGGGGATTATGGTCATTGTACATGGTATGATGATGATATGATGGGGAACGAAGATGCCTTGTTAAGGTGGCTTCTCTTGAGAGAAGATGGCCACTACATTTGGTACAATGATGATGTGGTATGGTAGGAAGAGGCATTTCTGCGGTGGCTTCTGTTTAGAGAGTATGCCTCTCACATTTATATTGATGCAAATTTGGCATGGGAATAAGAAACATTATTGTGTTGGCTTCTTTTGAGAGAGTATGGCTCTCTTCTTTGATTTCATGATGATCTAACATGGCAGAAAAAGGCTTTTTTTATGTTGGTTGTTATTGGGAGAATATCGTTTTACATTGGTTATGTTTTCCCATATGTCTCTAATTCTTATTTTTCACTATGATGATGTGATGTTTGATTCCTACATGGCCAACAAGGCTAATGATGAGGGAATTGATAGATGTAATCTACTCTATGTATCATGGGTTGGAGAGATAGTTCATAAGTTGGGACTTTTCGCTTTGGGAATGAAGCACGTCATCTTATGTATCTCATGTGTAGAGAAGATATTTGGTCATCATATGGTTTCCACTTGGAGATTCATTGATGAGGAAGGGTATCTAACTTTTTAGTTGGAGGCCATTCTAGACATTATAGAGAGGCAACTTTGGAGCTGGATATGCATGACACATTGTGACAGATGGGAAGGCCTTCCACATGAGGATTCCATTTGGAGAGAGGATGTTTGTTGTAGCATCCAATTTTACAGTTACTTGAGGACAAGCAACATTTTTCCGGGGAGGACTGTAATATTCCTAAATTTTCACATGCTATTTGGAAGATTACAGTTCTTAATTTCCATAACTAATTAAGTAAATAAGAGGGTGGAGGGACCCAGAAACCCCAAAGATAAATAAAATCCACTTTTGATGTGTGTATGTGGATATTTCAAATCTATATCTACATAATGGAGTAGTGGAGCAGCTACTTAATGTGAAAGGAGTGGAGAGCATGTCTCATTAATGAGAAAGATCATGGAGGTTGAAGCAGTCAACTAAGATGTTGGAAGGAATCAAATGGAAGATCATAGAGAATTTATGATGAGATGATGGATGAAGTGGTGCATTACTGCACACATAATGGAGAGGGTTATCATTAAATTCACACATGATGGAGATCATGGAAATACAATGCAGTCAACATGGTGTAATATTCCTAAGTTAGCAAACAACTAATGGGAATATTAATTTTTTTTTATCACATAGATAGGTGAATAAGTGGGTGGGAGGACCCATAAAGCTCTTTATGGTGAATAAATCCACTTCTCATGTGAAAGTGGATCATATTTTCATCCTAATAAAGTACCCCAAGCTATATATAGGGGCTAAAACATATTTAATGGGTCAACCTTGACCAAATCTACAATGTTGTCATGGAGGAGTGGCCATCAATGAGGCATACCGCAGTTTTAGATGGAGATGCCTTGTGTGAAAGAGGTGATTTCATTGAAGGTGGTTTAGGGTTTGCAAGCTCTTGTATTATAAAAGGGAGGGAATGGAAACATTAGAAGGTTGTTTATGAACATTATATTTCTGAATATATTTTCTGTTTAGACATATATCATTCTCTTTTTGTTTAGCTGAGAATAATGTTGTTTAGCATTGGGTGTTCCCGATCGGGAATCTGACCTATTCCATTGAGTAGCTCTTGGGAGATTTTGTACTACATTTTCCACTATCTGGTTGAAGGCCAAGCTACTTCTTTCAATTACAACACAGATCCTGTTGAGGGTTTGACTATTTTTGTAAGCTGCAGCAAGTGGAGATTAGATCTTTCAGATATAGTCCATTTCAATGCTTCTTTTCAGTGAAGGAGGGTTCTACCTCAATGGGAGGGTTGTATTGAAGACCTTGAGCATAATTTTCATATCTTGGCATGTGGCCAACATCATTTGATCCCTATAGTGCAGTATAGATCCAGATCTGCGTTATTTCTGTAGGTGTATTTGTAGGGTGTTTGAGCTCACCAATTGGAGAGTGATTTTCTAGGGGTTGGGGATCTGCCCTTCACTTTGGAGATCTGTTGGAGGAGATCATTTGTATTGTTTATATCAGATCAGATCCACTTTCTAGATCTAAATATTTCCATAGATATATAGTCTTAGATCTCAGATCTACATCTTGTACTTGGTATTTTTCTGAAAACCCCAAGGGGGATTGATAGAGGAGCTTGTATAGTGCATAGATCTAGTATAGATCTAACTTTTTGTCCATATACTTGATATAGATCTGATGTGTAATCTACAAATATTGCAGAGCCAATAAAATAAAACTGTAAGGCATTTGCAGTCTTTTTACATGGTTGTAGCACCTCATTTTGAGGGTTTCTTTCATTGGAGACTTGTATTTTCCTGTCATGCATCTTATGGGCCACTTTTAACATGTATTTTTCTGTTGTAATGATAAATGAAAGGTCTCAATATTGGACTCCTACTTTATAAAGCATAATCTATGTTATTTTTATATCATTCTGCATTCTATTGTTGCATTCCCGATTTGGGAATATTACAGTGTTATCGGAGCATCATCTTGGCACAACATGTGCTTTCTAAGAAGCCAATATGTATTTTGAAGGAAAGGAAAGATAGAAGAAGTTTTAATAGACCGATGAAAAACAAGACAAGGGTAAATCCCATTTCTCTAGAGAAATGAAAGGAAGAATATTTCAAGATTTCTTCTTCAGACCATGCATGAGATTAGAAGATAAATCAAGGGAATGAAGAGGGAAAGACATGAAGGTCCCTCATGCAGATGAGGAGCTATTAGTTTCTAAGGATGAGTCTCAGGATGTGGATCAGCCACAATATGAGGTTCATAGAGTGGAAGAGACCACTCAGGCAGCGCCAACCATCAGAGGGCGGAAGTGCACTACAGAAGCTGAGCGACTGGCTCAAGATGCAGAGAAGGTTGTAGGAGCACCTACATCACAGCGCAGACAGAGATAGTCACCTGACCGGTACACTGGATACATGGATATTGTGAGAAAGTGTATCGTGGCAGAGCCATCCTCTTTCAAGGAAGATGTGGAGGATCCCGCATGGGTAGATTCCATGGTAGAAGTGTATGATTCGATTGCCAGAAACAGTGCATGGGAGATTGTCCCGAGGCCGGAAGGGAAATCAGTGGTGGGTTTGAGATGGATCTACAAAGTGAAGCAAGCAGTTGACGGGAGTTTGGAGAATTACAAGGCAAGATTTGTTGCCCAAGGCTTTTCATAGATAGAGGGGATCGATTATGAGGAGACCTTTGCACCTGTCGCAAGGTATTCTTCCATACGAATGATTTTTTCTCTCTCAGCGCAGATGGGGTGGAACATTCATCAGATGGATGTGGAGACTGCATTCCTGAATGGAGTCATTGAGGAGGAGGTGTACATAGAGCAGTCCGAAGGTTTCGAGATCTTCAGCAGCGAGTCACATGTGTGCAGGCTCAAGAGAGCGTTGTATGGGTTGAAACAAGCACCTCGTGCTTGGTACACACGAATATATAGTTATTTCACCGAACTTGGATTCTCCAAGAGTGAGGCAGATCCTAACCTATACCAGATTGTGGTGGAGGTAAGTTGCTGATCATTTTACTTTATGTAGATGATTTGATTTTGACAGGTGATGAGCTGTTGATACTCTCATGCAAGGAGGATCTTGCAAAAGAGTTTGAGATGAAGGACTTGGGCCTCCTTCATTATTTCCTGGGATTGGAAATTTGGCAGCGCAGTGATGGGCTGTTTGTTTCTCAAGGCAAGTATGCCCAGGAGATACTGGAGAAGTTCAACATGTATGGCTGCAAGCCTGTGATACTCCTCTTCCTGGTGGTTGGAGGAAGGAGGATGCTACTTCAGCAGAGGTAGTGGATACCATTGTTTATCGACAGTTGGTGGGGTTGCTTATGTATCTGGTCAATACATGATCCGACATATGCTATGCTGTTAACCAACTTTCACAAGCTATGGTTAAGCCTACCAAGCTATTTTGGAAAGCGGGGAAGCATGCATTGAGATATCTCAGAGGCACATCAGGATATGGATTGTGGTACAGACAGTCGGATGAGGTGAAGCTGTGTGGCTTCACGGATGTAGATTGGGCAGGGAGCCCAATGGACAGAAAGAGCACATCTGGAGGGATTTTTAGTATCGGGTCGACAACAGTTTCTTGGTACAACAGGAAGCAGAGATCCGTGGCACTCAGTTCAGCAGAGGCCGAGTATATGGCAGCGAGTTTGGCTGCATGCGAGGCTATATGGATGAGGAAGATCCTGGTCGGGTTGTTCGATTCACACTTAGAGCCTATTGTGATTTATTGTGATAATCAGAGTTGCATCAAACTCTCGGTTAATCCAGTATTTCATGATAGATCTAAACACATTGACATCCGGTATCATCATATCAGAGATTGTGTGCAGCGGAGAATCATGTTACTTTCATACATTCCTACGGAGGATCAGGATGCTAATATCTTGACGAAGGTGCTCACCAGGAGCAAATTCGAATACCACAGGGGCAGGATAGGGGTTGCAGATAATCCATATCTTGTTGAGAGGGAGTGTTGAGATTGCAACAAGATGATGAGCTTAGTGGAAAGGAGTCGCCTTCACTAAGTGGGCCCGCAGGCTATTTTTGGCGCAAAGTCTATTTTTAGACTGTCTATTTTTAGACATATGGATCATGTTCTATGAGTTGCAGGATGCTATTTGTGGATGGTTGGTCAAGTCGGAAAAAATAGATGGACTTCTATTTTTAGAAATATTGGGCGGAATCTATTTTTAGATTTCCAGTCTAAAAATAGATATGTTGAATATTATTAGCTCTTAATAATATTTGGACTATAAGCATTATCTTATTCTCTTGGAGCACTTCAGTTAAGTGCACAGATGTGGCACAGGAGCTGACAGAAGGAATTATGCTATTCCTGAGGGTTAAGTGGAGCTATTTCATGGAGACTTCAGTTAGAACTCATGTGACGGAGTTTGGTGGAGTTATTGAGGTAGTTAATGGAGTTGTGTTCAGTTTAACGCGGTTAAACATAGTTGAGCTAGTTGTATCTAGTCTAACTGATTGATACACTAGTGAGAGTGGTGTGAATTAATTATTAATTAATTCACTAATTATTAACTCATAAATCAACTAAAGAATACATCAGTTAACTTGAGTGCATGGACAGTTTCAGTGGAGACCAGTGAAGAGGTAGGTGAAAGAGCAGTGTGACTATCAGTTGTGACTATACTGGTGCATGAGTTTGCACCACACATTGATGGAGATGCCAATGAGGATTGCGCAGTACATACCAGAGGGATTTGAACAAGATGTGCAATTATTCATATTGATCGTTACGCAGAGGCAAAGCAATGTGAGCATGGGGATTGGAGCATGTGTTTTGTATGATCCGAGCTTGTGTAGTGTGTAACAATTGGAGATTGTACTGAGAGCTTGTGAGGAGTTTGTAAAATGATTGTTACATGATCTCTATCATTATAATATACAGATAGTTGGGGGTTTTCAGCTTTAAGCTTTCCCATAAATACTGTGTTTATATGTGTGATTGTTTATGGTTTTAATGTGCGCATGCGATTGTTTGTATTTCCGCAAATTGATGATCAATAGTAGAAGAGGTTATGTATTATGCATGAAGCTCAAATAGTGTGTGATCAGGATAATCTCGGTGAATAATTTAACAGTTATTAAAATTTCTACATATCTTCGCCAGAAGCTTGGGATTCTCCCAAGTTCTCATTAGATTTTCCTTTTTCAGAATATAAAGGGGGAGTGGAAGTGTGTACAGGTCTGCAGGACGGTTGTCTGTCAGCGCGAGTGAAAGTGTGTACAGTTCTGCAAGATGGTTGTGTTTCAGGGGGAGTTACCCTTTGCCATTGATGTCAAAGGGGGAGAGAATGTTGTAGGAAGAGGTGTGATGATCACAGGGGCATTACTTATGTTGCCATCAATGCCAAAGGGGGAGATTGTTGATCAGCGATTGTCATTGATGTCAACACAAGAAGCACCAGGGGCTAACCCAATATTGAATGGGAAGTTTGACCTACCAAATTAATATATTCTAGGTCAATAATTCTTTTGATGGTTTCTAATTGTCGATATTTTTCCGTTGATATATGGCACTCCATGTAATTCTTCACGGTTTGAGAGATATTCATGTTTGAAGTTTGTACCCCAGTTAGTGGGCTAAAACCCCATGGGGTTGGGGAATGGGTTATTGAAAAGTCATAATTAATATTTTTTAAGCTCCTAAAATTCCTTCCATGTTCACTTTTTGAAGCCCCTCTCAACTTAAGCATTCATATATATTGTGATTTTCATTTCCTCCTTAGGCAAGGGATTCGGCCATTTGAAATAGGTCATCATGGAATTTTCGCTCTAAATTTTTTTCTACGAAGGCTCAGAAGCTGAAATTTTTATGAGGCGAAGCAGAAATCCGGAGGAAGCTACAGTAAAAATTTCAGATCAAGTTGCAAATTTTTTTTAGAGATATGATTTGTGGAAGCAAGGGTTTTTGCAGGCTCCTGAAATTCATCTCAAAGAAGTGACCTTGGGAAAATCGTCATAACTCTCTCTGAGTATTGGATTGGAATTCTAAAAAAAGTGGCAGATATTGTAGTCTGTAGTTTTTTCTCTATCAATTTCAGAGGAAAATGAAGAAACAATGACACGTGGCATGCCGTACAAGTGCGCTCTGCTGAAACAGTCCATAATTAGGGTAGTGTGAGAAATTGGGTATAACTCTCTCTTGAAGAATAAAAATTAGGTAAAACCTGTGGCATTGTAAAGATGACTCAGAGGACTACTACACAACTAAAAATTAGATATTGAAGATCTGAAATAACAAAGATACACCAGATTCAATATTGAGCTCCTAGAAGGCAAAAAAAAGCTAGATCATGTGTTTTCAAGGGTTGCAAAGTACCATAATTTCTACGGAAAAAAAGCAAAGAAAGGTGCAGAAGAGGGTAGCATGAAAAGAGCAGCATCCAAGGTGCATAATAGTGGCAAGAAGTTCATCATATGAAGTCTTCAAGTGGGCAGCACTGCATACAATCATTGTAAAGGTATCATTATACCTAGTCATTGTAAATACATTATTGTACAAATTATACTAGTATCTATCTACCAAGGGTTGAAGTGGTAGTGTTGGGAGGTCTAGGATCATCATTAGGTGTTTGTGTCAAAGTTGGGGTTATGGTCTAGTATATCTTCTTCTTCTACATCATTCTATATCATTGTAAAGTGGACCATTTTCCCTGGTACGGGAGTCCATTCATTTTTCATTCTTTTATAGGGTGGTAGGGTGGTGCTAGGGTTAGTTGTATCTCATTAGGTGTTGGGGCATCCGTTCAGTTGACTACTGAAGAATCTCAGGCATTGGTGCATCCATCCAGTGGGAGATGGAGAAGGATGCTTTTCTAGATTATAGGAAGTTGGAGCTTTATTTTCAATTGGAGTTGAAAAGAGTTATTAGAAAAGAATTAGGTGGTTTTTGTCCCGGAGTGGGTTTCCACCTTAAAAACTGTGTGCATTTGTGTTCCTCTTGTTTGCTGCTATCATTGTACAAACACTGATAATAATTGAAGATTAACTAATGCTCTAATTGAAATAAATACTGATTCACCCCCCTCTCAGTATTTCCAACAAAAGATCAACTTGAGAGAGATATTTGGATGCAATTCCTTTCAAGATCCTAGGGGATCAGGTGGTTAGAGGCACATTGCGAGGTATGGGGTTCTCAAGTTGGTTGATAACCTATTGATGAGGGCATGTGAGCCCTTTCTATCCAGGATATTCAACTACTGGGACCTATACCTAGAGGTATTTATAGTGCAGGGGCACCAGATCAAGCTTACTATTTAGGAAATTTATTTCCTGATTAGTCTCCCGCCATTGGGGGTGGTGGGAAATATCCCGCCAGTATTACCACTGGGGCATCATATATCTGAGTTCGTGGAAGGCCATTTCCGACCAGATGTTTGTGTCAAGGGTACGAATATACTGATTGCAGGTCTATAGAGGCTAGAGACTCGGGCTGTCATCACAGCAGTACTACAAATCCTGGGCAACCAAGTGTTACACCACATCATTGGAAGGAAGATGATGATGGTTGAGAGTGTGCTAGGTGGTACCTACTATGGGTGGGCCCAGATGATTTTGGAATCATCGAAATGATATATGTGGCTATGCAAGTGACAAGTGAACCATGATTGTTCTTTTGGTACAGTGTTTTTCTCGTTTTTCTTCGAGAAGATCCCCACACTTCGGTCTCATGTACAGATCTAGGATGGGGGCCCATGAGAGTCCAAGATGTGCCACTGGGGGTAGCTACTATAGAGAGGAGGTGGGGAAGTCAGACGAGTGTTCCAACCCAAGTTCTTCACACATCGGGATCAGATATCGTTGTATATAAAGGACTATCCATATAATGGGATGAGTTATCAGGGGGACCCGGACTTTCCACTTCTGCTCGGTCGAGCATGAGGACCAAATGGTAAGTGAAAAGTGGTTATATTTTATGGTGCATTTATATTTCTATAACTATTTATTTGGTACTGATTCATTACTTTTGGTATGCAGATATAGCACGGGTGAAACTGGCTGGGTATATGGGACGACCCACAGCACCAGGGGCTGCAGAGTCTAGCACAACTAAAGGAGATGATAGAGTGGAATTAGAGGCTCTACTAGAGGATGTTGGCTACAGATGTGAGTTTTTGATGACTGGGGTATCAGAGAGCAGCTAGCATGATCTTGATGACTGTTACATTGAGGCATGTGTTGGGTTACCCTTAGAGTGGTGAGGTTTCATGCGGCGTATGACGATGACTGAGAAGGGTATGAGGGATCTACAAGCTGCAGGAGCTGAGCCTTTGGCTTGGGACCCTCCATATAGTGATTAGACGTAGGGGCATGTGGTGCCCCCAATTTTTATTTTTTCAACATGCTATGAACATGTCGAATGTATTAGAGTAGAGGACTCCAAAACATTTATGATTTTGTGGACACATATTATGGATATGCATATTTTTTTATATGATGAGTATATGGTTTGCCATTTGTTTATGATTATTTACTTGTGTTAAATGCACATGATAAGTGCCAATCTAGAATATTTTTTGCACTGCTATCTACACAGTGATTTTGGGCTCTAGGTACATGAGTGAATGTAATGGTTTCAAATTCACGCACTAAGAACTTCACTCGTAAATAGCTTCTAAAAATGACATGGTTATTCACATGGTATATGCCATTCAATTGCATGACAAGAAGCAAGGAATCTAAAAAAACATGAAGATGAAGGATGCAATGGTCAAGGGCATCGACTAACAAGCCTATCATTCAATCATATTCGGCCTGATTATTGGTACTAGATCCAATGCATACGTCATTAGAGAGGACTAAAACATGCATGGGGGTAAAAATATCCTAGGTTTCCAAGGCTAGATTCTGTGAGAAGCGACTTGCACCTTTGGCATAGACGATATATGGTGTGGATGATGGATCCATGTGAAAGGCACAACAAGACAATAAATTCAGAGATGATGAACAATGCAGGCTACCTAAATGCATGATAGAAATAAAACACACATCTTGATGGGAGATGCTATAGGTAAAATCTCTTAAGGTAGGGTGCATTGAGAGGGTTAGGAAGGAGATTGCCTTTGAAATACTCTAGAAGGTATGCCCCCTTGCCCAAGTATTTAATAATGATATAAGGTCCTAGCCATAATGAGTCGAACTTCCCATTATTAAGGTCATCATGAGATTGGATATACACCAGAACAAAATTGCCTTCGTGAAATGTACGAGGTTGTACTTTTCGATCATATTGAGCCTTGGTGCGATTTTTGGCCGCTTCGATGGTTTGAAAGGAAACACGATGGTATTCGAAATTATGCTCAAGCATGATAAGTATTCGTTCTAAGGTTTGGGTATCAGGGAGAAATCCAACAGCTAAGTGAAGGGAGGGGATTACACACTCGATCAGTAATACTACCTACTCACCAAAAACAAGGTGGAAAGGAGTAAACCTGGTGGTAGTTTTAACATAAATTCTATAGACCCACAAAGCAGGGAAGAGAATAAGGTGCTAGCTAGTTTTGTGCTTATTCACCATTCGTTGAAGCATGGTTTTAAGGATTTTATTGACCTCTTCAACAAGACCATTACCTTTGGGGTAATAGGACGATGAATATTAGTGCTCAAAGCCCAACAAAGAGAATAGCTCATTCCATATATCATCTTCAAAATGTCAGCCATTCTCCTATACCAATTGTTTCAAAACCCCGAATCGAGCGATAACATGGTTAAAGAGAAAGAGAGTTTGGGTAGGTGCCATCTCATTGAATGTTGGCATGGCCTCAACCCATTTAGTGAAATAGTCAACTGCCACAACAATATACTTGTGGTTACCAATAGATGGAGGTTGGAACTCTATAAATTCAATGGCCCACTTACAGAAGGGACTGGCTGAGATGATAGGATGGAGGGGAGTAGGAGGAGCTCGTGCCTTTGGGGAAAAAAGTTGGGAGTTAGAAAAATGTTTGAATGCTTCAATGCAATCACTGAGGAGAGAAGGCTAGAAATACCCAAGGTGCATAACTTTCTAGGCAGTAGCCAAACTGGAGAGGTGACCACCACAATCGCCGTTATGGCAGGCATTCAGGACTTGATCAGCTTTAGCATGCATGAGACAACGACGGAGGACAGAATCAACACTGTGACGATAGAGATCATCACCAATGAGAATATAACAGGGGGCTTGGTGTCGTATATGTTGTCGAGCAGCACGATCAAGATGGAAAGCAAACTTTTGGGTTTACAGGTGTTGTGGTCATGTGATTTGGCAGATTAGCATACCAAGTGACAAGGAAACATCAAAACCAGTCTTTAGAGCTCTAGGACCTAGCCCTCCTAGTCTCAGAGAGGGATCTCTCAATTGTTTGCAAATATGTAATCTTATTTGCTTTAAAGGGTTGATTTTAGGCTAGTTATGAAGCATAAGTTTGTTTGATTATTTGGTTGGACATGATGATCTAGGCAGCATAGATAGAAAAGGGAAATTTATAATTCATTGGGAAATGGATTCAAGTGGAAGTTGTAACAAGTTTGTAAATGGATCGGGGATATGAAAGGGAAAATCTAACTTGACCAGTGGATCTATAAGGTCTTCCAGGTGAAATGAAATGGACATCAATGGTTTAGAATTAAAAGTAGAACTAAGGGAAATTAAGAATCCTTAATTATATGTACTTCTCAACAAAGGGACTTAAAACATTATCTGAACATGAAGAGGCATTCCATAGACAAGGCTAACCATAAATTCTAGAAACCACACTTCAGCAAATAATAATTCGAAGAAAAACTTCTCCAATGAAATATAGAAACTGAGAAACTCATTTAACTTCTAGTGATTTCACCTTCAAGGATAAGAAACCATTCAATATTCACAAATAATTGCATTCATAGAGGAGGGAACTCCTAGAAATCTTTGATTACATCTATAAAGACCTTTAAAACAATTATCTAAGAAGAAATAAAGGGTATGATCGGAAAAAAACCTCTTTGGTAGGCTTTAAACAAGGGTACTTTAAAGGGAGAATTCAGAAACAATTTTTTAGTGGCAACAAGTAAGTAGGGAAAACCATAAATCATTCTTGAGACCAACTACATTGAACTATTTAATAAATAAACAAGCATAAGGGTTCTAGAGAGCAATTAAGAATTCTCTAGAATATCTTAGCAGAAGAAAACATTAAGACAGTGAAGAGTAAACAGAACTAAGGTGCTTTCAAAAGACATTTCTTAGCCTAAAATTTTTACTCTACTGTAACAGAGAATGGTGAAACATAATGGAATAGGAAATAACAATAACAGATTTAGAGTACTTCACCAACAGCCAAGCTCAGGGATCCAATGACAGAGACTTCTTCATCAACAAATAAGATGAAACATCCACCAGTTCCAGAACATCAATTTTCTTTCAACTTCAGCAGAACTATGTATTACTTAAAAGAGTCACCAAATGCCAATGATACAATGAGTTCAGATGTAGTATTTATGCTGCAAATGAGGAGGTGGAACTGTTCTAGGGCTTAAGTGTTATTAATTACAGAGTAAATGCATTACTAGCCTTGAAAACCATGCAAGGCATAAGGTAGGAAGATGTTCAACTACTTCTCTACGTCAATAACTCTATCTTAACTTCTAAAGAAATATAGGTGAAAAGTTTAACTTTGCAGCCTATCTCTATCTTTTACAATAACTACATGATAGCTTAAAATATTTTCTATATATGTAATAACTACCAATTTGTCTTTGCAGGTAGAATAAAAGCTACAGGTGGATTTTTAGATTTTATGAGTGAATAACTACTGCTTTGATTCATTTGAGGCCTTCTTAACCCAAGTTTCCTTAAATTTATTATTTAAACTGTGCTTAAGGCCTAATTCTACTTTTTTCCTTTATAGTCCTTCATGTTGTCTTTAATCTTTATCTGATTTCTTTAAAACTTCTTTGTCTACCTTTAACTGTGTTTTGATCTTTTAAATTGAAAATTAAACCTTTTAATCTTTGGACCTTTATGTTTAACCTTTTTCTTCATTCTCTGTTGTTTTGATCTTTCTTGTTTGCTACGTGTACAGGTCTTTTGTTGTGCTGGAGGGTTTCAATAAATGATCGATGCTTATGACACATCGACCTAACTTTGGAGATAAACCCCTTTTTTCCCTTTCTACAATTAATAATAGCCTGAAGATCGTCACCTTCGGCCTCTGCAACCATTGTTGCTATGGGACAACTTTAATGTTTATCCGCCATGAAAACCTACAACCAAAAACCAAACTGTTTATATAAAACCTGCATTTAGTGGATATAACTGCTTTAGAGGGCTTTGGCGGAGGTGAAAGAGCATTGTAGAAGAGGGAGACTGCGTTATGGATGATTTTATTCCAGAAATGGAAAAAACCAGGGCTCAAAATGATTTGGTATGAAGTCAGCAAAAGGGGGTTTCGAGAGAAACCACCAGTGGTATTTGCATGGAAAAAGGGTGGTAAGTGGTTTGGAGTTGGGCGGACGCGATACAGGCTAGAGGGTGACACGTATCATCTCCAAAACCACTTATTTCACGTGCAAATAGAGCATTGGGAGGGGTTCGCAAGATCGAGTGCGAAACTTAATGAGGATCGTCAGATCTACGGGCTGCAGTTCGACGATCGTGAGTTAGCGTGATGGTCGAAGAGATGCGTGAGAGGAACGGTGGTGGGACCTGACAGTAATGCCAGCCTTTTTGTCACGGATCTGAACGGGTTAATCGGTGGGGTGAAATGACAAGTTTTGCAGGAGGACTGTTGGATGGTTGCAATCAACGACCAGGATCTATTCCGAGGGGACCAAGGTGGATGGAGGGGGAGAATAGGGAGGAGCCCCACTGGCTGTTGGATCGTGATGAGATCAATGGTGCAAATGCGATCGGGGACATGAATATCAGCGAAGAAAAGGGTTTGGGAATGAGGAAATAGGAATCGTTGAAGTGCGATGGCCGATGGGAAGGAGGGAAAACCGATGATCGTCCGATCTGGGAGATCAATGGTGAAGATATTATCGGCGAGGGATGAAAATTGGTAGTGAAAATATAGAGAAGGCAGATGGAACGGGGAGGAGCAAAGTCATATGGCGCGAAAGGGGCTTAATGCCTATAGCCGATGGTCACAAGCCTTGGGCTTATGGTGAAAAGGGGCTAGGGGCCTTAAGAAAAAAGCGCTTAAGGCCCAAAGTTAAAAGGCCTAAAAATAGGCGGAAATGGGGTTTTTGAGGCCTTTTGAGGGGTTTTTATAAGTTAGAAAAAAAAAGGGGTTTAAAGCCAAATAAAGAGGATTTATAAGTTTTTTAAGGGGATTTTGAAAATAAAGGGTAAAATGAGGAAAATGGGTGACATGAAGGGAATACTTTGAAATGGAGAAATGATGAGAATTATGACTTTGAAATAGTCCTTATGAACTAGAAAGGCTATTTTGAAGGCTTTTTAGAGTGAAGATATCAGTGAGATGGGTCGTTTGGACAAGAGACATAGCAAAGCTTCAAGAACTCACAAATTTGCTCCAAATTTGTTTCTTGAAGGCTAATAGACTTATTTTAGCCATCACAAGATATGACAGAGTTTATTGATGGCTAACAGTAGCTCCACTTGGGGAGGACAGTTGTCTTTCTAGGTGTCCAAAACCTCAGATTATCAAACTTCTGGCTTTCAGTAGACCAGTGCCTTAATCCATTGGGCATATTTCTTCTTTTACTTGATGATCTTTCTCTGAAAAAAAGACAACTTTTGTCAATATACAATATGTAATTTCTTCAAATAGTGCCTCTACCTACCCATCCTACTTGTCCTAGCATTTTTTCTTCTTTTGAGTGCACTTGAACTGGCAAGCTCTTTTGACATCAACATTTTATTCTTTTTTGAAAGAAAAAACTACTCTATTTCTGCTCTTATTTCTTCCATGAGTTCAAATTAAACAGTTGAGCTCAAAAATTCTCTACCTAATCTATTATCTGTCAAGATTATGCTATTTGATAGATTTCATTCTCTACATTCTAAAACAGAAATTTAAAACATACTCAAATCAGGGTTCAATAGTCTGATTTTCTATGGTGCCTATGGCTTTTTTTACAAGCCGCACATAGACTTTATTTGCAGAAAATTAAAACAAAGTTGTGAAGGCTTAAGATCTGAAAATTATGAATACCCTTCTTCCCTTTTTCAACTCTAATTTTGATCTTTTCGAGAGCTATTTTTCCCTTTTTCTTTCTTGGTTCAGATTTTGAGTTTGTTCGAACCATTTCTTCTTCTATCCTAATCTATTTTGCTGATAAGCCAAGATTAGACAGTTTGGCATATATTTCTCACTAACTTATTAGCAGTAAATTGAAATTTACTCAGTCATGACTAGGCTGTATCACTGAGTAAGAGTTTCTTCTCATAGTAGAGGCATTTAGACTTGCTCAATTTCAAAAAATTCTATTTTTTGGGTATGGGGCTGTACCTGTTTTGAATCTTCCCTCTTTTCCTTTTATTTTCTTGTTTTTTTGTTTTTTTCATGATTTCTTTTCAAATGGATTATGTACAATGAATAAAAATTTGGAGCTAAGACTCTTGACAGAAGTAGTGCTTGAGCATCCTGCCATTGACAGGACCTCCGAAAATGTCTTCTTCATTCAACTCTTGCAAAACGAATGCATTATGACCCCTAATGGAATGAATGATGTAGGGCCCTTTCCATAGACTCTCAAACTTACCATGTTTTCCCTTTTCTTCCCTTCTAGAATCCCACTTTAGAAAAATATTTCGAACTTGGAAATCATTCACTTTAGTCCTTTTGTCAAATAATTTCTTGATGATTTCTTGGAATGTTTGTGTTCTCTTGTACACTTCCTCTCTGGACTGCTATAAATGAATGGTCTGATTTATCCTTCTCTGCATATCATTCTCTTCAGTTTGTACTTCTTGAAGGAGTTTCATGACTGGAACTCCTAAAGAGGTTGGGAAGACTACATCCATGCCATAAACCAGCTAATAGGAGGACATATTTACTGACTTCTTGGTAGTTAATCTATCAGCCCATAAGGCATGAATAAGCTTACTATGCCATAATTTATGATTCTGCTCCAACATTTTTTTGATAATATTGACAAGCCTTTTGTTGGAGGATTTAGCTAATCCATTTCCTTGAGGATAGTAGGCAGTGGAATGACCCAAGGTGATATGGTATTTATGGCAGAAGTCAACCATTATTTTAGACTTGAAAGAAGTAGCATTATCTATGATAATTTTTCTAGGAAAACCAAATTTGGATAGTATGTTGGTTTCAAGGAACTTGATAATGACAGAGTCAGTAGCATTCCTAGAAGGTATGGATTCTATCCACTTGGTAAAATAATTAGTGGAAGTGAGGATCCACTTATGTTGGGTTGAAGAAGATGGGTGAATTTCCCCAATGAAGTCCAAACCCCATTGTTGAAAAGGAGCCTCAACACTGATGGGATGTAAGGGTAAAGGTAGGAGTTTTCTCTTGCCATCAAAAATTTGACACATATACCAAGACATGTCAAGCTTCTGAGTATCTGGGAAAAGGGTGGGCCAATAGTATCCAGATCTGAGGATTTTATTTGCTGTAGTTTTCTAGTAAATATGTCCTCCACATTCTCCCTCATGCAGCTCATGCATGATTTTTCCTGCATCAATCTCAAGCAAACATTTAAGCAATATTACAACAGCATTCTTCCAATATAAAACCCCATCTAATATGCAATAATTTAAAGCCTTATGTTTTAAAAATCTAGCTTTAGTTTTAGACAAAGAAGGAGGGGTATTCAAATAAAGCAGCACATATATGATATCAGTATACCATGGTGAATTCACAAAAGTTTCTTCAATGTATGGAGCTTTGAATTCTTCTATTTCCTCCAAAATATCAACCATATTCATATCTAGTGCTTGGAATTTTGACTCAGCCATGAGTTTTGCTAATCCTTGCCCTTTGAATCGTTTGGTAGGCCTAATTTCTAAGTCATATTCTAAAATAACAACAATCCATTTTCCCCTTTTAACATCAGGGTCTTGACTTAGAATATCCTTGACAACAATATGTGGGACAAAAGCAAGATATGAGAATGTAAAATGTAGACCCGAAAGTCTTTCAGTGCTTTTAACAAGGCTAAGGCTTGTTTCTCCATGATGTTATACTTGGCTGGAGCATCTCTTAAGGCCTTAATAAAAAGGATATTGGTTTTTCTTGCCCCATTATGTTCTTTTGTAGTAATACTATAGCTATTGTGTGTTTAGATGCAAAAGAAAATATGTAGAAATCTTTGGTGAAATCAGGACTTATAAGAACCAGTGTTTGAGTAAGAGCTTGTTTCACTAGTTCAAATAACTGTTTAGCTTGTATTGTCCATTTAAAACCTATCTCTTTCTTTAGCATGTTTGTGATATTTCTTAATAGCTCAACAAGGTTGGGTATGAACCTCCTTAAAAAAATTATCTTCCCAATAAAATATTGTAATTCTTTGAGGTTTCTAGGATGGCTGATTTTTAGTATGCCATCAATCCCTTTAGGGTCTACTTTGATTCCCTCTTCATAAATTATGTGGCCAAGAATTTTCCTTCTTGGAGACCAAAGAGTGTCTTTTTGGGATTCAAGGATAAGCCATATTTCCTACATTTCTCAAAAAAAATTCTTAAATGAATCAAATGTTCTTCATCAGTTTTAGAGAAAACAGTAATGTCATCAAGGTAAATGATTAAAATATAGCCTATGTCTTCTGAGAAGGCTATATCCATGGCCCTTTGGAAGGTGGCCCCTGCATTCATCAAACCAAATGGAATTTTTACATATATGAATGTACCCCAAGGTGTAGTAAAAGAAGTTTTACGTTTGTCACTTGGGAGTACTAACACCTAATTGTAACCTAAGAACCCATCCAATAGTGATATTCTTTTAGAACCAACCACCCTTTGGATTATGTGATCCATTATATGCAAGGGGTAGTTTTTCTTTAGGGAGGCTCTATTTAGATTTCTAAAATCAATGCAGAGCCTGATTTCCCCAGTATTTTTCCTAACAGATACCAAGTTGGAAACCCATTTTGAATACTTGAGGGGAACTATGATCCCAACATCATACATTTTCCTGATCTCTTTCTCAACTAAAGGAAATAAAATAGGGTTTATCCTTCTGAGTTTTTGTTTGAAAGGTTTCTGATTTTCCTTAAGAGGAATTTTGTGTTGAATGATGTTGGTATCATATGATTTTAGATCCTTGTATCCCCATGAAAACACATCTCTAAATTCTTTGAAAAGTTCTATGTATTGTTGTTTGATATGAGCTGGAAGAGTGATGGATAGCTTGATCATTTTAGGTTCTTCTAGGTTTCCTATGTTATGTTCTTCTATATTTGTTTCTATATGCTCCATTCTTAGTTCTTTGGCTACATCATTAAAATCAAAGAGTTTCTTTAATGGTGTAAGACCTTTTGGAATTGCATTATTTTTACATTTTAAAACTTCTAGGTCTTTTTGGTTTGTATTGTCAACTATTTCTGCCTCAAAAAGATTTTCAAATTGATTTATATTGGCATAAAAGGATAGCTCTATTTCTGAGATTTGTTCATCATGTAAACAATTTTATTCATGGCTTGAAGTATATGTTGGTATGGCAAATTCATTCCTTGATTGCAGAAAATCATCTTTGTGTTTGTCTCCTTCAAAAACTTGCCAGTAATCTTCATTGTCGGGTAATGCAGGCCTGTTTTTAACCTTCACATTGAATTGTTCATTTATCTGTGGTATTTGGCAATTACTAGCAGCAAAGGTAAGTTCATTTGCTAGATGATTTTGAGATCTTGGGATGAAAATGAGTTCATATTTTTCAAAGGTTTTTAGGAGATCAAGGGTAGCATTTCTATATTCTCTGAGTTTTGGGTTTTTGGCTGAATACTCCCCTTTAATTTTTCTAATGATTAGCTCAAAATATCCTTGGATTGATATTTTCTTGACTCTTAAATCTTTGAGTAAATGTAGGCCAAGGAGGAGGGCTTCATATTCAGCAATGTTATTTGTGCATGGAAAATCTAGTTTATAGGAATATCCTTTGTTTTTGTTCTGTATCCATACACGAGCCCCTGAACCCACTTTGCTACAAGAGCCATAAAAATTTATTCTCCAAGGTGTTTCAATCTCATTTTCATTTCCTTTCTGCTATTAAAGGCTGCTAGAGTTTGATTTATTTTGTATTTGAGTTGAGGGCATATTTGACTGTTCTGGTGGACTGAATTCTTTCTTGTTTTCCTTTTCTTGTTGGTTGATTTCATCTTCATTATACAAGATAAACGAATCCAATCTAAATGAATAGAATAAATAGGAGTATTGTTTGGCCTATCTATGTTACTCACCATGTATTTCATATGAGACTCCCTGTATAGTCTTCTGGTTTGATTGAACATTGGGATGGTGGCATAGGACATGTCCATTTGAAGGCTCCCCATGATCTAGATAGAGGCATGCCTTACTTTGGAGGAATGCCAGCTACTACTATGTCCATAGCTATACCTTTAGCAGGAATTTTTGCTAAGTTGACACATAGATCTTTGATTAGGCCCAAGCATTTGACTCTACTTGAATCAAAGGAATACAGGTCCTTGTATGGTTTAGTAATTTCTAGGCCTAGGCTTTCCATTACTACTTTGGGCATAAGGCTATGAGAAGCACCTGAGTCTAGCATAGCATTGTGCAAGATTTTTTTATGTATATTCAAGCTAACATAGAAAGGAGGGACAACCCCTTCTTGGTATTTTCCTTCAACTTTAGGACCAAACAATAATTCTGGTTTATCATCTGTCAAGTTTAAAGTATCAGTGTCACTTCCTATATTCAAAGCTTTCAAAACTTGGTTTTTATATACATCCTGAGTTACTAGTTTAGCCAGAGGTATGCTAATTTTGATTTTGGAAATTTCACCCTCAAGGCTGAAAGGAACTATTATCTTTGAGATATTTACATTTTTTTTGTCATTTACAATTCTTTCAGCAATTCTGATTTGCTGAATTTTATTTGGACTGTTATTTAGGACAAATTTATTAGGGCCATTAGCAGAGGTACTAGGGAAACTCTGTTCAACACTTTGCTGGCTGTTTTTGTCTTTATTCAGATCAATTTTCTTGGCCATATTGTTGGTATTACTTGTTCTCCTTTTAGGCTGATTTTTTGAAGTTTTCCTAACAACAGTACTAGTATTTTTGTCATTGGAAATCTTTGGGCTCCCTTTGCTTCTAAGATTATATTGTTTGTGTACCTCCATGATTGCATTTTAAAACCCCAATTTATAATATTCAGAATCCTCATGGTTTTTTTTTCTGTTTTTTCTGAGGAGAATAATCCTTGTTCTTCTTCAGTGAGAAAAACATCTATCTCACTGTTAGATCCTATCAAATTTACATGATTTTCTTCCAACCTTTTAGTTTCCCTTCCCTTTCCCCCTCTTGATCTACATAATTTTGTTGGAAGGGGGGACTTATTTGTTGGTCATTATCTCTTTTCCTGTCTTGATTAGGATCTCTTCTGGGATTTGGATTTCTATTTTTGTTTTGGGGATTGGTTTGATTCTCTCTAGGAGGCATTTTATCATTCAGATTTATATTTTCAAGCATTCTCGCCATTACCTTCACTAAGTTGTCAATTTTGGTATTGGATGATGAGGTTGATGCCATTGTCTCATCCCTGTATGTAACTCTTTTCTCTGCTTTTAACCTAGCTCTTTTTTCAATCAGATTTTCTTTCACACTTGAGGCTCCCCTCTACATATATTCTAAAGTCAAGGGGTCTCTTTCTCTTAGCTGGTAGGCCATTTCTGGATCAAATCCTTCTAGAAATTTAGCTAAGGCTATGCCTAGTGGAGGTTTCATGTTTGGGGGAAGAGCATTATACACACTATTGAATCTAGTGCAATAATCCTGGACACTTTCCCCAGTATTTCTCTTAAGGTTATTATAGGCTGATAGTATTTGGAGAGGGTTATTTTTAATTTCCCATTTGTTTGTAAATGTTTGATATAAAGAAGGGAGATCATTTATGCTGTGAGGAGTTAACCCTTTGAACCATTTTTTGGCTTCTCCTCCTAAACTTTGAGCAAAAATTCTCATCTTAAAAGTTTCTTCTTCTATTTCCATATAATCGAAAGCATCATTCATCTTATCTACATGATACTGAGCAGTAGTAGGTTCATTTCAAGTGAAATGGGAAATTTTGGATTGGTAATCATTGGGTAAAGTAACCAAAGGTTGTGGTAACACTAGTGGAGCATACCATGCTACCATGATAGGAAATAATGGGGGATTTACAAGAGGTCGATTTACAAGAGGGAAAGTGGGCTAACTTGGAGTGCTTTGAATAGTGTATGTGTGGACAGGAGTGGAAGAAACACTTGGGCCAACAAGCTGATGATGAGTATATCTATTATGGAAGGAGCTAAAATGATGGAGAAGCTGGGAATTAGGAGGAGTGGAAGGTGATGCTTCTCTGCTAAAGCTTTGTTGAAAATCTTTGGATTCAAGGTCAGCTTGGTTAAAACAATCTGAGACTTATTTCTAAATAGGTTCTTTGAATGATGGAAATCAAGGTGAGGATATTTCAATATTGTAAGGTTTTCTGGGACAGATCTTGTTCTTTAGATAGTCCTAATAGTAGTTAAATTTCCACATCTAGAGTTTTGCAATAAAATATTTTCCGGGTCATCAACTATTGTAGGAGGATTAGGGTCTGG
Source organism: Pinus albicaulis (assembly GCA_034641835.2). NCBI lineage: Eukaryota > Viridiplantae > Streptophyta > Pinopsida > Pinales > Pinaceae > Pinus > Pinus albicaulis. Next base: position 1,388,263,560 of record CM076578.1, on the reverse strand, counting down.
GTGAGATCTGGTATAGATCCTATGTGAAGCCATATTTCTATTTCAAAATTTTGGAGAGGGTAAAAAGCTTAAGGACTGATTTTTCAAAGACTAACCTCTCACAATGTTTCATGAATTTCTAAAAAGTGGGACTAGGCTTCAGAACTTATTTTAGGGCTGATTAACATAGTCCTAAGGAAATCTAGAGATCTAGAGGAGTAATAGGCCTACTGGGGCTAGTGGAATTTCCAGGTGGAAATTTTTAGCTTTTTTGAAGGTAAAATGTTTTATGGTCCACCACCAATGATTTATTTGAAAACCAATCTGAAATATTTTGGGTTTTCTGAGTTTTTATGTAATTCTACAGTTTTTGAGAGTGTCCTATACTTTATTTCACCGCTTAGCTAAGGTGGTGAAACAAACAGAGTCTACTTTATTGCTTATCAGCTGATTTTATGAGGTAACTAAAGGACTAATGAGTTTATAAGGGCTTGCTAGGCAACTATGAATTCAGATGTCCTACCGTGATTGCCACTATGTTGTGGTCCTTTGATTTGGTAGATTGGCATACCAAGTGACAAGGCAACATAAAAATGAGTCTTTAGAGCTCTAGGACCTAGCCTTCCTAGTCTCAGAGAGGGATCTCTCAATTGTTTGAAAATATGTAAGCTTATTTGCTTTAAAGGGTTGATTTTAGGCTAGTTATGAAGCATAAGTTTGTTTGATTGTTTGGTTGGACATGATGATATAGGCAGCATAGATAGAAAAGGGAAATCTCTAATTCATTGGGCAATGGAGTTAAGTGGAAGTTGTAAAAATTTTGTAAATGGATCGGGGGTATCAAAGCGAAAATATAACTTGACCAGTGGATCTACAAGGTCTTTCAGGTGAAATGAAATGGACATCAATGGTTTAGAATGAGAAGTATAACTAAGGGCAATTAAGAATCCTTAATTATATGTACTTCTCAACAAAGGGACTTAAAATATTATCTGAACATGAAGAGGCATTCCATGGATAGGGATAACCATAAATTCTAGAAACCACACTTCAGAAAATAATAAATCCAGGACAAACTTCTCCAATGAAATATAGAAGGTGAGAAACTCATTTAACTTCTAGTGATTTCACCTTCAAGGATAAGAAAACATTCAAGATTCACAAATAACTACATTGAAGAGGGAACTCCTAGACATCTTTGATTACAGCTATAAATACCTTCAAAACAATTATCTAAGTAGGAACAAAGGATATGATCGGAACAAACCTCTTTGGCAGGCTTTAAACAAGGGTACTTTGAAGGGAGACTTAAGAAAAAGTTTTTAAGTGGCAACAAGTAAGCAGGGAAAACCATAAATAATTCTTGAGACCAACGATATTGAAATATTTAAGAAATAAACAAGCATAAGGGTTCTAGAGAGCAATTAAGAATTCTCTAGAATATCTTAGTAGAAGAAAACATTAAGACAGTGAAGATTAAACAAAACTAAGGTGTTTTCAAAAGACATTTCTTAGCCTAAAATTTTTACTCTACTGTAACAGAGAATCATGAAACATAATGGAATAGAAAATAAAAATAACAGATTTAGATTACTTCACCAACAATGAAGCTCAGAGATCCAATGACAGAGCTTTCTTCATCAACAAACAGGTTGAAACATCCATCGGCTCCAGAACATCAATTTTCTTTCAACTTCAGCAGAACTATGTATTACTTCAAAGAGTCACCAAATGCCAACGATACAATGAGTTTAGATGTAGTATTTATGTTGCAAATCAGAAGATGGAACTATTCTAGGGCTTAAGTGTTATTAATTATAGAGTAAATGCATTCCTAGCCTTGAAAACCATGCAAGGCATAAGGTAGGAATATGTTCAACTACTTCTCTGCTTCAATAACTTTGTCTTAACTTCTAAGTCAAGATAGGTGAAAAGTTTGACTTTGCAGCCTATCTCTATCTTTTACAATAACTCTCTGATAGCTTAAAATATTTTCTATGTATGTAATAACTGCCAATTTGTCTTTGTAGGTAGAATAATAGGCTACAAGTGGGTTTTTAGATTTTATGAGTGAATAATTGTTGCTTTGATTCATTCGAGGCCTTCTTAACCCAAGTTTCCTTAAATTTATTATTTAAATTGTGCTTAAGGCCTGATTTTTCTTTTTTCCTTTATAGTCCTTCATGCTATCTTTAATCTTTATCTGATTTCTTTAAAACTTCTTTGTTTGCCTTTAACTTTGTTTTGATCTTTTAAATTGCAGATTAAGCCTTTTAATCTTGAGACCTTTATGCTTAACCTTTGTCTTCATTCTATGTTGTTTTTATCTTTCTTGTTTGCTACGTGTGCAGGTCTTTGGTTGTGCTAGAGGGTTTGAATAAATTATCGTGTAATGTTCCAAATCTGGAAATCTCTGCTCCATCGGGAATATCTTAAGATATTCCAAAATTCCTTCTATAGAAAGACCACAAGCCCATTCCAGAGATTGAATGTTGGGGAATTTATTGGATATGTCACCTTCACAAGGAATTGTGAGATCCAGAAACTATCTGGCCCTTCAGAGACTCTGTCTATGGATATGCAATATTTCCACTTCAGGAATTTCTGCTACAAGGTCCTTGAGGACGTTGTATAAGGAAGTCACTGCATAACTAAGGAAAAACATTGCTGGGATGCCCTAGAAAATATCTAATACAACTCCCTTGAAGAAAATGAGCTCAAATAAATAACTCTAGATGGGTTATTCAGATCTCCCCAATCTAGGTTTCTAAAACAATGCTCAATGAGAGAGCTTATAGCAACATTTGAACATTTGAACAAAATGTGACAACTGGGCTATCACTGTAACTGAAAAAAATGAGAATGAGTTTGTGGCTGATCTGAAATATGATTTCCCTCCTCTGATAATGTCTTTAATCAAAAAGCTAATCCCTTTATCTCAAAAACACACCTCCTTATGGGCTCAAGAACCCCTCTCTCACTACCTCCTCTGAAATAACACAGTTTTCTCCATGGAATGCGCAATGGAAGATGATGGAATGTTGGCCTCATGTAAAAGATGTATAATGAAGCCTGATAATCCTCCTTGGACCTTCTTCAATGAATAGATCCCTCCTCCACTGAAGAAAACAAGCTAAGATGACTCCATGAGTTCCTCTCTTCCTACACCTAGCAACACAACGTCCTCTCTGCTACAGAGCTAACGCTGTAGGTGATGAATCTAGCTGTGGCTAGTGCCATATTGAGGAAAATAATCTCAATCCTCATCCTTCCTTGAGGAAGAGGTAGGGATTCTCGACCGGGAACACCCTAGTGACCGAGGGCACCACCACCCTGCAAAACAGCCTAGGGATGCAAGCCTTTGCAGACCCAAGTCTAAACTCCAAACATGATCCAAATGGGTTGAAATTTCCTCCTTATAAAGAAAGGGAACTCTTCTCCACCATGATCCCACCAATTAGGGTTTCCACGCTCATGGGAGTGTCCTCCCTCCAAAACTGCACAGCTTCTCTGGGAAGCCTCTCCTCCTTGGGCAATGTTGTTGACTTTAGTCAAAGGTGACTAAATCAAGTGATCCGAGTTCCATTCACACCCTTAGGTGCTTATTCCAGCTGATTATTTATCTCCTTTTCACATAAGGAGTGTTATTTCTCCATCAAAAGAGGGCTAAGGTGTCTCCTTACCCATTTTATTAAGCAAAAATAAAATATGCAACTATAATGTTCCATTTTAGCTTGAGGCTAAAAATTGGGAACATTATAGTCCTCCCCTCCCACATGTTGCTTGCCCTCAAGCAACTGCATAGAGAGAACAAAATTCCTCCTCATTCTTCTCTTGTGGCCTCATTGACAAGCTCTACCATTGCTAAAAATATGCTGCAGTAAACATGTCCTCCAATGCTCTCTCCCAAGTATGCAAGCTGAAAATGATGCTCCTCATGGAAAGATAGAAGGTGTAGTGTTACCCTTCTTGCTGTGCTATGGCCTCCTTAAGTTAGGAGTGATGATATGCATGGGAAAATTCTTCTCCCAATGATGATCCTCTCATCCATGTTATCATCCAAATGAAAATCTCACCCCTGATTTCTACAATGAGTTGGTGCTGAATGGAGAGTTGTGATTCTGCTTCTCAAGATGGCCCTATCTCCATTTGAAGTGTTCATGGGGCTGCCTCTATCCTTGGGCTGAAATGGTATGGCCACCAAGAATGGCCCAAGCTACCCCATCAACAAAAATCAACTATGAAATGCCTCTGCAAATTCTCCAAGTGGTCCCTCCCACAAGAAGGTACAAGTAGCAATGTGGAAATCATGCCTTGCCCATGGTATCTCCTACAACATAAAACATGTATAATGGGGATAATCATGCTCCCAATGGGTTGTACATCCAATAATCTCCAAATAATGATCCTCATGAGTGTACAAACATCAGAAATATATAAGGAGCAATATGCAATAGAAACAAGTTTCCAAATGACAACTGGAGAGTGGTTCCGAATCCCACTCATGTAACCTGCGCAGTGCCTCCTTGGCCTGCCTCAAAATCAAAAGTAAAAAGTGATGTACTAACCACTTGTTTGCAGCCACAACATCTCCTCACAAGATGGAATCATAAATTTACAAATTGGTGCCAATGGTGCACACCAAGAAGTATGTGGCTTCCTCCACAAACCACTATAAGAATGGCCAATTCCACTGCTGCAAATGGTTGCAAGTGCATCCTCATGTAAAATGAAAGAAGGAACAAGCCTCCTTGGTACATCATGCTTCTCAATCAATGAAAATAAGTACAGTACAAAATATGACATTATACCTCCTCCATCATGCACTAGAGCTCTTGAGCTGAAATGGCTCAGCTGAAAATTTCCCCTCACCTCCAATGAGTAGGGAAGTGGTTGTGATGTTATCTCCACCATCAATCGGGCTATGAATATATCCATATGATGATATATGTCATGCTTAATGCCCTCCCAAATGAACTCCTCTAGCAAAAAAATGTATGCATCCAAGTGCATAGCTAGGAAGTCCTTATGTGCTACATGCAATAGTTTCTCCTTGAGACTAGAAGCCCTAGTCAAGAAGAGTTTTCCATGATGATAGATGATCATATCATCCAATAATTATCTTCCATGTCCATCAGGGCCATCCAAGATCATGAAATGCACCAAGATCCTGGGAATACTGAACCAAAAGCTGAGTCCTCCAACCTAGATCAATCCTCCACATAGACAACATTGGTGTTCTGTAATATGGTGCTCCATCACATTTCTGCCTGCTACATTGACATCCCCCATGCCAAATTAATCCTCCAAGTTTCTGCCATTCCCATCATGTAGCTACTCATGCTCAAATATAAATGATGCTCTCTTAAAATGAGCCTCCCATGAGAGACTATCACCTCCAAAGAATCTCCCGATCCTGTCCAATGTAAGCATGAGTGGCCTCCATCTACTCCAATGCATGAAAGAGTCCTTCCTCGAAGGAAGTATCCTTTCTCTTGCCAAATCTATGGATCAGTCATCCTGCATCATGAATATGCTATCCTCCACCTCTGCAACAACTCTATCAGCGCAGTATAGCTGATGAGAGTGGGTGAGACTGAAAATGAGAGTGTATCCCTCCTCCTTCAGCTTGTCCCAAAATCTCTGTGTTGTGTTGGATTCCTCTAATGTCTCCACCTCTCTGGAATCCAAGAGTGGTGAACCAAATGACCTGATGCCTCTCGTCATCTCTACATCATGTGGCCTCCCAAGTGGAATGCCTCCAAAAAGTGAAACATCAAGATAGGAAGTGGACTATATATATGAGAGGAATGAAAAGTCCCTCTCTCTCTACTGCATAGTGAATTCCATATCCTATGTGAAGTTAATCTCTGAAATAGATAAGGGTGAATGCTCATCATCCCTTTATGTTGATCCTTCCGCTCTTCTTTCTCCATCTCAAATCCCCAGTAGATGCTACATATGGCTCTCAGAATTATGTCTTGGTACCCACATGTAAAAATATTTGGAACTCCTTGAAAAGACACAAGGGCTCCTCTAGTGGAAGCACTGGCCCCCCTTTCACCTCCATGTGGTGATGGATCTCCTCCTAATGTGACAGTGTTGTTGGTTCTCTCCAATGTATGCAAAGTGTTTGTGTTTATGACACAATGATTTTCATCGAGTTCCTCCATCAAACCCTCAGTGAATGCATCATATTTTTTTTCATTTGCATGACAATGAAAAATGGAACCAACAATCATGAGCCATACCTTTGAGTTGCAACGCTACTCCTCTCATGGCCTCATTTTCTTCCTCTACTCCCTTGCAATGCAAGTGAACAAAGGACTACGCTGTGGATATACATGTGTGGCTGAATGCCCACACCCTTCATGAAAATAGATAGGATTTTTCCCATCAATAAACCCTCTTAGAAAATCTTCTCACTTTTCCCTTTCATCAAGATTTTCAATGATTTCTTCAATGATCTAGAAAAGAAGAAGGGAGACCTACTCATCCATCATTCCTCTTTTTCCCTTGCTTCCTCTGTAAATCTCCTCTCCTTGGAGAGAAGCTCCTCTTGCTGATGGAATTAAATCTTGTGCATAGGCTGAGCCAAGATTGATGCTTTGATACCACTATAATGTTCCAAATCTGGAACTCTCTGCTCCATCGGAAATATCTTAAGATATTCCAAAATTCCTTCTATAGAAAGACCACAATTTCATTCCATACATTGAATGTTGGGGAATTTACTAGATATATCACCTTCACAAGGAAGTGTGAGATCCAGAAGCTATCTGGCCCTTCATAGACTCTGTCTATGGATATGCAATATTTTCACTTCGGGAATTTCTGCTACAGGGTCCTTGAGGACGTTGTATAAGGAAGTCACTACATAAATAAGGAAAACCACTACTGGGATGCCCTAGAACATATCTAATAAAACTCCTTTGCATAAAATGAGCTCAAATAAATAACTCTAGATGGGTTATTTAGATATCCCTAATCTAGGTCTCTAAAACAATGCTCAATGAGAGAGCTTACAACAACATATGAACATTGATATTAACTTTGCAATTATAAAATACACCATAAGAGGGAGAATTATATAACCATCATTATATTATGATATCAGTAGTAAAATACAAGAAATATCATGAGGGGAAAGCCACTCAAGCTTTAGGAACCAACCTGCAATGATTAAGCAACAAAGTACATGAGTTGCTGCAACTCAACAAAATGCCGGAGAGCAGTGACTGCGTTGTCTCTATGAATGTATGAGCTGCTGAGTATGAACAAAATGTACATGTGGCTGAAGGAATACAAAATAATTCCCAATAACAAGGGAATGGGCTGAACTATGGGATTTCTAGCCAATCTAGGAGAGATTGCTAGAAATTCCAAAGAGTACAAAATGTGACAACTGGGCTATCACTGCAACTGAAAAAAAATAAGAATGAGGCTATGGCTGATCTGAAATATGATTTCCCTCCTCTAATAATGTCTTCAATCAAAGGGTTGATCCCTTTATCTCAAAAACACTCCTCCTTATGGGCTCAAGAACCCCTCTCTCACTGCCTCCTCTAAAATAACGCAGTTTCCTCCATGGACTGCGCAGTGGGATATGATGGAATGTTGGCCTCATGACAAAGATGTATAATGAATCTTGTGAATCCTCCTATAGCTTCTCTAATGAATAGATCCCTCCTCCACTGAAGAAAACAAGCTAAGATGACTCTGTGAGTTCCTCTCTTGCTGCACCCAACAACACAACGTCCTCTCTGCTGCAGAGCTAACGTTGTAGGTGATGAATGTAGCTATGGCTAATGCTATATTGAGGAAAATCAGCTCAATCCTCATCCTTCCTTGAGGAAGTGGTAGGGATTCCTGACCGGGAACACCCTAGTGCCCGAGGGCACCACCACCCTGCTAAATAGCCCAAGGATGCAAGCCTTTGCAGACCCAAGTCTAAAATCCAAACATAATCCAAATGGGCTGCCATCTCCTCCTTATAAATAAAGAGAACTCTTCTCCACCATGGTCCCACCAATTAGGGTTTCCACCCTCATGGGAGTGTCTTCCCTCCAAAACTGCGCAGCTTCTCTAGGAAGCCTCTCCTCCTTGGGCGGCGCTGTTGACTTTAGTCAAAGGTGACTAAATCAAGTGATCCGAGTTCCATTCACACCCTTAGGTGCTTATTACAACTACTTGTTTATCTGCTTTTCACATAAGGAGAGTTATTTCTCCATCAAAAGAGGGCTAAGGTGTCTCCTTACCCATTTTATTAAGCAAAAATAAAATATGCAACTATAATGTTCCATTTTAGCTTGAGGCTAAAAATTGGGAACATTATAGATCGATGCTCATGACACATCGACCTCAATTTAGAGATAAACCCCTTTTTTCCCTTTCTGCAATTAATAATAGCCCAAAGATCATCACCTTCAGCCTTTGCAACCATTTTTGCTATGGGGTGGCTTTAATGCTTATCCGCCATGAAAACCTACAACCAAACACTAAATTGTTTATATAAAACCTGCATTTAGTGGATATAACTGCTTCATAGGGCTTTGGCAGAGGTGAAAGAGCATTGTGGAAGAGGGAAAATGCGTTATGGATGATTGTATGGTTGAAATGGAAAAAACCAAGGTTCAAAATGATTTGGTGCGAAGTCAGCAAAAGGAGGTTTCGGGAGAAACCACCGACGGTATTCGCACGGAAAATGAGTGGTAAGTGGTTTGGGGCTGGGCGGAAATGATGCAAGCCAGAGGGTGACACGTATCATCTCCAAAACTGCTTATTTCGCATGAAAATAGAGCATTGGGAGGGGTTCGGAAGATCGAGCACAAAACTTAATGAGGACCGTCAGATCTGCGGGTTGCAGATCGACGGTTGTGAGTTAAAGTGATGGTCGAAGAGATGCGTGGGAGGAATGGTGGTGGGACTTGATGGTAAGATCAACCTTTTTTTCATGGAGCTGAATGGGTTAATTGGTGGGGTGAAATGATAAGTTTTGTGGGAGGACCATTGGATGGTTGTGGTCAACGGCTAGGATCTATTCCGGGGGGACCAAGGAGGATGGACGGGGGGAACCGGGAGGAGCCTCACTGGCCGTTGGGTCATGATGAGATAAATGTTGGAGATGTGATTTAGGGCATGAATATCGGTGGAGAGAAGGGTTTGGGAATGAGGAAATAGGAATCGCCGAAGTACGATGGCTGATGGGAAGGAGGGAAAACCGATGACTGTCCGATCTGGGAGATCAATGGTAAAGATATTATCGGTAGGGGATGAACATCGGTGGTGAAAATATAGAGAAGGTGGATGGAATGGGGAGGAGCGAAGTCCGATGGCGTGAAAGGGGCTTAAGTCCTATAGCCGATGGTCGCAAGCCTTGATCTTATGGTGAAAAGGGGTTAGGGGCCTTAAACAAAAAGCGCTTAAGGCCCAAATTTAAAAGGTTGGGAAATAGGTGGAAATGGGGTTTTTGAGGCCTTTTGAGGGGTTTTTATAAGTTATAAAGAAAAAAATGGGGTTTAAAGCCAAACAAAGAGGATTTATAAGGTTTTTAAGGGGATTTTGAAAATAAAGGGTAAAATGAGGAAAATGGGTGACATGAAGGGAATACTTTGAAATGGAGAAATGATGAGAATTATGACTTTAAAATAGTTCTTATGAACCAACAAGGCTATTTTGAAGGCTTTTTAGAGTGAATATATCAGTGATATGGGTCCTTTGGACAAGAGACACAACAAAGCTTCAAGAACTCATAGATTTGCTCCAAATTTGTTTCTTGAAGGCTAATAGACTTATTTTAGCCATCACAGGATATGACAGAGTTTATTGATGGCTAACGACAGGTAAGTAAGGATGTTGCCATACCAAGGGTCATCCGAAGTAATGGTGAAAAAGTGATCATCTGGTAAATAACAATTAACCAACATATCTCACGTACTGGTAGGCAATTCAGAAATGAGTTCAACAAGTTCTAAACCTTTCTTACTCTTGGGTGTGACAAATTCGAGATTGAAATCCTAAAGGATAACGATCTAATGGGCATACTTCCCATTGATGATATGTCTACTCAATGCCATAAGTTTGGAATTGCTCACAACCTTGTTGGAATGCGCAAGGATATAATGATGAAGTTTCTAGACCGAGAACACAACCGCCATCACCAACTTTCCTTCATGTAAGTTGGACATAGGGGGGACCCACAAGGTTCTTACTAACATAATAAATAACATGTTTTTGTATGGTGTCATCTTCCTGGATAAGGACCCCAATGACCGAATGGATGGAAGCTAATATGTACAGGATGAAATCCCTCTCAAAGTTAGGAGGACTAATAAAGGGAGTGGAAGTGAGAGAATGTTTCATAGCATTGAAATATTGTTGAGCATGGAATCCCAAATTAATGGAATGTTAGATCGAAGGAGTCTTAGAGACCCATGAGTGGTGGTGGCATATTCAGGGATGAACCGACGAAGGAATTTAGTTTTTCCTTGGGGTTTTTGTAACTAGTGCAAGGTACGAGGAATAGGAAGCTCAAGGATGGCTTGAAATTTTAGGGGATCAAGCGTTATACCATATTTGGACACAATGAAACCCAAAATATAGCTGGAAAGGACACAAAAGACACACTTCAATGGGTTGAGATGGATATTTTACTTGCGACATTGGAGAAATAAAATACGTAAATCATGGAGGTGTTGCGCCCGATGCCTCGAACAAGTAGTGGGGTTGTCAAGGTAGGCAAGAAAAATATGAGCCAAATCATGGAAAAATTATGGCATGGCCTGTTGAAAGGTGGCTACGACATTTTTTAGGCCGAACAAGATCACCCTACAAGAAAAAATTCCCCAAGGAATACTGAATGTAGTTTTTAACTGATCAACATGGAAGCTAACTATTTGGTTGTATCTGTAGAAACCATCTATTAAGGATAGAACCTCCTACCATGCACACTCATATATGATATGGTTGATGAAAGGTGTGGGTAAGTTGTCTTTGGGACAAGCTTTGTTAAGGTCGCGAAAGTTAGTGTAGACACGAATGGCGCCTTGTTTCTTGAGAACGGGAACTGGGTTAGAAACCCAAGTGGTGTATTCAATGGGATAGATAAAACCAGCCTACTTGAGCTTATCAATTTCAACTTTGATAGCCTCTCGGCTCGAAGGATTAATGGGTCTCAAATTTTGACAGAGAATATTGGCATCATGCCATGTATCAATATGGTGTTCGATAATGGCAAGATCAATTTTGGTCATCTATGAATAGGACCAGGAGAAAACATCATGGAATTTCTTGCATAACTTAGTGTAAGCCTCAATTTATTTCGGGTACAATGTGCCCCAAAGGAAATGTTTTTTTCTATCCTTGGTTTATTGGAAATGTTAATTTTAATGATAGGAGAGATATTGGCCATATTTCCTTCTTCAAAAGCATTAGGTGCATGAATGAGATTTCTAAACCAATCAACCTCATCAGAGATTAAGTATTTCGACTCCACAACATACTGGTCATGGGACTATTGTATAAGGAAGAATGCACGGTGGTGAATATCATCCCAGGGAAATTCAGGGGTGGTCATCACTTCCATAATTTCTTCATCAGAATGAAAGATGGGGGGACTGATAGAGGAAACACCACATGACGTGGTGGGGTTACCTAATGCATAATCATGAGAGATATGGTTCACATACGCATCACTATGGAGGGTAGATGAAGAAATAGTAGATGAAAAATCTACCGATGTTGATCCCAAGGTGATCGTCGAAGGATGTTCAATCAAAATATAAGGGAATACCCCAGAGGGGTTTTCCACCATGGATCTCATGGATGATGACCAATAGAGAATAGTGGCCAAAGGTTCCATCATCTTTACATTGGGGGAAGGTATCATAATGGGTGCAAAAATGTCCTCCGGTTCTACAGAAGAAAAACGCACGAGTAGAGGATTAGAGGATCCACTACGTTCAGCCTCGATTTGACGAACAAACCAGGGAGAATTTTAAGGGCTAATATTTGGAAGTGGGCTATTTTTTCATGCTTTTTCCAAAAACAAGATTAACCAATTTTTATTTTTTTCTAAAATGATTCGCCAAAATTTTATAGTACACCATTATTTTACCTTAAAAATTGCCAAAATATTATATCAAATAATAAAAAATATTTGGAAATATAAATATTTCTACAAAAATATCACCTAAAATTTTACAATTTTCATATTACGGACTAGTAAGATCCGCCAAGGTTTCTAAACTTTAAGACAAACTTCCATCGTTAAAATTTTCCCTGGAACAACCTCAAGGGTGTCGGGAAAATTGTCGAGATGGGGATAAAGGTGAGAAAAGGGGCAAGAAAGATCAAACAAAACATAAGGGTGATTCATGCGCAACGATTTGATTTTCTTAGATGAATCGGTTAAGGTAAAATGAACCTTTATGATATGGATTCAGGAAATGCCTCGTTGACCATAGGTTTGAGATGAGGAAGCTTAGGAAATTTTGGGTGGCATGCCCAACAACATCACACAAAGTGCATGGAGGTGACCCCTTCAGATGCTTAGGAGGAGCAGGAGTTGTTTAGGTAGCCTTATCCTTAAGTTCCTTCTTTTTCGATTTTCCCTCCTCACCAGAGGCCTTCACAACAGGAGTAGATTCCTATTGAGGTGGTTGAGGCATTGAAGCAAAGGGAGGGGTCATAGTGACCAGTTGGACTAGGGTTAAAGTTGTATAAGGTTTGAGCTAACCAGGGGGAGTGTTGGCTAGGGGATCAATGTACCTGAGTGGGATCCCCTTGGTTAAATTGGGAAGGCTCAACGTAGCCATAATAGGCACTGAAAAGACTCCAGAGGGGGGAGCTAGAAATGGTATCTGACCGGATGGGTAATGGCATGGAAGAATGGCTCCCAAATGGTTGAGGTTAGGGGGAACTTTTCCTGGTTGAAAAGGGGTGGAAGAGACACCAGCAGAGAGAGAAGGTCCTTGAAAATAAGGTCTTGAAGGCTCCGTCAAGTGATCACCAGCAGGTTGCAGAGGCCTAGGTTGCTAGCTGGTTGAACCAGACCGCTTGTGGATAGTATGAGATAATTGCATGATGAAAACATTCGACAATATGTGGTTGGAGATAAGAGGGGGGTGACCAGGGAATGCGCCAAGTAAGGTGGAATATTTATAGACTCCAAGTGAAACACTAGTGAAAGGTGCAAATAATTAGTTATCGGCCACCGAAGATATGGTAGACTCGACGGAGGTATGAGACTTTGATTCGTAATATGTCAACTAATAGATGGTAATGATATTTCCATTGTGAGGAAATAACATCTTACGGTGAACCACAAATGTGACATAAGACATCTCATAGATATAGATATTACCTAAGAGGATATTCTAATCTAAGGGGGCATCAATGAATTCAATGTTAACACAAACAATCTTTCCCACAAGAGTGACAAAGCAATTGTGGTACATGACAAGGGGATGAGAAGGATTACTGTCCCAAGCATGCAAACTGATGGTGAATGAGGCTAAGTCGGGTGATCTGAGTTTATTCCAAACAGAGGGAGACATCACGCCGGTGGATGCGCCCTCATCAATGATACATTGCAAGACATGGGAATTACGAATATTTACTCATATTTGGAAGGTAACAGATGAATTTAAGGGGGGATGTTCTGACTTTTCAACATCAAAGATGATCAAATGATCATCTAAAGGATCCACAATGCCCAAAACATATAATAGAGCTTTACGTTGTGAACGACATGACTAGAGGATTTCCAATGTTGAAATGGTAGCAGGAGATTGTGCCAAGTCATCTACTATGATGTAAGTGTGGGCGACTTTGGTAGAAGTAGCATTTAGGCATAATGGGCCCTTTGGAATCTTGGGAATAGCCTCATTCTATGGCTAAGGGATCTGTAAGGTAACATTGGGTTTCGAAATTGACTCTGTGGAAAATTTGGTTTGGGACTATATTATAGACAAAGCAGGTCGCTTGCCATATTGGTGCAACCAAGTCTGAAGGTTGACATCAATGGTATTAACCTCTTTACAATTCATCATCAGAATCTGGTATTTTGGGGTACCAGAATGTGAAGGTTGAGGGATGGCCTGACCTTGACCGGGTTGGACATCCACATATAATTTTTGAGGGAAAGGATTAGTGAACACAATCAGTTGAACTGGAGCAGTATTTGGAGGAGCCAAAGTAATGGCTTGTTGTCCTCTAGACGTTGCTTGTTCTTCCCAAAACTAGCACATCTGGGGTAAACGGGGACAATCATGAGGATAATGGCCATGGAAACAACAACAAGAACAAGGCTTGTTCGTATGAAGAGGCCTGTTCTTCTTGGGTTGATCACCCTATTGTTGGTTGTTAGTGTTAGGATGGTTCCCTTGGGGTGCATTCAGTTGGTTACCTTGGCACCCTTGATTACCTTGCACTGGTTGGTTTTGGTTTCCTTTCCTCTTTTTCTTGTAATTATGAGTATTAGTCACATTATGTTGTGCATACACCTGACTCTGAGGGGCAGGTGGCTATTGTGCGAGAGGTTGAGAAGGCACGAGAGGCTGGGGTGCTGATGCCGGAGCGATTGGAGCACTGGCTTATGGGTGAGGATGTAAAAGAGGTTAAGCAACAGCTATCCCTCGCATCAGTTGATGCAATTGGGAAAATGCGTAAGGTGTGCTTTGTCCTAGTTACATGTTCCCAGGAGAGGGATGAGTGTTAGAGGAGTTGGATGCTCCGTGATGGAAAAAATAACCCATGGGAGGATGAGTATATGGATGTGAAAGAGTTCCAATGATACCATCGGCAGCGTGAGATGAACCCAATGCATTGGCACCACCAGGTCTAGGAAGATCTTGTAAATCAGTATAAACATAGCAAAATTGGGCGTAGATCAAGTCATATTTCAATGCAACTTGGAGAGCTTCTTCCTCGGTCTGAGGAAAGTGAGATGTTAAATATTTACCAATAGAAGGAAAAATAGTTATGAGAAACCAATCCATATAGACATAGTTGTCGAATGCAGGAGGTTTACATAAGCTCCTCCTTCTACGCCATTCTTGAACATGGTCAGAAAGGCGGGTGGAATTAGTTTGACGGAATGCAATAAAAAACTCGGTACTGGTATCATATCGGAAAGGTAGCTCCAAATAGGAAATAAATGCTTTACTAAGAGTCACAAAAGTGGGATGTGAGGCAATGGTCTAGTCGAAATACCACTTTGCCGATTCTCCAGTGAGCATACATTGGAATAACCGAAGATGGATGGAGTCATCAGTGATAGAATTGGATGAACACCACATGTGAAAGGAGCGAATAAGATTAGTAGGGTCCCCTCTAGTGTTTCATTCGAACTTAGGGATGTCTGAAGGAAGCTTAATTGGCATAACAGACCAACCTTTCTTGTGGAGTATAGGGCCATTAATTAATTGGATGAAATCAGGAAGGCTTAAACCTGCCATAAAAGTTAGCAAAGGAGTAGCCATAATGGTTATGGTAGCGGTTACGCTAGTGAAAGCTCTAGAATTAGGGTTGAGGATACCACCAGCTTGAGGACCAACACTTGTATTTGTGCCTCACATGGTGACTGAATGAGGTGGAGGAGAACTAGGTTTGGAATCAAAGGGAGGACCCGATGAACCAGAATCAGAGTCGACATGTGGACTCAATGGAGGACTAACTCGGAATCTATGCTTTGGAGTAAGTATTCCTAATGGAAGTTGAGGATGAAGGCATAGGAGTCTCTGAGATAAGTGCATTGGGGGTGGAATGATTACAAGCCACACAAATAACCCAAAAATATGGAAGAGTGATAAACAAATGCTTAGAGGGGTAGATAAATTAATTACGATGTTTATGTCTTCACATAATAAAAACATATTGAAACTAGATATAAATGGAAACCCATAGAGGGATAAAACCATGATTTTATTTATATTTTGATGAAAATTCAAGCTCCTAATACTTATTAAATCTTATTTCTATATGTTCCAACCTAAAGGAGTTTGTTACCTAAATTTTTAGCATGCTGCAACATATAAGGAAGCTCTAACTCCAATTTGCTTTCTGTAGGCTACAACCCATAGTAGGATCCTACCTCAACATGATCTAACCTGGTTTTTATCAAGCCACTACTTGAGAGGAGACTACAATCCCTTTATGCAAACATGAAACAAGAATGTGTTGGTTTACCTAGTCATAAATTCTACATATCTCCATCTTTATTTATGCCTCTTCTTCCCTTCAAATCTGCCTCACATAAGCTTCATACATTCCAAGGAACTAATGCATAATACCTCAATCAACTGTCACACAAAATCCCACTCTCTAACCTTATTTTGCTTCAAAAAACAACATATTTTATAAAGAAAGTTTTTTGCTTGTTTGTATGCCACATAAGAATATGAGGTGAATAGGATTGAACCTTTTCCTTCCACTCATTCATTTCCAAGATATTCATATTTAAAATACTAAAACATAAATAAGTGCTCCACCACATATTATTTAAGCCATATTTAATGATTAGGTACACCAATATAAACATAATTCCAAAAGTAACATTATAAAATAACATATGAATATATAGATGAGAATTTACAACTCACGATCAATACAAACATTTTCCATTGATGCATTACAATAATATCTTCAACATATTTTCCTTTTCCTTGGACTTGCATCACAATATCTTCATGTCATTGGTTCAAAAACCATGTCTTTTTTGTCATGGTTTATCACCTTTTCCTTGCACCACAACATCTCACTCATCATATGCATACAACAATAAGCTCATCAAACATAAGCAAACATCACCAGCTTATCAACATATCGAGGAATCAAAAGCATAACAAAAAAAACATATTTGTACACCTATATTCTGTTTTTATTGCACCTTTGTTGTCTCTCTATCTAGGCTTCTCTTGTCTTTGTTGCTCTCTTGCTACTTATTTTCCTTGATCACAACCGTAAATTCCTTTCGTTTCTCATTTTCATATCATATTTTTTTTCTTCCTGCTCCTTTGTATTCTTTTTTTGTTTCTCCTTTTCATCTCATTTTTTTCTTCCTCCTGCTCATTTTCCTTCTTTTGCTTCTACTCCTTTTCATCTCATATTTTGTTGCTTATTGCTCCTTTGTTGCCCCTTTTGCTGCTTGTTGTTCATTTTCCATCACCTCTTATTTTCGTACTCCTTTGGTGGTCATGTTGTGCTAATTTTTCCTACTCTATAACCATACATGCTTGTTGTTGATCCTTTGATACTCCTTTTCTTGCTGCTACTTTGTTTCTCCTTTTCCATGTTGCTACTTCCTTTCCATCAATGAAAATAATTCCATCACCCTGATGATATGAATAAACTATATGAGAATAGATGAGTTGATGTCTAGTATGGTATAAATCATATGATTACCAATCAATGACGTGTCCCATTAACAAAGGTATGTGGACCTAATAATTATGCAAATGGAACCCAAGGCAACTAGTATAGTCCACTAAGTGTGAATAGATGAGTTGATGTCGAACACCTACATATTCAACTGATCAAGAGTCAATGATGTCAACCAATTTTCGATCATGAGGAAACCATCAACTAAGGTTTGCAAGCTCCAAGTTACCATTGGTTCCTAGATCAAGCTCCTAAATAATGATCTGAATTCGATATGAGAAGATTATTTGAATGATGGCCTTGATGTGTCCCCCATATATTGACATGGAAAAAAATGAGAGATGATGTGAATGGAAGAAGTCATGAGGCGATGAATTACAATTGACATAAGGATGGCCAACTCAAAATGGTCAGTACGTAACTATAGATGGACGACAAAGGGTGAGATTTCCCTTGAACATGTGACAAAATTACACAAGGGTGGCTTGGAAGAATGACTAATGAGCACCATGTGATATCATGCAACAACATAAAAGGCATTAAAGCACACTCCATAATGACTACAAGAGTAACCATTTGGATGATTAGACATGACTTTATGTATGGTACGACTCTCGAGAAAGGTAAAACCAAACTATGAGATAATGATGCTGATGGGTGCCTTGTTCAAGGGAAGTGTGACTGATGCTACTATTTTAATGACTAAAAAAGTGAAATTATCCCTTCCCACTTCTATTTCTATTCTTCTTCATCGCTAGGGAGCACAAAAGATAATACACATATGCTCAATAGGTTCTTTTTATTTGTAAATTTAGTACCATGAGCCCGAAAAAAGATATAAAAAAACACAAGGAAGAAAATTGTAGCAATAAGAGACTAGAGTATTCTCTTTTTGTAACTAGTTGACTCAGTCCAAAAAAGGGTTAAAATTATACTGAATAGACTTCCCTTCAAGTACTTTATTGAGTGTGAGGGACACAAGTTCACTAGACAATCTTTTCTATGTTAAGGAGTCAGAGGAGAGCTTAAATGAATCTCCGCCTCGAGGAAAGAGTGGTATAAAGGGTATAAACTAGTTCCATTCATGGTGGAACTCCTCAAAACATGTAAATGTCAAAAGGCTGGCTAATGATACCAGTCATTGCAGTGGTTCATCTAGGAAAGGCTAAAAAACTAGATGAGAGAAAATAAGAGGTCAAGCAGATGGTGAAAATGGAATGAGAAAACCAAGTCTCATCATACATAAATAGCCTAATAAAATGTGGCAATCACAAGGGAGAAAGTGTGGAGTCCTCTTGGGGTAAGGAAAAAAATATGACAAAGAAGAGGACATGAGGTTCATATTCTAGGTCATGGCGGTTAAGAAGGATGGATTCTAAGAACATTACAAATGACCACTTGGATACGAAGATGGAAAAAAGGTGCTATATTAGGGAATCCATTATCAAGTAGGCTCTACTGTTAAGCTACGACATGCATAAATAAGAGTGGATAACATTTCAACTTGATGGTGTCAGGCCTAAAGCACACTGATGGCATTGATGATCAATAATGCACCAATTATAGTGACATATGACCTACCCCTATATATTAGGTTCAAGATAAAAACACCTAAGTTAAAATGCATGTTGCAACAAAATTCCACCCCGTCCTACAAAAAACATCTAGAAAAGAACTAGGCCCATGGTTAAATAACATAATGGAAGAAATGGAACATGGATGAGGTAAAAATAGGACGATATTTTTTTTTTTTTGAAGTTTATATTTTTTGGGGATTTTTTTCATATATTAGATACTATAAAAGAGCTCGCATCACACACCAAAAAAAAAAGAGGTAACAACATCACACTCCTATGTACAATATGTACAAGCGCAAATTATTCTAATATGTCATGTAAAATTGTTCCCACTACTAGACACAGAGCACAGATTCCCATAAATGAACTCATGGAGTAGTGGAGACACCATATCGCACACCATGAAGAGAACATGCCACAGAAGGTTGAACTTCATAATTCCTAAAGGTTCATGATGCCAGGGAACACCTAGAACCATAGTATTATCAGGAATGACCTGAGGACAGACAAGGTGAGTGGTATCGTGAGCTAATGGATCCCCTTGACAAGGGTGATCAAGATGTAAAAGGGGTATAAGATACTCCTCGATGGGTGGAGAGGAGTTGGCGAATTGATTATTAGGTTCAAAATTAGAGACCCGAGACCTGAATTGGTCCAAGGGTGGAACTTCCAAGGAGGGCCAAGGAGGTGCCCCCTGAATCATTCCAATATTTTTGTTGTGAATCTCTACCCTTTCGAAGTTAAGAATACTAGAGGCATGGAGATGGATAATATCCCTCGTATAATCAATAGGTGAATCCATGACCTCCAAGTTTATTGTTTTTTTATTTGAGGGAGTCATGTAGAACAAGTGGAGTGATGGCCCATGTGGGAAAAGTATCCTGATCAGATGTTATAATAGAATGGAGTGTCTGACTAGTGTCAGGAGGTACTGATAAGACTTTCGAGGAGGAAATCTCTTCCACTAAAGGTGGGGAAGGATGCTCGCTATATTTACCAACTTCCATAGATAGGGAGACACCACCCAAGGATTACAGGGTCTATGGGGTCCATATGTGTTAGAAGAGATCATATGCATAGGGTATTTAGAAGAGGAAGGAATGTTGAGTAGGGGTAATTGTAGAAAGACACCAATAAGGGATTAGCTCTTGAAAAATCCCACACAAAAACTATCATAACTCCCAGGGTTATTTCGAACAAGCGGGATTGAAGTCCCTGTAGTGGTAAGATGGGATGATGACACATTATAGTCTAGTTGATCAATTTTGATGATGTCGCCTTCATGAGGAAAGATAATAATGTGAAATATTGAAGACATGATAATGGTTATAGCATAGAACTAACTACAACCAAGGAGTAGGTTATAATCCAAGGGAGCGTTGACTATTTCAACATCACATTAGGCATTTTTTACCCCTAACTCAAAGGAAAATTTGGGAAGAAACCCATAATGTACAAAGTGCTTTCCATCAAATTTATAAAGAGTTGTAGTAGACTTGGTGAGTGTTGGAGAGTTGAGAGAATCCCAGCATGTTGTTGACATATCACAGGTATAATATCCTTCATCCATGAGAGTGCGATGAATATTAATATGTAAGATTCGAAAATTGATTTTAAAGGTGATATGGTTGGAAATTATATAGTGAGGAGCATCAATATTGAAGGTAATGACGCTAAACTTTGGGGGTTCCGCTCACCCGATCATAGTTAGCAAGGCTTTGTGTTGCTGAGGATAGCTCTAGAAAACCTCCAAAGTAGACATGGAAAAGGGAGTTTGGGCTAATTCCTCAATAATTTTGTAGTGTTGGGAAGCCTTTGTAGATGGATTTTGTCTTGAATTACGAATGATACCTTTAGATGGGAGATGGACTGGCTCTATAAGATTATCTAGCATGAGAGTTCCAGTGGAAGCAATAGGGGTGGTTGAGTCATTAGAGGAAGAAAATGATTGAGGAATATCATATGAATTAGCTCGAATGGTCATATTGACTTTCTTTTGGCCCATAAGGATGGATTTATTATTGGAAGGATGGAAATAGGACCCCTAATTACCCCCTTGTAGAGGTGTAGAAGCTCGAGAAACCATTTTTTGTTGAGTTCGTGTAGGGAATGGATGAGTGAAGATAACAAGTTGTTGAGAAGTAAGTGGCCATGGTGAAAGAATTCAGTGCAATTCATCCATTCGAGGGTACTCATGAGTCAAATACTCACCCTGAAATAACTCTCGAGGGAACTTAATTTTATGAAGTGTTGTGTAACCAGCTCCAAAAATAGACGAAAATAGATATCGACGCCTTAGAAATAAGCCACTTCGAGGGGGAAACATCCAATACATTACAAAAATGAACAATTCTTGGATGATACAATTTACAAAACCTCCTTTCTATATATAGGAGTCCATGTGGCCATAATGTAATCCTAGTGGGCCACAATGTAATCCTAGCTGACCTAACAATAATAATTTAAGGGCACAATAATAACAAAATGGGGGTTAGAAGGTTACAATAATAACAATAAGGGGGTTACACTAATTACAATAAGGGACTATACTAGTAATATAGGGACCTAACATGCCCCTCTCCTTCAAAAAAGTGTTTTCCTCAACACTTGAGTAGCTTTGGGTGCTTCTGTATAAACTTCTCATCCTCCCATGTAGAATCTTCAGTGGGTAAGTTTTTCCACTTGATGAGATACTTTGAAATTGATCGATTCCGTAGCTGTTGAGTTCTTGTTTCTGTGACCGCTTCAGGTTCCAATATGATTTTTCCTTCCTCATCAAGTTCTGGAAATATTGTTTGAACTGGAAGATTTTCACCTATAACCTTCTTTAGGCATGAAACATGGAAAACTGGATGCACTCGCAAAGAAGCAAGAAGCTCCAATTTGTATGCCATAGTACCAATATTTTGCAACACCTTGTAAGGACCATAGTACTTTGGCGATAATTTATTATCCTTCTTAGCTTGCTTCAGGGACATTTTTTTATATTGTTTTAGCCGTAAAAATACCCAATCTCCTACATCAAAACTTCTCTCGCTGCGATGTTGATCTACCCGTTGTTTCATTCGATTTTGTGCCAAATTCAAGTTATCCTTTAAGAGTTGGAGAACTTCTTGCTGATGCTTGATGTGATCTTCCACTGCTTGAACCTTTGAATTTTCCCTCAAAGATGATGTGATGGATGGTGGATGATATCCATAAAGTGCCATAAATGGGGTCATTTTTGCTGCAGTATGGAAGGAAGTGTTATACCACCATTCAGCGAGAGGTAGCCACTTGACCCATTGTGTTTGTTTATCAGATACAAGAAAACGAAGATATCCTTCCAAACATTTATTTAATATCTCAGTTTGACCATCAGATTGGGGATGATAAAATGAGCTATGAGCTAATTGAGTACCCAAACAAGAAAATAACTCCATCCAAAAATTTCCAGTAAAAATGGGATCTCTGTTGCTCACAATAACCCTTGGGCTTCCATGTAGCTTTTGAATTCTATCCATAAATGTAGTAGCAACTGTACTTGCTTTAAATGGATGAGATAATGCACAAAAGTGTGCATACTTGGTAAGTCTATCAACTACCACCATGATGACACTCTTTCCTTAGGACTTAGGTAAACCTGTGATAAAATCCATTGAAATCTCCTCCCAACGTTGACTCGGAATGGATAAAGGTTGTATAAGTCATGGGGTCTTAATTGTTTCCACTTTATTCTGTTGGCAAACCAAACATTCCGCCACAAACTTTCGAATATCAGATTTAAGGCCATCCCAAAAAAATTCTTTCTTCACCCTGTGGTAAGTTTTTAAAAATCCTGAGTGTCCTCCTAAAGGAGAAGTGTGCAATTCAGAAGAATCTTTTGTTTTAGTTGGGAATTCTTACAAAGATATAAGCGATCTTTGTACCATAAGGAATCATTTTTCCAACTAAATGTATCAGATGTACTAGGATCTTGCTGCAACTTTTGAATGAGTGTCCATACATCTTTGTCCTTCTTCCATTCCTCTCTTTCTTCGGTTATCCAATCTGGTTGGATAATAGAAATGGCACAAAGCAATGCTTCCACCTCTTCATTCTTTCTTGAGAGTGCATCTGCAACAACATTAAGCTTTCATTTTTTGCAGATTATTTCAAAGTCATAACCCAACATCTTTGTGACCCATTTTTGCTGCTCTTCTGAAGATAGTCTTTGTTCCAAAAAGTGTTTAAGACTATCATGATCAGTTTTTACCTTGAGGTGTCTTCCCATTAGGTAAGTTCGCCATTTCTTTAGTGCATGTAGTATTGCTAACATTTCCTTCTCATAAATAGGTTTCTGTAAATACTTTCCTTTGATTGGACGACTTTCAAAAGCAATGGGTCTTCCTTCCTGCATTAAAACTGCACCAATTCCATTTCCTGAGGCATCACATTCCACAATAAAGGTTTGTGTGAAGTCTGGCGTAGCTAAGACCGGTGCTAGGCACATTGCCTCTTTAAGATGTTCAAAGGCCTTAGTTGCTTCAGGAGTCCATGAAAATTCATCTTTCTTCAATAATGTTGTTAGAGGTGCTACTATTCTCACATAATTCTTAGCAAACTTGCGATAATACCCTGTTAACCCGAGAAATCCTCGCAACTTCTTTATGGTTGTGGGGAATTTCCATTCCTTAATGGATTTAATTTTGCTAGGGTCTACTTTAACACCCTCGTGAGATACAATATGACCCAGATATTCCACCTCTTGTACTCCAAAGAAACATTTGGATTTTTTTGCATATAATTGTTTCTCCTGCAATAGTTTGAGCACCCTGTCAACATGTTCAACATGATCCTTTCAAGACCTGCTGTAGATTAGTATATCATCAAAAAATACTAGCACAAATTTTCTAAGGAAGGGTTTGAAAATGGAATTCATCAACCCTTGAAATGTAGAAGGTGCATTGGTAAGGCCAAAAGGCATGACCAAAAATTCATAAT
Source organism: Pinus albicaulis (assembly GCA_034641835.2). Taxonomy (NCBI): domain Eukaryota; kingdom Viridiplantae; phylum Streptophyta; class Pinopsida; order Pinales; family Pinaceae; genus Pinus; species Pinus albicaulis. The sequence goes on along the minus strand of CM076578.1, from coordinate 1,388,239,663 downwards.
GACCCTCATGATTTTGAAATACTGTTTTTGGAATATCTTCAGTCTTCATTCTAATTTGATGATATCCTGAACGAAGATCCAACTTGGTAAAATAAATTGCTCCATGTAATTCATCCAATAATACATCAATCACAGGAATGGGAAATTTGTCTTTAATGGTGAGCTTATTGAGCTCCCTATAATCCGGACACATTCGCCATGATCCATCCTTCATGTGTACCAATACTACAGGAGCAGAGAAAGAACTTTGACTAGGTTGAATTATACCCGCCTCTAACATTTCTGCAATCATACGTTCAATTTCACTCTTTTGGATGTAAGGATATCTATAAGGCCTGATGTTTGGAGGAACACTTCCTGGAATCAAATGAATAGCATGATCATGATCACGAATAGGTGGGAGTCTTTTGGGAGTTTCAAACACCTTGGAATGATTGTCCAAGACTTGTTGGAGATCTGCAGAAATAGATGATTTTGATGTTGGAACTTCTAGTGAGCATAATTGTGCAATGACGCCTTGTTGTTCTTTTTTTAGAAGCTTTGTCATGACATTAGAGCTTATTATCTTTCCCATCTTCTCCGCAATACCTCGTAATTCAACTTCCTTTCCTTCTGAAAAAAATTTCAAGAAAAGTTCTTGAAAATTAAAAGCTACCGTCCCCAAAGATTGTAACCATTGTACTCCTAGTACAACATCAGCACCTCCCATAGGAATGGAAAGCATTGGACTAGTCAATGCATATTCCCCCATGGTTAGCTTAATATTATGGCATTTTCCAGAGCAATTTATAGTTCCTCCATTTGCAACCATCACTTGACATTCTGGTGCTGGGTATAGGAAACAATTTAATTCCTTGGCTACCTTATAATGAATAAAATAATGGGTGCTACCTGAATCAATCAACACTATTACCCTTTTCTTCTTTATATGTCCTTCTATCTTGAGAGTTTGAGGAGTGGTAATTCCTGCCAGTGCATTACACGATATGGTCGGATTCATTTCTTCCTCTTCTAGGGGTGGTTCCTGGTGTATATCCTCTTCTTGTTCATTTTTTTCTTCTTCTTCACAATCTATGTAAAATAATTTCTTCTCAGCACACTTATGACCTTTAGTGTATTTGCTATCACAACTATAGCAAAGCCCTTTTGCTCTTTTTTTCTTCCAATTGTTGTGGTGTCAACCTTGTAGGTTGTGGAAATCTAGGCATAGCAACACTTCCTTCTTTATAGAATTGAGTGGTAGGCTTCCTTGTCGCCATATTTTTACATTCAACTTTTCTTGCCAACCTGAATGCCTTCTCCAATGAATCAGGTTCCAAAACGTGAACTTCATGTTGGATGTTATCCTTTAAAGTGCCTATGAAGAGATCAATCCTGTGTTCCTCTAGAATATCAGTTACCCTTATATTCAATTTTTTGAAGTCCTCAATGTGTTGCCCCACTAAACCCTTTTGTTTGAGATTTATCAATTGGCTAAAGAAGGTGTTGCTCTTTGTATCCTCATAATGTGCTATCATTTCCTCCGTAAAAATTGACCAAGTGACAATTTTTTTATGGGAGCAAAGGCATCGATACCATACAAATGTATTTTTTTCTAAATGTAAAGTTGCAATGCGCACATTTTGTGTGTTTTGCATGTTATGGAGATCAAAATATTGCTCCATCTGTAGTGTCCATGTTACAGGATCCTTTCCATCAAACTTCCTCATATCCATTTTTGGAATATGGTGGTTCTTCCCACCAACATTAGAGTTTATGAAATCATGATCAAAATTTATTTTGTTCTCATCATGAGGTTCTTCTACTATATTTTCACCATTAGGAAACATTTCTTGTATCAACTTTGTCAAACCTTCTATGTTTTCTTTTAGATCATTCTTCACGTTTTCCATGTTGTCTTTCATGTCATCCATTTTAGCTTCCATTCCATCCATCTTAGCTTCCACGCCAGCTTCCAGGACATCCATCTTAGCTTCCACGCCTTTCTTCAAACCGCCCATCTTCGCTTCCACACCTTTCTTCAAAACTTCTATTTCATTTTTTGTTGCTCTTTGCGAGAGTGAAATTTGTTGCACTTGCTCTTGTAATTTTGATAGATCATGTTGCAATTCTTCATCTTCATGAGTCATAATAGAGCCTTCTGAAGGCTTAATGGGTGTTGAATTATTTTTACGGGGCATATTTTAGAACTCAATACTGATATCTATTCTACAATATTCCCTTGGAATAAATTCAAATTGATTCTTCAAACAAGACTTATGCAATTCGGGGAAAAAAAAAAAACACACCTTTTTCTTTCTTTTGAGGAGCTCGATATTGAAATTGGATTATCTCTGTGATTGCGGCTCTTCAATATTTGAAATTCAGCATTGAATTATCCCTCTGAATTCTCTTTTGAATGCCATAGGTCTGACCTGATTTGGATTCTCCAAGACAAAGTTATGTCCAATCTCCCACAATGACCTAATTCTGGACTGGTTTAGTAGAGCAAACTTGTACAACTTTCCACGTGTCATTGTTTAATCCTTTGCCTCTTAAATTGATAGCCAAGAAACTAAAGTCCATGTAATTGCGACCAATTTTTACGGCACTCCAATCCGATGCTCAGAGAGAGAGTTATTAAAATTTTCCCACGATAACATATTTGTGATGAAATTTGGGAGCCTGAAAAAGCACTACCTACCACAGATCATATCTCCAAAAATATTGCAAACCAAGCTTTGAAATTTTGTGACAAGTTTCCTTAAACTTTTAGCTTCGTACCCTACAAATTCCAGATTCTGAACCTTCGTAGAAAAAACTTTATAGCGAAAATTCCACGATGACCTGTTTAGGAGCCTGAACAAAGACCTAAATTCCATAGATCATATCTCCGAAAATATTGTGAACCAAGCTTTGAAATTTCTAGAAACTATTCCTAAGGATTTTGGCTTTGCACCCTAAAAATTTCAGCTTCTGAAACTTCGTAGAAAAAAAGTTATAGCGAAAATTCCACGATGACCTGTTTGGAGCAACAAAACCCTAGAATCCAAACCTTTGATACCAAATGTTGTGTAACCAGCTCCAAAAAGAGAAGAAAAGAGATATCAACGCCTTAGAAATGAGCCACTTCGAGGGGGCAACCTCCAATACATTACATAAATGAACAATTCTTGGATGATACAATTTACAAAACCTCCTTTCTATATATAGGAGTCCATGGGGCCATAATGTAATCCTAGTAGGCCACAATGTAATCCTAGTCGACCTAACAATAATAATTTAAGGGCACAATAATAACAAAATGGGGGTTACAAGGGTACAATAATAACAATAAGGGGGTTACACTAATGACAATAAGGGACTATACTAGTAATATAGGGACCTAACATGAAGACATTCAGATGTGCCATGTAATGTTCCAAATTTAATGGAACATTAATTTTTGTTAAGAAGATGAATAAAATGGGTAAGGGACCCATTCTTTACATGATTAGAGAATGAAAATCCTCTAAGTATGAAAGAGAATCATGTTGGATCTAGATTTCACACCTCCATGTATGAAAGGAGGTTTTGCATAAAGGCTTGGCCAAGGTTGACCAAGTCAAATTGCGTTGGCATGAGTTGGAAAGCACTATTTGGGACAATGTAGGAGGGAAGATTCTAGAGAGAGGAAACCCTAATTCGAAGTAGGGCCCATGGAGGGAAGGCTAAATTTTTTAAAAGAGGAGCAAGGTAGCCATTGAGTTCATCTTTGATCATTTTACATTTTGAGTCATAGAGACTTGTTGCTGCCTCTTGCTATTCAGCAGAGTTGCAATGCCTTCGGGCACGAGGGAGTCTTGTTTAGGAATTACTCTCCTTCTTGAGTAGCTCATGAAGTATTGCACTCCATTCCCCATATTCATGAATTCAGACCATAGCTTCAGTCATCTACATCAGCGCAGTTTCTGTAGTAGATATTGTGCAGTGTTGCTGGGTGTTGCTGGGGAGGTTTCCACACACCATTCGGAGCTCAGATTTCAGTGGAGAGGGGTTCCATCCATTGGGAGATAAGAAAAGGTGGTTCTTGAGCATATCCCACCATATTTGGCATCAGGCCAACCACATTCCATCACTATCAGTGTAGCACCTCTCTTAGACATCGTTCTTCTTGGTAGTTATTTGCTGTGAGGGATTGACAGTCACTTGGAAGAGAAGTCTTGGGTGAAAGGATCAGCCATTCACTTCAGATTTATATTGGAGGAGGATTCTTCAATTGTTACAGCCATTTCATCCTTCTCCATCCATTTCCAGTTCTTGATTTGCTACTGCCTAGCAACTCCGACATTTCTGCAAAGTGCCATTTTTGTATAGATTTTAGCCAATCCTTTTAGAGGATTGATGTTATGTATTTTTAGGGGTTGAGATCTTGCTCCTCCTTCTTTATTTGAGCCTACATTTTCATATCATTTTATTTTCATTATTTATGCAGAATTTCCTCTTTAAAACTGTGCAGTCATGGCCTAGGGCTTTCTTATGCAGCAATATATTCTCATATTTGTATGTACAGGTTTCTTGAGGCTTCTAGTGTCTTACTTGAGTGATCATTCCCTCAAGGATTTGCATTCTTATTTGCTACTATGTATTAATATGAGGACCATTTGATTCTCTGGAATTTCATGTGTATATGAATCACTACTATTTCCTACTTTATGTATTTGTTATTGCTATAGCTGCAATGTTGGGGTTATCTTAAGAGATTCCCAATCTTGTTGTTTTTCCCTCTTGGGGATATTGTCGCTTGAAAATCACTCTATAGACAGAGTCTGCTAGTGGGCCAAGTAGCCTCTAGAGACCATCCTTTGTTAAAAGGTGACACATCTAGTAAATGCCCCTACAGTCTATCTCTAGAATAGATTTTTTTTTTCGATTGACAATGTTTCTGAAAAAGGAACATTACAGTGGTATCAGAGCATCGAACTGGCACAGCCTGTGAGCTCGATTTCAGAGGATAATAATGAAGAAGATGAGACTGATCTCATCTAATTTTGGATTAAAGAAGAGCCTCCCTGAGGAGGAGGAGAAGAAAAGGGGAGAAGAGGAAGGTCCATGCACTTCCTATTCTCTTGAAGACCAGCATGGCAGCTGCTTGGATTTCTAGATCTTAAGCAAGTACCTGGGTGACTATAAACCCCATTCTTCAGCATTCAGGGGAGCTACAACATTCCCACAATCTATTCAGGAGATGGAGGAGAGAATACCCTGTGTAAAAGAAGAAATCAAAGGCAATGGGTTTCTATTGTCTACATTTGATGGGGTTACTTCAACTAGAGCTTGGGAGAAGAAGCTGGAGGCATTTTTATTGCTGCATCCAGTGGTAGAGAAAGAAGCAGTAGAGATGGAAGCGCTACACATGGAGGAGGAAACCTCTATTTGGTGGTTCAAAACCTTGGTCCATTCAAGGGTGAGTTATTTTGCAGTCTTTACTCAAAGGTTGATCCAAACCTTTGATGGAGAAAGAACAAAGGAAGAGAAGCTCAAACCACCATGGGAGGAGGATTTCACCAACGCTGCTACAGCTTTGAAGGAGCAGCCTTCAACATCTATGGATGAAGGAGCCATTGAAGGAAAAGCCATTGCAGCCACACAAGAAGGTCCCAGGATCCACCAACGTATGAGACAAGTTCCACATTTTACTTTAGAAATTAATAAGGATGGTGGAATTTCATATGAAGAGGTCCAAGGATCAAATCACTTGGCCACTTTAGGGCCTCGTGTTTGCACTGCGCTATGCAAAGGGTTAAAGAAGGAGAAGAACCCTCATCCTTATACATCTTTGATGATTTGCATTCAGCCTTCAAGTTGGGAGTGTAAACTTTTGGAGGATGAAGTAAACCATGACATCTCTATGGAGAATCATGAAACAAATTGTAAAACTTGAGGAAGAGACAACCGCTACATCATTGGAGGAATCAACAGCGCTCTTGAAAATGGGTGGAGATGGGACATCACCTCCATCACATTTAGATCCTCATAATTCCAACATGGTCATGGGAGAGAGGCCTTTCCTAAGAGGTCTCCAAGGAGTTGCATTTCAAACTCTCATGAAATGAAAAAATCAAGAATTGGTTTGGGAGAATGGTAGCCCTCATGAGAGGAGTACCAAAGAAGAGGAGAGATGGTAGGATGTTTACATAATTGGGAAGCAAGGATAAGGGATACATATTTCTGATACAACATATATATCAATCATGATACCTTCATCACATGAGCCATATGATGTGAGCATGAGGAGATAGCAAGCACTTGAGTTGCTTGGGATTGATGGGAGAGAGCACAAGCATATTTTCTCTCATATGATTGATGGTGTTGTAGGAGTAGAGGAGGGAACTATCATAGTGCAAAGGGATCACTTCTTAGCTGGGATTTATTTGGAGGCATTTCCCTCTCGGGAGAAGCTTCATATTTGCAGTAGCATCACCAGAGTTGTTCTTGGCAAGGAGCATGTCAAGGAACAAAGATTGGCATGGGCAGGAACCTTTTTGCATGAGCTCACAAAACTGTCATTTGGGAGGAGGATCACATGCATATATCCATATATCATCTCACTTCCAACCTATGGTAATATTCTTGTATGTACCTTTGTTTATTTACATACTCTTATCATTATGATGCAGTGCATGGATTTTCAAAGGGGCTGATTTTTCATGTTGCTCCATGAGCAAAATCGGGCCAAACCATGTGATGGAAGTAGCCATATTTTATATGGCCTTGGGAAAGTGTCACCTTCCATGTATATTCAGCACTTATATTCAGCCACTTACCATGAATTACCAGATGCAAGAACATACATTGTTATTCTTGAGGTGAAAACAACTTGCCATATCATTTCTCAAAGCAGCAGTTTGGGAAACTGCGTTGTGACCACTTGGGAGACTGTTGGTACATCTTTGCACAACATGAAACCTTCAGTACTTGCCTCATTTATTCGTTGAGTATGATATTCTTTTCTGATATTGCTGTTATCTCAGTGAAGGACATGATTAGAGGAGAGACACATGGGATGAATGTGTCCTTGATGAGGAAAGACTCCCATATTTTCTGCAATACATGTTCTAAGGGGAACATGAGAGGAGGCATGGCTACAGCCACATATTTGCTTAATTGTGGGGTAAGCCATGGGTTTGGTAATTTTATCCATCCATTGTATGTATGTGGGTAGATTTTTGAACTTATTTTTCTGATTCACTCATCTATTTACTATTTAGTAGTAGATGTGATATTTGTTGTTGTGCAATACTTGCCATGTTATTTTCTGCAGCTGCAGTGGATGAGGTTGCATTATAACCCTATGAGGCATTTTTTTCACTTTTTTCACATGTTATAACCTACAACAAACATATCGTGGGGGAATTTTATGGTGATCTTGTCCTATTCATCATAGATGACATGTTTTGGGCCAGCTAGATTATCATTGATGGAGGGGAGATTCTTGGGGGATTACTCTTCATTTTTCCATTTGAGGGAAATACAGTTGCAGCCCAGGATCAACATACACTCCACAATTGTCATAAGTTGGGGGAGAGGATATCATGGGAGAAATTTATAGTGCTTTCCATGATCAGATTTCAGCCCACCTTCATTTCTATAGATCAAGGTGGAGGGAGATTTTCCATGAGTTTTCTTGTTGGGAGGCAACTTATTTTTATGATTGATGGCTTGAGGATGGGATATTCATATGGGGATGATAAATCCCATTATATATCAGATCTCATGCCTCAAGGAGGCCCTTAGACAACTCTTTTTTCCTTCATGGATAGTTGTTTCTACATGATAGTTATGTGGGAATGTTCACCCAAAGGCTAGATTGCATATGTTGGAGGGACAACTTGGAGACTTGATTGCTGATATGGCATATTTTCCTTGAGGAGATCATCACATGAGGATGCTACAGGAGGGAGGGTAGAAATAAACTCTGTTCATCCTTGCAATTGCTTGAGGGTAAGAAATATTTATAGAGGGGAGCACTGTAATGTTCCAAATTTTATGGAACATTAATTTTTGTTAAGAAGATGAATAAAATGGGTAAGGGACCTATTATTTACATGATTAGAGAATAAAAATCCTCTAATTATGAAAGAGGATCAATTTGGAGCTATATTTCACACCTCCATTTGTGAAAGGAGGTTTTTGCATAAAGGCTTGGCCAAGGTTGACCAAGTCAAACTGCATTGGCATGAGTTGGAAAGCACTATGTGGGACAACATAGGAGGGAAGATTCTAGAGAGAGGAAACCATAATTCGAATTAGGGCCCATGGAGGGAAGGCTCACTTGTTTAAAATAGTAGCAAGGCATCCATTTAGTTCATCTTTGATCATTTTACATTTTGAATCTTAGAGACTTGTTGCTGCCTCTTGCTGTTCAGCAAAGCTGTAGTGCCTTCGAGCACGAGGGAGTCCTGTTTAGGAATTCCTCTCCTTCTTGAGTATCTCATGAAGGATTGCACTCCATTCCCCATATTCAAGCATTTAGGCCATAGCTTCATTCATCTACATCAACGCATTTTCTGCAGCAGATATTGTGCAGTGTTGCTGGGTGTTGCTGGGGAGGTTTCCACACACCATCCGATGCTCAGATTTCAGTGGAGAGAGGTTCCATCCATTGGGAGATCAGAAAATGTGGTTCTTGAGAATATCCCACCATATTTAGCATCAGGCCAACCACATTCCATCACTATCAGCGCAGTCCCTCTCTTAGATAGCATTCTTCTTGGTGGTTATTTGTTGTGAGGGATTGATAGTCACTTGGAGGAGAAGTCTTGGGTGAAAGGATCAACCTTTCAATTCAGATTTCTATTGGAGGAGGATTCTTCAATTGTTGCAGAAATTTCAGGCTTCTCCATCCATTTCCAGTTCTTGAGTTGCTGCTGCCCAGCAACTCCAACATTTCTGCAAAGTGCCATTTTTTTATTGATTTCAGCCAATCCTTTTAGAGGATTGATGTTATCTATTTTCAGGGGTTGAGATCTTGATCCCCCTTCTTTATTTGAGCCTACATTGTCATATATTTGTATTTTCATTATTTATGCAGCAAATACTCTCTAAAATTATGCAGTCATGGCCTAGGGCTTTCTTATGCAACAATATTTTCTCATATTTGTATGTACAAGTTTCTTGAGGCTTCTAGTTTCTTACTTGAGTGATCATTCCCTCACAGATTTGTATTCCTATTTTCTGATATGTCTTAATATGATGGCCATTGGATTCTCCAACCTTTCATGTGTATATGACTCACTGCTATTTCCTATTTGATGTATTTTTTATTGTTGTAGCTACAATTTTGGGGTTATCTTAAGACATTCCCAATCTTGTTGTTTTTCCCTCTTGGGGATATTGTCCCTTGAAATCACTCTATAGACAGAGTCTACTATTGGGCCAGGTAGCCTCTGGAGCTCATCCTTTATTCAAAGGTGACAAATCCAGTAAATTCCCCTGCAAACTATCTCTGGAATAGATTTTATTTATCGATTGACAATGTTTCTGAAAAAGGAACATTACATGCCCCCTCCTTGACTAGGTATGTTTTGTTTTGTCTCCTGGGTAGTTTGATTCTTTTTTTTATTATTCATGTTTTTTTTCTCAATATTTTTGAATGTTCTTATGTCTTTTAAACTTCACTATGATAAAATCGGTGGGTTTCTCAGAAGAGGGTGATTTTTCATAGTCAGACACACTTACTAGTGCTTGTGATGTAACAATAAATTTCCCAGGTTGGGAAAAAATTTTGATCACAGAGTCAAATATAGAAATGATCACACCATCAGAGTGTGGTCCTAGGGTAGGTTTGGATTGGTCTGTAGAAGGGAGTGGAGAATTATGAACTAATTCATCAAGTGTTCCCGATTGAGAATAAATAAGATCCAATTGTTGGGAAGCTAAGATAGCTTGTTCCTCAATAACAACCCTAAACATGGACACATCCTTGGCTATACAAGAAAAAAATGATCGAATGAACCATTTACGAAGAATCTCATCAAGAATTTAAGTTTGAACTAACCTCTTACATCATCACCACTCATGAATATGATATGAGAGTGGATTTATCTTTATTAAAGTTTGACGAGAGGTTAGAATCGATGTCACATTCAATAGGAAACTGAAACGAGTCAAAAAATTTTGGTATGAAGAAGAAAAGTCACTGTAAGATGCATTATTCAGTTCAATATACCATTTAACAACATATCTACTCTAGGTACATGTCAATAGACATATTTTATTTGAATAATCCACCAAAGAGTTTGATGAACATCAAATCTGGTAGGTGGTGATATGTGTGTATGGAATTTATCCAGGATTCCTTTAATACTTGGGGATATTAGATGGGAATTTGGCACGAATATGTGGTGACCAATTATCATGATGTATGGGGTCATTCATCAACTTAGCTAAATCCAGAAAATCGTGAGAGGATAAGAAAGGATCGTGAAGCTTGTTGAATGGGTCATAGGAGGAAGAACCCCCTAAATAACCATGAGGTCCCCACATGCCTTAGTTAAAAATAAACGTTTGTGGACCATGGGGATGATTCATCCCAACATATGAAGGATGTGGGCCAGTGTAACTAGTGTAAATTGTTTTCCCACTAGGGTAAGTTCCCCTAGAGAGCAAAGGATCCCTAAGAGAATGCTTTCTAGCAGGGTTGTACCCGATAAGGAAAGAAGGACCACCTTGAAAAGAAGAGCCAAAATAATGAGGATAAATCATATGTGTCATGGTGATAATGATAGAGTTCCCACCAAGTAAACTAGCCCCTCTAGGAAAATATTAGAGGATGACATCCCTCCAAACAAATAACTATACCAGACTTGAGAAATATTAGAACCAAGGTTCCCCCCAGGTTGACTAGGAAAAACAAATGATCCTTACCACACATTTATCAAAGTTACCATACCCATATAAGGAAGAAGAAGAATAGGTTGAAGAAAGCTAGGCATGAATATTCTTGGTCCTATAGGTTGACTAGGGCCGATACCCATAGTTGGCATAGTTGAAGGAAGAGGCAAAAAAGAGCTAGGGAAATTTGCAGGAGTCATAGAAGTGAAAGGTGGTATGCCCTAAGAGGATCTAAGATGTGTAGAAGGAGGTGTAGTTCTTTCCACATTAAATGATAGAAATGATGACATAATAGTGAAGACTAAATATGCAAAGGGTAATGAGGAACTAACCTCCTTCATTACTAGTGAGAAAAAATGAATGTATATGTAGGTAGGTGTCAAACCATCCGAGTTCAACCACGATAACTCTTGTACTAATGGATATTTCAAAGGTTGGTTGATGAGAGATATAAAATCATCTACAAATGTATCAATAGATACAACTCACTACCAGGAGGACGAGGAATAGAATAAAAAACTATAGGTTGGTTTGGGTCTTCAGCACTGACATACACTCTATGTGTAGGAGCCAAATTTCACCTGGTTAAGGAGGTAAACCATGAATTCTATGTGAATGATTGTGAATGGTTTAACTAAGGCTGAATAAATATATTTTCACCAAATCAAGCTAGTACATACACCCTTAAGGAAAAAATTCTGACTTGGACCAAAAAACACACACTACAAAATCCCTAGAAGGTAGTCACATGCAAACGAATCCTAGTGCTATGTTTTAGATGGCCTTCCAAAAGAATTCTTACTTGTGGTATATAAACTCTACAAGCATACCTCTCTTAGGGAAGGTAAGGTAGAGGGATGGCTGCTTCCCACAACCACCAGCAATAGGGTAATTTTCCTAGCATTGTACATTAACATAACTCAGTCACACATAGGTGCATGAATATTGGTCTTCTCGATAATCACCCAATGAAACATGATTACCTATCATGAGTTGAGTAGCCTCAAGGAGAACCTCTCACACTGTGACCTAAGCGTAACCTCCACTCACCTATAATTTTGAAATTATTAGATTTCAGTGTGGGATCATGGAGGATTTTTCAATCCCTAGCTCATGATAGTAAGTTTTTTTATAGTCTTGGACCATTTTACTCACACACCTAGCTCGAAAACCCTATCCTAAGCTAACATTGGTGTACTACTAGAAAAACTAAAATATGAGTCTAGTAAATTTTATTAAAGTGTTAATTTTAAGGGTTGTTGTATTACTCAAGTGGGTATCAGCATGAAACAAGATGGTGTGAAAGACTCGTATTAGTGAAAACCTAAAATGCAACTATATGGAAATGATTTTTTTTTCTTCTTCTTTTGATTAAATTTATCTAATGAAGGGAAAGAGTCTTTTCACTTTTTGAAAACACAAAAATTCCAATCAAATGCAACTCCCACTTATCCTAAAATGGAATGCCCAAATTTATCAAAATTTAGACCCAAAAACAGACCAAGAAATAAAAATATAAGAAGAGGCCTTTCCCCAAGATAGAATTAGAAGTACTCAAAAAGCACCACAACTTGGAATCAAAGCCAAAAAAAACATTGTTAAGAAACCAACAAGAGAGACAAATTGAAAAAATGAAGGAAATGATAGAAAGCTAGGGTTGTAGCACAATGTCTCGAGAAAACGCGATGTTCTACAATGGTAAAATCCAAGCCCTAGAATTAGGAAGGAATAGAAAAGATCAAATGGGAGTGACCAAAGTGAATCAAGAATAATGAATATTGAAGACACTCTCAAATAAAATTTTCAAGTTCAAGCTTACACAACAACAACCAATTAAAAGTGAAAATTATGCCTCTTGTGAACAAAAACAGGAACACAAGACCAAATTGATCACTTAAGAAAAAGTGACAAAGGAAAAATATTCCAAAGATGGTTGCAAAATTGAAATCAAAAGCACACCCTAGTTTTTACCTATCAATAAAATAGATATGAAAAATGACATCCGAGGATGAGGACAATAGCCCCAATCAAAGGCAAGCATACCTCCAAGGAAAACCCTACAAAGAAAGGAAAATAAGGATCCAACACAAGCCAAGAAACGTTGGTTAAGATGTAATGGGTTTATTATTTGATAATACTAGTCAAAAGAGATCCGCAAAACCAAAATTAGACCATATAGAAGAGGAAGAATTCAAATCCAATTGGAGAAGTAAGAAACCCTTTTCAAGAGAAAAATACACAAATACAATTCACCAAACCACTAGGGATCGAACATGAAACATATCTAGACTCTAGATATATGGTATAAAACAAATCAAATATGATAAAAAGATCCCTACAGGGGCTCATAGGGTTTTTGAATCACAGGTTTGTGCACATATATTGTAATGTTCCAAAATTTTAGCCTCAAAGCTAAATGGAACATTAGAGTTAACAACAGCTCTAGTCGGTGAATAAATGGGTGGAAAATCCCATAACTCTCCTAAGGAGGATAAAAAAACTCCAAGTGTGAAAAGGGGACACTCTTTCTAGCTTAATAAAACACCTCCATATGTGAACAGGGATAAAATCAAGTTGATTATGTCCACTTTGACTAAGTCAACAATGCAGTTGTGGAGGAGGAGGAATCCAAGAAGGAATAACACAGTTTTGGAGGGAAATATATCTTTGGATAGAGATGACATAATTGAGTGGGGCCAAGGGAAAGAAAAATCATGTTTTATATAAGGAAGAGGCTGGCAACATTATTCTTCATGTCTTAGATTATTATTCATGTCTGCTCATACTTTTGCTTCCTCTTGTTGTTTAGCAGGGTAGCAGTGTTGTTTAGCACCGGGTGTTCCCGAGCAGGAATACCGCCTATTTCATTTTGAGGAGACTCATTGGGAGAGTTTTTATTCATCATTCCACATCAGGTTTTTAGGCCAAGCTTCAGCCAACTTCATCAGTGTAGTTTTTGCCGAAGATTGTGCAGTGTTGCTAGGTGCAGTAGTGGAAGGGATTGGAATCCCAGTTTCTAAGCTAGTTTCTCATTGGACGAAGGTTTCCTTCAATTGAGGGGACTGTTTTGAGAGCTCCATAGCTGATTTCATATTTATGGTATCAGACCACACATTTCCCATACATTCTCAGCGCTGTTCTAGCTAGGAAATGTGTTATTTTGGAGACAGCATTCAGTGCATGGTCTAGTCGCTCCGTTGCAGTGTTTTCTTGTGATTGAGAGGTTCATCCTTTAATGGGAGGAATCCCTTTAGGGAACTACATAAGATGAAACACCTTTCAACCTTCTACACTCATGTGTTTCACTGTTGCAATGGTGATTCATTAAATTACTGACTATGACATTTTGTATGCAGAGTGTTTAACAAGAAACCCTTGCTGAGTTATCTTGTATTTTGTATAAGGATACTAGATCTCAGTTTATGAGCATGATTGTATAATATATGAGTAGATATATTGCGCTCCTATTTTCTAATTTAAAAACCTCTTATGACTGCGTAGTCCCTTTTGTGCATTATTTCGGAGTAGCAGTGTCTAGAGTTTTTAATCATTTTCAGCTACACTAGTGTGGGAGGTCTGTTTAACCCACCTAGTTTCATTTATTTCTGATCTCCCCTTGGACTTAGATGCTAGATGGATGTTGGATGTATCTATGGGATCCAAGTGCTTATTTTCATTTTCTATGGCACAAATTTCTGAAAATGTGTTTTTAGTGCAAGCTTGCTGAGTTGTCCCGATTTTGGGATACTACATATATGAGTGACATTCATAGCAACTAAAATCACATGGAGGATTGGGAAAGAATATAGATATATCCATCCAACTACCCAGTTAGTTGACCTGTGGGTGCAACTAGGAGAAAACCTATTTTTTTTTAAATGCATGAGAACAAAAGAAATTCTAGGGTTGAGTTAAAATATTTAAACACTATAGACACTTGAAAATGCTCATAAAAGAATAGAAAAACACCAAGAACTAGATTTAGGACTAAATGTAACAAATATCCAAGTAATGAGAGAACAATAGAAAAATCTTTCATTAAAAACACCATTTCTATTGTGAAAAAATTCACACACAAGGAGCTATTGCTTTGACACCTTATGGCCCTAGCGAGGTTACTAGATAAAAAAATATATGGCCAATTCAATCAAAAAAATTAATCGTGATTGATATGCTAAAGAAATTAATCATGCATGTAATACCTACACTAAGGGTTTGAGATCACACATATAGCCCTCACATATTAGTGAAGAGTATTGGGTTCATTGTAAAAATTCTTCACACCAACCAAGAGATATTTCCTTCTATAAAATATCTACCACCTTCAAGCATAATATATCCTCTCTAGAATTTGGTAGAGTCTCGCCCTTTCCGAGATGTATGACCTCAAAAAAAATGGATCACAAAATATGAAGAAAATAAACAACATAACAATACACTTGTCACCCTTCCTCCCTCATAACTCACTTAACCTTGTAGTACAGACCAACATATAAAGAACTAGAGAGACTCCTAGGACGATGAATATAGATGGTTGTGGTGAAGAGAAGTTAATAAGGTTCTCAAATAATGCATCCAAGCTAGCTCGAACAGGGAGGATAGGGTGATGGTTTGAACTGATCTCCTAGGAACCGTAAGTCTTTAGAACAAGGTCGATAATCGCACGTGAAAAAAAAGAAAAAATTGGCTACAATCACATGAAAGAAGGGTTATCTATGCGTATGGTGGCCTCAGACCACACTGGAAGGAACTAGGTCCATGCATCAGGGGGTAAAACTAATTCAAAGATTAGTACAAGCTCGAGGAAAATGGTCACCAATATAATAGCTCAAAAGTACTAACCCTAGTGAGAAAAATAATATAATAAAAAGTGGTATGTAAGCGAAATTGTGCAAATATGCATTTCACCTGGCCATATGCTTTTGTTTTTTGGGAAGATGAAAAGAAGATCAATAATTGGTATAATGCATCCATAGAATATGGACCAAGTGATGAGGAAGGATATTCTGATGCAACTCATGTACTATACACTAATCAAGAAGGAGCCCAAAAGGAAGTGAATTCTTTGGTTATTGTTCTACAAAATATTAATTTGAGGCATGATATTGAATAAGAGAGGAGTAGTAAATTGAAGGTTAATGTTCATAACTAGGGCATAATTGAAGCATAAAACAAAAGGAAGGAATTGGAAGACGTGAGTAAAATGAAACATGAAGAAGAGTTCAAGTAGGAGGATGAATGTTGTAATATTCTTAAATGGGAAATGTAGCAACGCAATGCAGATTTGCAGGAAAATAACAAAGATCATAAAATAAAAAGAAAGAGGCCAATATGGAGACCTTTCAAATGTATTTACAGTAGAAAAATATATGTATAAGATGGCCCATGAGATGCATAATAGGAAATACAAGTCTCCAATAGAGGAAAATCCTCAAAAAGAGGTGCTGCAACCGTGTATTAAGACTGGAAAAAGCTTTGCAACGTTATTTTATTAGCTTGCAATAGCTATTGATTACACTTCATATCTAGAGAAAATAGGTTCATGAAAAGTCAGATCTATAACAGATCCATACACTATATTGGCTCTTCTTTAGAATCCCCTTGAGGTTTTCCGCATTACACCATGTACAACTTGTAGATATGAGTTTTAAGACTGTAGATATGCAGAAATATTCAGAAATGGAAATGGATCTGATCTGATATGAGCAAGAGAATTATCCCCTCCAATGGATCTCCAAAATGAAGGGCAGATCCCCAACACTTGAAAACCAACTCTCCAGATGGTATGCCAAAAGGCCTTGCAACAACACCTACAGGAATAATGCAGATATGGAATTAAAATTGCACTGTAGGGTTTAGAATGTGGTTGGCCACATGCCAAGATCTGAAAACGATGCTCCAATCATTCAATACTCTCCTAAAAATGGAATAAAAGCCTCGTCCACTGAAAAGGAGCACTAAAATGGCCTAGATTTGAAGAGATCTAGCCTCCACTTGCTGCAACTTGCAAAGACAACCAAACCCTCAAAAGGATCTGCGTTGTAGTTGAAAGAAGAAGCTTGGCCTTCAGCCAGATAGTGGATAATACAATGCAAACTCTCCCAAGAGCTACTCAATGGGAAGAGGTGGGATTCCCAACTAGGAACACCTAATGCTAAACAAAATTATTCTCAGCTAAACAATAAGAGAATGAGATATGTCTAAACAGACCATATACTCAGAAAAATATAATATCATCAACAACCTTCTAATGCTGCCATCCTCTTCCTTTTATAAGTTAAGAGCTTTCAAACCCTAAACCACTTCCAATGATATCACTCCTTTCACACAAGGCATCTCCATGAAAAACTGCGTTGTGCCTCATTGATGGCCACTCCTCTAAGACAATGCTATAGAGTTGGTCAAGGTTGATCTAGTCAAAATTTTCAACCCCTTTCACACCTAAGGGTGCTTGATTTAGCAGCCAAGATTTAGCCTTTTTACATTTGGCATTGATTTATTCATTATTTAGGAGTATGATGGACCTCATTTACATTTTTATTCTTTAAACAAAGACATAAAAAAAAAATGAATATTCCAATTAGCTTAGGACTAATTAGGAATATTACAGTCCTCCCCTCCCAAATGTTGCTTGTCCTCAAGCAACTGACAAGGTGAGTGCAACAACTCTTCTCCTCCTCCATTGGTGATACCAACATGTGATAGGGTTCCTCCATAAGCTAAGTGCTCACCAATCCATCCCTCCATGAATTTCTCCTCCAAGGTTCTCATGAGATGTAAATAGTCCATCCCATAAGGAGACAATAGCTCAAATGAAAAAACATGGTTTGCCCAATGTTCTCCCTGAAACATGTAGCATAAGATACATGGATAATCTCCATCCCATAGGGCACATACATACCTCCCATCCTCCCTCCATACATTCCCATAAAAATTGCAAGTACATCATCAATGTATGGGAGAAAAACTACATACATACAAATAGAAATTTGTGCATATGGAGGTGGGTCATAATCCCACATGTGGAACTAGCGCAGTGCATCTCCTGACTGCATTAGATCAAGATGCGGTAAGTGGTTTCCCCACCACTTACTTTCTGCCCATGTCATCTCACTATGGCTGAAAGTGTGAGATATATTTGGTGCCTTAGGAATGCACCCATCATGAAACAAAATCTCCCTTTGTCCTTCAAGGGAGTGGCCATATTCAGAAATTTTTGTGGGCCAAAGTTGGCCATGAAGTTTATAAGGTACAACACTCCTTCTTGGAGTTATGGTCTGTTGTGTAGATTAATCTGTCTTGCGGACAAGACCGATCTCTCTAGTACTAAAAGTAACTAGCAACAAACAGCCAATTATACTAATCTCTCTCTAAGCATATAAGATTCATAAAAACACTATATAGGTGTAAGGCCTACCTTATGTCCAACGCTTGCTTGATCTCGTTGAAGTCCTTCCCGTGCACTGAAAGAACGTTCCTCGTGAATCTGCAGTCACAAACAAGCAAAAAGATTACGCAACACCTGTATAGACATTATTATAAATCATACTTATCATAATGATCAAGGAATTTATGAAATAAACCATGAATCGACAGTTTAATGAGAGAAATGAGTATATTTGTATTAACTTCAAATAAAGAAAACCTTTACAACCTGTGCCTTGATGTTGTGCAAGTCCTCCCGGGGTCCGAAGCAGGAATCTCTTCTAATTTGACAAGCATTGCACTCTTTAAACCAAGACAGATAGAGATGAGTGATTTAACCTCACAGAAAGTCTTAATTAACTGAGTCTGAATCTCAACAGCATTTAACTTCAAATATCTTAAGCTTGAACTCCCTTTGAGGCTACGCAAGACCTCTTTTTATAGTGGAAAAGAGGAGTTTTCTTGTTCCAAATATGAAGGGATGGAATCCTCCTTCAAAGGGATTAGCTCCTTACATCAAGGGGTTAGCTCCATCAAGTGAGGGATGCATGAACCTTCTCAAAGCATATCCATTCCCAAAAATTCCCATCTAGAATCTTCTAGAATTCATCTGAAATTCACTTTTTATCTTTAATTTCTCACCTTTTTAAGTTTTACAGAGGTCCGCACCCACAACACACAGAACGTGCGGTATGGTTCCGCAGGAAGGCTGAACTTTAGGTGCGGGACCGCAGGGAATGTATAGAGAAAGTGCGATACCAATGTTTAGGGGATTTTAGGAACTTTTCTCTTATTTTGAAAGCTTGACATGAGGAGCTGATATGTTAGACTTGCAAAAGGAGGAAGTATGAGTAATAATGAGCTCATACTCATAGTAAAATGTTAGGATGACAGTTTTTAGTGTAACAAATTGCCCCCTAAAGTGCAAAGTCTGGAATAGATGAAGCTGAAGTCTGTCATATATGAAGAGTGCAGTACTTTATCATTTCAAAGATCATCCCGTGGACACCCCAGTCGGAACCTGTAAAAACATTCAATGCAAAATATATACATATATATGTCATCACTGAGGTAGGCATTCCCATACTCAGATAAAAACTAACTATAAACTAACTGAAATCGTTCTGATACAGGAATGATTTTGAATACATCATAGTACATATATATGTAGACACAGTATGGATGCAGCCATCTGTTTATCAATAGTCTACTGTATAGATGACAACAAAATTCCTCGCAGCCTGGATGGTGGAAACTAGATCCAGGGTCTTGATTTCCGCATCTCGAACCAGTACGATTCTATCCATGTGAATGAATGTATCGAAGTCGAACATGGTAGAAACTACTTGATTACCAGTCAATGATGTGAACTGTTAACAAGTGTGAGAGAAACCACCAGTAATGTCAATGGCTCTCAAAGTACTCAGTACAATCCATGAAATGTGAATGAATGAGCTGAAGTCGAACATCTCACGAAATCATTCGATCGAAGGTCAATGATGCAACCTGTCGTCGAAGGCGAGAAACCTGCCATTAAGGCATGCATATTTCAAGGTACTGACGATTTCTGGATCAACTTCCTAGATAATGTGCTGATGTCGATAGAAAGTGATCTGTCGTAGGCAAACCCACAACACGAAATCATAGATCAAGTCTTGAAAATATATTGGCAAGGACTGACTCAGGGATGGTCAATAATGGATGACAGATATTTTGCAGATGAATGGTTTTATTTGAACAGTTCTCTTGAACACATAACGACACTGCAGATGGCTTGGTAACAATTGACCCAAAGCTAATACCCAGAAACCGGCTAAAGACTTTCAATGTGGTTTGATTAACTGTTAGGCAAAGGATTTCCCAACCCAGGTAAATAAAAGTGTCGTGTCCAAGAGTGGTTGACTGAGTTTTCGAAAAATTAAAATACAACAAACACGCCCATTTTTCTCTCTTTTTCCCCCACCATTTCTGGCAAGTACCTCTTTATTTTTTACAAGCTTGAGGAGGATAACATTTGCTTGATTATAAGCTCATCCTTTGGATGAGTCCAACTTAGTTTAAAATTTGAACCCTAAGAAGGAGTGGTTCGTTCCTGTTGAAAATTAAACAGGTCCTTTACTGTTAAGTTTTAACGAGTCCAGTATAGGAGAAACTCGGTGTTTTTCAGTTTTAGGGAGTTAGAAGAAAAACTTAAGAAAACTCCATGGGTGTACTTTTTCGTAAATTTAGTCTCTCGATCCCGAAAAGGGATAAAATAATGCGGGAGAGAACTCTATTGACCGTATTTAGTCAACGTATACCTTTTTCGTAAATAGTCCATTTCAGTCCGTAAAAGGGGTAAACTTATACTGAAGGGACGACCGTTCATTTACTTTAACGAGTTCGAATAGTCAAGTACTCGGAAATCTTTTCATATTTAGAGAGTCTGAAAAGGGCTTAAAAGAGGACTCCAAGGTTTCGCTTTTTCGTAATTTTTTTTGAAAGAGTTCGAAAAAGTGATAAAAGTATGCTCTTTGTTGAAAAACGATTATTTCACCTGAAAAATCCTGTTTCTGCACAAAAAACTCAAAACATTACACATACCTGTTTAAGATAAGTAAAAATGCTTTCAAAAAATACCCTTTTAAAGTGAAAAATAAACAAATTAAAAATTCATTCATTCGAAAAAACTTATAAAAATGACTTTTTCTATTTCACTTTTACCGTTCAGTTGCAGAGTGAAAAGTAAAAAGCTTTTGGATAAAAACGTTCCCGTGAAGATTCTGGAAAATTCAACCGCTGGAATCGAAAATCGTCAGCCCCAGGTAATCCAATACCTCCTTATCTTGTTTTTCATCCTTTTAAAATTCATTTTTAGGCTTTAGTTTGATTTTTTAGGGCAAAAAATGGTTAGAAAATGCGCCCGCGGGGTCCGCAGGTGGGACACAGGTTACCTGCGGACCCCGATTTTTCCTAACGGGGAAAAATCATGGGTATCGCACCCGGCACACATCCCGCGTGCAGAGATACGCTCTGTCTACAAAGAGCGGGTGCGGTACCCGCGCGGTCAATTTTTAAGCACGGTTTTCTCATTTTTCTACCAATTTTTTTTAAATGAAATCATTCTAACTTGCCTTATTTTGTGTTGCAGGATTAACAAGATTCTTATCTGGCGAGAAAGAGAGCATGAGGAAGTGGATGAAGCTGCAATACTCCATTTTCCCACACAAAGGGCATTAAAAGCATGCTGCTTATACAAATTCTGGGCCATCTCTGGCATGAGGGCACAAGTGGAACTCTTAACATGGTTGGTAGACAGATGGCATGTGGAGGACCATTGTTTCTTCATTGGTGGCCACCGGCTCGAAATTGAGCTGGAGGATATATATTTTTTGACTGGTTTGTCCAAGAGGGGCGAACAAGTATCCTTGTTTGGGACTAGGCCAGGTGGCCAGACTGTCGCTAGTCTCCAACTAGAATTCTGCAATGATCAGGCAAATCCTCGGGACAAACGGATTGACATAAAACACATCATCCGTCCTGAATTGAAAGTTATTGCTTTTACTGTTACCAAACTGTGTGGGAGTGCTGCGCTTCATGTAGCTACTGGTTCCCAAATGCGTGTTGTTGTGGACTGTTTTCGCGGCACCATCTTTAACTGGTGTGAAGCTGTGTTGGCCAATGTAAAAGGCCAACTACCCAAAGAAAAAAATGGGAAACTGAAAAACTTTGGATATGGATCCATTGTCGTTTCTTTCGCTCTGGAGAGGATCCCCATGTTATCTCCACAGAGTATTGCCGTTGATGCCGGTCGACTTCGAGAACCGAGAATGGTTCGTTGGTCCGCGTTGATGGCCCGTCATGCTATTGAGGGTACTGAGATTGTGCGATTCCCTCCTTCATATTTTCGTTGGCTGGATCGCCAACTTTTTGTGATAGAGGATTTTCCGTATGCCAGGATAGATTTTCGCGGTGACAGAGAGATGGTTCTCCCTGCAGGGGAACAGTGGGATGATTCAGGTAAAAAAAATTTTCAACGTTTGCTAAATCCTAATTTTTTTTTTTTAAATTTTTTATTGTCTTTGAAAACTAATAATCAAAATTTTTTCGAATGCAGATGTGGGTCCACATCGACCAGCTCATCTCCAACCTTACGAGAGACGACAACCAGTTGCGCCCGCAGCAGCCCCAGCAGGCCAATCAGCGGAGATCTTGACTGATTTGGAGCATCATCTAGAGCGCTTGACTCTAGATATACCATAGACCAGCATAGATGACATTCCTCTCAGGCTACAGAGATATGTGATTGGAGTTCCAGGACCTTTCAGGAGGTTCTTATGCAGGGTAGCGCGGGCAGTGGTTTCGTATCGTGATCACCATCAGTGATGGGATGATCATGTAGACTCATATTTTTGTCTTTTGTATTATCATTTTTTCCGATCATAAGGTGTTTCCAACCTATGATCGAAGACGATGTATATTTTTTGAAAACACTCCTATACTATGATATATCACTATTTTGACGGCTATCTGTGTACATATGTGAATGTTGTTTGTTTTACTGCTTTTAATTATTGCAAATGTCTATTTATCATACTAGAAGCAATTGAATCTGCTAATGTATTTAAATATCTTGGAATATGCTGATATTCAATGTAATCAAACTCACGTTCCAAGAGACGAACTCTCAAAAATAACCGTAATAACACCGGATTTCTAATGGTATAAACCCCGTTAAGCTGTAATACAACAAGTTCAGAATCCAACCTTACAATCAAACTCCGAATTCCAAATGATATGGACTCAGATAATAACTCAATCACTGCACTATACTCGACAATGTTATTTGTTGTTTGACCAAGGCTTACCCCATGCATGGATACTAACTCGTCAGAGGGTGAATAGATAACCCAAGCTGCGGAAGAAATGTTCCGTGTACTACGACAAGCACCATTAGCAAAACCAATGTAGGTTTGAAGAGACGTCGACATCTGCAATATCAAGAGTAAAACTCAGATAAGCAGTCATAGTGACAAAAACACACTTCTAAACTAGGCACACTTTTCTAATCTAAAACACACCAACAGTAAAGAAATCTAAACTAACAAAAATCTCCACACCTCATTTAAGCATAATATCGCTTTAGATAAAGCCCATTTCTGGGTTTATCCAAAGGGACACCGTCAAAATCTATTAACTCATAGGCCCCTTTTGCTAACTTTCGTTTCACAATATAAGGACCATGCCACATAGGCACGAATTTCCCAGCTCCTAGCTTGTCGTTAGCTTGATCATAAAGTAAAACTAGGTCTCCTTCTGAAAAATTTCGAGGGGTCACATTTCTATCATATTGAGCTTTTATCCTTTTAACATGAGCCTCGTTTGCTATTGCAGCGTTTTGTCGATTCTCATCTAATTGGGCTAAGTACAAGAAACGTTTCTCCTCTTCAGACGTAGCTGGAAGTAATTCTACGGCTAATTTTAGTGACGGAATTTCGCATTCAATCGGTAACACAGCTTCCAAACCGTAAACCAGTTGAAAAGGAGTGAAACCTTTTGATGTTTTGACTGAGGTTCGATATGCCCAAAGTGCTGAAAATAACATGGAATGCCAATTCGTCTTGTGAATACCAATGATTCGTTTAATCATGGTGACTAAAAATTTATTAATGGCTTCAACCAAGCCATTGGCTTGCGGATAATACAGAGTGGAACTATCGTGGCGCAAGCCAAGCTGTTCTGTCAGTTCAGTCATCATGATGTTCCGAAAATGACTTCCATGATCTGTAATAATAGCTTGAGGAACACTGAACCTAGCAATTATGTGATTAAATATGATTTTTGCAGCAGTCTTGCCGTCAGCTGAATATGTAGGCATCGCCTCGGCCCATTTTGTAAAATAATCTACTGCTAGAATAATATAGGCAGCCCCCCGGCCGAGTGAGGGTTACATGTAATAAAATCGATACCCCATTTTGCGAAAGGACCAACAACAATTATAGGGTGAAGAGGAGCGGGTGGCGCGCGCATTTTCCGATCAAAAATTTGACAGTTGTGGCATTTCCGAACTGCATAAATGCAATCTTTGAACAACGTTGGCCAGAAATAACCTGCACGCAATATCTTTTGGGCTGTGGCATACCCAGAAATATGACCGCCACATTCTCCAGAATGGCAGTCATTTAACACCTTTTCAGCTTCTTCATGAGTTAGACAACGTCGGAAAACAGAATCCGCTCCTCGTCGATAAAGTGTATCACCAATGATATTATACTGTTGGGATTGGAAGCGTATTTTCCGTCGCTAAGTTCGTGAAATGTTAGGCCGAAAAGATTGGGTTTGGAGATAAACAATAATATCTCCATACCATGGATCAAGTGTATTGATAAGAAACAAAGATTCGTCCGCAATGGACTCTTTTGCCACTGTTTCAGTATCAGTAGAGGGGAAATCGCACATCAGTTCCGCAAATACCAATGATTTCTTTGCCTTGGATTTTTCAAATTCCAAGTCAAATTCCTGTAGGATAACTATCCATTTGGAATATTTGCCCCCTAGCAATTGTTTGGTCAAAATATACATCATAGGGTTGCAATTAGAAATTACCATGGTTTTACGTAACAAGATGTAATGTCTAAAACGTTGAACAACTTGAACAGCTGCCAAGGCCAATTTCTCCACATGTGTATATTTGATTTCAGTCGGATGCAGATTTCGACTAAGATAATAAATCACATGTTCATTGTGAGATTCATCTTCCTGAACTAGTACCATCCCAATGGTGGAATGAGAAGCAGCGAGGTACAAAATGTAATCTTGGTTGTAGTTGGGAGGATGCAATAACGGTGCATGGGTCAACGCGTGTTTAAGTGCATCAAAAGATCGATCAGAAATCTCGTCCCGAAAGAACGGAATGTCCTGTTTCAACAACCGGGTAAAACCCTTTGTAAGCTCGGCATATTTAGGAATAAATCTACGTAAAAAGTTTGCTTTCCCCTGCAAACTTTGGAGTTGGCGTAAAGTCGAAGGAGGAGGAAATTTAATGATAGCTTCGACCTTTGATGGATCGACGCGAATGCCTGCTTTCGAGACAACAAATCCCAGTAAGCGACCCGATTCTACGCAAAAAACACGTTTATGCGGATTCAGCCTTATCCGGTAATGCCTACATCTCATGAAAATTGCTCGTAAATGAGTGGGATGATCGGCCCTATGTAATGAATGAGCAGGTAAATCATCGAGATATGGCTGGACAATGTGCTTAATGTCATGAAATGCGTAAGACATAGCCCGTTGAAAAGTTTCTCCAGCGTTCTTTAGTCCAAAAGGTAGTTTACAATAAGCAAACATTCCCCACGGACAAATGAAAGCTGTTTTAGGTTGGTCTGCAGGGAGTATGTTTATTTGATTGTAGCTGGAAAAGCCATCCATGAAGGAAAACAATTCACTACCAGCACAATCATCGATTATCTGATCGATATAGGGAGTTGGATAATTATCTTTTGGACACGCTCGATTAATATCCCTATAATCGATACATACTCTTATCGTTCCTTGTTTTTTAGTCACAGGAACAATATTCGATACCCAATCCGTTAAGGGAATTGGATAAATGAATCCTGCTCGAAGAAATTTTTCAACTTCAGTTTTTATAGCAGCAGCCTTTCTAGGATGAATTTGACGTAATCGTTGACGAACAGGTTTAGCATCCGGGTAAGTCTTAATTTCATGAACTACGATCGATGGATCAATTCCTGGCATTTCTTCATAAGACCAGGCAAACACGTCACGGAATTCTTGAAATAGGGCTTTATAAGTTTGAATTTCTTCATATGTACAACAAGCACCTATATGAATGTTTTCAATTATTCCTGGTTTTACTAAAATGTCAATTGGAACCATTCTAGATATATTTTTCAAATTTAACTCAGAATCGGGATTTTGCAATGGATTCTGAGGTTCCTTGGCATATTCAGCAGTAAAAATTGAAGTGAAATCATCTTCAAAATGATCTAATTTAGGTAAAAATGAAGATCGATGATGTAGATCTTCCCATGGTAAATCATCAACAGACAAAAACTCACGAATTTTCTCATCTGTATGAACAAGTTCAGGAAATGCCGTTGTAATTGAACTAGATATAGAAAGTGATTCCTCTTGGATCCCATTCATTGGATCAATTTCGGTTGAAGAGGGGTCGGAAAAATACTGTACAGCCTGGTACGCAATTTCAAATGGACTCAAAGGCATCACGCCATCAAATGAATCTATCTCGGACTCGGAAGGTACGATCCAAGGATCATCAAACATAATAGTGTCTGATGAAATCATGTGAATATTTGCAGTAGAAGGCGATAGGTTAGGAGGAGGAAAGGAAAAAGTTCCTAGTAAACCAGAATCTTTAATCAAACCTACTCCAACATCCTTATAAGGGATAGCCGTTTTACCAACATGCTGGATTGTTTCTGTAGAGGCTGGGTCGGACGAAAAATAAGTTAACTGATCTATTGTCACGATCTTTCCTTGATATGGAAATTTTATGAGTCGAAAGACCGAAGAGACAACAGCAGTCATAGCATAGGACCAACTACGACCCAGAAGAAGATTGTAATCTAGAGGGGCATCAACCACTTCCACATCTAGATTAACGATTTTACCTTCGACCCCTATGGGTAAATCCTGCAAAATACCAAAAGGTTGAAAACCTCGACCATCAAAAGCCTTTAGAATCGTTGGAGATTGGTTAAGTGTAGGAGAACCAAGAGATTTCCAACACTGAATCGACATAATACACGTTGAAGCTCCCTCATCAATCACAGTCAAAAAAATAGGTCTGTTTTTTACTAACACTGGAATCTGGAAAGCCATTTGGTGAGGAAGACGTGGTGTACTATTTTCTAAATCGAAGATTATAAGGTTAGAATCCTGAACATCGACAGCTCCTATGGCAGACAATAATAATTTACGCTGTGCTGGACACGATTGCAGCACTTCCAAAGCCGACATTGCTGAAGGAGAAACAACTAAGTCTTCAACAATGTTGTAATTCTGAGCAGCTCTCGCATGTGGATTGAAAGTTGATTTACGAAGAACACCTTTAGTAGGCGGTTTGATTATCAAGTCTGGATTTTGTTTCTCGATCTGTAGCGGACCAGAAACAGGAGGAGTTGTAGTTGATGTATTTGCATTGGAAGACTCTGCTTCTTTGCCATCAACAGGATTCTTAGAACCGTAATCTTGCGATCGCGTCGCAACCCTTACATGAGACATCATCATAATAGGCTCTTCTAAAGTAGTTGAGGAAGAACCAATCATTTTTCTATCTTGAATTGGAAAAGGATCCTTCAAGACAGCAGGTTGTTGTGATCCTTTAACGAATTTCGTAACTTCGTCTCGATATGGACATTATTTCATGAAATGATCTTGTTCACAAATGAAGCAAGGATAGCGAGGTTTACGTTTTTCATCATTGGATTCATCTTTATCTGTTTTCTCTTTCGAATTCTTTTTGTTTTTGTTCCTCCCCTTCTTTTTACCACCGGATTTTGATTTTGTCGTAGATGTTTCAACGACATGAATATCGGGAGAAACTTCGGGAGAGGATTGTCCTTTCGGGGAATCAGGTAAAGTTATAATTGGAGAAGAATTCTTTGATGATTTCTTCTTGCTTTTAGAATTGACTGTACCAATCATACCGTCAGCGGCATGAGACCCTGAAGGAGCAGCAACTATTTGACCTTGTTTTGGAAGGTCTGGGATTTTTTCATGTAGAGTACCCGACTGTGTATAAACGAGGTCAAGGTACTGAGCCTGAGCAATTACTTGCTCTTCAGTAACAACACCAGCCTTAGCTACATCTTCAGTGATCTTGGGCAACAATGATTTAACAAACCATTCTGCCAAAATTTGATCCGGAATATAAACTTTCACCAAACGTCGTCTACGTCGCCATTCATGAATATGATCATAAATATACGTGGACATAGATTGTTTTAGCGAAGTTAATAATTCTGTGTCGTTGTCGTATCTGACACGCAACTGAAAATGAGTCAAGAAAGCTGTTGCTAACTGACTGAAATTATGAAACGAGCTGCGTGGTAACTCAATGTACCATTTAGCAGCAAGACCTATGAGGGTTCTTTGGAAAATACGTAAGCGAATCGAATCATCAACGATTGAATTAGATGCACACCAAAGGTGATAAGTCATAACATGATTCGATGGATCCTCTCCTGACTTACCTTCAAATTTTGGTATATCACTGGGCAACTTATGAGGCATTGGCGACCAGTTCTGATAATAAAAAATAGGATCATTTGTAAGTCGCATCAAATCAGGTAAGTCCAAAGTTGCGATAAACGGTAATTGACAGTTAGGGTCACGAAAACCTTGAGAAGCCAAAGCAGATCTAGGAGGCGGATACCCAGGATAACTAGGAATCGGATTAGCATTAGGTATTGTGTAACCTCCCGGATAACCAGGATGAACCAGACCATACTGAGGTTGTTGATAAGTATAACCAGGGTACAGTTGATACTGATAGCTTGGATTCTGTACATAGGGACCGAATTGTGGCTGTCCCTGGTACGGTTGATACGTAAATTGAGGTTGACTTGTAACAACTGTACTCGTACCGGCTTGTCCTGCAGGCATCTGAACTGTAGTCTGAATGGAAGGTCCTGACTGAGGTACAGAGACTTGAGGGATTTGCACGGATACAGGGATAGCCGAACTCGGGGCTACAGATACTCCAGAAATAGGTGTGACAGGTTGAACAGACGTTGCAGCAGTTGCAGCAGTTTGAGGTGGAGTCTGAGGTGTACTAGGCCCAGCCTGCTGAACTGAACTAGGTGCAGAAGTTTGAATGGCTGGCTGAACAGGCTGTTGGGTTGGACCAGAAACCAATGGCTGGCCAGGTTGATAAGGTAACTGCAAATTAGGCTGCAAAGGCTGTTGATATTGGGATGGATCCAACACCATAGTTCCGGGATATTGTCCCATAGAAGTTTGAATGTAAGGACCAAAACCTGGTTGAACGTAGGGTTGATTAGTAAGTGGTAAATTTCCGGTAAAAGATGGTTGACCAGAAGGCTGTGGGTAACCTTGAATTGGGTACTGCCCTTGAGGTTGATAACCCTGAGGTGCGTACTGAAGCTGGGGTTGGTAAGGACCCTGAGGAGCATATTGTGTTTGGGGTTGACCTTGAGGAATGTACTGTCCTGAAGGTTGATAGCCTTGAGGTATGTATTGTCCTTGGGGTTGCCCCCCAAAATAATATGATTTGACAGTTTGTCCTAGGAAAAAGCTACCTTGAGGTTGTACCCCGGGTGGTAACTGACTACCTTGAGGTTGCCCCCCAGGCGGTAACTGACTACCCTGAGGTTGCCCCCCAGGCGGTAACTGAATTCCCTGAGGTTGCCCCCCAGAAGGAAACCGACTGCCTTGAGTTTGAGGATTGGGAATATTACCAGACATCATAAAAATTTGCTCTGCGTTTGACGTTTCAATTTTAAGTCCATCAAGACCAGATGATAACACATTTTCGATGGGTTGAGGAGCTGCTCCCAAGAAAGTACCAGAAAAAGACTGATATCCCGAAGGAACAGAAGGACCACCATGTAAAAATGATTCAGGCGTTTGAGAAAACATGGATGACTCTCCAGCCATAAAAGATGACGGATAATAACCTCTGGGTGTAGGATGAAATGGAATTCTAGGTGGATAAAAAGCAAGACCCGGATTCTCTAAAAAATCAATTAAAGAGAGATACCAAGGATTAGTTCGAATGGGGCTGTAGAAAATAGATTCACGCTCCCTAAGATTTAACGATTGAGGGGAGTTGGGAAGAGATATGTCTTCGTCTGGATTAGTAAGTTCTTCAATATAAATAAGTCCAGAGGGAAGATTTTCTGTAATGATATTTCTTACCCTAGGTGAACCTGGATCGCTAGAAGTTGGTGTGATAAATCCTGAGGATGTTTCTAACACAGAAGATTTAGTTTTAGGTTCAGAGATTTCAGGTTCGTCAGATAATTCACCAGAAGGAGAAATATTTTCAGTAACTTCAGAAACTGAAATCGGTTCTTGAATGTATTCTGTTGTAGGTATTTTATGATCAGGATGTATAACTATAGAGGAGCTTTCAACTTCTGTTGACCTAAGTCTACGGCTACTATGTGGTACCAGAGCTCGAAGCCCTTCAAGTTGACTTGGTGAATATTCGGGAGGTTTCCCTTGTATTCTCCGGGATTGTCTTGGCGATTCCGCCACGATTAAAAATTATCTAATCACACGCAAACAAAGAAAAATTTCAATGAAAACACCTAAAGTCTCTAAGAAACAAACAACTGAATCATTCGCTTAAAAATCTAAGAGTTCAAACCACACACAAACAGGTAACTTTCCGTACTAAAAACACTAGTTGGTGATGAAATCCAACTTAGTAGAATTTTAACACGAAAAGGGCGGTTGGAATAGTTACCCCGACAACCTGCTTAATGAAACAGACTGGCACAAGTTTCTTCACAAAACCATCTCGAGTGAAGAGAACCCCCCAGAGAGTCCAAGTGAGTCTAGTCGACGTCTGTTCCAGGTACAGCGGGATCTTCCCTCCACCGTCACCTTAGGAAAGAATCCTAAAGATTATAGCCACTAAGGTTACCAACTGAAACAAATATACCTGGGGGAACAGTCTACGATCCGACACACATGCAAGGGCAGAGTAACAAAGCTCAATCCCCTTGAAGGCTCCTTGAAATAATCCAAGGTTTACCGACAAGTGACCCTAGGCTCCTCGACAATGGTCTATCCGAGGTTTACCATTTTTAATACGTGTATATCTTCTATCGTTCCCAATGAGGAAGGATTGATTACCCCACTGGTTCAGATATGATCTCGTGCTTAACTCCCTTAAGAGGAGCTTCCCAGAGCATACATGCAACAATTGGAATTCTTCCTACCGCAAGATTTGTCTACTTGTTTGTTTTAGCTATCTTGGAGAGTTAATTACTCCCTACTCCAAGATACTAGCCTAAGCTATGTTGGTGATAAGAGCCCTAGAAATAAAAAGATTACTAGATGAATTTTAGTTAAGCATTACTTTTATGAGCTGTTTCTTAAGTCAATGGGTACGGAAATGAAACTTTGGATGATGTGAAGACTCGACTTCCAAAAAATACTAAAATGCACCTATGATGATATTCAATTCTTTTTCTTTCAATGAACTGCTATCTAAAGAAAGACTTAGAGAATGCAATCCTTTTAATTCCTTCTTTAAACATGAAAAATGATTGAAAGAAAGTACTGTCTTTTTAATAAACTATCAAAGCTCACAAGAAAAATCCTTTTCTTTTCCAAACTTAGAAGCTACAAAACAATTTTCCTTCGAAAGAAAGCTACAAAAACTAAAACTACTCAAAACTACAAAATCTAATCTTGAGATCTAAAATCTAAATTGAGTAAAAGCTTTTAAGATTTTTTTTATGAATGTTTTCCTTAGTTGTTCAGCAAACTAAGAATCTATTCGTTTAGAATAACAAACAGATGAAAAACACTCAAAATATGTTTTTTTTATAAAAATGAAATTCAAAACTTTCAATCAAGTTTTTTCGAAGATTCGCAAAGAAACAAAAGGCTTAGTTTCTCAATATAGGATGTTTTCACAATCAGGTCAGATTCAAAAGACAAAAAGAGATCAATGTAATCTGAGATACTGCAAATTGTCAAAAGTTCGAATCGCTACAAAGACCAAGTGAAAAAACAATCCAAACTGCAAAATCTTCTAGAAAATCATCAAAACATCAACACTGTTGGAATTCATTCACAAAAAATTCTTGACAGAAACAATTATCAGTCTGGGCAGAAACCAAAGATCTAAAAATAAACTAGAGAAAGAAATCTAGAGGTTTTCTAAAAATTTTACAGGGTCTGCAGGTAACCAGTATTGACAGGTGCGGTCCCGCACTGTATCATTCTCAGAAGGTGCGAACCTGCCCGCACTATCAAAGTAAGGCAGAGTGCGGTCCTGGGAAAAATTATAGAAAAACTTAAAATATTTCTAAATTTTCAAAAACAGAGAAAATCTAAATTACCCAGACAGATATGTATCAATCAAAAACCAGGAAAAAATGTTTCCTCAAATCAAAAATAAAAAACAACAAAAAACAACAAGTTCTTCCCCAGCGGAGTCGACATTTTGTTGTGTAGATTAATCCGTCTTGCGGACAAGACCGATCTCTCTAGTACTAAAAGTAACTAGCAACAAACAGCCAATTATACTAATCTCTCTCTAAGCATATAAGATTCATAAAAACACTATATAGGTGTAAGGCCTACCTTATGTCCAACGCTTGCTTGATCTCGTTGAAGTCCTCCCCGTGCACTGAAAGAACGTTCCTCGTGAATCTGCAGTCACAAACAAGCAAAAATATTACGCAGCACCTGTATAGACATTATTATAAACCATACTTATCATAATGATCAAGGAATTTATGAAATAAACCATGAATCGACAGTTTAATGAGAGAAATGAGTATATTTGTATTAACTTCAAATAAAGAAAACCTTTACAACTTGTGCCTTGATGTTGTGCAGGTCCTCCCGGGGTCCGAAGAAGGAATCTCTTCTAATTTGACAAGCATTGCACTCTTTGAACCAAGACAGATAGAGATGAGTGATTTAACCTCACAGAAAGTCTTAGTTAACTGAGTCTGAATCTCAACAGCATTTAACTTCAAATATCTTAAGCTTGAACTCCCTTTGAGGCTACCCAAGACCTCTTTTTATAGTGGAAAAGAGGAGGTTTCTTGTTCCAAATATGAAGGGATGGAATCCTCCTTCAAAGGGATTAGCTCCTTACATCAAGGGGTTAGCTCCATCAAGTGAGGGATGCATGAACCTTCTCAAAGCGTATCCATTCCCGAAAATTCCCATCTAGAATCTTCTAGAATTCATCTGAAATTCACTTTTTATCTTTACTTTCTCGCCTTTTTAAGTTTTACAGAGGTCCGCACCCATAACACACAGAACGTGCAGTATGGTTCCGCAGGAAGGCTGAACTTTAGGTGCGGGACTGCAGGGAATGTATAGAGAAAGTGCGATACCAATGTTTAGGGGATTTTAGGAAATTTTCTCTGATTTTGAAAGCTTGACATGAGGAGCTGATATGTTAGACTTGCAAAAGGAGGAAGTATGAGTAATAATGAGCTCATACTCATAGTAAAATGTCAGGATGAAATTTTTTAGTGTAACATGGTCTGCATATACATGGTAAAAGAATACATACAATCATAAAATAAAACATGATTTACATGAGTGTGTCCTTTACCAACAATCCTCCCTGTACAAATGGAGTGGTGCATATATCTTTCTCCTCTCTCAAAAGAAGGAAGAGATGGCTGAAATAACTCTTTCATAGAGTCATGTTGTTGTCCTAACTCCACATGGTTCATGCATTCTTGAAAATGTTGATGTAGTTCTCCTTCAAATCCTTCCCAATCCAAGCTCCTCATGATGATGTTGTAGACCTTCATGGAATATGTGTGGCTGAAATAGAACTCTTCATAGGCTCTTTGTAGAAACTTCTCCTTGAGTTTGGAGGCTCTAGGCAAGAAGATCCTACCATGATGGTAGATGAGTCCTTATTGGATTGAACAACCCTCTTCATGGAACCAGTCATCAAGTGTCATGCAAGTGTGAAGATCCTTGGAATAATCCACCAACAATTGGGATTTTCAATATGGATCTAAACTCCCTAACAATAACATCGCTAATGATTTATCAAGTAAAATATCTGTCATGTGGTTGCTCTCCTCCTTGACATCTCCCATGCCAAAGGTATGTGTTGGAAGGTCATCCCTTCCCTTCTTCTCCTCCCACAGTGCAGAATCATAAATGAGAGTGAGTAATGATGTTGTTGGTATAAGATATCCCTCCTCCTTGAGCCTACCCAAGATTCCTAGTGATGTATCATTTTCTTCCAATGTTCCCATCCCTCCTAGATCTAAGCTTGGAGCATCATGTTGTGAGATATCTCCCACAAAATTTGAATCAGGTGGCCTCCGAGGTGGTTTTCCACTAGATAAAAGTGTCCCATGCAGCAATCTCATGAGCATGATAGATGGGACTGTAAGGTCCCTGCTTCCACTGCAAAAATCCATCTTTGTTATTTGTGTGCAAGTGGTATGTGAGGGATATGTATGCATGCCTTTGATCATTTGAGTTTCACCACTCTTCTTGTCCACCCATTCCATTTTCAAAGCCTCCCAATTAGTGGCAACTTTTCCCAATGTAATCAACAATTGAACACCCAAGATCACATTGGTGTCAGGTATGTAAACGACAAAGAGGTGATCAATCAATGTATAAGTCCCCATGGTGACTGAAAGTCATGGGAAATAATGCATGCATTGCATCATTATATCTCCTGGGACCAAAACGGATAATCCCTCAAAAGAATCAGTGGGTATTTCCCTCCTTTGCCCTAGTTGGACATCAATGAAATTGTGGGTAGCCCCACTGTTAATCAAAACAGAAACCCTCTGACTCAAGATGGAACCTTCAACTATTAAGGTCAAGTACTTAAGTACTCCTCTCAAATATGCAAGAGCCCCTCCAATAGGAGAAAATTATCCATTCCCATCTCTTGATGGTGTTGGCTCTACTCCTGCAGTGTCAGCGCTGTGAGCTCTTCTTGGTTCATCTTATTCTTCCTCCTCATCATCTGAGAAGACCTCTATGTAATGTGATTTTCCAACAACACATCTATGTCTAGGTGCCCATGATTCTTGGCAAGTGAAGCAAAGATTCCTTCTTCTTAGATCTCTCTAGACTTCATCATCAAGAGGCTTCTTGTATGAGCTCTCCTTGGAAGGAGCAACTTTTTCTTCCTTTCCCTTTGAAGGGAAAGAGGGCTTATGCTGGAAATTTTCCTTTACTTTTTACAAGGCATCTTGAAGGTCTCTAGCCCTTTCAGCAACATCATGTAGGGTAGTGGGCTTGGTATATTTAACCAACCCATGAAGAGGTTCATATAAACCATCAATGAACATGTACACCCTTCTTACTGCACACAAATCAGGAACAGTAACAGATAATCTTAAAAATTTAGAAATGTAAGTTTATGTATTACCTGATTGTTTCAACTTTGCAAGGCTCATGAATGGTGCCTCTAGATATCTTCTGTCAAATCTTTCCACCAGCCTTCTAGTGAACTCTGAATAAGAAGTCACATTGGCATGACCCAATGTAGATAAGGCATGGAACCACCAGTCATGTGACTCACCTTCAAGGTGCAGCACTGCAATATTGATAGCCTCCATCTTTTGAACCTTGTTCAACTGAAAGTAGATTTCAAGTTTTTCTACCCAAGATTTGGCAGAACATTTAGATGACCCATCAAATTTGGGTAAAAAGAATCTTCCTATAGTGTGGTGTTGATCATGATTTTGAATAGATCCACCACCTTTGTGATGATTCCTTGGTCTTCTATTATCCTTTATGTGACAAAACTCCTAAAAACTCAAGTTATCATTGAATCTATGATTTTGAGACTCATATTCTTCAAAATACCCTTCAAGGGATTCGTGCTCTTGAAACCCTTCATTTTCCACAGTGAAAGAGGTAGGCATGGTAGAGCGTTGGGAAACTTGTGGCTGATGCACTGGTCAATCATTCAAGTGATGAGATATGCTAGTGCCTTCTCCAAGATGGAATCCTTTAAGGGATTCTTTGATTATGTCCATTCTCATCTCTTTGATCTCTCTAGCAAGATTTTCCATGGCTCTAAGAAGGATCTTAGGAAAATCCTTTTCTTCATCTTCACCTTGAGATAAAGAGGCCTTACCCTTGTCTTCATTATCATTTTTGTAATCAAATTTCTTATGTCTTCTCTTTAAATGCCTCTTCTCTCTGTCAATAAGAGGCTCTTCTTCTTTAGAAGACATATTGGCCTCTTAGAAAGCATAGGTTATGCCAAGATAATGCTCCCATGCCACTGTAATATTCCCAAATGGTAAATGCAACAATACAATGCATATTTGTAGGAAAATAATGCATATCATCAAAGAAAAAGTAGAAGGCCAATATGGATACCTTTCAAATGTATTTACAGGAGAAAAATAGATGTATAATATGGCCCATGAGATGCATAACAGGAAATACAAGTCTCTAATAGAAGAAAATCCTCAAAAAGAGGTGCTGCAACCATGTATTAAGACTAGAAAAAGCTTTATAGAATTATTTTATTAGGCTTCCATAGCTGTTGATTACACTTCATATCTAGAGAAAATAAGTGCATGAAAAGTCAGATCTATAATAGATCCATACACTATATTGGCTCTTCTTCAGAATCCGCTTGGGGTTTTTAGCATTACACCATGTACAACTTGTAGATCCGAGTTTTAATACTGAAGATCTGTAGAAATATTCATATCTGGAACTGGATCTGATATGATATGAAACAAGAGAATTATCCCTCCAATGGATATCCAAAGTGAAGGGCTGATCCCCAACACTTGAAAACCAACTCTCCAGATGGTGTGCCAAAAGACCCTGCAACAACATCTATAGGAATAATGCAGATCTGGAAGTAAAACTGCATTGTAGGGTTTAGAATGTGGTTGGCCACATGACAAGATCTGAAAATGAAGCTCAAGACATCCAATACTCTCCTCCTAATGGAATATAAGCCTTATTCAGTAAAAAGGAGCATGGAAATGGCCTAGATCTGAAGAGATCTAGCCGCCACTTGATGCAGCTTGCAACAATAACCAAACCCTCAACAGGATCTATGTTGTAGTTGAAAGAAGTAGCTTGGCCTTCAGCAAGATAGTGGACAATACAATGCAAACTCTCCCAAGAGCTACTCAATGGGAAGAGGTTGGATTCCCGACCAGGAACACCCAATGCTAAACAACATTATTCTCAGCTAAAAAACAAGATAATGATATATGTCTAAACAGAAAATATATTCAGAAATATAATCTCATCAACAACCTTCTCATGCTGCCATTCTCTTCCTTTTATATGTTAAGAGTTTACAAATCCTAAACCACCTCCAATGAAATCATTTCTTTCACACAAAACATCTCCATCTAGAACTGCGTTGTGCCTCATTGATGGCCAGTCCTCCATGGCAGTGCTGTAGATTTGTTCAAGGTTGACCCACTCAAAATATTCCAGCCCCTTTGACACCTAAGGGTTCTTGATTTAGCAGCCAAGATTTATCCTTTTTACATTTGGCATGGATTTATTCTTTATTAAGGAGTATTATGAACCTCCTTTACACTTTTATTTTTCATACAAAGAAATAAAAAAAAAATGAATATTCCAATTAGCTCATGACTAATTGGGAATATTAAAAATTTAAATATAAATAAGATCAGGAGAAGAATAATTAAGAGGACATGCAAAAGAGGAGAAGAATTGAAGAAGAGAAAAGAAGAGGAAGTTCAACAAAATCAACAAGAATAAGCTCTGAAGAAGCAAAGGGAAGAAGAGGAATATTAGAAACTATTACTAGAGGAAGAAAACATAAGGAAACATGAGGAACAATTTTATATAAATTTTGAGGAAGATTTGGAGGTGCATTTTATAGATTATGAACAAGAGGAAGATGACTGAGTAGCCAATATTGAGCCGATTGCAGAACAATGAAGCATTCATCTCACAACTCCTATGACTAGTGGCCATATCCCGTTCAATCAAATGGGGATACTTCCTACACTTGATGATAGGGTTAGGGATATTTCCACTTTTACCTTCAATGAGCTGAGGAACATGATATTACAAGAAAGAAGAATATTTTTTCCAAATGATCCTTATCACACTTGTTAGTATGAATCTTGATTCGAGGTGTACGAAAAAATACCACTTTAGCTGCGCATAACAAACAAACCTAACAACATAAATGACTGCTAATATCTTCAGATCTGCAGTTAGATGATCAAGACAAATGCTGCAAAAATCTAGATCCATGCATTAGAAGACATTAAATAGTAGAAAAATAAGATTTACTCCATAGATCCAATAGAAAAGACAAGACTATATCCAATGAAATTTTTATTAATAGCACTTGGGAGGAAAAACAAAGAGGGTGTTCCCTATTCTCCCCAATGGGATGGGTTCTTGTAAGTCCTCAGCACTTCAGATTTAGAATTCCTCTCTCTTGATGGTGTAGAAAACCCAGAAAAAAATGGAAAAATATGGCTATGATAATGGATCAATGGCCAGACCAAGAGTTGAGATCTAGAGTGATATTTAGGCAACAAAAGGTGACAAATGAATGGGAAAACCCTTCTATTTATAACAAAATATTGAGTTAGTCTAGATATTGGTGCATAATTAAAATATTATTAACCAAATCAAGATCCAACTTTTATGGAATATTTTGTTATATTTGTTCGAGGGAAAAGGAATTTGACTTGAGTCAAATCCCCTTATTTGTAAATAATAAATAAATAAATTATTTATTTATTATTTTAAGGATGTGATTAAGTAATAATAAATAAATAAATGATTTATTTATTATTTGATGGATATGATTAAGTAATAATAAATAAATAAATGATTTGTTTATTATTTTAAGTATATGGTTGAGTAATAATCAAATAGATAATGATTTATTTAATTATCTAAGGGAGATTTAGTCATATTTAACAAATAATATTATTTAAGTAATTTTTAAATAATTATTCTTAGAAAATAATAAGACAAATAATGATTTATCTGATTAATTTCTTTGTTTTGGGTTAAATATAACCAGGAATATTAATTAAACTGTTGTTTAACTAATTATTCCTTGAGGAAAACCAAACGAATATGAATTTATTTAATGTTTCCCCATGGGGTTTCCTGTTTAGACCATAAACTACTTAATAAAGATGGTTTACTAAGTTATTTTTCATAGTGAATGCAATTTTACTTGGGATAAAATTGGTCTTACTTGGTATACTTGGGTCCATCTAATAACAATGGATTATATGACAAAAAAATGGTGTAACAGATTGCCCCCCCAGCATGCGAGCGTTAGGAGCTAA
The DNA here is from genome assembly GCA_034641835.2 of Pinus albicaulis. Lineage (NCBI taxonomy): Eukaryota > Viridiplantae > Streptophyta > Pinopsida > Pinales > Pinaceae > Pinus > Pinus albicaulis. Next base: position 1,388,200,370 of record CM076578.1, on the reverse strand, counting down.
TCGTATGATCAAAGTACATTGTAAGAACTCAATCACTAGACAACAACAGGGAAGTCAAAGAGATAGGATTGTAAGGTAAATAGAAGTGCTGAAAGAAATAGAACCTGAGGAGGTGACTTGCAGGTGCGACAAGTATTTTTGATAAGTGAGTACCTACTATAGGCGGTGGGGGAGGCATAGCTATGCCCACCGAGGCAATAGTACAAACAATAAGGTGCCTGGAAAACCACGGAATGCATAATGCTGGCATAAACATGAGCCAGATAAATAACAAAATAATGAATCCCACATACATATTGTGCCTGGGATAACAGCCAGGACTTGTACAATGATATCTGAGTACATGAGATATAAATGCAACCCATATGCCCCTAAAAACAGGAAAGGGCTCTAAAAATCTAACTGATACATGCAAACAAAAAGGTGCTGCAAGCGGCTGAGGCCGGCATCATCAAATGTATGGAGATGCATCGAAGGATGTAATGAAGAGGTCATCCAAGTGTGTAGGGGGCTACCTGTAGGGCCACCCCCTCATGAGGGCTGAGACATCTCACACACACCCGGGAATCATCGATGTCACTTGTTGCATCACTGAACCATCAAGTATAAAGATCTCAATCATGCTGAAAGGAGATGGACCTGAGAATCAATCAAGTCAAAGGGAAATAAGGAGTCCCTTTTCCTAATCCGAAGCACCGAACAAGAGTGGAATTTGGAAGCAAGGTACACCTACCCTCTAGACCTGTCTTCTGGAATGAATGGGCTGATGTTGACAGAAGGAGGTCTGCCATAGGTGAGGAAATAAGGGATCCTCAAGTAAGGCATGAGAGAAAATAGTAGAGTGACTGACAGACTAACACCAATGATGATGATGAAATGGGGGGGGACTGAGTAGCAAATGGACGACTTCCCTTGTTAGAGCATAAATTGCATGAATGACCTGGCAGCGACTGACATGATATCATGAGGGATAGGGGACAATGGGACTGAAGGCCATGATGTGTGACACAAGAGAGGGACCAAGCAATGAATGAAGAAGGACTATAGTGGGATGCAAAGGGACTCAAGATAGAATCCATGAATGCACTGATGACTCCACGCTGATGCTCTAAACAAGGGTGACTCGATGGTGCTGCCAGATATGTAAAGGGTCCAATGGGGAGCATAAAAGCATGAGTACAAGATGGTAACTCACGACGAAAGTTGACACGAGCGTGGACAAGTATGGAGGCAACATGGTGCCCCTAGTACGAGTGTTGCAAGTGAAGAAAATAAATTTTGAGGAGGGATGAAGTGGTGCTTCTTAGACAAAATGTGTCCTGGTGAAGTATTAAATCAAAAAAAGCTAATAAATACCCATTTGAGGGCTTGGCGAGATCTTTCCAATGGTATATATGGTTCGTCAAACTGAGCTACAGTTTGGTCGCAGTAAGCGAAAGAAAAATCAGGGGTTTTCTTTTAATAAGGCATTTTCCTTCAAGATTCACTTATTTTCCAATGGAGTTGTGGTGAATGTCGTGAGGAGAGGAGGCCTTAAATCTTGCGGCAGTTGTAGTGGATAAATTGACCCTTGGAATTCGAGATCTATCAGTTGTAGGTAAGAGGCCTAATCCTACTCTTTCATTTCAGTGGATTGAAAGTTTAGTTTAGGTGCCCAGATGTCATGAACAGGCCACGTCGCACTTTTGGGGGTCTGTTCTATGACTTGAGTAGCAGGTTCTGGGCAGAAAACTGTGACCTGTCCCAGGAAATGACCTGAACAGTGCGACCTATCAAAAAAAGGGGTTTTCAGTGTTGTTTTTGGCTGAGACCTGGGATTTTTATGGTTGAGGGGCATAGGTGCCCCCAAGCATGTTGTGGACATGCAAAAATGTATTTAGAAAAAGTGAAATCTAAACACATTTTAATGATGTGGTACGCCATTTGTTTTCGGTATGGTTACGCAGTTTCAGAAAGGAAATAGATGATTACCAATCTCTTTTAGTACTGCATATATGAATCAAATGGAACTTAAGTTTCTAGGTTGGCATACATAGTGCTAATATCCCAAAGATAGTATTTGGGATAATGAACTGATGTTCTCCTAGAAAACCTATAGGTTGGTCAAACACAATGTTTATGAGACTAGATTGTTGATGAAAAATGAAGGGATGATGGGGGGTATCATTCCTAAAGTGATCTTGAAGTGATATGGGACTCTAGAAGTTCTTCTAAATGTGGAAGAATAATGGGACTAGATTCATCACGATTAGATTCACTAGGAGAGTGGTGAAGAACTGCTTATCCTGGTCTCTCCAATATGGGTGCCCCCATTACCCAAATATTGTGTGTCAATGTAATGGCCACAAGGTGCATGTGGTTCAAATGCATGAGTTCGATGTAAGGGGGGATAGATAAAGTCAAGGGTGGTGACTTCTTCCACAATGTCGTCATCGTAATAGAGGATGGAATGAATGGTGAAAGAAATACCATCTGACGTGGCGAAGCTACCTGACTCATCATATTTAGAAGAGAGGTTCTCATGCACATCGTCACAAGTGATGATAGACGAATAATCAGATAAAGGATCTACCGATGTTGAGCCCAGGGTGATTACTGAAGGGATTTCAAGCAAAACATCAGGGGAAGTATCTAAGGGGACTTCTACCAAGGGTCTCATGGATGATGATAGGTAGAAAATGGTGGGCAAAGGCTTCGTCATCTGGACATTAGGAGGGGGAATGTCAATGGGAGAATTCGTGTCCTCTAGTTTTGACGAAGCAAAATGCGCAAATAAGGGAGTGGTGGACTCCTTGCACTTGGCCTCGAATTGGTGAACTGCTTCCAAAGAGGAGCTGTACTCTTCAAGGCAGGGACAAAGGTGAGTATAGTGGCCATGGAAATCACACAAAGTGCAAGGGTGATTTTTGCGCAAAGACTTGAGTTTCGAGACTAAATCCGGTATGGTGACTATACCTCTGGAATATCAGACTCCAGAAATGTCTCATTGACCATGGACTTAATGTGAGGAAACTCTGGACAAGTATGGGTGGCATGGCCGGTGACATCACACAGAGCACACTGGATGGTACACTTTGGAGGCCGAAAAGGGCCAGGTTTTGTCGAGGCAGCCTTTTCCTTTGATGCCCCCTTGCGAACTTTTCCCTTCTTACTCTAAGCAGTCACAATGGGAGGTGGTTCTTGTTGAGGTGAATGAGGCATTGTTACAGCGAGAGAAGTCATAGGGACCAGTTGGACCGAGGTCAAAGAAATATAAGGTTTGGGTTGACCAGGTGGGGTAGCAGCTTGAGGATCAAGGTACTATATGAGAATCCCAAGGGTCAGGTTAGGAAGAGAGAGGGTGGCCATAATAGGTACTGTGTACACTCTTGGTGGGGGAGCTAGGAACGGTATCTGACTAAAGGGGTAATGACCAGGCGGGACGACTCCAAGATGGTTAAGGCCTAGAGGAACCATTCCAGGAGGGTAAGGGGGGTCATGAGTACCAGTTGAACGTGAGGGGCTAGGAGAAGAAGGTTCAGAAGGCTTATCAGAGGACATCATGAGAATCTAATAATCAAGGGAACTAGATGGAAGAGCTTGAGTGGCCACCTGACCTTCCAGTGGTTGGGTAGCCACAAGTCCCTGCTGTGCATCCACCTACACCTAAGGGGGTGGTGACTACTATTGCGGGGGTTGAGTAGGTGAGGGAGGTGGAGGTGCTGATGTTGGAGGAGCTGGAGCACCAAGGTGCGGATACGGATAAGGGGGTTGGCTAATAGTGTGCTAAACATGAGGTTGGGCCAAAAGAGGAGGCATGCCGTATCTTGGATATGTGCTACTGGGAGGGGGAAAAGTGCGGGAGGTGCTGCCCCCCCCCCCCCTCCCCAAAGGAAAACCATAACCCATGGGAGGTTGAGCGTATGGGTGAGAGAGAGCTCCAACGATACCGTTGGTGGCATGAGGTGCCCCCGATGCATTGGAACCACCAGGTCTGGGGAGATCAGGTAGAACAGTATAAACATAACCCATTTGAGCGTAGATCAGGTCATAATTTAATGCCATTTCGAGGGCGACTTCTTCGGTTTGAGGAAGATGAGATGTGACATCTTTCCCAATAGGAGGCAAGAGAGATCTAAGGAACCAGTCCATGTAGACACGGTCTTTGAAGGTAAGGGATTGACATAGGTTCTTTATTCTCCACCATTCCCGGACATGATTGGATAGGCGGGTCGCAGATGATTGACATAAAGAAGTCAAAATTTCGATACCAGTGTCATAACGAAGGGGAAGCTGGAAGTAAGATAAAAAATCTGGGGCAAGAGTCGCAAAGGTGGTATGAGAGGAAGTGGCCTGATCAACATACCGCTTAGAAGCTTCACCTATAAGCGTTTGTTGGAACAACCGAAGATCAATAGAGTCATCGGTAATGGAGTTAGATGAACACCACATGTGGAAAGATCAAACATGATTTGAAGGATATTTTCTAGCAAGGCCTTCAAACTTTGGAATGTCAGAAGGGAGCTTTGTCGGCATACAAGCCAACTAGCGTCATGGTGTATAGGGTTGTTTATCAACTGGTCCAAGTTGGGGAGGCTGAGGCCTGCCATGAAGGGGAGCAAGGGTGCAACCGGGGTACTATCTGTAGCGGTCCCACTAGTGGTATTCCCAGCTTGAGGGCTGGGGTTGCCACTAGCATAATGTCCTGCACCAGACATGGTGAAGGTGTCAGGGGGAGAACCGAAGGCGGAACAAGAAGGAGAACCCAAAGGACTAGAAGAATATTCGATGTGTGGACTCAGTGTAGGACTTACTCAAATCCTATGCGGAGGAGTAATTATTCCTACCGGAAACTGAGGATGAAGGCCAAGAAGTCTCTGGGATAAAGACCTTGGTGGTGCAATGGTGATGGCACAAACATGGCACAAAGGAAAAAGAGACCGACAAGGGTAGGGAGGTGTAGGATCTACTGATTACAATGTCAAAACAAGGGCAGAAAGGTGCAGGATCAATTGATTTCAATGTTTTAGAGTCTTTTCTTGGCGGTGTTAAGCAAGCCCTTTTTCGCTTAAGGTGTGTGTGGAAAAGTGTGTAAATTTTAATTTTTAAAGGCAGATGTTTGTAGAGAAAAATAAAAAGTGTGTTGTATGGTTATAAATAAACCTACAAATGACAGTATATAGGCCTGCAAAAATAGAAAATAAACAGCTAATAATGCAATAATCTAAACCCAAGGAGGTGGGCCTCTCAACAACTAGTCTATAGGTGAGTAAAAAACTAATCAAAACACACTAAAAAAAAACTAATAGATCTAAGGTCAAGAGGGACAGGAATCTAAAAGACAAAATCTGCTGGAAAGTGGTGCAAAAAATAGCAACAAATCAGAGGAAAATTTGTTGTAAAAATGGTGGTGAAAGACCATCTCCTGAAGGAAAACATAGTGAACCCTAGAGGAAAATCCAAACAAAGCTATATGAGGTGATTTGGATGGATAACAAGTTGATATGAAGCAGATTTGAAGGTGAGGTATCAAATCTGAAAAAATGGCTGAAGGCTCTGAAATTTCAGACAACCTGCAACAGCAAAAACTCTTCCACAAAAAATGGAGGGTAATGAAGCTCTAGGGGGCTAGGTTCTCTCTTAGTTGAGTGAAACAGAACAAGTATAGGTCCAAAATGGGCAGAGAAAGAGGTCATACAACCCTGAATAGAGGCTTAGACAAATCCAAAAAACTTTCAAAAAAATCCCTGCAAAAAGTCCAAGTCGCAGTTTCTGACCTGTTTTTAGTAGAGGTCACACTTTTTGGGCTATAAAGTGTGACCTAGAGGTCGAGGTTGCAGGTTTTGGGCTGAAAAGTGCGACCTACACTTCCGGCACTCTCGGCAGCAGATTTCAGAAAAACTTGCCGTCTCAGTTGCGACTGATGTCTGTCACCTACACAATGGGTCCGAAAACATGCAGAAGTTAGAATTTTTATCATTTTAGGGTTTTATGGGTTAAAAAAAACATCAAGAAAAGAAAAAACAAGGGTTTGAAGAGAAATCCTAGGGTTTGAGGCAGCTCAATATGCAAGGATCAGAAAAACGACAGCGGTCGTAATGGTAAACCCGTGTGGAGTCTCGAGTTGCTAGTATGAGTCTTGATTCGAGTTGTATGAAAAAATACCACTTTAGCTGCGCATAAAAAACAACCCTAACAACATAAGTGACTGCTAATATCTTCATATCTGTAGTTAGGTGATCAAGACAAATGCTGGAAAAATATAGATCTATGCATTAGAAGACATTAAATAGTAGAAAAATAAGATTTACTCCATAGATCCAATAGACAAGACAAGAATATATCCAATGAAATTTTATATTAAGGGCACCTGGGAGGAAAACACAAGAGGGTGTTCCTTGTTCTCCTCAATGGGATGGGTTCTTGTAAGTCCTCAGCACTTCAGATTTAGAATTCCTCTCTCTTGATGGTGTAGAAAACCCAGACAAAAATGGAAGAATATGGCTATGATAATGGATCAATAGCCAGACCAAGAGTTGAGATCCAGAGTGATCTTTAGGCAACAAAAGGTGACAAATGAATGGGAAAGCCCTTCTATTTATAACAAAATATTGAGTTAGTCTAGATATTGGTGTATAATTAAAATATTATTAACAAAATCAAGATCCAACTTTTATGGAATATTTTATTATATTTGTTGGAGGGAAAAGGAATTTGACTTGAGTCAAATCCCCTTATTTGTAAATAATAAATAAATAAATGATTTATTTATCATTTTAAGGATGTGATTAAGTAATAATAAATAAATAAATGATTTATTTATTATTTTAAGGATATGGTTAAGTAATAATAAATAAATAAATGATTTATTTATTATTTTAAGGATATGGTTGAGTAATAATCAAATAAATAATGATTTATTTAATTATCTAAGGGAGATTTAGTCATATTTAACAAATAATATTATTTAAGTAATGTTTAAATAATTATTCTTAGAAAATAATAAGATAAATAATGATTTATCTAATTAATTTCCTTGTTTTGGGTTAAATATAACCAGGAATATTAATTAAACTACTGTTTAACTAATTATTCCTTGAGGAAAATCAAACAAATATGGATTTATTTAATGTTTCCCCATGGGGTTTCCTGTTTAGACCATAAAAAACTTAATAAAGGTGGTTTACTAAGTTATTTTTCATAGTGAATGCAATTTTACTTGGGATAAAATTGGTCTTACTTGGTGTACTTGGGTCCATCTAATAACAATGGATTAGATGACCAAAAAATGGTGTAACAACACTATTTCCATCAACATAGAAAGTGTGATTGCGTCAAACCCAAGGAAAATTTGTATAGCTGTCGCTTCATCCAGTGAGCCCATTGTATTGGACACAATAAAGAATACAAATTTCTTGATGAAAGGGATTAAATAGTTGGAAAAGGAATTGGATACTACAAAGCAACATATTGATAATCTCATTGTAAAAAATATGAGAATGTCTTCCACTAGTGCAAGTAGAGAAGGATTACAGAAAACCATACTTGAAGAGCTCAAGCCACTGGAAGAGACAATTAAGCAACTGTATGAGGATATAGTCACTCTACATAAGGCATTCGGACCCTAGTATGAAGTACATAAGGGATCACATAAGAATTTGAAAATATTGAAGAGAACTTGTACAACCATAAATGTGGTTCAGGAATGGGGCATGAATTATTTGGATGTACCTGCAATGTTGGTTTGAAAAGGAAGATATGAAGCTAGAATGGAAAAACAAGAGATAAGAATGTTAATATAGGTCTACAAGCGACTTATTAATCATGTAACCAAAACATTGTCATAATATGCATGACTGTATAATGGATTGGATGCCTTGGTGCGAATGCACATAATACCTTATGTAGGTGCACTTAAAATAGTAGCCGATCAAATGGGAACTATTATCTCAAAATGAGAACTCTAGCAAAAAAACTAAAAAAACATGAAAAGAAAGCCCAAAAACGAAAATTGTGTCTTCCAGAACACACTGTTTTTTTTAAGGGTCAAAATTCACCATTTTTTTAAATTATTCTAGAAACCAATTTTTCTTTTTTTTAAACGGATTGAAAAAACACCCTCGAAACAAAATGTGTTGATGGTGGAATAACATCACCATTTTTGTGTGTGCAAAAAACAACTTGAAAATGAAAAGTGTTGATGTTGGAGTAACATTGCCAATTTTTGCGTGTGCAAAAAACAGTCTGAAAATGAAAAGTGTTGTTGCTAGAATAACGTCCTCAATTTTTTGTCTGCAAAAAATACATTGAAAATGAAAAGTTTTAATGTTGGAATAACGTCTTTTTATTTTCGGGGTAAATTGTCAACAATTTTTAACAATGACATTAAAGATAAAATATCATGACCCTGAAAATCCTTAAAATTTCAACAATAAACATGACAATAAAGATAAAATATCAAAAGTCTTAAAATTGCAACAATTTTTACACATGGTATTAAAGATAATCTATTATCGTGTCTTTAAAAAACCTTGAAAATCCAAGAATGACATTCAATATAAAATATCACCTTTATGAAAATAAAATTCCAACGATTTTTAGGCATGGTACTAAAGATAAAATACCACTTGTAAAAAAAAATTAAATAAAAAAAAAGATTAAAAATTAAAGGAAAAACAAAAAATTCAAAAGAAAATAAAAAAGGGAAAACTTAAAAAAAACACACAATTTAAATAAAAAAATTTAAAAAGTAACACAAACAAAAACAACAAAACAAATTTTTTTTTTTTCAAATTAGAAAATAATAATAATAAATTATAATTAAAAAAATGATAAAATAAAATAATCAGAATAAAATATTTAAAATTAGTCAAAAATTAAAAATAATAATAATAAAATAAAATATTAAAATAAAAAATAATTTAAATTTAGAAATTTAAATTTAAAACAAAAAAATTTAAATTTAAAAAGCAAATAAAAATAAAAATTTGAAAACAATAAAAAAAATTATATTAAAAAAATAAAAATAAAAGGAGAATTTAAATAATAATTTAAATTAAAAAAGAAATGCACATAAATATATGAAAAATACAATTTCAAATAAAAAATTAACAAAATTCATTTTATTTTAAATTAAAAAACAACTACCAATTTAAAAAAAAAAAAAAAAAAAAAAAACATATAAATTAAAAATATAAAATATAGACTCTGAATCCTAATGATATGATTAATTCGAAATATTTTCTATCTAGATTATGGATCACAAAAGTCTTAGATCTAAAACAATATAAAACATAAAAAATAAATAAAAAAAAAAAAATTAAATTTATATAAATAAAAAAATTAAAACAAAAATAAAAAAATAAAAATAAAAAATAAAAACAAAAATAAAAATAAAATAAAAAAATTAACAAAAAATGAATTAAAACGTATATTGAATGGCACCGTCGCTGCCCAGGGACCTGTGCATCTTGACTGATGGGTGACAGAGAGCTCACAACTCTCTCCCGCCTGTCAATCGAGCCACACCACCCCTAGGGCCACGACGCTGTTATTTTATTTATTTTTAATTTAATTTTTTAATTTTTATTTTGAAATCAAATTTATTTTTTTATTTTTTTTATTCTTTTGTTTTACTAATTTTTTAATTATTATTATTATTATTATTTTTTTTTTAAATTTTTTTTTTTTTTAAATTTATATTTCATATTCTTATTATTATTATTATTTATTTATTATTTTTAACTTTATTTTTAATTTTAATTTAAAAAGTTTGTTCATCTTTAATTTTTTTAATTTTTTAGGTTTTTGAAATTTTTAATTTTATTAATTAAAAAAAATAAATTTTTTTATTTGAAAAAATAATTTTCATATATATATATATATATATATATATATATATATATATATGTTTGTTTTTTATTTTATTTTTATTTTTATTTTTTTTAAATATATTTTTTTATTGTTTTAAATTTTTTATTTGAATGCTATTTTTAAATTTTATTTTTATTTTTTTAATTTAAATTTCCGAATTTTAATTATTTGTAATTTTAATATTTTGATTATTTGAATTATTTTCAGTTTTTAATTTTTTTATCATTTTCTTTATATACATTGTTTTTTTTAACTTGAAAAAAATTGTTTCTTTTTGTTAATTTTTATTTTTTTGTCTTTAAATTATGAGTTTCTTTTTTTTCATGTTTTTTCATTTACTTTTTGAATTTTTTGGTTTATTTATTTATTAATTTTTTTTTTAATTCTTTATTTTTACAAGTTATATTTTGTTTTTTTTTACACTTTCATTGGTTTTTTTCATAATTTTTTTATATTTTTTTATATTGCATTTTTTTTGCCATGTTTTTTTTTATGTCTTATTACCATTGAAAATAACCACTCTAAACAAAAAGTATTGATGTTGCATCAACACTTTTCAAAATTAGCATGAAAATCATTAACATTTTAGAACAAATGTTCATACTTGATAATAATAAAAAAAATATTAAAGTGCTAAAAAAATGACCATTTTTCTAAATCTACATGATATTTAAAAAAAAAATCAAAGAAAATTTAAAGTTCTAAAAATATGCTCCAAAAAAATATTTAAAGAAAAAATCATTAACATTTTAGAACAAATGTTCATACTTAATAATAATAATAAAAAAAATTAAAGTGCTAAAAAAATGACCATTTTTCTAAATCGACATGATATTTAAAAAAAAATCAAAGAAAATTTAAAGTTCTAAAAATATGCTCCGAAAAAAAAAACAGGTTACTCTACATCACCACTTTTCAAAGTCGACATGAAAATCATGACATTAAAAAAAAAAGGTCATAAGAAAATTTAAAATGCCAAAACTATGCTCCAGAAAAGAGGGTGATTCTCCATCACCACTTTTCAAAATCGGGTGTTTTTTTTGCTACCTCAAAAAACGAGTACCACATAATTTTCTCGTTTGATCGGTAATTATGTTACTTGGGGAAGTGAAAAGTAGGAATGATATCAGGAAAGAGACACAAGAGTTCTTGAACAATACCCAATAGGCAATGAATCATGATGGGTTATAGGTGGAAAAATGCTTCGTTATATAATATGTAGTTGAACTAACCAAGCTACATATGAATTTAGTCATGTTGTGGAACAACATACAAACATGATCCAAGACTACATATCCAAATGCATTAGAGGGAATGATCAAATATAGTCCACATATACCTCAAAAGGCTAGATACATAAAAACAAAATATAAAGCTTGGTATCAACACATCAAATTGGAGCTCCATGAAATGGTCACTGAGTTGCAATTCCCACAAATTTGAACATTTTGTATTTCATTGTAGTTTGTGGAATTTCTCCACAATTTTGGAAAATATTTATTTGTAATTGAAAAAATAATAAAAATTATAAATTGTTTGAGTGGAAGTCAAAGAGTCAGATGACGAATGTAAAGAGTCATTAGGTATTGTAAATGTCATAAAGGATCTCGAGAGTCATATGGGAGCTCAAGGGCCATGAGGGACCTGTAGATTCACATGGGGAGGGGAAGGTTCACCTAACTGGTTATAAATAAACCCTAATGCATCAAGAAAAGGGCTTGAAATTTTAGATTCTTAGCCATGGCTTCTATAGTTTAGCATAGGAGAGAACATAATTCTTCGGAGGAGAAAGTGGTGGCTTCATGTTCCTCTATTGGGGCAAGTGACGCATCATTGTAATTTTGTATCTTGGCACTTTCACTTAATATTTTGAAGCTCTCAGAGCTAATGCAGTTTCATGCATGTATCGTGAATGTTGTCAGACTATTATTTTTATTTTTATGATGTATGTGTGTATTCATATCCACTAAAAAAAATGAACTATTTTATTGGCTTGGGTATACATCTAATTGAATTGTGTGTTCTTTCTTTCTTTCATGATTGTTGTTATTTTAAGATTTTTTTTGTAAGTTAACTAATGATTAATTCTATGTATGATGTGTATTTATTAGGATATTACTATTAATTTTATTCTGAAGCCTCAATCTTTCTTTTCCCATCTGTGATAGTAATTTATACACATTCCAATTGGTGTTTCACAAATTTAACTGACTTTCTTAACTCAAAATTTATGTGCATATTCTCAATTGTTGTTAATTGTAGCCAAGAAAAATATTTAAGAGCATTGTAATAGCATTCGAGATATATTCTTGCATGGGGCTCCTATCCCAAAAGGTGTGAGGCCTATTTGGGACTTCATACTGGGGATGGCCCCTCGTGTTGGAAAATTTCTAGCACTGTCAATAAAATGGTGATAGAAGGAGGGATATATAAGAAGTTGTGCCCATGAATCCTGGTTTATATCTTTCATCTTAAATGGCCTCACCCAGAATAATTATGGGATGTTTCTCTAAGAGTGTAAATCTTACAATCCTATAATATTCCTAATTTATCTTTTAGGTAATTATAATATTAAATTTTGTATTCCTTAATTAATAGATGAATAGGAGTGTAGAGGGACCCATAAATCCCTTTATTTGGAATAAAACCACTTCTTAATGTGAATGTGGATCATTACATCTAGATGGGGTCAAGATGAGTAAACCACTTCTTGGTGTGAATGTGGGTCAATTCATGTGGATGGGCAATTTTGCCAAATCAACAATGCAGTCATGGAGGTAGTGGAGATAATGGAGGACAACGCAGTAATAATGGAGGTTAGTGGCCATGTGTGTAGCATCATTATTGTGTGGGGCCAAGAGGATGAGGGCTCAAAACCATATAAGGAAGGGGATGGAAGCCATGGAGCACGCTTGGGCTGTTTAGCTGAGTCTGTAGTGTTGTTTAGCACAAGGGTGTCTCGGAATGGAGATCCCAACCTAATCATTGGTGGACTTCAAGTGCCTACTCATGAGAGGATTCTTGTTTTTCATGTGAGCTGATTTCATCATTCAAAATTTAGGCCACTTGTAGACCCTCTAGTGTTGTGTAGTCACTAAATGACTTAGACAGTCCAGTAGTAGAGTTCATTAGAAAAGGGGGAAATTCCATAGCATTTCTGCTTCGAATCCATTGAAGGGATCAACCCTTCCATAGTTGGGCTTGGGATTACTTGAAGCTATTTTATCTTTTAGTTCATCCCATAGTCCAGAATACCTAGCGGTTATGCATTGCACAGACTAGGAGGGTGATTTTCCAAGGTCAGCCAATCTGGAAATCCTTTCTGGGTTATTCTAGGTTTTTTCCATAAAGTCCAGATTCTAAATCCTAGCTTTTTCTAAGCACTAGAGCATCCTCATCTACGCATTCCTATTCACTTAGAAGCAACATTTCCAGTAGGGCAACGCAGAGGGAGAGCTCCAGCAGCGGAGCAGAGAGTAGTTTTTTCAGTGGGAGAGATTTAGGCCATTCCAAACCTTTTTTTTGGCTTGAGTGATACCTATTTTGAAGCCTTGTTATATTTATTTCACCTTCAGATTAATAAAATGGCTGAGCTATTATGTCTATTTTTATGGTGTTTTTAGTTTATTTCCATATTACTGTAGTTTCCAGTTTATTGTGTTTTTTATTATTGTTTTTTCCTATTTGTAATATTACAGTGGTATCATAGCTCATAGACTTGGCTTAGCATGTGGAACAACCAGTCTATGTGTAATATCCCCAAAATGGATTGCTCAGCAAGACATGCCTAAAAAACACATTTTTCTGGGATGTGTGCTTTAGATATCATAAAATGTGTTTAAAAACACTCAAAAACTAGTTCCAAGTACTGCAGAAACCTTTACTAAACTTTTATTCTCAAAAAGGTGAGGAAAAGCAACTTTTCATGCCCTAAAATGACTGTATTCAGAAATGTGCGTAAAAATAAGGGTCATGACTCTGGGATATGTTAGATTAGGTCAATAGGGATTCACATGCCTAATTTAAGAAAAAAAAAATGTGTTTTTCTATGTTAAACAGATCCTCCATTCCCGACTAGGCTTAAAATTGCTGATTTCCCATGACTTGGAGTATGCAGAAATTTGCTGAAGCTTAGAGAGCATATTTTATGAAGGGTTTAGTGATTTTATGTATAGATAATAGTTTGAAAAGTGTAGAATATGATCCAAATATCTTACATTAGAAAATACAGATCTATACTTGAAGAAATGGCCTAAAACATAAGCTTTATGACACATGAAGCAAAGAATGAACCGGACGGCGTTATTTTCAGAAATATGAAGCAGTGTTTTATTAAGTTTCATATCTATAATAGATCAGGGGTCAAAAGGATAGATATATATGGTATATATATTCAAATATGCCTTTTAAGTACATTCCCCTTGGGGATCTGAGCTGAAAGTGAAGGACACTGAATAGATCTGAGATCTACACCATGGATTTGTAGTAAAATTCAGAAATTTATGAAGAATATATCACATAGTAGATCAGATCTGAAATATGACATGGATTAGTTGGCCAATCCATGGATCACCTCAGTGAAGGAAAGAAGCCCTTTCATCGGAGATCTCTCCTCCAAACTGCTAGAAAATGTACACTGCAACTCAACCTTCAAAATGATGTAGTTTCTAAAGCTAACTGCGCTGATGAAGTGATGCAAACTTTGGCCTCATGCCAAGATAAGAATCTGAAGCTCAAAACAACCATTACACTCCTGCCAATGGTTTATATGACTTCCCCACTGAAAAGATGCAATAGAACTCTTCAAATCTAAATAGATCTGATTCCACTTGTTGTAGCTCACAATACAACTCAACCCTCAACATGAGCAGTGCTGTAATGTAAGGTGAAGCTTGGCCAAAATTCCAGATAGTGGATCAATGCAGCACAACCTCCTCCAAGAGACCCTCAAGGAAGAGGAGGAATTCCTAAATAGGAAATTCCTCTCTCTCTAGCTAAACAGCCAAGAGAGTTTGAGTTGCTCATGCAATCTCAAAATTTAAATATCATCAGCAACCTCTCCTTGAGTCTTTTCCTTCCTTATATAAGATTAGGGTTTTCAAAACCCTAAATCACCTTCATCCATTTGTCCCTTTTCACATGGAGGACCTCCTCATAGGACTGCGCTGATCATCTAAGAGGTTCATTGTATCTGGACTGCTTTATGATTTGGTCCTATTGACTCGGTCAAATAGCTTGAACCTGTTTCACGTACAAGTGAATTTTATTGAGCAAGCTGTGATTTGACTCTTTTCACATTGGGCATTGATTTATTCTCATGTTTAGGAGTTTTTATTTGTTCTCCCTCACATTTTATTCATAAAACATAAAAATAAAATGACATTGAGTATTCCTAATAGCTTGGGCTAGTTAGGAATATTACACTATGATACCCGAAGATAGAGAACGCAAAAATTCGCCGGAATAAAAAGAGACGATTTTTTGTTAGATGTTTCGGGAAAATGAACATGAATCTAGAAAATCTGAGACATGGGTTTTGTGCAAAACAGACCAATTTTGTGGCCTTATGTCCAATTTTTCCAAATTCAGTTTAAATTGATAGAAAGAGAAGGTTCTCTCAGAGATAAAATAATAGAAAACATAAAAATTCGTTTAGATAAAAAGTGATGGTATTGTGTTGGATGTTTAGGGAAAATGAAGAGGAATATTGAAAATTTGAGACACGGGTTTTGTGTATAACGGACCAATTATATTTCTCTATGTGAAATTTATCCAAATTCAATTTGTATGGAGAGAAACGAGAGGTTCTATGAAGAAGATTTTCTGAGATTTGCAGTGATGGCCGTTTTTCAAATTCTTCCACTTGCAATACCATATTCAACTTGTTTAAGAGTTCACATCTGGCAAAGAAAAAATTGTTCCAGTGGAGGAGGATAAAGGTAGTATCCAATGGAAGAAGAAGGTTATGGGAAGGAGTATGACAATCTCCTCCTCAGAACTATGCACGATCTCGCCGGAGAGTTTAAGGAGATGAGAATGGAGAGACAAAGGGAAACCCTAAGAGGGTTTCAAAATGGAGAAAGTTATGGTACTTCACATCATTAGTGTGTGCAACTCGTAGTGCAACAAGCTTCACATTGCTCCACTATGCCTACCTTCCTAGTAGTAGGAAATGGTGCTAGAGGACCGCAAGAGCAGGATGCTCTTAGTGATTTTTTTCTAGAATATGAATCCCAGTCTCAAAAATTCAAAGAACATATGCCTTCCCAGGAATTTTTCTAGATTAAGGAAAGCCAAAGACCTCGCAACTACAACAGAGGAAGACGGTACACTCACAGTAATGACCTGCTGCGTATCATGGGTATACTTTTGATGCGTCATCAAAGAGTACATCAAAGACTTGGGAGGAGAAAATTGAGCATACACTTGTTGATGAGACACCACCCATTGTTGAGGTATCCATTGATGGGGTATCTGGGGTTTTGATTGAGTTCTCTGACGATAAAAGTGCATCACAGGTTGATGAGGTGTCGGGAGACAAACCCACCATTTTTGAGGAGCCGATAGGTACAAATGCCTTTAGTTCTATGGAAAAATTGTCATATGACAATCACATCAAATCGACTAGTGAGCATGCCTTCCATATTGGAATATATATGGAGGAGGGTGTGCAACCATCCTTTGGGCTAGCCCTTGAGGAGGCACTAGGAGATACAGAGGTATTGGAAAATAGTCACACATAGCAGTGCCATCAGTTTTAGGTCGACCTTCTAGCTTTGAAGGTGAAGGCCACATCAGTACGAGATGCTATCCTATGACATAATGAGGAGCTAGAGGACATGAGAGTGGTTTGTGTCGAGTCAGCGGTGACGTTGGTCCACATTGGGGAATGGTTGGATTCCCTAATGGTGCAGTTAGAAGGAACATTGGAGTATCAGAGCACCCCCCTTCATTCATACATCCACAAGGTGCAACACTCACACGATGGAGGTACTATTTTATGTGTGGGGGTTCTTGCATTGATTCTTTTCTCGAGTTTGGATGGCGAGAGTTACTGAGTTGGTACTCCATGGAGCAGGCTAGGAATTTAGATACATCCATGACCACATTGTAGCAGATTCCACGGATTACCATAGGGACACAAGGTCCAAATTACTGTTGGGATCCAGGTGGGATTTACCATCACATGATAGAGTCAGTAGGTTGTGGTAGTCATTGTGCGATGGGTCTGATGTTTTGGTGTACACACATTTTCAGATCTCTATCAGAGCCCCGAACATCCCTATTGATAGGATGGTTCAAGTGGAGGGTACACCCTTTTCAGGAGCTATCTCAACATAATGACTGAGCATGGAGTCACAGGGTGATTAGCATACTTTGGTAGGAGCTGGTTGGAGGAGGTGGCATCGGCAGGCCACCGAAAAGGTTAGTACGTAGAGACGATGATATCTCATGGGTATATAGTACAATTGAGCTATGGAGGATAGGAGAAGTGTCATAATTTTCATTGGCATCTAGGGAGTTGGGCCGCTCTAATCCTTTAGAGCAAATGGGGAGATATAGCCCACCTCATGGAGGGTTTACCAGCAGAGTGGTGGATAATCTAGCCCATGCAGGATACTATATAGTACATGACGGTATAGCCATAGTCAAGAGTATCTGGTGGTGTATAGGGGCAGGTTGCAGCATACAGTGGCATGATGAGGAGTGCAGAGACACTTGGTGGTATGCAGTGACCCATGATATAGTGCAGCAAGCACTTGGAGAATTTACTCCAAGGGGAATTATGGACAGGGGCATTAAGTGTACCTTGGCATGCAGTTCACCTAGGACTGATGAGGATATTGTTGAGCATCCGAAGACACCACGTCTAGTAGAGACATGGTAACGAGGGTTTTATCAGCTCACATTTGAGGAACAATGGATGGTATCCTTCATCTACTTTGGGTTTGACATGTGGGGGAGGACTGGGATTTCCAATACATGGCGAGGCAAACTTATCATGTTGCTTCTCAGGGTTGTGATCGACAATGGATGAGTAGATATCAGCATCATGGGGATGCTCAGGCAGGATGAATTTTTCCTATGCATATTTTCCACTACAAGGCCCTAGGAGAAAGGGATACAACCTGCACCTAATTGGGGGGATCATGTGGATTTTCCATTGGGCTTTAGCAAGTCAGTGATGGAGTGGGGGACTTCATTAGTATGGCAGGTTGGTCAACGGGATGGAAGTAGGTCAAATTTGTCTTCTAGCATGTAGGGTGAATAGTCAAAGGACTTGATGAGAGATATTCAGGATGAGGAGTCACTTGTGATGATTAAGCTTGAGAAACATATGGTGGATCATGGGGCGGCTAAGAGGGAGGGTATCCACATCATGCATGATAGTCCTTTGGGGGAGAGTTAGATGGAGGCTCATAGTGAGCTAGTGCTAGATATGCGGCTAACGTTGGGGTCATCCATTGAGGAGGAGCTGTTGGAGATGGTGGTGCATCCATATTTGGGCCGACCCATTGATGAGGTGTCGATAGATGCATATAAATTTAGCAAGACTAAAATAATTTCAGGGAGCATCACTTTCCAAGAGTACATCGATGGGGCTTGCAATACATCTTGCCCACTTGAGCCTATTATAGAGAGAGTGGCTTTCCCTTTGAGGCAGTTCTCGTTGACAGGTGGGATAGAGCAGCATGAGTTGAGTGTGAGTTGGTGACCATAATCCATAAATGTTCTATATGCAGATATCACCAAATTGGATTCTTCAATTGGGATAATCTGGCGGAAGATCATAAGTTGGTATTTTATTGATGGTACGATATTCTTAGTCAGGTACATAGTAGAGCAGGGACCCGTAGACATGAAAGTTAATACGGTTTACAGTTGGCAGTGGGGCACATGTCAACAACTCTTTAGCATTCCATCCCAACTTCGGGAGAGTAGGATCAACATTAGATTGAGTTAGGGTAGGGAGGTGATGAGTTGGTACGCAGTTGGTGGGGAAACTTATACAGTCAAATCTAAGGCACAACAGAGGCCATGGAGCATTGATCCATGTTGGCGGTGTTAACCTCATGAGGAAGTAGCTATAGTCAGATGCAGTGTGCAGCCAAGCTAGGGGACTTGGGCAATGATTGGCCATCGCAACCTTGGGATCCAGAAGGATTTATTGATGATAGGTATGGTGAGAAATCCATTTGGGATCATGACATTGAGGGGTCTATTCCAGCTAGCTTGACACAGGGGCATAGCCGCATTGAGGAGTTTGTATGGGATCCAGGAATTTGTATCAGTTGCATCTGGTCAACAAGGTGGCCCCCATATTTGTAATCTCTTTAGGATAAGAAACATTTTGGCAGGGAGGACTGTAATATTCCTAATTTAGCTTTAAGATAATTAGAATATTAAATTTTGTATTCCTTAATTAATAGATGAATAATAGGGTAGAGGGACCCATAAATCCATTTAGTAGGAATAAAACCACTTCTTAATGTGAATATGGATAAATGCATCTATATGGGGTTAAGATGACCAAATCAACAACGCAATCATGGAGGTAGTGGAGACAATGGAGGACAACGTAGTCATAATGGTGGTTAGTGGCCATGTGTGTAGCATCATTATTTTGTGGGGCAAAGAGGGTGAGGGCTCACAAGCATATAAGGAAGGGGATGATATCAATAAAGAGCATTCTAGATTATTATTATTTTCTTGTCATTCACAACTTGAGCACGCTTGGGCTGTTTAGCTAAGCTTGCAATGTCGTCTAGCACAAGGGTGTCTCCGAGAGGAGATTCCAACCTCCTCTATGGGGGCTTTGAGTTCATACTCACGAGAGGATTTTTGTTGTTCATGTGAGATGATATTATCATCTGTCATTCAGACCACTTGCAGACCCTCTAGTGCTGCGCAGTCACTCAGTGACTTACGCAGTCCAGTAGTAGAGTTCATCAAAAGAGGGGGAAATTCCATAGCATTCCCACATGGAATCCATTGTAGGGATCAAACCTTCAATAGTTGGGCTTGGTATTACTTTCGGCTATTCTATATTTCAATTCAGCCCATAGTCCAGCATACCTAGCGGTTATGCATTGCACACCCTAGGAGCGTGATTTTCCGAGTTTAGCCAATCTGGAAATCCTTTCTAGGTTATTCTAGTTTTTTGCCGTATATTCTGGATTATAAATCCCATATTTTACCGAGCACCAGAGCACCCTCATCGACGCAGTCCTATTCACCTAGCAACAACATTTCCAATAGAGCAGCGCAGAGGGAGAGCTCCAGCAGCGCAGCAGAGAACAGTGTTTTCAGTGGGAGAGCTTGAGGCCATTCCAACCCGATTTTACTAGCTTGAGTGCTGTCTATTTTGAAGCACTATTGTATTGTTTTCACCTTCATATTAATAAAATGACTCAGTTGTTATATCTATTTTTATGGTGTTTTCAGTTTATTTCCATATTTCTGTAGTTTCCAATTTACTGCCTTTTCCTATTTGGAATATTACATCCCATGGAAGTAATTCATAACTTGTCACAATTTAAGTTCAATGACAAGGGTGGAACATCCATACTTGATCATAGACATCATTTTCTTGAGTGGTGTGATTCTTATGAAGAGATTTGTGAAGATGCTTCTTTTAGATTATTCACCCTCATGCTTGAATTTCGTGCTAAGCAATGGGGAGATACCTTACCAACTACTTTTATCAATTCACTCAAACTCATTAAGGATATGTATCAAGCCTTTGATAATTAAAATTATCAATATGCGTATACAAGGATTAATTGACTTAGAATGAAATATGATGAATCATTAGAAGATTTTCTTGATTGGTTTCTTCATCACTGTTATGAATTTTCTAAAGATGTGGATTGTGATTTCATGAATGAAACGTTTAATCATTTGGTTCAAATCTCTTTGGAAAATTTTGAATCTGAACCATCCTCATGTCTCACCCAACAATTTTTTTTTCTAAACTTGTTCGACTCATGAGGCACCTCAAATGTTAGAGGAGGAATCTCAACATTTTGTTCCTTCTCCTCCTCATTCTCCTTTACCAAAAAAAGTAGAATCGTGTATTGATGTTGAAGTTGGGAAACCTCAAAATTGGATTGTTGATCCACCTATTCCACCTTCATTTCCTTCTCATGATCAAAATCTTCATGATCTTAAGGTAAACATTGAATCTGATTTGATTGACAAAATTTCTACTTCAACGGATACCTTTCATCCTCTATCATCTAAAACTTATGAACCTATGCGTCTTGATTGTCTTTATCAATTTTCTCTACCATCAATTATTTCATATTATCTTGATTCTCATGGTTATCAACTAGATGGTTTCATTACACAAATAGAGGAACTAAAGGGCGAAGATACTCTCCATGATGATCCAATTTTCTTTCAAATTGATATCAATGGTTGGGATTCAAGTTTCAAATCAAAATCAATGGCAATTGACGAGTCCCCCAATGATTCTTTCAATTTTACTTCACTCTTAACACACTAATCATTATACCTTGATGTGTTTTATAAATTTAGTAAAGCAACAATTTCTCTAAATTCTTTAGGTCCTCTTCCTACTGGTATGTGGAATCTGTTGGGGTTCCCATGTTTTGGCCAGATTAGCAAGACCAAAAGATGAGACAACATCAAACCACTTCCAGACCTCAAGATCTAGCCCTCCTGTATCCAGAGAGGAATCTCTCTATGATATGTCAAAGGTATATGACTTTGAAGCTCAGTGTTAAGATGTTAGGCTATTTATAAGGCTCAGGGTTTGTTTGTTTGATTGCTTGTTTGGTTGTTGGTTATCAGGTAAGAAGGGTTCAATGTAAGACAAGGATGAGAAAAGAGGATTTAGGCAAAGGTGAAGTATTCCAGGGAGCATTCAAAACCATTGGGCAATGGAGTCAGGAAAGGATTTGATTTCTAATCAATATGCAGGATTTCAATTGGGCTAGTCATCTAAAACATTGGATCTTGAAGATAATAGTATGTATGGGATGGTAAGGGAGGAGGAACAACTAAAGTTTAGAACACAAAGTTGAAGACCTGAGATCAGAGAGAGAATTTGAACTCTCAATGCTTCGGCCTCCAGCTTGAGGGATCTTATAAAGGCTAGTTGGTCATACAAGGATTCTAGTGGACAGGGCTAACTCTAATCCCCAGTGTTCCCAAATCTTCCAGCTAAATCCTAACAAGAACATCTAAGAACATATTCATTTAATTCATACATCAGAGAGCAGGCAATAACATCCACTAGACTGGTTAAATCAACTGAAATCAATTCTTAGATAACACATTCAATAGAAAACATCAAAGGTGAGGAGAGAAGAAACATAGGGTACCTAACAAGGGTAAATCCTATGCCAATATTCTGATGCAAACCAGTAGAAAGGAAATGAAATGAATTAAAACACAGAGATAGGAAACATCACCGCTGCTTTAGATCAGGATCCAAAGAAATGTGCTTGTCATATTAAATAGCAATACCAGTCAAGTACAACATTGCCAATAGCTGAATACTCGGTCTGAAAACATCTTCCTCATCCTATATTACAACTTTACACAGAGACTTATCTCAAGAGAAACAGCTTACAATTCTCTGATAACTAATCAATAACCTTTACATAAATTTATCATGAGTTTTATAGTAGAAAGATGAGCAGAGGAGGTAGGTGGAAACTAAATGCAGCATTAAACTCAGATCAGAAAGAAAGGTCGAAGCCCATTAAGTTTTAAACTCTATGCATTTATCTCTGGCATGCCTTGGATGAAAGAATGATCTTCTTCATGTTTCCATTTACTTCGGGTATGCCCCTGATGTACTTTGGCAGCAGAACTCTGTAGTACTTTTGGCGAATAACAAAAAGGTAAATAAATGACTGAAAATTCCGCCATACTTGTGAAACAAATGCTTTGATAGCACCAGGACTGTTGTCAGGGCAGAAAATCTCTCTAGAACAAGGCATAGATTGAACACTGCATGGGTGCTTTGTCCTTTCGTGGGAAAACATTCTGCTGACGTGAAAACCCCGATGATATGGTTTTCTGCATGTTGTAACCTCTGTGTGATCCATGATGTCGCTAATCTGGCGCTTTGCCTCTAAACCATTGTATTAAGGCTCAAAAATATTCAATACTGAACATTGAGCTCGCTGATCATTAGCTGGTGTTTCTCTATCGCTTCATAAATGTCCTAACCTGCAAAATCTGGGCTTTAATGGAGCCGGATAGGTTTTCACAGAGATTGAACTTTCCTTTGATAATATTTATGCTGCCACCATCTTTCCGGACATTTCCCTGTAGTACCAGCTTCCAAATCCAACCTTCTCTGCGCAACGCGCCATTGCAATAGTACACATGAGCCAGAGCAGTTTTCTGCCTCTCTGTAACCCTGCAAAAACACGAAAACTGTTAAGAAAACAATGCATGGGGTCGGATGATGTGAGTGACTGCGAGGATGATAGTGGGACGACAGAGAAATGGTGAAAAAATGCAGAGGAATGATGGAGAAATGCTCTGGTGAAGGTTGGAAAAGTGCATAGAAATTTAACGAAAAATAAAGAATGTTTGACCATGGAATGAACATATATAACGGGGGCAGGCGGATGTACGATGGAGACACATGGAGTGGTGACGTGTCGGGTCCAAGAGATGAGGGATGGTCAATGGAGGGGGGTAATCAGATCCGAACTGTCTGATCTTAGGAGGAGATCGACGGCTGAGGACGTGTCGGAGGGCGATGGATAGTGGGCCAGGGGTACGGTTTCCCCGGGCTAACTTCCGCGCAGCTTTGCGGAGCGATCACCGTTGGATTAAATGCTCTAGATCAGATGGTGCATAGTGATATCATGCCACATTTATTGCCAGACTTTAATGCGTGATGGAGTGGCGGTTTTCCAACCATACCGGTGCCACACGTCACTTGATGTATGGAATCACTCCCAAAAAACAAATACCGCCTACTGCCCAAAGGCGGCGCGATAGAAACCGGTGGTTTTCGGAATAGTGTGCGGGCGGGGACCGCAGGGGAAGGTGAATTCTAGACCATCAGATCAATGGCTAAATGGACGACGACGGCGTGATCGGAGAGGTGGACTGTAAACAGTGGGGGTTGTGGGGGCCGCGATCGCCATCCAATCTGTGTAGATCAACGGTGGAAATTGCTCCTGATAACCAAAAGAGGAAAGCACTCTTTGGTATAGTGCTCGGTTTCTGCATTCGGTCTCATGGGGAAAAGGGTTAAGGGACTAAGGCTGAAGGGATAAGCCCACAATATGCATAGTATGGGTTTTTTGGCCCTTTTTAATGAAATTTGAGGCCGAAAATGGGTAACGATAGAGGGAAGAAGGGGAAATTTGGCTAAACAAAGGGTGTAGGAATGGTTTAAAAGGGCATGGGTATGATTTAGAAAGGTTAGAGGGGAATTTGAAAAGGGGGAATAAAGGGTTAAAATGGAGTCTTCTGCAGGGATACAAGGGGAAAATGCAGGCCTTCGAAGCACAATTCTTTGCAAACAGAGAGGCTTTTTATATGTAAAAAGAAGAGGGAAAAAATCAAAGGGAAAAGAGCATGAAGAGGCTTCAAGGATGATGTGTTTTTAAGGGAAATGCATTCCTTGAAGGCTCATAAAGACAAATCAGCCCCCTACTTTCTTGTCAAGTAATTTTATGGGGGCCTAACAATGGCTCCACATGGGGATGGCTTCTTCTTGAAGGAGTCAAGAATTCAGAAAATGATCTTTGGTGTAGGCCAGATGCCTGCTGCTTGAGCCACCTTTCTTCTTTGGTTTTCAGCTGTCACAATTGTGAAGACATCAATAAGCAGAAAAATTGTCCCAATAATCTACCTACCCATCCTACAATTCTAGCATTTTTCTTCTTCTAGGGTGCATTTGGACTAGCAGACCCTTTACATCATTTATTTTTATAAACAGAAAATAAAATTGTTCTAAATCTACCCTTATCACTCTGTGAGACCAGATTAGACTGTTGGTCTCATATTTTTCTCTACATATTCTAATATCTGTTGGAATTAAACTGTCCAGCATATTTCTTCTCTATATTCTACAACAGAAATTTAAAAACAATCAAACTAGGATTAGGTAGTCTAGTTTGCTGTGGATCCAAGGCATAAAGACAGTTGCACATGGACAGAAACTTGCAGAAAATTGAAAAACAAAACTTTGAAGGCTTGAAATATGAAGCTTTGAAGCATCCTTCTTCTCCTTGCGACTCAAGTTTTGAGCTTGTTAGAGTCACTTTCTTTTTTTTTATCTCAGCTCTGATGTTGGGCTTGTTGGAGCTGATTCTTCTTCTTCTTTGCTGGTCCAGGTTCTAGGCATGTTTGAACCAGCTATATTCATTCTATTTGGCTCAGGTTTTGATAATGTTAGAGCCAATCTTTGCACTACAGAGGTTCATGTTTTGAGCATGTCTGAACCTCTCCCTTTCTCTGTTTTTCTCTTCATTTAAAAAAAAAAAAACACTGTAATGGTATGTACAATGGAAAAGGAAACTGGAAATTGGAAATCAATAGAAGTAGTGTTTGAGCATCCTGCCATTGACAAGACCCCCAAACAGCTCTATACCATCTAACTCCTGTAGAAAAAAGGCATTTGGACCCACAGTGGCCTGGATGATGTATGGACCTTGCCACAAACTTTCAAACTTGTCGTGATTTCCTTTGTCCTGTCTCCTTGAGTCCCACTTCAGAACTTTATCTCCAATTTTGAAATCAGCAGCTTTGGTTCTTTTGTCAAACAACCTCTTTATGTTATCCTGAACTTTCACTGCTCTGTTGTAGACCTCTTCCCTCGTTTTCTGGAGATGAATTGTCTGGTTTATTCTCCTCACCATGCTATCTTCTTCTGTTTGTATCTCTTGAACAAGTTTAATCACTGGTATTCCAAGGCTGGTGGGAAACACTGCTTCTGTTCCAAAGACAAGCTGATAAGGTGACATGCCAATGGACTTCTTTTTTGTAAGCCTGTCGGCCCACAAAGCATGTACTAACTTGTTATGCCATGACTTTTTGTTCTCTTCCAACAGCTTTTTGATGATGGTCGCCAGGCTCTTGTTTGAGGATTCAGCTAATCCATAACCCTAAGGGTAATAAGCAGTTGAATGACTGAGTGCTATCTGATACCTGTCACAAAAATCAACCATTTTCTTGGATCCGAATGCAGCAGCATTATCAATGATTATTTTCCTTGGGCATCCAAACTGAGAGAGGATATGACCTTCTAGGAAACTAATGATGACTGAATCTGTGGCATTCCTAGTGGGTATGGCCTCTATCCACTTAGTGAAGTCATTTGTGGCTGTTAGGATCCATTTTTGTTATGTAGAAGAAGCAGGGTGAATTTCTCCTATGAAATCTAGGCCCCATTACAGAAAGGGACCTTCAACAGTGATGGGTTGCAGAGGTAAGGGGAGGAGGTTTCTTTTGCCTTCAAAAATCTGGCATTTGTGGAATGCAATTATCATCTTATGGATATCATTTAAGAGTGTAAGGCAATAGTAACCAGCTATGAGTATTTTGTTTACAGTATCCTTCCATCTCAGGTGGCCTCCACACTCTCCGGCATGGAATTCTTATTTAATCCTTTCTACTTCATACTCAAGCAAACATTTAAGCAATAGGCCATTGGGATTTTTCCAGTATAAACCTTCATTCATTATGCGATAGCTCCTAGCTTTTAGCTTTAAGAATTTGGCCTTGGTCTTTGATAGTTCAGGAGGGGCATTGAGGTGTGTAAGCACATACAAAATTTCAGAATACCAAGGAGAGATCTGAAAATTTTCCTCAACATTGGGATCAGGCAATCCTTGCTGCTCATCCAAGGCATCTACCATGTTAATGTCCAGGGCTTGTAGGTTTGATTTGGCCATTAATTGAGCTAATCCCTGACCTTTGATCAGTTTGGTGGGTTTTATCTCAAGGTCATATTCTAAAATCATAGCAATCCACTTGCCCCTCTTCCTATCTGGGTCTTGGGAAAATATGTCTTTAACCACTATATTGGGTACATAGGCTATGCTGTGGGAATGCAGTATGTACACCCTAAAGTCTTTCAAGGCCTTAATCAGAGCGTAGGCCTATTTTTCCATAATTTTTTATTTCAAGGGTGCATCTCTAAGTGATTTTCTGAAGAAAGAAATAGGTTGTTCCATTCCCTATGGATTCTTCTGCAGTAGAACTGCAGATATTGTATGCTTGGAGGAAAATGAAAAAATCAGGAAATATTTTGAGAAATTAGGGTTGATTAGGATAGGAGCCTGGGTGAGTGCAAGGTTTACTGATTCAAAATATTTCTTAGCTTCAACAGTCCACTTAACTCCTACACCTTTCTTCAGCATGTTAGTCATATTTCTAAGGTGTTTAGCTAAGTTGGGAATAAATCTCCTGAGGAAGTTGATTTTCCCAATGAAGGACTGTAACTCTTTGATGTTTCTTGGGTGTGTGATTTGTAGTATTCCCTCAACTCTTTGTGGGTCTATCCTAATTCCCTTCTCAGATATAATGTGGCCAAGAAGTTTACCTTCCTACAGTCCAAATACAGTCTTTTTAGGATTCAGTGATAGACCAAACCTTCTGCATTTTTTAAACACTTTTCTCAGGTGCTCTAGGTGTTCTTCCTCAGTCTTGGAATAAACTGTTATGTCATCCAGATAGATGACAATGAAGTGTCCTATTTCATATGAAAAAGCTATGTCCATCGCTCTTTGGAAGGTTGCACCAGCGTTCATCAATCCAAAAGGCATCTTTACATACATAAAAGTGCCCCATGGGGTGGTAAATGTTGTTTTGAGTTGGTCTTCTGGGATTACTAGGACTTGGTTGTAACCTAAAAAACCATCTAGCAAGGAGATCCTTTTAGAACCTACTACCCTCTGAAGAATATGTTCCATTTTTGGCAAAGGGTAATTGTCTTTGAGTGAGGCTCTATTAAGATTCCTGAAATCTATGCATAATCTGATCTCACTTGTTTTCTTTCTCACAGCCACTAGGTTTGATACCCAATCAGAGAACCTTACAGGAACAATTATACCTGCCTCGTACATCTTCTTAATTTCTTTTTCAACTGCAGGAAATTGTTTTGGGTTTATTCTGCGAAGTTTTTGTCTGAAAGGTTTCTGATTTTCTTTCAAGGGTATCTTATGTCGTATGATGTTTGTGTCATAGGCCCTTAAGTCCTCATAACTACAAGCAAACACATCAATAAATTCCTTGAATAGGTCAATGTATTTATTTTTCATATTTGTAGGCAAGGACTTAGCCAATTTGATCATCTTGGGTTTATCTTCAGTGCCTATGTTGCATTCCTCAACATCAGAGTCTGCATGTTCTATAGTGGGCTTTTTTGCTACATCATCAAAGTCAAAAAGGTCTTCTAAAGGCACCAGACCTTGAGGTATGTTCTTATCTTTGGTTTGCAGCACCTCTACTTCTTCACTATTTGCGTTTTCACATTTTTCGTTTGGATTTCCAGTCTGATCGTTTAAAGAGTTTATTTTTATGTTACAGGGTGTTTCTTCCTCATCTGAGGACTCTTCACTTAGGCGGCTACTATCAGATTTAGAGTTTGAACTAGAAAATTCAAACTCATCTCTGCCTACCAGGAAATCTTCAATCTGTTTATCTCCTTCAAAAACCTGCCAATATTTTTCATTGTCCAGCACTGCAGGTCTGAATTTGGTCTGAATGATGATCTGTTGGTCGCTTGGAGTCTTAGGGTATGAACTAGCTAGGCAAGCTAATATGTTTTCAATGACATTTTGACTCCTAAGAACAAACACTAATTCGTATTCAACAAATGTTTTCAATAAATCCATAGTGTCATTCCTGTAAGCTCTCAATCTAGGATGTTTCGCTGTGTATTCACCATTCACCTGTTTAATGATCAGCTCAGAGTCCCCATGCACAGTTATCCTACGGGCCCCTAGTTTTCTCAATAGAATTAAGCCTAGGATAAGAGCCTCATATTCTTCAATATTGTTTGTACATTTGAAGTGCAGATTACTGGCATGGCTTTCTGCGTAATCACTCTCTGTGTTATGTATCCACACTCCTGCTCCAGCGGTCTTCTTGGTGCAGGACCCATCAAAATTCATCTCCCACAAGGGTTCATTTTTCGTTTTATCATCACTTCCTTCCCTACAGCTGGGTTCGCCATTATGTTGCATTATAGGAATTGCACTAGGCTGTGGGTTGTTTCATTTTTCGTCATGGGTGTGGAAATCAGGGAAGTGACTAGTTGGCTGATTGGGTTTTGTTTCTGGTTCACTTTGAGATTTTGTCTCAGTGCACTGTTCTGAGTTTTCTACATCATTCTCCTCCGAATATAGAGTAGCCATTATGTTAAAATCTATGGTTGTTGTTTCCTTTTTTGTATCTCTGTTTTTGGACTCTGACCCTTCTAAGGATTCATCATTACAAAGGATGAAGGAGTCAAGGTCTATATGTACAAAGTATAAAGGTGAATTTTCAGGCTTTTCAGGGCTGCTAACAAGAAATTTCATTTGTGCCTCCCTGTATAGTCTTCTAAGTTGGCCAAAGAGTGGGATTGTGGCATAAGTCCCAACCATATGAA
This sequence comes from Pinus albicaulis, assembly GCA_034641835.2. NCBI lineage: Eukaryota > Viridiplantae > Streptophyta > Pinopsida > Pinales > Pinaceae > Pinus > Pinus albicaulis. Next base: position 1,388,170,918 of record CM076578.1, on the reverse strand, counting down.
TTGTGCCTTGCAGCTTGGCTCCCCATGATCTTGACAATAACATGCCATACTTGGGTGGCACATCTGCCACCATAAGATCCATGACCATACATTTTTCTGGAATCTAGGTAAGGCTCACACATAAATCTTTGATCAGGCCAAGACACTTTAATATGCTAGAGTCAAATGAGTACAGGTCTTTATAGGGATGGGTTATCTCTAGGCCTAATATTTCCATCACTACTTTAGGCATCAGGTTGTGCAATGCCCCAGAATCATGCATTGCATTGTGGAGAATCTTATCATGGATATTAAGACTGATATAAAAAGGGGGCACTACCCCTTTTTGAAAATTTCCTTCTAACTTTGGACCAAACAGGAGGAAAAGTTGATCATCACTCAGATTTACAGTGTCACTGTTCTCTCCTAAATTTAATGCTTTCAAAATTTGGCCTTTATATACATCCTGAGTGGCCAGCTCAGAGAGTGGGACAGAGATTTTAATTTTTGCAATCTCACTCTCCAAATTGAAAGTGGACTGACTCTTTGGAATGTTCAACTCTGTTTTGTTAGCCACTACCTTAGTGGTTGAATCAGTGTGTTGATTCTCGTTATGTACAGTGTTTGTGATAGTTTTATCAGGAGCACTAACTACGGTGCTAGTGTTGTTAGTTGGTTTACCTTGTGTATCAGTGTTTTGGTTGTATTTTTCTTTGTTCTTCCCAGAACTCTCGGCTGTTGATTTGCTACTTTCAGCAATCACTTTAGAAGTTTTCTCAGGCCTTTTCTTGATGATAACCTCAGAATTTTTTGGTTTGGCAGTATCTGAGATATTTTTTCTTCTAAGTTCATATTGTTCTCTGACCTGCATCATGGCATTCTCAAATCCTAACCTGTAGTCTTCAGATTCTAACCATTACTCATCCCAATAAGAGGGTGAGGGCTGATCTTCTTCTAAGTAACAGTTATGGATTGAATATTATATTTCAAACATGTTTATTGTGTTCCCTTCATACTCCTTTATGAATCCCTTATCTTCATCAAGAAAGTTCTCTTGGAATGGGGGAATAACTTGCTAGTCTGACTCTCTTTGTTTGTTGGGAGTGGCATTGTTTATTCTAAATTTTTGGTTCTAGTTATGACCTTGGTTTCTGTTTTGATTGCTAACTGTGACAACCATTTTCTCCATCATTTTTTGTAGCCTTTCCATGTTTTTGGATATGCGGTCATAATTTGGATCAGATGTGGACGCTACATTGTCATCTCTATATGTTACCCTTTTCTCAGCTCTCAATCTCGCTCTTTTCTCAATCAGATTAGCCTCTACACTCACTGCTCCCTTTTGCATGTCTTCCAGTGTGTTGTAGTCTCTCTCCCTAAGCTGGTAGGCCATGTCAGCATCAAAACCTTCAGGATATTTCGCTAGAGCCATACCTTGGGGAGGTTTCATATGTGGAGGAAGAGCATTGTAAATGCTATTAAACCTTGTTGTGTAATCATGGACACTCTCTCCGACGTTTCTTTTAAGGCTCATATATTCTGCTAGGAGTTGGCGAGGATTGGCCTTGACTTCCCATTTTTTTATGAAAGTCTGATACAAAGCAGGAAGGTCTTGGATACTATTAGGAGGTAGGCTCTTGAACAATTTCTTCACATCACCTCCTAAGCTCTGGGCAAATATTCTCATTTTGACTGTATCATCATCTATCTCCATGTAGTCAAAAGAATCTTCCATCCTATCTACATGGTGTTGGGCTGTGGTAGATTCTTTGGCAGTGAAGTGCGGGATTTTTTATTGATAATCATTGGGTAAGGGTACTAGAGGCTGGGGTAAAACCAGAGGTGCTTACTAGGCTTCCATGATGATGTTTTGATGATGTAAAGGGTTGACTTGGGCAACTGGTATATGGATGAAAGGGATATTGTGACTAGCAGAAGACTGATGAGCAGATTTAGGGTGACTGAGCCCCAATTTTTGAATAAAGTGAATGTCAGGGGGTGTGGATGGCAGGGTCTCCTTGTCCCTAATGTGTTTACCACTATGGGGTTGTGAACCAGGGAGCTCAAGGTCTGGCTGGTCTAGGACACTGAGTGACCTAGTTTCTTGGTAAACGGTTTTGAGGGCCTCAGTCAAAAAGTGGGTCTGATAGAGCTGTAAAGTTTTCTGGTGTAGAGTTAGCTCTATGGATGTGGCTAGAAATAGTTGATTTTTTAGGTGCAGGAGATCCCTTGAGGATGCTCTCAGGGTTGTTAACTATTTCAGGTGGGTCTGGGTTAGGATAAGCTCTTGTATGAATGGTCCTTGAAGCCAAAATGTTGTCTTCTAATCAAGCAGCTTAAGCCTACTTATTACTTCTACTGTGGTTGATGTTGTTATGGAGGCTAGTCTCCCAGTGGAGTCTTGTGTGAAACCAAGATAATCAGCAGGCCTACTTGTTAGTATGAATCTTTTGTCGAAGTGTACGAAAAAATGCCACTTTAATTACGCATAAATAATAGCCCTAACATCAAATATGGCTGCCAATATCTTCATATCTGCAGTTAGTTGATCAAGACAAGAGCTGCAAAAACCAAATCTATGCATAGAAAGACATTAAGCAGTTAAAAGAGGGTTTTTCTTTATATGTCCAATAGACAAGACAAGAACAATTTTTGAAAGAATTTTTTGTATTAAGGGCACCTCGGAGGAAAACAAGAAGATGTTTCCAATTCTCCTCAATGGGATGGGTTCTTGGAAGTCCTCAGCACTTCAGATCTAACATTTCTCTCTCCTGTTGGTGTAGAAAACCCAGACAAAGATAGAACTCAAAGGGAGCTCACACAACAAATAATGGAAAATATGACAATGATAATGGCTCAAGAGTCGGATAAGAGTTTAGATCCGGAAGTGATCTAATAGGCAACAAAAGGTGAAGAATGGTAGGAAAAACCCTCCTATTTATAACAAAATATTAGGTCAGTTCTAGATCTTGGTGCATGATTAAAATAATGTTAACCAAATCTAGATCCACCTTTTATAAGATATTTTATTATCTTTGTTGGAGGAAAAAGTATTGACTTGGAGTCGAAATACATTTATTTGTGAATAATAAATAAATAAATGATTTATTTATCATTATAAGGAAGTGGTTGAAAGATAATCAAATAAATAATGATTTATTTAATTATTTATGGGTGATTTAGTCATATTTAACAATGAATTAAATAATTATTCCTAGAAAATAATAAGATAAATAAAGATTTATCTAATTAATTTATTTTTTTTGGGTTAAACATGACCAGGAATAATAATTAAATTATTGTTTAATTAATTATTCCTTGAGGAAAATCAAACAAATATAGGGTTTTTTAATATTTCCTTTTGGGGTTTCCTGTTTAGACCATAAACAACCTAATAAATGTGTTTTATTAAGTTATTTTACATAGTGAAAGCAATTTTACTTAGGGTAAATTGGTCTTACATGGTGTACTTGGAGTTCTGCTCAGTGATAGTAGGTTAGATGACCAAAAAAAGGTGTAACAGATTGCCCCCCAGCGTACGAGTGTTAGGAGCAAATCGTATGACTGAAGTACGTTAAGAACTCAATCACTAGACATCAAAAGGGAAGTCGGAGAGAGAAATGTAAGGTAGACTAACGTGCTGAAGAACTAGACCCTGAGGAGACGAGACTTGCAGGTGCAACAAGTCTCTTTTTATGAGAGGGTACCTGTGCTAAAGGCGGCGGGGGAGGCATACCTATGCCCGCCGAGACAAAGTAAAAAAGAATAGTGTGTCCAATAAACAAGGGACCGAACCATAAAAATTACGCCGGCAAAAACATGAGCGATTAAGAATTCAATGAGGAATCCCACATACATACTATGCAGGATAAAGCTAGGCTTATACATAAATAATATAGATACTGTAGATACAAATAACCCAAATACCTAACAAAGCGGGGAAGGGCTCCAAAAATCTGACTAATACATGCAAACGAATCAAGGCGCAGCCCTTCAAGGCAGAGCATCATCAGAGTAGCAGAGCCATCGAAGGCTGCAATGAAGAGGTCATCCGGGCATGTGGGGGACTACCTGCAGGGCCACCCCCTCATGAGGGCTGAGACATCTCACACACACCCGAGAATCACCAATAGCTGCTGCTGCATCACTGAACCATCAAGCATACAGATCTCAATTATGCTGAAAGGAGCTACAATGGAGAAACAATCAAGTCAAAGGGTAATGAGAGAACCCTTTGCCTGATCCGAGGCACCGAACAAGAGTGGAAGCTGGAACCAAGGTACCCTGCCCTCTAGACCTGTCTTCTGGAATGGAGGAACTGGTGTCGACAGAAGGAGGTCTGCCATAGGTGAGGCAATGAGAGATCCTCAACTAAGGCACGAGAGAAAACGGTAGAGCGACGGACAGACTAATACCAATGATGATGATGGAATGGAGGGGACTGAGTAGCGAATGGACGACTTCCCTTGTTAGAGCATAAATGGCATGAATGACATGGCAGCGACTGACACAATATCATAAGGGATAGGGAACAGTGGGACTGACGGCCATAATGTGCGACACAAGAGAGAGACCAAGCAATGAAGGACGAAGGACTATAGCGGGGTACAAAGGGACTCGGGATAGACACCATGAACGCGATGATGACTCAAATTGGATGCTCTAAACAAGGGCGACTCGATGGTGCTGCCACACAGTAAAGGTCCAATGGCAGACCATGAAAACATGAGTACAAGATGGTAACTCACGACGAAAATCAACACGAACAAGGACAAGTAAGGAGGAAAAGTGGTGCCCCAAGTACAAGTGTTGTAAGTGAGGAAATTCGATTTGGAGGAGAGGTGAAGTGATCCTTCTTGGACAAAGTATGTCCTGGCGAGGTATCAAATTGTGAAAACAAAAAGATGCTGGCTATCTAACATAAAATAAGACGCACATTTCAGAAGGGAAATGCTAAGGGTAAAATTTCTTAAGATAGAGTGCATTGCGAGGATTAGGAAGAGGATTGCCTTCAAAGTCCTCTAAGAGGTATGCCCCCTTACCAAGATCCTTGCTAATGACATAGGGGCCTAGCCATAATGAGTCGAAATTCCCATGACCGAGGACATCATGGGCCTGGTCATATACTAGAACGAGGTCGCCTTCGTGAAAAGTACGAGGCTGGACTTTTCGGTCATACTGAGCTTTGGTGCGTTTTTTGGCCACTTCCATGGTTTGCAATGCAACACGACGGTCTTCGGAGGCGTGCTCAAGCATGATAAGTCATTGTTATAGAGGTTGGGTGTCAGGGAGAAGTTCAATAGCCAGATGAAGGGAAGGGATTTCACACTCGATCGGTAAGACTGCCTCCTCTCCAAAAACGAGATGGAAAGGAGTAAACACGGTGACGGTTTTAACAGAAGTTCGATAGGCCCACAAAGCAGGGAAGAGCATGAGATGCCAGTTGGTTTTGTGCTTATTCACCGTTCATTGAAGCATGGTCTTGAGGATCTTGTTGACTGCTTCAACTTGGCCATTACCTTGGGGGCAATAGGAGGAGGAATATTGGTGCTCAAAACCCAACAGGGAGGATAGCTCACGCCATATCTCATCTTCGAAATTTCGGCCGTGGTCAGAGACCCGTTGTTTCGGAACTCCGAATCGAGCAATAACATTGTTAAAGAAAAAGAGGGCGGCGATAGCGGCCGTATTGTTAAATGTGCGCATAGCCTTGGCCCATTTGGTGAAATAGTCAACCGCCACAATGATATACTTATGGTTACCAGTGGATGGAGGTCGACACTCCATAAAGTCGATGGCCCATTTACAAAAGGGACCAGTTGTGACGACAGGATGAAGGGGAGCTGGGGGAGCTCGTGCTTTAGGGGCGAAATGCTGGCAATTGGGACAGTGTTTGACTGCCTCAATGCAATCACTAAAGAGGGAAGGCCAAAAATACCCAACGTGCATGAATTTCTGGGCAGTAGCAAGTCCGGAGAGGTGGCCACCACAAGCACCACTATGGCAGGCATTGAGGACCTGTTCAGCTTCAGCGTGTGTGAGACCACGACGAAGGACAGTGTCGATACCGCAATGATAGAGGTTGTCACCGATAAGAAGGTATCGGGGAGCCTGGTGTCAGATTCGTTGGCGAGCCTCATGATCAAGGTGGAGGGCGAACTTTTTGGTTCGCAAGTAAGTAAGAATATGCCGTACCACGGATCGTCCGAAGTAATGGCGAATAAGTGTTCATCAGGAAAATCATCATTAACTGGGGGGTCCTTCGTTCCGGTAGGTAATTCAGAAATGAGTTCAGCGAGGGCTAATCCTTTCTTACTTTTTGGTGTGACAAATTCGAGGTCAAATTCCTGAAGGATAATGACCCAATCGACGTACTTCCCAGTGAGGATGCGGTGACTCAATAGGAAAGCCATGGGGCTGGAATTAGTCACAACCTTGGTGGAATGCATGAGGATATAATGATGAAGTTTTTGGACTGAGAACACGACAGCCAGCGCTAATTTTTCTTCGTGTGAGTAGGAAACAGGAGGCCCTATGAGGTTCTTACTGACATAATAGATCACATGCTCGATACCGTTGTCATCTTCCTGGATTAGAACTCCAGCAACTGAATAGGTGGAAGCGGAGATGTACAGGATGAAGTCCCGATCAAAGTCAGGAGGGCGGATCAAGGGAGCGGATGTGAGAGCCTGCTTGAGGGCATCAAAAGACTCATGAGCATAGGTATCCCATACAAATGGGATGTTAGATCGGAGGAGTCTCAGGAACCCATGTGCGGTGGTGGCATAGTCAGGAACGAACCGCCGAAGAAATTAGCTTTGCCTTGGAGACTCTGTAGCTGGCGTAAGGTACGAGGGATGGGGAGTTCAAGAATGGCTTGGACTTTTAAAGGGTCAAGAGTGATACCGTCTTTGGACACGATGAAGCCTAGGAGATGGCCGGCAGGGATGCAGAAGACACATTTCAACGGGTTAAGGCGGATATTATACCTGCGACATCGGAGGAAGATGGTGCACAGATCGTGGAGGTGTTGCACCCGATGTTTAGAACGTGCAGTGAGGTCATCTAAATAAGCAAGGATAATGTGAGCTAAGTCATGGAAACAATAAGACATGGCCCGTTGAAAAGTGGCGCCGACGTTTTTAAGGCCAAAAGGCATGACCCGGTAAGCGAAAGTTCCCCACAGACTGATGAACGCAGCTTTAAGTTGATCAGCAGGATGGATAACAATCTAGTTGTATCCGGAGAAACCATCCATAAAGGATAGAACCTCATGCCCCGCACACTCGTCAATGATTTGGTCAATGAATGGTGTGGGGAAGTTGTCTTTGGGACAAGCTTTGTTCAAGTCGCGAAAGTCCGTGCAGACACGGATGGTGCCTTGTTTCTTGAGGACAGGAGCTGGGTTGGACACCCAAGTGGTGTATTCAATGGGGTAAATGAAACCAGCTTGCTTGAGCTTATCGATTTCGGCTTTGATAGCATCACGTCTGGAAGGATGAATGGGTCTCAACTTTTGACGGACTGGGTTGGCATCAGGCCATGTGTCGATATGGTGTTCGAAAATGGCGGGATCGAGTCCAGGCATTTCGGAGTAGGACCAGGCAAAAATATCGCGGAATTCCTTGAAAAGCTTAGTGTAAGCTTCAATTTCTTCCGGGGTGCATTGGGCACCCAAGGTGACATATTCTTCGATTCCCGGTTTGACCGAAATGTCAATTTTAAGGGTAGGAGAGATATTGGCCATGTTTCCTTCTTTGAAAGCATCGGGTGCAGGGATGGGATTTTTGAACCAGTCGAATGCATGGGGGATGAAGTCTTTGGTCTCCACGGCAGATTGGTCATGGGACTGTTGTGGGAGGAAGTATGTGCGATGGTGCATATCATCCCAGGGAAAGTCAGGGTGGGTCATGGCTTCCATAATGTCCTCATCCGACTGGAAGATGGGAAGACTGGAGGAAGGGGGATCACCTAATGATGTAGCGATACCGGACGGGTCATCTTGAGAAAAAGGGCTCATATGGGCAATGTTGGCAGATCCAAGGTCTAATGAGGTGGAGCCGAGAGTGTCCGCAGGTAGGAGGGTAGACGAATCATCTCTCAAGGATGACGATAGGTAAAATATGGTGGACAAAGGCTTAGTTGTGTCAACGGATGGAGGGGGAATATGAATGGGAGTAGAAAGATCCTCTGGTCCTACTGGGGTAGAAATCGCAACCAAGGGAGAAGGTATCTTGTCATGCGTAGCCTTGAATTGGCGGTACGTGGCTAAGGAGGAATGATACTCATCAAGGCGGGGACAGAGGTGGGTGTAATGGCCATGGAAACCGCACAAAGCACAAGGGTGATTTTTGCGCAAGGTTTTGAGTTTCGGGATAGAATCAGGGATAGTGACGTAGACTTCAGGGAGATCAGATTCCGGAAACGTCTCTTTGACCAGGGCCTTGAGATGCGGAAATTCAGGACACGTATGGGTGGCGTGACCGACAATATCGCACAAAGCGCACTAGATAGCGTGCTTTGGTGGTCGAGGAGGGGTAGGGTTTGTCGGGGCGGTCTGGTCCTTATTGGCTTTGGTGTGAGCTTTGTCCCCTTTTCCCGATATGGTCGCAACAGGAGATGGTGCTGGCGAAGGTGGGTGAGGTACCGTAGTAGCAGGAGAAGTGGTGGGGACCGGTTGAACCGGGGTCAAAGCAAGGTATGGTTTGGGGTGACCGGGTGGGGTAGTGGCTGGAGGGCCAAGGTACCAGACAGGTATACCCAGGGTCAGGTTGGGGAGAGAGAGGGTAGCCATAACAGGTACCGAGTACACGCCAGGGGGTGGAATGAGTAACGGTATCTAACCGGAGGGGTAATGGCCGGGCGGAATGGCACTGAGGTGGCTAAGGCCTGGATGAACCGATCCAGAAAGATAGAGGGGTTCATGGATACTAGCTGTAGAAGAGGGGCCAGAAGGAGGAGGTCCAGCTGGCTGAGATGAATGGCTAGGAGCGGGTTGCGGTGGGCGAGGTTGAGGTTGAGGTTGCTGACTAGCCGCAGCGGGCGGCGTAAGGGCTGCCCGAGATGATTGCATCATGCAAACATTCGATAAGCTAGGATCAGAGATAGGAGGGGGAGGGAGACCAGCGAAGGTTCCAAGCAAAGAGGAGTCTTTGTAGATGCCGGGAGAGACACTGGTCAAGGAATCGATGGTTTGCTTATTGGCTACAGAAGAGATAGTCGTCTCAGGGGAGGTCTGAGACTTTGGCTCATGATAAGTCAACTGGTCAATGGTGACTATCTTTCCATTGTGAGGAAAAGACATCTTGTGAAAAACCGTGGATGGGATAGCAGACATGGCATAGGTGTAGCTTCGCCCCAAGAGAATATTATAGTCTAGAGGGGCGTCTATGACTTCGATGTCAACGCAAACAGTCTTGCCCGCAAGAGTGATAGGATAATTACGGAAGAGGCCAATGGGCTGGGAGGTGTGGCCATCCCACGCTCGAAGGGTGATCGTGGAAGGGGCCAAGTCAGGAGATCAGATTTGCTTCCAAACCGAGGCGAACATCACACAGGTGGATGCCCCCTCATCAATTATACACTGAGAAACGTTGGCATTCCGGATTTTGACTGGGATTTGGAAGGCAACGGAAGCAGGAAGAGGAGGATGTTCTGATTGATGGGCGTCGAAAAAAATCATTTGGTCATCAGCAGGATCTACAGTGCCCACGGCAGATAGCAGAGCCTTCTTTTGGGAAGGGCACGACTGGAGGAGTTCCAATGTGGAAATGGCAGCAGGAGATTGCGCCAAATCATCTACTATGCTATAAGAATGAGCAGCTCGACCAGAAGCAGCATTTCGACGTAATGGTCCCTTATGAATCTTGGTATGAACCTCAACTTTGGGTTGAGGGATATGTAAGGGGCTATTGGATGTCGAAAGAGGCTCTGTAGAACCTGAAGAAGGGGACTCGGGGGCAGACTGAGCGGGAGGCTTGGGGTACTGGCGAGACCAAGTTTGAAGGTGAAGGTCGACGGTTGGGGATGGATCATAGTTCATCATGAGGATCTGGTAATCGGAGGAACCAGAAGAGGAAGGTTGAGTGGCGACCTGTCCGTCAGGTGGTTGGGCCAGCCACGAATCCTTGCTGAGGGAAATGATCAGTAAACACAGCTGGTTGAGTGATGGTCACATTAGGGGGAGCACGAGGGGAGGCATGTTGTCCTCGCAATGTGGCTTGAGACTCCCACATCTGCCACATCTGTGGTAAGAGGGGAAAATTGTTGGTGTAATGACCGTAAACATCGCAACACGAACAAGGCTTATTTGTGCGAAGAGGCCTGTTTGGCTTTGGCTGAGTGCCCTATTGTTGGTTAGCAGTGTTAGGGTTAGTACCTTGAGGATTGGGTCCATGAGTACCAGGGTCAGATTGATTTGGATTGCCTCTCCACCTTCTTTGAGAAGAAGGGCTCGTTCGTGAAAATACTTTCCCCGGAGGGGGCCGTAGGTGCCGCGTGGTGGGCCGGAGGAGGAAAGGGGAGGTGGAAGTGACATGCCGGGAGGAGTCGTGCACACCAAAGTTGTGGATAAGGGTAATGGTTAGGTTGGGAAACATTGAGGTAAGCAGGAGGTTGGGAAAAAGGATGAGGCATGTCGTATCCTGGATACATGCTACTTGGAGGGGGAAAAGTGCTAGAGGTACTGGCCCCTCCCTGAGGGAGACCATAGCCCATAGGAGGTTGAGTACACACGTACGTATAGTGAGATCCTCCACACAATGAGATGCCTCAGTTAGCCCAACATATGTTAGAAGGATTGTGATAAAATACAACCTTAATCGAGCATAGATCAAATCATACTGCCGTCATTTGGAGTACCTTCTGTTTGAGGGAATGAGTTGTCTTTGTCACAGAGCGAAGGAGAGTACGAAGGAACAAATTAGTATAACCACCTTGAAGCAATGACATAAGTCTTTTTCTTCGCCATTCCCGGACATGGGTAGAAAGGCGGGTCGAAGAGGTTTGCTTGAAGGAAGTCAAGAGCTCCGTACCAGTATCGTATCGGAGAGGGAGCTGGAAATAAGATAAAAAGGCTTGGGCAATGGTCGCAAAGGTGGTATGGGAAGAGGTGGCTTGGTCAACATACCATTTAGAAGCTTCGCCAGTAAGCATGCGTTGGAACAACCGAAGACGGATGGAACTTTCCGTAATGGAATTGAGGAACACCACATGTGGAAAGATCGACATGGTTTGTTGGATCTTCGGTGGCATGCCCCAATCAGGGATGTCGAGGAGCATGGCCACATAGCAACAACCAACACGCGGCGGATAGGTCACGATCAACCGGGATTGAAATCCTGGGAGGCCGAGGCTCACATGTACGGCGTTAAAGGGTGCCGAGGCCCCCGTGGCGGTTCCGCTAGTAGTAGTTCCGGCATTAGGGCCAGGATTACCGCTAGCGTTAGGCGCTGGACCAGACATAGTGAAGGTGACAGGGGGAGAACCAGAAGTAAAAGGAGAACCCAATGAATCAGAATAGGAGTCAGAGTTCGGACTCGGAGGAGGACTGGCTTGACGACGGCGGGACAGAGCAGGTCGACCGATCAGAAACTAAGGGTGAAGGCCAAGAAGTCTCCAGGAGGCGCACCTTGGGGGCGCAATGGTGACAACACAAACACGGCACGAGGGGAAGAAGAATGACCGACAAAGGCAAGGAGGTGCGGAATCAAGTGATTACAATGTCGAAACAAAGGCAAAAAAAAGGGCAGTGTCAATTGATTTTAAAGTCTTTGCCTGGCGGTGTAAACCAGGCTCTTCTTCGCTTAGGGTGAGTGTGTGGTGTGCGTTAATTTTAATTTTTAAACCCTTTTCATTTTGAGAGCAAGAGAAAAAGTGTGTTGCGTAACTGAAAATAATGCTGCAAAAACAGTATATAATGCTGAAATAACATAAAATTAACAGCTACTAGTGCATCAATTCAACCCAACAAGGCAGGTCTCTCAAAACTAATCTAAAAGAGGAAAAAATTCTAGTAAAAACACACTAAAAATAGGCCAAGAGATCTAGGGTCGAAAGGGACAGGGATCTAAAGGAGAAAGCTGCTGAAAAGAGGTGCAGATCACAGCCAAGAGGCAGAGGCAAGGTGGCTGGAAAAAAGGAGGAAATCAGCAAAAAACAGAAAGGACAGGGAGGAGATCCTAAAGGGAGGTCCAAAAAAAACTACAAGAGGTGGTTTGAAAGGAAGAAGAGCTGATTTAAAGGGATCTGAGAATGAGGGATCAGATCTGAAAAAGGGAAGGCTGAAACTCTGAAAAATCAGACACCTGAAACAGCTAAAACTCTTCCACAAAAAGTGGAGGGTACTGAATCCCTAGGGGGCTAGGTTCCCACTTAGATGAGCAAAATAAATCAGAAACAGGTCCAAAAGGGCGGAGACAGAGGCTGGAAAACCCTGACAGAAGCTTCAACAAAACCCAGAAAAATTGCAGAAAAACAGCAGAAAAAAGCACAGGTCGGAGGTTCTGACCTGTTTTCCTGTTCAGGTCACAGAAAAAGGGCTGAAAAGTGTTACCTAGAGTCCAGGTCGCAGTTTTTGGGCTGAAAAGTGCGACCTCCAACTCCGGTTGTCCTGGGGGCAGATTTGCGGAAAAGTTGCCGTCTCAGTTGCGGTTGATGTCTGTCACCTGCGCAATAGGGCCAGAAACACACGGAAGTTAGAAATTTTAATGTTTTAGGGTTTTATAGGTGAAAAACAACATGAAAATAGGAAAAACAAAAAGCTGAAAAGAAACCCTAGGGTCTGAAGTAGCTGGATATGCAGGAATATGAAAAACGACAACGGTCGTAATTGAAAACCCGTGTGGAGTCGCCAATTGTTAGTATGAATCCTTTGTCGAAGTGTACGAAAAAATACCACTTTAGCTACGCATAACTAATAGCCCTAACATCAAATATGGCTGCCAATATCTTCAGATCTGCAGTTAGTTGACCAAGACAAGTGCTGCAAAAACCAGATCTATGCATAGAAAGACATTAAGCAGTGAAAAAGAAGGTTTTGCTCCATATATCCAATAGATAAGACAAGAACAATTTTTGAAAGAATTTTTTGTATTAAGGGCACCTGGGAGGAAAACAAGAAGGTGTTTCCAATTCTCCTCAATGGGATGGGTTCTTGGAAGTCCTCAGCACTTCAGATCTAGCATTTCTCTCTCTTGTTGGTGTAGAAAACCCAGACAAAGATAGAACTCAAAGGGAGCTCACACATAAAATAATGGAAAATATGACAATGATAATGGCTCAAAGTCAGACCAAGAGTTTAGATCCAGAGTGATCTAATAGGCAACAAAAGGTGAAGAATGGTAGGAAAAACCCTCCTATTTATAACAAATATTGGGTCATTCTAGATCTTGGTGCATGATTAAAATAACATTAACCAAATCTAGATCCACCTTTTATGGAATATTTTATTATATTTGTTGGAGAGAAAAAGTATTTGACTTGGGTCAAATCCCTTTATTTGTGAATAATAAATAAATAAATGATTTATTTATCATTTTAAGGAAGTGGTTGAAAGATAATCAAACAAATAATGATTTATTTAATTATTTATGGGTGATTTAGTCATATTTAACAAGGAATTAAATTATTCCTAGAAAATAATAAGATAAATAAAGATTTATCTAATTAATTTCTTTGTTTTGGGTTAAACATGACCAAGAATAATAATTAAATTATTGGTTAATTAATTATTCCTTGAGGAAAATCAAACAAATATGGGTTTGTTTAATATTTCCTTTTGGGGTTTCCTGTTTAGACCATAAACAATCTAATAAATGTGATTTATTAAGTTATTTTACATAGTGAAAGCAATTTTACTTAGGGTAAAATTGGTCTTACATGGTGTAATTGGGTCCATCTAGTGATAGTAGGTTAGATGACAAAAAAATGGTGTAACACTACTGATCACTAGTGGAGTCTTTAAATCGTTTAAGAATCATGGAGTCGCCAGGTGGAGGGTTTAAGATGATTCTAGAGGGTACACTGTCCACCACAGTGCCTTTGAGATGTACATTTTTAAGGATATCTTCACAACACAGCAAACTCTAACCAGATATTGACTGGGAGGGATTTTACCAGATGTGTCACCTCTGAAAGAGTGTGAGATCTGGAGGCTACCTGGCCCTTTCCAGACTCTGTCCAAGAGTATGGGGGAAACACAACAAATGGTATAGAGGTTTATGTGTGAATAGGAGTGTTTTACTGCCAACCTAACCAAAGATTTTAGGTTTCTGAGGTTCTTATGACGTAGTAAGGTGAGTAATACTTAGATTCCCCAGCAAAGTCGCCATTATGATGGGGTTCCCATGTTTTGGCCAGATTGGTAAGACCAAAAGATGAGACAACATCAAACCACTTTCAGACCTCAAGATCTAACCCTCCTGTATCCAGAGAGGAATCTCTCTATGATATGTCAAAGGTATATGACTTTGAAGCTCAATGTTAATATGTTAGGCTAGTTATAAGGCTCAGGGTTTGTTTGTTTGAATGCTTGTTTGGTTGCTGGTTATCAGGTAAGAAGGGTTAAATGTAAGACAAGGATGAGAAAAGAGGATTTACGCAGAGGTAAATTATTCCAGGGAGAATTAAAAACCATTGGGCAATGGAGTCAGGAAAGGATTTTCTTGCTAATCAATATGCAGGCTTTCAATTGGGCTAGTCATCTAAAACATTGGATCTTAAAGATGATAGTGTGGTATGGGATGGTAAGGGAGGAGGAACAACTAAAGTTTAGAACACAAAGTTGAAGACCTGAGATCAGAGAGAGACTTTGAACTCTCAATGCTTCGACCTCCATCTTGAGGGATCTTAGAAAGGCTAGCTGGTCGTACAAGGATCCTAGTGGACAGGGCTAACTCTAATCCCTAGTGTTCCCAAATATTCTAGCTAAATCCTAACAAGAACATCTAAGAGCAGATTCATTTAATTCATACATCAGAGAGCAGGCAATAACATCCACTACACTGGTTAAATCAACTGAAATCAATTCTTAGTTAAAACATTCAGTAGAAAACATCAAAGGCGAGGAGAGCAAAAACATAGGGTACCTAACAAGGGTAAATCCTATGCCAATATTCTGATGCAAGCCTATATAAATGAAATGAAATGAATTAAAACACAGAGATAGGAAACATCACCGCTAATTTAGATCAAGATCCAAAGAAATGTGCTTGTCATATTAAATAGCTATTCCAGTCAAGTACAACATTGCCAATCACTGAATACTCAGTCTGAAAACATATTCCTCAGCCTATCTTACAACTTTACATAGAGACTTATCTCAAGAGAAACTGCTTACAATTCTCTGATAACTGATCAACAACCTTTACATAAATTTCTCATGAGTTTTATAGCAGAAAGATGAGCAGAGGAGGTAGGTGGAAACTAAATGTAGCATTAAACTCAGATCAGAAAGAAAGGTCGAAGCCCATTTAGTTTTAAACTCTGTGCATTTATCTCTAGCATGCCTTGCACGAAAGAATGATCTTCTTCATGTTTCCATTTACTCCGGGTATGCCCCTGATGTACTTTGGTAGCAGAACTTTGTAGTACTTTTGGCAAATAAAAAAAAGTTAAATAAATGACTGAGAAGTCGGCCATACTTGTGAAACAAATGCTTTGATAGCACCAGGACTGTTGTCAGGGCAGAAAATCTCTCTAGAACACGGCATAGATTGAACACTGCATGGGTGCTTTGTCCTTACGTGGGAAAACATTCTGCTAACGTGAAAACCGTGATGATATGGTTTTATGCGTGTTCTACCTTCTGTGTGATCCATGATGTCGCTAATCTAGTGCTTTGCCTCTAAACCACTATATTAAGGCTCAAAATTCTTCAATACTGAACGTTGAGTTCGCTGATCATTAGCTGGTATTTCTCTGCCGCTTCATAAATGTCCTAACCTATAAAATATGGGCTTTAATGGCACCGAATAGGTTTTCGCAGAGATTGAACTGTCCTTTGATAATATTTATGTTGCCGCCATCTTTCCGGACATTTCCCTATAGTACCAGCTTCCAAATCCAACCTTCTCTGCGCAACACGCCATTGCAATAGTACACATGAGCCAGGGCGGTTTTCTGCCTCTCTGTAACCCTCCAAAAACACGAAAACTGTTAAGAAAACAATGCATGGGGTCGGATGATGTGAGTGACTGCGAGGATGATAGTGGGATGACGGAGAAATGGTGAAAAAATGTAGAGGAATGGTGGATAAATGCTCCGGTGAAGGTTGGCAAAGTGCATAGAAATTTAACGAAAAAAAAATGAATGTTTGACCGTGGAATGAACATATATAACGGGGGCGGGCAGATGTATGATGGAGACACATGGAGTGGTGACGTGTCGGGTCCCGGAGATGATGGGATGGTCAATGGCGAGGGGTAATCAGATCTGAACCGTCCGATCTCAGGAGGAGATCGACGGCTGAGGACGTGTCGGAGGGCGATGGACAGTGGGCCAGGGGTATGGTTTCCCCCGGCTAACTTCTGCGCAACTTTGCGGAGCGATCACCATCGGATTAAATGCCCTAGATCAGATGGTGCACAGTGATATCGTGCCACAGTTGTTTCCGGACTTAATGCACGATGGAGTGGTGGTTTTCCAACCGTACCGATGCCACGCGTCGCTTGATGTATGGAATCGCTCCCAAAAAACAAATACCGCCTACTTCCCAAAGGCGATGCGATAGAAACTGGTGGTTTTTAGAATAGTGCACGAGCGGGGACCACAGGGGCAGGTGCATTCTGGACCGTTAGATCAACAGCTAAATGGACGGCAATGGCACGATCGGAGAGGTGGATTTTGAACAGTGGGGGTTACGGGGGCCACGATCGTCGTCCAATCTGTGTAGATCAACGGCGGAAACTGCTCCCGATAACCAAAAGAGGAAAGTGCTCTTTGGGCTAGCACTCGGTTTCAGCATTTTTTTCTCGTGGGTAAAAGGGTTAAGGGACTAGGGCCGAAGGGCTAAGCCCACAATATGCAGAGTATGGGTTTTTTGGCCCTTTTTAATGAAATTTGAGGCCGAAAATGGGTAACGATAGAGGGAAGAAGGGGAAATTTGGCTAAACAAAGGGTGTAGGAATGTTTTAAAAGGGCATGGGTATGATTTAGAAAGGTTAGAGGGAAATTTGACAAGGGGGAATAAATGGTTAAAATGGAGTCTTCTATAGGGATACAAGGGGCAAATGCAGGCCTTCGGAGCACAATTCTTTGCAAACAGAGAGGCTTTTTATATGTAAACAGCAAAGGGAAAAAATCAAAGGGCAGAGAGCATGAAGAGGCTTCAAGGATGATGTGTTTTCAGGGGAAATGCATTCCTTGAAGGCTCATAAAGACAAATCAACCCCCTACTTGCTTGTCAAGTAATTTTATGGGGGGCTAACAGAATCCATTGTTCCTTATTTGTTTCGTGACTCATTTTCAATAGGTGAGGAGGAAGGAATTACAATTCTTAATGCTCTAGGAAGCCCTATGTTTTATTCATCTAGATATTTTATGCATGATGAGTCCCATGAGATAAATGTCCAATCAGATCAAATTAGTGACACTGAAAATGTGTTTATTGATACAATTAATGAAAATTGTGCATATCTACCCATCGATCTTTCTAAGCCACCCAAATTTGATGATTCATCATTTGAGAGTTTAGAAGTTGGTCAAGGAGTCGTGGAATTTCATCCTTTGCTAATGGTTATGTTAGATTCTCGCAATGTTGGCAAGATTTATGAACATGAACAAATCAAATTTCCCTAGAAAGACACTTTCCATGATTCGGTTGCACCAATTAACTGCTTATTTTCTCCCAAATGTTAAGATTTTGGAATTGGCTATTTCGAATATTATGATCCATCTATTGAATGGCTAGAATAATCCTACTTTGAAAGTTTTATCGTTAATAATAAGTTTCAAACTTTCCTGATGTGTGCTAATATTGAAAACACAAATAGATGCAAATTAAAAATAAGCTTTCAAGATTTGTATGATCATTGTCCTAATCCATGATGTAAAATTTTAGACTTCTTAAAGCAAGCATTTATGTCTCATTTTTTCTGCTAGTATGTTAGACATTCAATTTCATGTGAAGATTGATTGGGTGAACCTTTTCATTCGTGCACATTGTTTCAAAATGATATTAATTTATCCCACCCTCATTCTTACAAGTCAAGAGCAGCTCTTGTGGTTGCACTTGAAATTTGAATTTATGTATTCCTTACCTTCTATTTCATATTTTAGATGTAGGTTAAGTTGTGGTTCTTTCTTTATTTAGTTGTACTCACAAAATCTTAGTTTTGATTTTTTTTTTTTCATCTTGTCTTTTGTGCCCTCTATACATAAATAATATTTTTGCCTGAAATTCATCTTGCTTAGCTTTGTGTAATGTGGCAAAAGTTTAAGAAGGTAATATGAAAAATAAAAATTCTTGGATTACTTTTGGTCCCCTTATTTGTTTGAGAATAAATCTCTTAAATGTATATGATAAACAAATGAAAAATACCACTCATCTTGAATGAAAGCCTTAACAGATCTATTATGCTGATATACAAAATGTGATATTCATTCCTTGTGTTAGAGTCCTATATTTTATAGGATGACTTGATTGTAGTTGTTATTTTTTACATGATATGTTGTAAATAACTTTCCATTTTGCAAATTTATTTCCAAAAAGAAAATTAAAGAAAAGAAGAGAGATAATAATAAAAGGCGATAAAAAATAGATATGTGAAAAAACAAAAAAAATTAAAAAAACATGAGAAAAAAAAGGAATAAAATACCCCATAAAAAAATAAAGTTTGTAGGAGTGAGCAAGCTTAAATGGCACTCAAAGAATGAAAAAATACATCAATCAATACTTAGAAAATTTTTAATCAAGTGTGCTTCTAGTTAAAATGCCACATTCTAATAGGAGAAGTAGAATAGCTAGTTTAATCACATTGTTTAAATGCAATTAGGCTAAAAGTAATAAATTTAGTTTAGGTTAGTGAACAAATCAATCACATAGTTTACTCATGATTAATTGGCAAGTTAAAAGGAAACAATAAAAAATCCCTTACAAATTGAAATACAAAATTAGAGGATAAGTAGACTTAGAAGGTAATCAAGTGTGTATTAAATCAGTTAATAACAATTTTCTCAAGTTGGTATAAAGCTAGGATATTAGGTTTTATATTGTGTAATAATATCTTTTTGACGGCCATAATTAGTTTCTACAACTTCTGAAAAACTTGTTATTTTCAGTGACAATGAGTTTATTGCAGAGGAAATTCACGAACAGTTTATAAATTTTCCTACTGAGGGAGATTTCAAATAAACCTATGTATTAATTAATTTGTTTATTTATCATCAAGAATATAGGTTTCCATTTCCTAAGCATAAGTTGGATGAGCAGGTTAATTCACAATCGATCATCCATTATACCTCTTTGTTTAGGAAAAACTCCACTAAGTTTACCTTTGTAGACTATGTTAATCAATTTTTTTACACAATTATTTTTCTGCTGAAGAGTGATGTGGAACCTAGAATAGGATCAAAGATTCATAATTTTTTTCATCTTAGTAACCAAGTGAAGACTGGTGATTGGTATTTATACCAAAACTATACCGATATCAGAGTTTATGGGTGTGAATTCCCCCCTATAGAATTCCAATTTTTTTCCCCATGAGAATTTTCTCATTAGAATACATGAGACAAATGATACACATGGATGAATTACACTTTTTCGCAACTAAAAATAAGGCACAATTCAAAAATCAAAGCTAATATTGGGTCATTTGTTTGCAATAAGAGAACAAATTGTAAAGAGGCAGATTTTCTCCTGAAGCAAATGAATTTCAAATTAAGTTTCACTTGGTCCTATGACCCTTTGAGCCTATTTTAAAATTTGAGAGGAGAATTAAGGACCACTCCTTAAACTCACACTCCTAGGCAAGAGATAGAAAAAATTATTAACCAGAGTCAGTGGGAGGACAACACACTACAGGAAGACAAAGAAAAAGTCATATCCACAACCACCTCTCAGACCCGCCCACCTCAAGAAAAAAAAAGATAAAAGGATAAGGGAAGAGGATTCTTCACCAGTGACAGAAATTGGAGCCAAGGAGTTCCTAATATATAAGAAGCAACATAAGACTAACTATGGACCATTTTTTAGTGGGGAAATAAAAAGAAGGAAACTATAGTTATGACAGACCCCCATATTTCTACAAGGGAGGATGAAATTTTCACAGGATCTCCCTCTTCATCAACCTCTTAATATGTAATTCCCCACTTGATCCCATAAGGAAAATTTTGATTAGATTTTAATTAACCTGTAAATAATGACTTATAATCTTTGAGTAATATCTACACTTGTGAAATTGTAATTTTATTTTATTTTTATTCGCATGACCTTTATTATTTATTTCATTTCTAATATGTCTTCTCAAATCAAATCTTAGATGAGGTATGGTCTTCCCTCATTCAATTCTAAAATCAAATATCTAGATTTTGTACATCCAATATGTCATCTCAATTTAACTCATAGGTAAGGTATGGCCTTCCATCATTTAATTCTAAAATCAAATATCTAGATTTTGTACATCAAATATGTCATCTCAATTTACATTTTGGTCTTCTCCTATCTATTTTTGAATAAAATATCTATATATGGTAGGAAAGTCAATGTTAATAAATGAGAAGGATGGGGGGTAGTCATGGAATTAATGGAAAGTAGTTGAAGTGGATGAGAGGAAAGGATATAAAAGGGAAGGAGAATGAGAGGAAGTGGGAGGCTTTTGGTCTTGTTGTGACATTGTGGAGGTTTTAGTCTTGTTTGGCCTCGTGGAGGATTTTGCTCTTGTTTGGCCTTGTGGGGGATTTTGATCTTGTTTTGGCCTTGTGGAGGATTATTGTTCTTGTTTTGGCCTTGAGGAGGATTCTTGGTCTTCTTTGGAGTTGGAGGGTGTTGATTCCCACTAGGACACACTACAGCTGGTTGGACTTGGGCTCGGAGGGCTAGAGAGCCTATGGATGTTCCCTGGGATACGAATTCATTCCTAGATGGCTGGGAGGTAAATCTAGTCGGGTAGCCTAGCAGGAGCATCTCAACAAAATTTAGGTGCATCTCTACCAAGCGAGTAATACAAGTATTCTTCGATTTCTAATTACTTATATAAATTGTTGGAAAAAGAAAAGAAATGAATTTGTTTAATATGTAGTAGATAAATTTTACTTTTAGATTGCCATCAAACAAATGTTGAAGATAGAAATATTTTATTCTCCTTCATGTTGTGCTTAATTTCAATGATATATTTTGTTTAGTATGAAGATCTAGGGTAGGTCTTCACATATGGTATCAGAGACCAGATTCAAAATTTGAGGCCTAAAACCCATCAACAATTGCGAAATTAAATTTAAAAAAAAAATAAAAAAAAAATGCAAGTAATATATATGAAAAAAAATTTAAAAAAAAAAAAAAAAAAAAAAAATATATATATATATATATATATATATATATATATATATATATGAAAATGTGACTGTGAAGGTGAAATTGAATAATCTTCACCATTGCCCTTATGTAGCCTTAATCTCAGCTTCTGAATATGGTTCTACCCTAGACATGTCAAGGCCCAGTGCTTCATAGTGATGTGATAATACACAATTTTCATAAGTTCACATTGTTGCTTTCCTGTAAGATTTATCCCTCTTCCAATACCAGTCTTCCCGCTAGAAATTCTGCTGCTGGTATGCATCAGTCATTTTCATACCACTTTTCATAGCTCCTCTTTTTCGGCCGCATCTTTATTCCCACTGGGGAAATCGATGAGATTGATCCCGGTCTTCTAGCAGCCTTGTCTGATTTCCTTGGACAGATGGCTGTGGTCTCCGTAGGCCGAGAAGGTAGTGATGGCTCCCTTCACTCTGCCATGAACCATCAGTGAGTTTCTAACATTTCCTGAGAAATCTATAGGAGGGACTCCCACAAGTATAGGGTAGTTTTCTTTGTCCCACATAATGGCCACCGTCCCTTCAGTGTCAAGGTCATCCATTTCTTTCGCTGGTCCTGCGTTGGCCCTGTGCGTGTTTTCCTCCTTCGGGTCCCCATTCTTTTCTTCTTAGATATTGAAACCAGGTTAATGCAGAGACAATAAAGGAAATCACGTTATTCACAAAAACAAGAGCCAATTTCGATGCTGGGGTCGCTAGTGTTGGAATATTGAGAATTCCTAAGAGTAAACTCCTCTCCTTTGAACACAGAGAATATAAATCAAAATTTGCTTTCAGACAGAGATGGCATAAAAATGCTTTCTATTTCATTAACAGAACTAAAAAAAACTGTTACAAATTTCTTCCTCAATGGAGGGATTCACAAAATACTATCAAGACTGCTACACACACAGTGCTTCAAAATAAAACTTCTCTCTGTCTCTCAAAAATGCACAAACAGTGCTTTGTTCTTCTTACTGTGTTTTCTTGCCTGCGGGCTTTCACACAGAGATTACAACTAAGAATGCATTACACTCCTACTAGCCTCATGGGCCTTTTACATTACATATATATGTGGCGCGGCAGAATAAAATAACATAAAACAAAAAAAACGTTTTACAAAGGAAAGCCTTTGCGGAACATAAAATATAACATAGCGCGACGTACGAGTGGGGACCACATCGCAGTCGGCCATTTTGCGATTTGCGATGGCGGAATGGTGGAACAACAAAAATGTGATGGCGCGATCTGTGATGGCGCATATCGCAACTTTCAAACCAGCGAAAACATATGGAGGAACACTTGTAACATGCGATGGTGCGATCATGCGATGGCATGACGATCGCACATCGCAACTTTCAATATTTGCGATAACACATATGGCGGAACATATATATATGACATGCGATTGTGCGATGGCGCAACAATTGCACATCGCAGATTTCCATATCAACAAGACACTTGCGGTCTCAAACTTGCAATCTGCGATTTGCACTTTGGCGCTTAAGTGGTAGGGACCACTTGTCCGGCCTTTTCAAATACTTAAAGTCTTCCACCTGTTTAATTCAATTTTCTTCAATTCTGGTTGTTTAGGGCTTTAAAGCCCGAAATGACTATCTTTATGAATTCTACTCCTCCGTAACTTCGATCTATAGGAAAATCCTCCATTCCTCTGCAAAAATGACTTCACCCAAATCAAAATTAATTCTCCTCTGCTATCTGTGGCTGCGGCCCATACAAAATTTAATTCTCCTTATGAATTCTCCATTCTTCTTCAATACAGAGTGTTGTGCACTCAAATATTTGATGCTACTGCTGTACTCTTTTTCTTCTTGTACAAAGGCACGGCAGGTGACTTAATATTTCAACACTCCCCCTTAAATTCAGCTATTGGGTTATCAAACATACCCAAACATTTTCTCAAAAATTCAAATGTCTTCTGTGCCAACGGCTTTGTCAAAATATATGCATATTGCTGCTCTGTTTTACAATGATGTAAAATAGTTTCTCCATTGTTCACTAATTCTCTGATATAGTGAAACTTTGTATCTATGTGTTTTGTTCTCTTATGAAACACATAATTCTTTGACAATGCAATAGCTGAGCTATTATCACAATAAATCACTATCCCTTTTACCTGTTCGTGGCATAAACTTCTTAACATTCTTCTCATCCAAATTTCTTGACATGCTGCTGCTGTAGCTGCCACATACTCTGCCTCTGCTGTAGATAATGCTACAATAGGCTGTTTCTTAGAAGCCCATGAAATGGCTCCTGAACCCATATGAAAAACATAACCAGAAGTGCTCTTCCGATCATCTACACTTCCAGCCCAATCACTATCAGTGTATCCAACTAATTCTGAATTTTCTGAAGCTGTATACAAAATACCAAATCTTTTTGTTCCTTTCACATACCTCAGATTTCTCTTTGCTGCTTGCCAATGTGCTTCTTTTGGCTTCTCCATAAATCTGGAAATTAAAATAACAGCATGCATAATATCCAGCCTAGTTGCAGTCAAGTACATGAGGCTGCCAACTATGCTTTTATACAAACTTGGATCAAAATCCTTACTGCTGTCATCTTTACTCAACTTCAATCCCATTACTGTGGGATTAATTGCAGCTTTGCACTCCTGCATATTAAATCTCTCTAAAACTTGATTCACATACTTTGCTTGAGATATAAAAATCCCTTTTTCATTTTTTTGTACTTCTATTCCCAAGAAGTATCTCAACAAACCCATGTCAGTCATTTCAAATTCATTTTTCATGACTGTTTTAAAATTTTCACTGAGATAATCATCATTGCTAGTGAATATTACATCATCAACATATAAAACAACAATGAGGATCTTACCATCCTTTTCTTTGATGTAGAGGGTGGGTTCTCCCTCACATTTTTCAAATCCATTCTCCAATAGATAGGAATCTATCCTACTGTACCATGCTCTTGGTGCTTGCTTCAACCCATAAAGAGCTTTCTTCAGTTTACAGACCTTATGCTCTTGGCCTTTCTTCTCATATCCGAGAGGTTGTTCCACATATACCTCTTCCATTAAAATTCCATTTAAAAATGCGGATTTTACATCCATCTAGTATACCTTCCATTTGTTTTGTGCTGCTATGGACAGCACTGCTCTTACTGTCTCCATTCTTGCAACTGGTGCAAAATTCTCTTCATAATCAATCCCTTGCTTCTGCTTATATCCTTTGACAACAAGTCTGGCCTTGTGTCTCTCTATCTTTCCTTCAGCATTTCTTTTGGTCTTATAGACCCATTTAACACCAATGACTTCCTTGCCTTCTGGGAGATCAACCAACTCCCATGTTTTGTTCTTTTCTATGGCTTTAATTTCATCATCCATAGCTTCTATCCATTTTCTATCTTTAACAGCATCTTCAAAATGAATAGGATCATCAACTTGAAAATACAAAGAAAATAGGGAATTCATACCTTCATTTGCTTCTCCTTGCTCATAAATTTCTCTAAGGCTTCTGAACCTTGTTCCTCTTTCACTTGGTGTAGACGTGCTTGATGAAGCACTCATTTCTGCTCCATGTGGTGTACTCGGTGAACCACTGCTGCTTCTTCTCAAGGGTGTTCTCACTGCCACTTGAGGTGTCCCTTGTTGTCCTTGCGTTGCTGGAGGTTTTGAAGTGGATGGGTTGTTAATCTCAACCACATCTCCCTCATCTTCATCATGAGACAAACAGTTTTTAACATTGACTGTTTTCTCAATGCTTCCATCCCATGTTTCCTCTTCAATGAATTGCACATCTCTTCTTATCACAAACTTCTTTGTGGATGGGTTATACAATTTGTATCCTTTGGAATCTTCACAGTATCCAAGGAAAATGCACTTCTCCCCCTTACTATCCAACTTCTTTCTCAACTTTTCTGGAATGTGTACATATGCTACACATCCAAAGACTCTCATGTGGGTGACTCCCTGTTTTTTTCCACTCCACGCTTCTTTTGGAACTTTGTTCATCACTGCTTTTGTGGGGCATCTATTTAAAATATACACAGCACAGTTTGCTGCTTCTGCCCAATACTCATTCGGCAAATGCTTTGCCTTCAGCATACTTCTCACCATTTCCATTATGGTTCGATTATTCCTTTCAGCAACTCCATTCTGTTGCGGTGTGTACCTTGTGGTAAACTGCTTATGTATGTCATTCTCTCTGCAAAAACGCAGAAATTCCTTTGATATATATTCTCCTCCTCTGTCGGTTCTGAGGACTTTAATATACAATCCGCTTTGTTTCTCTACGAGAGCTTTAAAATGGAAAAATTTCTGAAAGACTTCACTCTTATATTTCAGAAAATAAACCCACACTTTTCTTGTGAAATCATCTATGAAGGTCAGCATGTAGTTGTTGCCTGAAACTAATGTTGTCTGCATCGGTCCACACAAATCTGAGTGAATGATCTCTAAGGGTGCTTTCGCCCTTATGCTTTTCCCTGAAGGAAAATTTTCTCTGTGTTTTTTTCCCAAGATGCAGCCTTCACAAAGGCTGTCAGGCTTCTCAATCAATGGTAAACCTCTTACCATTTCTTTTATGTGCAGCAAATTTAATCCTCCGAAATTGAGATGTCCAAATCTCAAGTGCCATAACCAATTTTCATCTTTTTCTTCCTTCTGGAAGGCTTCTTGAGTTACAGCTGCTATGCTCTTTCCTTTTCCTTTCAAGTCAGTGTTGAGCTTGAGCAGAAACATTCTATTACTGGTCATTTGAATTTCAGCAATGATTTTCTTGCTTGGAGGTATATTTTTTATTATGCACACATCATCCTTGAAGATTACATTGTAACCTTTGTTTATGAGCTGCCCAACGCTCAAAAGGTTACATTTCAGACCTGGAACATAATACACATCAGGAACAAATTTCTGCTCCCCATTTCTTGCTCGAATACTAACTCTACCTTTTCCTTTGACAGAGATCTTAGTATAAGTCCATGTGGTCACTTCAGATTTTATTTCTTCATCTAGATTGGAAAACATTGCTTTGTTGCCAGTCATATGATTACTACAACCTGAATCTAAGAACCAGACATTATCTTCTCTATCTTGTGCTACATTACATGCTAATAGCACATTACTTGGGTTCTTTTCCTCTTTTGCTAAATTAGAATTCTGCTTATTTTTCATGTCATTTTGCTTCTTTCTACATTCATTGGCATAGTGCCCATATTTCTTGCAATAATGACATTGGACATTGGATTTGTCATACCTTTGTCCATGAGCATGTTGGTGTTGATGTTCACCTTGCTGGCTGTTGCACTGGCCTTGGCTCTGACCTTGACTGTTGCTCCTTCCATGTGAATGTGAAGGGTTGTTCCTTTCAGCTATATTTTGGCTTCTGCCTCTTCCTCTTCCTCTACCTTGACCTCTTCCTCTTCCTGAAGGCATCTGGGTCCTCAAGGCATGCTCAAGAGATGAATGTTCATCTCTACTCAATCTCTGTTCATGAGTTATTAGTGAGGCATGAAGTTCATCCACTGTGAACTGTGAGAGATCTTTGGTCTCTTCTATGGTGGTAACAATAACATCAAACTTTGAGGGTAATCTTCTCAAAAGTTTCTCCACAATCCTTCTTTCTTCAAGAGTTTCTCCATGGGATCTTATCTGATTTACAATCCCAATCACATGTGTAAAGAATGTGTCTACATTATCTGACTCTTTCATACAAAGAGTTTCAAAATCTCTTCTCAGCAACTGAAGTTTTGCTGTCTTAACTTTCTCCATGCCTTGATAGACTACTTTCAAAGTTTCCCATGCCTCCTTGGACTTCTTAGCTGCTGCTATCCTTGGAAACACACTCTCATTTACTGCCTGATACAAATAGAAGAGGGTTTTTGCATCCTTCTTTCTATTGTTCTTTAATAAATCCTTCTCTGCTTGAGTTAAGGCATTAAAAGCCTGCTCATCATCTGGTTCAACAAAACCATCTTCTACAAATTCCCATAGGTCTTGTGAGACAAACAGGGCTCTCATGGTAATGGCCCAATAATCATAGTTCTTTCCATTAAATTGTGGAAGCTGAACATTTCCAATGTTCATACCAGTGCTTGGTCCAGCCATTGCTTCTTAAACTGAACTCTGAACTTAAACAAACTGTCTTTCCTTTTTCTTGAAAGAACAAACTATTAAAAAAAAAAACAACAACACTGTTATCTTTGAGAAATACCTGAAATTTTGACTTCTCTTGAACTTTCACTCTGCTGGAGAAAACGCTGCAACAAGTCTTCTTCTTCTTCAGCTTCTTTGAAACTTTCAAAGAGCCTGAACTGGCTCTGATACCATGTTGGAATATTGAGAATTCCTAAGAGTAAACTCCTCTCCTTTGAACACAGAGAATATAAATCAAAATTTTCTTTCAGACAGAGATGGCATGAAAATGCTTTCTATTTCATTAACAGAACTAAAAAAAACTGTTACAAATTTCTTCCTCAATTGAGGGATTCAAAAAATACTATCAAGACTGCTACACACGTAGTGCTTCAAAATAAAACTTCTCTCTGTCTCTCAAGAACGCACAAACAGTGCTTTGTTCTTCTTACTGTGTTTTCTTGCCTACGGGCTCTCACACAGCGATTACAGCTAAGAATGCATTACACTCCTACTAGCCTCACGGGCCTTTTAAATTACATATATATGTGGCGCGGCGGAATAAAATAACATAAAAAAAAAAAAAGTTTTACAAAGGAAAGCCTTTGCGGAACATAAAATATAACATAGCATGACGTACAAGTGGGGACCACATCGCAACCGGCCATTTTGCGATTTGCGATGGCGCGATCTGCGATGGCGCATATCACAACTTTCAAACCGGCGAAAACACATGGAGGAACACTTGTAACATGCAATGGTGCGATCGTGCGATGGCGCAACGATCGCACATCGCAACTTTCAATATTTGCGATAACACATATGGCAGAACATATATATATGACATGCGATTGTGCAATGGCGCAACCATCGCACATCGCAGATTTCCATATCAACAAGACACTTGCGGTCTCAAACTTGCGATCTGCGATTTGCGCTTTGGCGCTTAAGTGGTAGGGACCACTTGTCCGGCCTTTTCAAATACTTAAAGTCTTCCGCCTGTTTAATTCAATTTTCTTCAATTCTGGTGTTAGTATGAATCCTTTGTCGAAGTGTACGAAAAAAGACCACTTTAGCTATGCATAACTAATAGCCCTAACATCAAATATGGCTGCCAATATCTTCAGATCTGTAGTTAGTTGATCAAGACAAGAGCTGCAAAAACCAGATCTATGCATAGAAAGACATTAAGCAGTAAAAAGAAGGGTTTTCTCCATATATCCAATAGACAAGACAAGAACAATTTTTGAAAGAATTTTTTGTATTAAGGGCACCTGGGAAGAAAACAAGAAGATGTTTCCAATTCTCCTCAATGGGATGGGTTCTTGGAAGTCCTCAGCACTTCAGATCTAGCATTTCTCTCTCCTGTTGGTGTAGAAAACCCAGACAAAGATAGAACTCAAAGGGAGCTCACACAGCAAATAATGGAAAATATGACAATGATAATGGCTCAAAGTCAGACTAAGAGTTTAGATCCAGAGTGATCTAATAGGCAACAAAAGGTGAAGAATGGTAGGAAAAACCCTCCTATTTATAACAAAATATTGGGTCATTCTAGATCTTGGTGCATGATTAAAATAACATTAACCAAATCTAGATCCGCCTTTTATGGAATATTTTATTATATTTGTTGGAGGGAAAAAGTTTTTGACTTGGGTCAAATCCCTTTATTTGTGAATAATAAATAAATAAATTATTTATTTATCATTTTAAGGAGGTGGTTAAAAGATAATCAAATAAATGATGATTTATTTAATTATTTATGGGTGATTTAGTCATATTTAACAAGGAATATTATTTAAATAAGGTTTAAATAATTATTCCTTGAAAATAATAAGATAAAGAAAGATTTATCTAATTAATTTCTTTGTTTTGGGTTAAACATGACCAGGAAAATCAAACAAATATAGGTTTGTTTAATATTTCCTTTTGGGGTTTCCTGTTTAGACCATAAACAACCTAATAAGTGTGTTTTATTAAGTTATTTTACATAGTGAAAGCAATTTTACTTAGGGTAAAATTGGTCTTACATGGTGTACTTGGGTCCATCTAATGATAGTAGGTTAGATGACCAAAAAATGGTGTAACAGATTGCCCCCCAGCGTGCGAGTGTTAGGAGAAAATTGTATGACCGAAGTACGTTGTAAGAACACAATCACCAGACATTAAAAGGGAAGTCAAAGAGAGAAATGTAAGGTAGACTAATGTGTTGAAGAACTAGACCCTGAGGAGACGAGACTTACAGGTGCAACAAGTCTCTTTTTATGAGAGGGTACCTATGCTAAAGGCGGCGGGGAGACACCTATGCCCGCCGAGACAAAGTACAACAATAGTGTCTCAGAACAAGGACCGAACTACAAAGTACAACCTGCATAAACATACGTATAAGAGCAATAAATATAACCCCACACATGTCGTGCTCGAAGGGTCGTCCAGACTTATAAAACAATATTCCGAGTACATGAGATAACAAATACAACTCAAAAATGCCTCTATGCTTTTAAGTGTTTATGCAAATCTGGACCGACATGCAAATCAAAGAGGCGCTCGCAAGTGCTGGCGTCGACATCATCAAATATATGGAGCTGCATCGAAGGTCGCAATGAAGAGGTCATCCGGCATGGGGGCTCACTCCGGGCATAGTAACACCCCGTTTATGTACGAGACATCTCACACACACTCGGGAATCACCAAGAGCTGCTGCTGCATCACTGAACCATCAAGTATACGGATCTCGATCATGCTGAAAGGAGCTGGAGTGGAGAAACAATCAAGTCAAATGGAAATGAGAGATCCCTTTGCCTGATCTGAGGCACCGAACAAGAGTGGAATATGGAACCAAGGTACACCGCCCTCTAGACCTGTCTTCTAGAATGAAGGAGCTGATGTCGACAGAAGGAGGTCCGCCATAGGTGAGGCAAGGAGAGATCCTCAACTAAGGCACGAGAGAAAATAGTAGAGCGATGGACAGACTAATACTAATGATAAAGGTGGAATGGAGGGGACTTAGTAGTGAATGGACAACTTCCCTTGCTAGATCATAAAGGGCATGAATGACATGGCATCGACTGACATAATATCATCAGGGATAAGGGACAATGGGACTAAAATCCATAATGTGTGACACAAGAGAGAGACCAAGCAATGAAGGATGGAGGACTATAGCGGGGTACAAAGGGACTCGCGATAGACTCCATGAATGCGATGATGACTCCACTTGGATGCTCTAAACAAGGGCGACTCGATGGTGCTGCCACACAGTAAAGGTCCAATGGGGGACCATGAAAACATGAGTACAAGATGGTAACTCACGACGAAAATTGACACGAACAAAGAAAAGTAAGGAGGCAAAGTGGTGCCCCAAGTACAAGTATTGTAAGTGAAGAAATGTGATTTTAAGGGGAGGTGAAGTGACCCATCTTGGACAAAATGTGTCCTGGTGAAGTATCAAATCACAAAAAACAAATAGATACCCATTTGAAGGCTCGGTGAGAGCTTTCCAACGGTGCAGACGGTTTGTCAAACGGAGCTACGGTATGGTCGCAGCAGGCGAAAGAAGAAACAAGGGTTCTCTTTTAATAAGGTAGTTTTCCCTCCAAATCCACTCATTTGCTAGTGTTGCCATGGTGAATGTAGAGAGGAGAGAAGTCCCTAAATATTGCGGCGAGTGTAGCGGACAAACCGACCGTTGGAATCGAGATCCGTCAGTTGCAGGTAAGAGGCCTATCCTTACTCTTTCATTTTGATGGATTGAAAGTTCAGATTAGGGCCCAGAATCTCAGGAACAAACCCCCTTGCATATTTTCGGCCGGGTCACACTTTTTGGGCCAAAATTTGCGACCCGGGATGCAGGTTTTGAGCAAAAAGGTGCGACCTATCACAGGATTTGGCAGAAAAGTGTGACCTGGAAGATGAGGGGGTTTTAGTGCTATTTGATGGCTAAGAGTTGGGTTTTTGTGTTTTGTTACAGTATTCCCTATCTATAGGCTGACAAAGATGATGTTTTTGTGCAGATATGGCAGATATATGGGTGAACTGGAGAGAGAGAGACCTGGGTACATTACGGGCAGAGATCCAGGCAGATCAGGGTGTCCATCGTGTGTTGGCCAGGTTTGGGGTTCTGAAGTTTTTGGAGAACCCTTTGATGAGAGCTGGAGAGCCCTTGTTGGCCTGGATTATTAGTTATTGGGATCCAGAGCATGAGGTCTTTGTAGTGCAGGGGCACAGGATCGAACTGACAGTCCAGGATGTGTATTTCCTGACGGGTCTCCCGCCACTTGGGATGGTGGGAAATACGTAGCCAGTGTTACCGCGGGGGCGGAAAATCATGGAGTTTGTGGAGTGGCATTGTCAACTGGGTCTCCAAGTCAAAGGGACGCGGATACCGATCGGGGACCTAGAGAGATTGGAGACCCGGGCAGTGGCCGCAGCGGTGGTGCGTATCCTGGGCAACCAGGTGTTCGATCACATCACTGGGGGGCAGATGATGATCGTAGAGAGTGTGTTGAGTGGGACCTACTATTGGTGGGACCAAATGATGTTGGTGTCGTTAAAATGACAGTTATCACTGTGCAAGCGGCAAGTGAACCACGATTGCTAGTATGGGACTTTATTGCGTTCCTTCTTTTTTGAGAAGATCCCGACCTTACGACCTCGTATACAACTCCTAGATGGGGGCCAGAGAGAGCCCAGGATTCACCGGTGGGGGTGGCTACTGTGCAGAGGAGGAGGAGGGGCGGTCGGACGAGTGTTTCGACCTGATTTCTTTGCCCATTGGGATCAGATTTCGTTATAAATAGACGACTATCCCTATAGTGGGATGAGTTATTGTGGGGATCCGGACCTACCACTTCCGCCTGGTCAAGTATGGGGACCCGATGGTAAGTGATAAGTAACTATTCTGTTTTTGGCATGTTAAATTTAGTGAATAATAGATAGGGTACAAATTCATGTACTTTTGGTATGCAGATATAGCTCCGGTAAAACCGGCCAGATATATGGGACGACCGGCAGCATCTGGAGCTGCAGGTCCAAGTGGGTCGAGAGTAGCGCATAATGAGGATGCAACCGCCCTTCTGGAGGACATCCGCTGTAGATGCAAAAGGTTGCTGACCGGAGTGTCAGAGCGCGGGTGGCAAGACTTGGACGACCAGTACATAGAGCCATGTATTGGTCTACCCTCGGAATGGCGAGGTGTCATGTGGCGCATGGTGATGGCCGGTCAGGGGATACGTGATCTATAGGCTGCAAGAGTAGAGCCATTGGCTCAGGATCTGCCAGATAGTGATTAGGCGTGGGGCAGGTGGTGCCCCCTAGTGTGTATGTAGGGGCAGGTGGTGCCCCCAGTTTTGAGTTTTCTGTAACATGCTATGGGCATGTCAAATGTATCGGAGTAGATGGACTCTAAAACACATGTTTGGTGACACATATTATGGATATGCATATTTTTTAACGATTATGAATGTTATTGTCTTGTATGAAATGCGTGTGATAAATGCCAATCTAGAACATGGTTTGCAATACTATCTACATAGTGATTCTTTTCTCGAGGTACATGGTTAAAAGTTATGGTTTCAAATTCACGTATCAAGAGTTTCACTCGTGAATATCGTCTAAACAGCACAGGATTACGCACACGATATACACCATTTAGTTGCATGACAAGAAGTAGGGAATCTAAACAAACATGCATATGGAGGATGCGATGAAAGAGGGCATCGGCTAAGAGACCACGCACTACATCATATTTGGCCTGATTGTTGGTGGCAGTACCAATGCAGGCCCCGTTTGAGAGCACAAGGGCATGCAAGGGGGTGAAAATGGCCCAACCTGCCGAGGCTAGATTCCGGGAGTAACAGCTTGCACCATCGGCGTAACCGATAAAGGGTGGGGACGAGAGGTCCTGTGGAATAGTGTTACAAGACAACAAATGGGGGGAGGAGGGACAATGGCGGCAGCGTGAGTTTACAGAAGACATCGAGCGGCAACTGCGGGAGGGAGTGCGATGAGCAGGATGGCTAGGACTCATATACAAACTAGAGGGTGGTATATGAGGGCGATAGGAGGTATGGCAGGGACTCGGGCTGTGGAGGTCAACAGAGATACGGGTGGAGTTATCTTGTGTATGGGCGGAAAAGAGGGGGTCAAGGGTGGAAAGGACACCACATGACGCGGCAAAGTTACCTAAATCATCCATAGGGGAAGAAAGGCTCGCATACAGATCGTCATGGGGAATGACAGAAGAACAGGGAAACAAATGGGTAAAAGATGGGGAGCCTAGGTGGTCATTGAAGGGGGGTCAAGCGAAACAATAGGGGAGGATTCAAGGGGAATGTGCTCCAAGGGTCTCACAGAGGATGATAGGTAAAGAA
This sequence comes from Pinus albicaulis, assembly GCA_034641835.2. Taxonomy (NCBI): domain Eukaryota; kingdom Viridiplantae; phylum Streptophyta; class Pinopsida; order Pinales; family Pinaceae; genus Pinus; species Pinus albicaulis. The sequence continues at coordinate 1,388,136,946 of CM076578.1, read as the reverse complement.
TGGTGGTAGTAGACTCCATCATCTGGACATCAGGGGGGGGAATGTCGATGGGAGCGAGGGGATCCTCAAGCTGACCCAAAGCATACTGCACGAGGATGGGAGAGGCGGACTGATTTTGTTCAACCTCATACTCGTGGACTACTTCTAAAGAGGCGCGGTAATGCGTCAGGTGAGGACAATGGTGGGAATAATGGCCATGGACACCGCACAAAGCACAGGGTTTGCTGGTGCGAATAGTTTTGGGGTTCTTGGTTACGGACGAGGACGGGAGAGAGGGGTCAGGGACCGTAGACTCAGGGAATGTGACTTTAACCATGGGTTGTATGCGGGGCAATTCAGGACAAGTATGGGTGGCGTGACCGACAACATCACACAAGGTGCAGGGCTTTGCAGGCGGAGGAGTGGTTGGGTTAGTCGGGGTGACCTTGTCTTTGGATGCCCCCTTGCGAGCTTTGCCTTTCTTTCCTGGAGGTGTCACCACAGGGGTAGGGTCCTGGGGAGGTGTAGGAGGCATGGTAGCAACGGAGGAAGTGAGGGGGACCGGTTGAACTGGTGTCAAAGCAAGATAGGGTTTGGGGTGACCAGGAGGGGTAGTGGCTGGAGGGTCAAGGTACTAGACGGGTATACCTAGGGTCAGGTTAGGAAGAGAGAGGGTGGCCATGACAGGGACCGAATAGACTCCGGGAGGGGGAGCCAGGAAAGGTATCTGACCAGCGGGGTAATGACCAGAAGGGACGGCTCCGAGATGGTTAAGGCCTGGGGGAACCGATCCAGGGGGATAAAGGGGTTCAGGGATACCAGCTGTAGGAGAAGGGCCAGAAGGAGGAGGTTCGGCTCGCGGAGATGAAGGGCTAGGAGCGGGTTGCGGTGGGTGAGGTTGTTTTTGAGGTTGCTGACTAGCCGAGGCGGGTCGCTTAAGGGCAGCCCGAGACGATTGCATCATGAAAACATTCGATAAGCTGGGATCAGAGGTAGGAGGAGGAGGGAGACCAGGAAAAGTTCCAAGCAAAGAGGAGTCTTTATAGACGCCGAGAGAGACACTGGTCAAGGAATCGACGGTTTTCTTATTGGCTACGGAAGAGATGGTCGTCTCAGGGAAGGTCTGAGACTTTGGCTCATGATAAGTCAACTGGTCGATGGTGACTATCTTTCCATTGTGAGGAAAAGACATCTTGCGAAAAACTGCGGATGGGATAGCAGACATGGCATAGGTGTAGCTTCGCCCCAATAGAATGTTGTAATCTAGAGGGGCTTCGATGACTTCGACGTCAACGCAAACAGTCTTACCAGCAAGGGTGATAGGACAATTATGAAAAAGGCCAATGGGCTGGGAGGCGTGGCCGTCCCACGCTCGAAGGGTGATCATGGAAGGGGCCAAGTCAGGAGATCCGAGTTGCTTCCAAACCGAAGTGGACATCACATCGGTGGATGCCCCCTCATCAATTATACACCGAGAAACGTTGGCATTCCAGATTTTGACTGGGATTTGGAAGGCAACAGAAGCAAGAAGAGGAGGATGTTCTGATTGATGAGCGTCGAAAACAATCATTTGGTCATCGGCAGGATCTACATTGCCCACGACAGATAGAAAAGCCTTCTTTTTGGAAGGGCACGACTGGAGGAGTTCCAATGTGGAAATGGCAGCAGGAGACTGCGCCAAATCATTTACTATGCTATACAAATGAGCAGCTCGACCAGAAGCAGCATTTCGACGTAATGGTCCCTTAGGAATCTTGGTGTGAACCTCAACTTTGGGTTGAGGGATATGTAAGGGGCCATTGGATGTCGAAAGAGGCTCTGTAGAACCTGAAGAAGGGGACTCGGGGGCAGAATGAGCGGAAGGCTTGGGGTACTGGCGAGACCGAGTTTGAAGGTGAAGGTCGACGGTTGGGGAGGGATCAGAGTTCATCATGAGGATCTGGTAATCGGAGGAGCCAGAAGGGGAAGGTTGAGTGGCGACCTGTCCGTCAGGTGGTTGGGCAGCCACGAATCCTTGCTGAGGGAAAGGATCGGTAAACACAGCCGGTTGGGTAGTGGCCACATTAGGGGGAGCATGAGGGGAGGCATGTTGTCCTCGAAATGTGGCTTGAGACTCCCACATTTGCCGCATCTGTGGTAAGAGGGGACAATCATGGGTGTAATGACCATAAACACCGCAACACGAACAAGGCTTATTTGTGCGAAGAGGCCTGTCCGGCTTGGGCTGAGTGCCCTGTTGCTGGTTAGCGGTGTTAGGGTTAGTACCTTGAGGATTGGGTCCATGGGTACCAGGGGCAGATTGATTTGGATTTCCTCTCCGCCTTCTTTGAGAAGGGGGATTAGTCGTGCCCTGCTGTGCAAATACTTTCCCTGAAGGGGGCTGTAGGTGCTGTTGCGGGGTTGGAGGAGGCAAGGGAGGTGGAAGCGCATATGCTAGAGGAGCTGGTGCACCAGGCTGCGGATAAGGGTAATGGTTAGGTTGGGCAAAAGGATGAGGCATGCCGTATCCTGGATACATGCTACCTAGAGGGGGAAAAGTGCTACAGGTGCTGGCCCCTCCCTGAGGGAGACCATAGCCCATAGGAGGTTGATCATACGGATGAGAAAGGGCTCCAATGATACTGTCAGTGGAATGAGATGCCCCCGGGGCGTTAGCGCCTTCGGGCCTGGGGAGGTCAGGAAGGACGGTATAAACATAACCAGACTGAGCATAAATCAGGTCATATTTCAAGGCTATTTGGAGGGCAGCTTCTTCGGTTTGAGGGAAATGGGAGGCGACATCTTTGCCAATGGGAGCTAAGAGAGTGCAAAGGAACCAGTCCATATAAACCTGATATTCGAAGGGGGGGGCTTGACATAAGCTCTGTCTTCGTCGCCATTCCTGGACATGAGTGGAAAGATGAGTCGAAGAGGTTTTCTTGAAAGAAGTCAAAAGCTCCGTACCAGTATCGTATCGAAGAGGGAGCTATAAATAAGATAAAAAGGCTTGGGCAATGGTCGCAAAGGTGGTATGGGAAGAGGTGGCTTGGTCAACATACCATTTAGAAGCTTCACCGGTAAGCGTGCGTTGGAACAACCGAAGACGGATGGAATCATTGGTAATGGAATTGGAGGAACACCACATGTGGAAAGATCAGACATGGTTGGTTGGATCTTCTCCAGCAAGGCCTTCAAACTTAGGGATGTCGGAGGGGAGCTTGGTTGGCATAGCAGGCCAACCAACATCGTGGCGGATAGGGTCATTGATCAACTGATTGAAATCGGGGAGGCTAAGGCCTGCGATGTACGGTAGCAAGGGTGCAGCCGAGGTAGTTCCTGTGGCGGTTCCGCTAGTAGTAGTTCCGGCATTAGGGCTGGGATTACCGCTAGCGTTAGGACCTGGACCAGACATAGTGAAGGTGACAGGGGGAGAACTAGAAGTAAAAGGAGAACCCAACGAATCAGAAGAGGAGTCAGAATGCGGACTCGAAGGAGGACTGGCTCGACGACGGTGGGACGGAGTAGGTCGACCGACCGGAAACTGAGGGTGAAGGCCAAGAAGTCTCCAGGAGGCGTGCCTTGGGGGCGCAATGGTGAAAACACAAAAATGACACGAGGGGAAGAAGAACAACTGACAAAGGCAGGGAGGTGCAGAATCAAGTGATTACAATGTCGAAACAAGGGCAAAAAGGTGCAGTGTCAATTGATTTTAAAGTCTTTGCCTGGCAGTGTAAACCAGGCTCTTCTTCGCTTAGGGTGAGTGTGTGGTGTGCGTAAATTTTATTTTTTAAACCCTTTTTGTTTTGAGAGCAAGAGAAAAAGTGTGCTGGGTAACTGAAAATAATGCTGCAAAAACAGTATATAATGCTGAAATAACAGAAAATCAACAGCTACTAGTGCATCGATTGAACCCAAGAAGGCGGGTCTCTCAAAACTAATCTAAAAGAGGGAAAAAATCTAGTCAAAACACACTAAAAAGAGGCCAATAGATCTAGGGTCGAAAGGGACAGGGATCTAAAAGAGAAAGCTGCTGAAAAGAGGTGCAGATCACAGCCAAGAGGCAGAGGCAAGGTGGCTAGAAAAAAGGAGGAAATCAGCAAAAGTGGAAAGGATAGGGAGGAGGTCCTAAAGGGAGGTCCAAACAAAACTACAAGAGTTGATTTGAAAGGAAGAAGAGCTGATTTAAAGGGATCTGAGGATGAGGTATCAGATCTGAAAAAGGGAAGGCTGAAACTCTGAAAAATCAGACAGTTGAATAGCTAAAACTCTTCCACCGAAAGTGGAGGGTATTGAAGCCCTAGGGGACTAGGTTCCCACTTAGATTAGAAAAACAGATCAGAAACAGGTCCAAACGGGCGGAGACAGAGGCTGGAAAACCCTGACGGAAGCTTCAGCAAAACCCAAAAAAATTGCAGAGAATCAGCAGAAAAAGGCACAGGTCGCAGGTTCTGACCTGTTTTGCTATTCAGGTCGCAGAAAAACGGCTGGAAAGTGCGACCTGGAGTCCAGGTCGCAGTTTTTGGTCTGAAAAGTGCGACCTCCAACTCCGGTTGTCCCGGCGGCAGATTTGCGGAAAAGTTGCCGTCTCAGTTGCGGCTGATGTCTCTCACCTGCGCAATAGGGCCATAAACACGCGGAAGTCAGAAATTTTAATGTTTTAGGGTTTTATGTGAGAAAAATGACATGAAAAGAGAAAAACTAAGCAGCTAAAAAAGAAGCCCTAGGGCCTGAAGTAGCTGGATATGCAGGAATATGAAAAACGACAGCGGTCGTAATTTAAAACCCGTGTGGAGTCGCCATTTGTTAGTATGAATTCTTCGTCGAAGTGTACGAAAAAATACCACTTTCGCTACGCATAACTAATAGCCCTAACAACAATATAGGCTGCAAAACATCTTCAGATCTGCAGTTAGTTGATCAAGACAAGAGCTGCAAAAACCAGATCTATGCATAGAGAGACATTAAGAAGTAAAAAGAAGGTTTTGCTCCATATATCCAATAGACAAGACAAGAACAATTTTTGAAAGATTTTTTTGTATTAAGGGCACCTGGGAGGAAAACAAGAAGATGTTTCCAATTCTCCTCAATGGGATGGGTTCTTGGAAGTCCTCAGCACTTCAGATCTAGCATTTCTCTCTCCTGTTGGTGTAGAAAACCCATACAAAGATAGAACTCAAAGGGAGCTCACACAGCAAATAATGGAAAATATGACAATGATAATGGCTCAAAGTCAGACCAAGAGTTTAGATCCAGAGTGATCTAATAGGAAACAAAAGGTGAAGAATGGTAGAAAAAACCCTCCTATTTATAACAAAATATTGGGTCATTCTAGATCTTGGTGCATGATTAAAATAACATTAACCAAATCTAGATCCACATTTTATGGAATATTTTATTATATTTGTTGGAGGGAAAAAGTATTTGACTTGGGTCAAATCCCTTTATTTGTGAATAATAAATAAATAAATGATTTATTTATCATTTTAAGAAGGTGCTTAAAAGATAACCAAATAAATAATGATTTATTTAATTATTTATGGGTGATTTAGTCATATTTAACAAGGAATATTATTTAAATAAGGTTTAAATAATTATTCCTAGAAAATAATAAGATAAATAAAGATTTATCTAATTAATTTCCTTGTTTTGGGTTAAACATGACCAGAAAAATCAAACACATATAGGTTTGTTTAATATTTCCTTTTGGGGTTTCCTGTTTAGACCATAAACAACCTAATAAATGTGTTTTATTAAGTTATTTTACATAGTGAAGGCAATTTTACTTAGGGTAAAATTGGTCTTACATGGTTTACTTGGGTCCATCTAATGATAGTAGGTTAGATGACCAAAAAATGGTGTAACATCTGGTTGTTGAGGGCTTTAAAGCCCGAAATGACTGTCTTTATGAATTCTGCTCCTCCGTAACTTGGATCTACAGGAAAATCCTTCATTCCTCTGCAAAAATGACTTCGCCCAAATCAAAATTAATTCTCCTCTGCTGTCTGTGGCTGCGGCCCATAAAAAATTTAATTCTCCTTACGGATTCTACATTCTTCTTCAATACAGAGTGCTGTGCGCTCAAATATTTGCTGCTGCTGTTGTACTCTTTTTCTTCTTGTACAAAGGCACGACAGGTGACTTTAATATTTCAACATCTAGGGCAAACGTCAAACGATAAGGTGCTTTTCTCAGATCATTATAAGGTGCTTTGATTAGGTGATACTTCATGAAAATCACCTATTCTGATTCATACATCTTGAGAAATTGAACCTTGTTGGATGGCCGCACACACCACTGCCTTTACCACTGAACCGAGTGGGCTGTATGGTGAAAACTTGGGGGTCTGATAGGAAACCCGGACTGCAAGTAAGTCTCGACGAAAAGCACAGCCTCCCATGTCACCTCGGTCTCCTCCTGAAGAAAGAAGTGCCACAACTTCTCGTCCACTACCACCACCACCAAAAATTTCAGGCTTAGGTGTAAAACCAACACCATACCACATACAGCTCCTATGCTTCCATCCTTCATATAAATCCACTACACAACTACCATAAGAGACAAATGCACATCGAACGGATTCATAAGGTTTAGTTGTTGCAGCTACTGTGAGGCGTTCCATTGCAGCAGTAGAAATTTTCCCATTTGCATCAGCCATTGTGGCAAGAACCTCAAGAGAAAGGCATCCTGAGTCATTCGAAGAATAAAACTTTCAATAAACTAGATTATCACCAGCCTCTGCTACTAGCTTTCCAAATTTTAATGAGTTCGCAACACTGGAAAATGCAACAGGAATAGGTTTTTATAATTTATTCCATTATGGGCATCAATCAATTCCATTTACTGCCGGCAAAAGACACGGGTTTTTATAATTTCTTCCATTATGTGCATCAATCAATCCCATTTATTGTCGGCAAAAGACATAGGTTTTTATAATTTCTTCCATTATGGGCATCAATCAATTCCATTTATTCTTCCATTATGGGCATCAATCAATTTCATTTACTGCATACGTTATGGTTCCGCTCTTACGCTATGGTTTCTCCTGCTCAATTCCCTTCTCAACTTTCACTGATCCAAATTTGTTACGGTATCTAAATTATTCTAAATGGTTTATATTATAATAACATCTGTCGGTGATTTTGTACCTTAAGTGTTTTTTTTAATCTCTTCTTTTTCCTTTTAATAGTTTAATTATTGGACAATATGAGATAAGCGTAGGATAGTCCAAATAACCAATAAGATTAATGAAACAATTGTACTTCAGTTTAATTATATATATGTTTTTATTTTCATATTATGGAAAGCTTTATGTTACTTTTAAATTTTATATTTTCTCATTACACAAAAATATAATATCTCATTACTAACAAAAACATTGTATGTGATCCTCTATATGACATAATTATACTTTAAATTTAATAACATATATAAGGTGGTGATTGGGCTTTGTCCAAATTGTCATAATAGGTGGAAAGGAAACAAAACCAATAAAAGAAGAAGTAAAGTTTAGTTTTTATGGTTTTGTAAAATAATGATCAATATCCACAGTTCACTGTATGGGTATAACCCATAGTATTGGCCCGTGGTTTTGTAACAAAGCCTATTTACTAGTTATAGTATCCATGATAAAATGGGGTGGATATTGATATTAAATTTTATGTCCTATTAATTAAATTTAAATATGTTTAGGGATTATTATTTTAATTTAAAATGGATATTAATCTATAACTATTATTTATAAGTTACTGAGATTAGTGCCCACCAAAATTTATGAAACTTATGGAAAAAACTTCATATAGAAGAATTATTGAAATTGTAATAAACTAAAACCTAACCATGTGTTCAAGATGCTTGTAATTTCTCAATTAAGACTTAATTGGATTTGGTTTCCCATTTTTAGTGTCCAAGGTAAATATTGTGCCTTTGAATGTCATTAATATTTCTATGTGGAAGAAAGAAATAATTGTGTGAGAGTTAGTAAAAGTTATTCTTTATATCTAAACTACTACTTGAAATGTGATTAATGGTTCATTGTGTGAATACACAACAATGGTTCCAAATTTCATCCTAGATTAATATTTTGAAAGCCACCAAGAGTAAACAAATGATTGATCATATTAAGCCAATTCATTAATTATGGTAATTCAAGAAAGTAATTTGATGTTAATAAACCATTAGAGCATGAATGACAAGTGCATTGCACTAGTAACTTGGTTAGTATTGAGAGAAAATCTTAGGATCTCACACATGAGAGGAGATCCTTCGGGATTTGATTGATATTTGTAATGATTGATTACAAGAATAGTAAAGGAACAAATTATACCTATCATTATATATGTGTGTGATTCAACTAGGGACGAACAAATCCTAAGTTGCATTAATAAGTCATGTATGGAACAGATAATTGAACATTTCAAAATGGTGAAGACACGAGGAAATAGAGGTTAAGGAGGATCATCATAAGGAACTCCTACAAATAACCCATTTCCATTTCCAGAGTTAGCTCTTATCTTACGCTCCCTAGAAGCAATTAATGAGACCTTAAGAGGCCACCAAACAACTGAGGTGGAAGTAGAGCACCCTCCATCAGGGTTAGGAAATATCGAGGGGTCAAGAGACTCTGATGGAGGACCTCCAATCGAGGACATTATGAGAGAGCTCCAAAATATTAAGCTCCCAGAGTTCGCTGGAGGTCGTGCTAGTGAACGAGCAGAAGCCTGGTTAGAGGGAATGAGAAGGTGCTTTGCACTAAGAGATTATAATTCCAATTCAAAAGCTAAAATAGCGATATTTCAACTCAGAGATAGTACCCTGAACTAGTGGGGTAACTTAGAGGGTCAACTACACCTCACTCCTGACACAGTTACCTGGGAACTATTTGACGACAGATTCAGGAATAAGTACCTACCAGCATTTTATGAAGAACAACAAGTAGGAGCCTTCCATGCTTTGGTACAAGGAAATATCATAGTAGAGGAATATGAGATTAGATTCATGTAATTGGTCAAGTATGTCTCCTACATGGACACTGATCAACGTCAAGCAGATCATTTCATTTATGGATTGAACCCTAATATTAGGGAAATAGTACGAATGTGGAAACCATCCTCAGTTGCAAAAGCTTTTGAACATGCTCGTTATGTTGAAGAGCACTTAGACTTAAAAGGTGGAAACAAAACCACTTTTCCACACCAACCAAGGTTTATGGGGAAGGTCCCTCGTACATCCTCTAGGGGAGGAAGTCTCTGGTCACCGCCATATGGAAATAGGGTTGTACCTAGAATTCCGACAATGGGGATTTAAATGGTTGCTAGTACAACTTCACCAACATCTTCAAGGACTCATACAAATCATAGTCAGACACATGGAACCATGAGCAGGGGTATGGGTCTCAAGGGAAGGAGCTCTTTCCAAAGAACTGAACAACATTATGTTTAGAGTCTACCTCACATCACTTGTTTGGGATGTGGGGGACCTCATTACCAATGTGATTGTCCTGAGTTACAAATAGCTAAAAACCATAGAGAAGGAAAAGAACCAATGGGGGAAGCAAGGAACCACCATCGAATCTATGCAGCAGTTGATAACCACCAAGTTGAACACCAGTCTGTTGTGGTAGAAACCACATGTATGATAAACAATATAAAAGTTAAAATTGTGTAAATGATTACGGTGCTACAGATAGTTTCATTTAACCAGTTGCATTAGAAAAATGTGGGTTGGTAGCCTATGAGCATGATGACTTTAAACAAGTCGAAATGGCTTCTGGGATAAAACAAGCAGTAGGACCTAGTGTTAACCAATGTCAAGTGAACCTCGGGGTGTGTACAACTAAGTTGAAGGCATACGTCACAAAGTTGGGGACATACGATGTAATCATTGGAATGGACTGGCTAGAAGCTCATCGAGCTTTGGTAGACTGTTTCAAAAAGAAGTTGATTTTTCTTGATGATGAAGGTAGGACAATTGAGATTTATGGTATCAAGAGAGGAGTGTCCCTACGATTCATCTCCACAATGGAGGTAAAACATTGTCTCTGAAAAGGTTGTAAAATATATGTGGTTGAGGTTGTAAATGACCAGAAAGGACCCTCCCTAGGTCAGTACCCAGTTTTGTCAAAATTCAAGGATGTTGTCCCTAATTAATTGCCTGGATTACCACCTGAGAGGGAGATCGATTTCACAATCGACTTGAAACCTAGTGCGGAACCAATCTCCAAGACACCCTATAGGATGACAACCCCAGAACTCTGTGAGTTGCAGATGCAGTTAAAATAACTTTTAGACTTGGGATTTATTAGACCTAGCATTTCACCTTGGGGTGCACCAGTAATTTTCGTTAAGAAGAAGGATGGGTCCTTAAGGCTATGCATAGATTATAGGGACTCAAATTGAGCCACAATAAAGAATAAGTACCCAATACCCAGAATAGATGACCTATTTGACCAAATGAAGGGAGCCACAATTTTTTCAAAGATTGATCTACGATCTGGATACCACCAATTGAGGATCAAGGAAGGTGACATCTCAAAAAATTCATTTCGGACTCAGTTTAGGCACTATGAGTTCATATTTGTACCATTTGGTTTGACCAATGCACCAATAGTATTCATGAGTCTCATGAATGGTGTGTTCAGGAAATATTTGGACCAATTTGTTCAAGTATTCCTAGACGATATTCTGGTCTATTCCAAGAATAAAAAGGAACACGAAGAGCACCTAAGGGTTGTGCAAACCTGCTTAAGGGAAAATCAATTGTATGGAAAATTGTCAAAATGTTCCTTCTTTCAAGAGAAAATTCATTATCTTGGGCACATCATTTCAGGAGAAGGGATTTCAGTTGACTCAGAAAAAGTAAAGGCCATAATGGATTGGTCGGTGCCAAAAAATTCTCATGAGGTGTGTAGCTTCATGGGGCTAGCAGGTTATTACCATATATTTTTGGAAGGGTTTTCAAAGATTGAAAAACCTATCACCACATTACTATGAAAAGGGGTTAGGTATGAATGGACAGATGAATGTGACACTACCTTCCCCTAACTAAAGAGGTTACTAACAAGTGCACCAATCCTTCGAGTGCCTCACATGGAAAAGGACTTCATTATCTGCATAGATGATTCAAAGCAAGGATTGGGAGAAGTGTTAATGAAAGAAGGCTGAGTAATAGCTTAAGAATCCAGAAAGTTGAAAAAACATGAAGAATTGTATGCTACCCATGATTTAGAATTAGCAACAGTGATGTTAGCTTTAAAACTCTGGAGACACTACCTCGTTGGGAGAAGCTTCGATTTAAGAACTAATCATCAAAGCTTGAAGTACCTCTTCACTTAGAGAGATTTGAATGCTAAACAAAGGCGGTGGAGTGAACTCATGATTGAGTATGATTTTGGGATCTCATATATTAAGGGAAAGGAGAATGTGGTAGCAGATGCACTAATAAGGAGGCCACGTACCTTCTCTTTGGTACCCTTGAGGGTTAATTTAAGGGAACGTGTGTTGGAAAAACTCTTCGAAGATAGTTGGTATCTGAAAGTTATATCAGCACTCCAGAGTGGGAAGAAGATAGAAGAAAATTTTGAGGGTTATGTCCTTGAACCAGATGGACTATTGAGATTTCAAGGAATAATGTACATCCCTGAGGAAGGGAGTATAAGAAGAATCATCCTCGAAGAGTCACATAGAGCACTCTATTGTGCACATCCTAGAGTGAAGAAGATGTATGCTGACATGAAGAAACTCTTCTTTTGGGCAAGCATGAAGCATGACATAGTCCAGTTTGTCGCCAAATGTCTTTAATGTCAATGTGTGAAGGGTGATCATCACCATCCAGTAGGAATCCTACAACCGCATGACATCCCTATGTCTAAATGGGAGGTCATTTCTATGGATTTCATTGTAGGTTTGCCGCTCACCTCAAAGAGGCACAATGCTATATTGGTTGTTGTTGATAAATTAACCAAAAGTGCCCATTTCATCTCGGTGAGAGATACTTATGATGTTACTGATGTGGCATGAGTTTTTATAAGTGAAGTTATTTGACTACATGGGTTACCCACAAAGATAATTTATGATAGAGACTCTCACTTTCCATCTAGGTTTTGGACGAGTTTGCAGTCAGCATTGGGGACTCAGTTGAACTTGAGCACTGCATATCATCGAGAAACAAACGAACAAACTGAAAGAGTAAATCAGGTTATGGAAGACATGCTCAGAATGTACGCCAAGGATAATCAGACTCAGTGGGAAAGTTACTTACCATTGGTAGAGTTTTCCTATAATAATAGTTACCATAGTTCCATTGGGATGCCTCCTTATCAAGCTTAGTATGGAAGGCCATGCAGCACACCATTGAGTTGGGAAAAGTTAGAGGACCGAGTAATAGTGGGGCCGGAGATGGTACAAGAAATGGAGGAACACGTAAGAGAGATTCGAGAAAGGTTAAAGGAAGCTCAAGATAGAAATAAGACTTATGTCGATGCACATAGGACTGATAATATTTATGAGGTATGGGACTAAGTTTTTATTCTTATTCCACCCAAAAAAAGCACCATATGGTTTGGGAAAGGGAAAAAGTTGTCAACTCCATTTATAGGACCTTTTAGAATCAAGGAGAAGATTGGACTAGTTTCCGATCATCTTGTACTTCCACCCAATTTGCATAAAAATCATGATGTTTTTCATGTATCTATTTTACAACATTATGTTTCTGATGACTCTCACAAACTATATTGGAAGGAATTGCAGCTCTCGGACATGGGAACTGTAATGGTTGAACCATTATGAATATTGGACCATAGGGTTTGACATCTCATACGTCGCATGGTGGATCAGGTTAAGGTCCAGTGGGACAAGTATAGCCAAGGATCTGCTATGTGGCAGGATGCAGAGGCTATACTTTGTGACTACCCCTCACTTTTCGAGCATATGTGATGTCCATTTTGACTTATATAACTACATATGCTAAGACTCTATTGGCAGTTCCATGTTATTTTATGAACACTGTGTAATATTGTTGCATTTTAGTTGGGCAAAAGAAACTACATATACAAATCATTAGATATATTAGGTATGGTTGATTAAAATATTTGATGTATGGCTTATTTGATGTATGATTTACCTAATGTATGAGTTGCTGGGTTATGATTTTATTGTATGACTTCTCAGAGTTATTGTTGTTTGATGTGTGAATTAAGGAGATATGATTTATCTAATGAATGACTTATCAAAATTGTGATTTATCTAAAGAGTTATTTCTAGTATGCCTTATGAAGTACAAATTGAGGACATGGATGTTGGAATTCCTAACATGAGGATTAAGATCACTTATCTATATATGTTTTTGGTTGTTACGTATAAGCATGAATGAGAAATAACCTACAGATTGGAAAGAACTATATGATAACCAAGATATACGCTCCCAATGGGAAACGTTGACATATCTGACAGAGAATGGTATGATGTACATTTTTCTATTGCATTTTGTATCTACTTGATATGCACTATTATGACATGGGTAAAGTGTAAATGATACAAGTGACAAGACTACCTGACTAGATTATTCAATGACTAGTATCCAGCCAGCGTTGTAGTGTGGTCCATATTAGGGTGTTGACCCTTGTTTTGAGGAGGGGTGGAGGCATTTGCCACTGTGTAACCTCCAAGCTGGGAATCGTGGGAGGCAGTGATGGACACACTCCCCTAGATGTGTGATGACGGTTTCCAGTTTCCTGCTAGGGAAGTTAGGTCGATATAGTCGACGCTTCCACCATATTGGTTTTATAAGTGGTTAGATCGGTATAGCCTATGCCATAGTATATTATAGCAAAGGACGGATAGGATGGGGGCGAAAGTAGGTTAGGAAGGATAGGAGGTTATAAGTTAGATTGGAGACTCCTGATGGAGGTGGTATCATTGCTTGACTTAATTTGACTACTATATATATCTCTATTTTGTTATTCCTTATTTTCAAAATCATTGTGTCATTTTTACTCTAACTTTGGGAGGAATTTTTCTGAAGGAGGGGTGTATGTAATGCCCCACTTGATCCCATAAGGCAAATTTTGATTAGCTTTTAATTAATTTGTAAATAATTACTTATAATCTTTGAGTAATATCTACGCTTGTGAAATTGTAATTTTATTTTATTTTTACTGGCATGACGTTTATTATTTATTTCATTTCTAGTATATCTTCTCAAATCAAATCTTAGATGAGGTATGGTCTTCCCTCATTTAATTCTAAAATAAAATATCTAGATTTTGTACATCCAATATGTCATCTCAACTTAACTTGTAGATAAGGTATGGCCTTCCCTCATTTAATTCTAAAATCAAATATCTATATTTTGTACATCCAATATGTATCTCAATTTAACTTGTAGATAAGGTATGACCTTCCCTCATTTAATTCTAAAACCAAATATCTAGATTTTGTACATCCAATATGTCATCTCAATTTACATTTTGGTCTTCTCCCATCTATGTTTGAATAAAATATCTATATATGGTAAGAAATTCAATGTTAATAAATGAGAAGGATGGGGGGGGGTAGTCATGGAATTAATGGCAATAGTTTAAGTGGATGAGAGGAAAGGATATAAAAGGGAAGGAGGATGAGAGGAAGTGGAAGGCTTTTGGTCTTATTGTGGCATTGTGGAGGCTTTGGTGTTGTTGTGGAATTGTGGAGGCTTTTGGTCTTGTTATGGCATTGTGGAGGCTTTGGTCTTGTTATGGCATTGTGAAGGTTTTGGTCCTTTTTGGCCTTGTGGAGGATCTTGGTCTTGTTTGGCCTTATGGGGGATTTTGGTCTTATTTTGGCCTTGTGGAGGATTATTGGTCTTGTTTTGGCCTTGAGGAGGATTATTGGTCTTCTTTGGAGTTGGAGGGTTTTGATTCCAACTAGGACACACTACAGCTGGTTGGACTTGGGCTTGGAGGGCTAAGGAGCCTGTGGAGGTTCCCTGGGCTACGAATTCATTCCTAGTTGATTTCGAGGTAAATCTAGTCGGGTAGCCCAGCATCTCAAAAAAATTCAGGTGCATCTCTACCAAGCGAGTAATATAGGTATTATTCGATTGCTAATTACTTATATAAATTTCTAGAAAAAGAAAAGAAATGAATTTTTTTAATATGTCGTAAATAAATTTTACTTGTAGTTTCTCATCAAATAAATGTTGAAGATAGAAATGTTTTATTCTCCTTCATGTTGTGTTTAATTTCAATGGTATATTTGGTTTAGTATGAAGATCTAGGGTATGTATTCACATGAATATCCTCTAGATATAACACAAGCAAAAAAATTGAGACAGGACACAGTTGAACCAAAAAAAAATTCCAAATACAAGGAAATTAAACAGAGGGATCAAACGCTAAAATTAAACACATACACCCAATTCTGGAAGAAAACAACTATGTTACAAAAAATTATTCTTTCGGCCTTTGATATAGAGAAAGATAAAATGAAAATGGTATTTCTTGAAGAACACGTTCCAGTGACAAAGACACCAGAAGATTACAAAGAATCTACATTTTCTTTTGATTCACAACAAATTCATCCAATTTACCAAATGGATATGAATAAAACAACCAGTGAAATGAGGTACTCAACTTTAACTAATACTGCCATGTCAGCCTCCATATTGCAGGTATCAATCAACAACATAAAAACATAGTTAAATTTGGAAAGGACTTCATCCTTAGCCAAGGATACCAGGATAAGGTCACTGGAAGACTTGGTTATCAAGATGTGATACAATCCCAGTTATGTAAAGGAATTAGAGGAAATTGTGAAGAGAAAGAATGATAATATAGAATAATTGAGGAAGCGGCTCAAACTCCTCACTATAGAAGATCCACAAGCCAAGGAAGTTGGTGAAATGGAAAAGAAAAAAGAGGACATGTTGAAGATAATAATTGAAGAAAACAACTAGATTAGAGACATGGAACTGGAAATGGACAAAATTATCAAAGAGAATGATAAATCATCACATTTGTTCATATTTCCAATCAAAGCAGTCCCCATTTTAGTTTCAACAACACCACGAGCATTTGCATCAACATCATCACTAGCATAGACATTAGATCCTTCAAGCGAGCTAGTTAAGGCCATCGAAAATCTGTCCATTCAAGGGAAATAAATTGCTAAATTAAAGCCCCAACATAAAATGACGTGATAACAAGAATTAAGAATAGATAATTCTTATGTTGCATAAATACAGAAAATTCGCAGGCTCACTCAAAGAGTTGATCTGGAAAGTGGATCAACCATGGCACAAAATTTGGCATGGAAAAAAGAAAGTATATGGATAGAGACTAATGAAACCATTACATAAATATGGCCTTCAATCCAAATTATTTTTGAGCTGCAAGAATTAATACAGAGATCCAAAGAAGTGGTGAAGAAATTCAAATAGAATTGGGACATAAACATGGTGAAGTAACAAAAATTATAAAAATCTTGAATTCCAGAACCAATGAAGAATTATAAGAGCTTGGAACTCAAGACATGACAAAAATATCTTGGAGATGAAAATAATGCATACTAAAAGGAACCTTATGCTACAGCTCGAGAATAAATGTAACAATATGAAATCGAGCATTCAAATATTCCATAAGAAATTTCATGTGATAAAAAGGAAAGGGCGACCAGGATTTATTGGGATAAGAGACAAGTTGATTAACTTGAAAGACTATCAAGAGAAATTATGTACTATTTCCCAAGATAAATAAAGATTTACAAATATAAAAGGAAACATCATAGGGAATCCTTTCATGGATGCTATAGAATTTTACTTATTCATCTCTCATGAGGTGAACCACTTGTTTATCATCAAGCTCACCTTCCATAAGTACATGAATGTAGATGAAGCATATAGAAAGTTAATAAAATTTTCTATCCCAAGAGAAGAGCAATGTGAGAAGCTATGTGAGTTACGTGGGTGAAAGAGTTTCATCCCCAAAAACAAAGCAATAGTGCAACACTTTTTGAGGTCAAGTCAGAACAATCATTCTATAGAATAGAGCTAGCAACCACATCAATTTCAAATTTCCTATTATCTTGCTCTATTTTTTGAAACAATTTTTGATATTTTGTAAAATATTCGGAGATTTAGACTTAAGATATATTTTTTTAAGCTTTGTATAAATAATTCCAAATTAAAGGTATTAGTGTTTGGATTTGTATGAAGAAATCTACTATTGAATGTCAAGTTGTTCATTGAGCTCAAGTGGAAAAAATTTCGAAACATAGAAAGTTTTTCATGATTTTAGTGTCTGACTTTGTTGGTGATGTTATTATTCTTTTGTTAATGAGTTTCTTTCTTTGTTAATTCACATGTTTATTTTATCTGTTTTCTTCTAAGAAAAATAAGACTTTGAATTTGTTTAAGTACACTCAATTCTGGATTGTGAACAAAATTAATGTTTACAACTGAATTTAAACAATAGAACTATTAATTGTTCTGTGTTTAATGGATACTTAATCACTTATTATTTAGTATATCACAAATATTTTTAGATCCAATAAGTCTGCCTACCCTTCCCTATTAAATTTTTCTATCATTTCTGCAATTAATCAACTGAAATTTTAATTGACTCCATTTCCTAGTGGCTTTCCAATACTGTTCCAACCAAAACAATTTAAGAATCAAAATCAAAACTTTCAATCTAGCCTAAAATTCTAAAAATCAACAAAGTTAAATCTAACAGAGAGATCCTGCTCTGAAGTTGGTAGGGCTAGATCCCAGCAACCAAAGTGGTTTTGTGGTAACCTATGGAATTTCTTTCAAAACCTTAGAAAATTATGGAGTGATAAAATTTTGGCGACCATATTGGGGATGAACAAGTTAATTTAAAATCAAATTTTCCCTGGTGAAATCTTCATTTCAGTGCTTAAAGCTATTTCTAGTTTTTTCACTAAGATATCGATTTTATATCAGGTTGTTTACCATTCAATATATATATTAATTAGATATCTGTAAATATATTTTAGTATATCTGACTTCTAAAAGAATATGCACTAGATCAAACCCAGATCCAGATCCTCTTGAAATTGTAGATAATCCTAAAAAAACAATTAGGGAGAAAATTGCAACTGAGAGTGAATCAAGTGAAAGTATTCTTCCAAGAGTTAATTCCGTTCCTCAAAAATTTGTTACCTTAGAAGAAATAGAAATTTATTCGGCTTATAAAGATACACTTTTTAGAAGTAAATCTGATAGCTTTGTACCTAAAACTATTGTTGATAAGAACCTGCTACCACCTCATAAGTCAGATCAGACTGAGCATAAATCGCTAGGCCTTCAATCACCCAAATCATCAGATATTACTTCCACTTCATCATCCCCTATTCCACAACCAATTTGACCTATCAGTGTTGTTCCTCCATTAATCCCTCCCAATAGTTTTACACTTAGTTCAATCGGTTCGACACCTAGTTCATCTACCTTTCATACAACTTCCACTACAACCCATCAAACTGCTATAACTCCCCCTTTCATACCAACTATACTCACCCTTCATACTGCTACATATTCCTCTCATCCCCATATTCCCATCATGGATTTTTTTTATGCCCCTCTGATTTTACTTGGGAAGTTTAATCCCATTCAACAAGGTTATCAAACTCAAATACCTCAGTTTGATAGCACTGGATCAATTACTGCTGAACATCACATAGATCAAATGAATGACTAATTTGATTTACTCAAATTTGATGAAGATGATGTTAGGATTAGATTTTTTGACAAAAGTCTCACAGGAGAATTTAAAAAATGGTTTAAATTATTAAGAGTTGCCTCCATCCAAGATATGGCTCAATTTCATGAAACTTTTCTTAGGAGGTGGGAATTCAAGAAAAACCCTCTCTATATCTTAGCTAAATATGAGAGTATCAGGAGAGCTCTAGGAGAATCCATCCAAGATTACTATATTAGGTTCAATAGTGTTTATAATTATATTCCAACTGCGATGCAACCACCTCCCAGACTATCTTTGTTGATGTTTCCAAATGGTTTTGACCCTGATATGACTTATCAACTTAGGGAAAGAAACCCTACCACCTTAGAAGAAATGTAGAGAAATGTATTTAGTGTAGAAGAAAACCTATTAGCAAAGAGAGCTATGTTGAAAACTAAAATAAAAATCCAAATCAAAGAATAACCAACTTATTCTTATTAAGATGCTAAGTTGGATACCTTAGTGAAACTATGGAGAGAATGATGGATAGGATCAACATAGTTGTAGTAACTCCTCCAAGAGAAAATTAAGGAGCCCATCCTATTAGGAATCCTAATTTCAGAAGAAACCCTCCATAAATTAAACAAAGATAACATAAAGGCCCTAGTGATCAACAAAAAATTAGGCCTCCATTTTAGGAAAACTATGCTAATGAAGAAATTGAGTTGACAAAGGAACTTGAAGACAATCAGATAAATCTATTTCGAATAAATAATATAGATGAAATATTCTTGAGTAAAGAAGAAGAAGATCGGTTTTTTTTATCACAACCAGAGCAAGACCCTTTAGAATTTGAGGAATAGAAATAGGGATATGAAAATGGCATGATGGAGTTACACAAGAAATACAAGTTAAGGAGCAAGAAATGAGCTGAAAATCATCCTAACAAAACTAAAAAAGACACTCCCTCAACCAGACAAACAAAAATAGACCCTTAAAAAGAAATATCTAAAAACTAGATACTCCTTCAACAAGTCGAACAAAGCTGGCCCTTTAAAGGAAATACCCAAGAATGCAAATGTCAAAGAGGTTGAAAAATCAGAAACATCCTTTAACATTGAAACTGAATTGGCTAATGTAAATATTGCCATTCCTATGACCTAATTGGTGACTAGAGCTGTTTATTAGAATCAAGTCATGAAAGCCTTGAAGATACCAAGAAGGACCAACATAGTTAATTTAAATGATGATTGACCTGAGTTATTGTTTGGACCTGAGGTAGAAGGAAAATCCCAGGATGGAATTTTTCCACCTTTTTACATTAGCTTGAATATTTATGACAAAATCTTACACAACTCAATGCTTGATTTTGGTGCTTCCCATAACTTAATGCCCAGGGCTATCATGTAAAAACTAGGTCTAGATATCACAAGACCTTATAAAGATTTATATTATTTTGATTCTAGGAAAGTGAGATGTTTATGGCTGATTAAAGATCTGTGTGTCACTCTAGTTCAAATGCCAACCAAGAGTCTAGTCATGGAAATTGCAGTAGCAGACATACCACCCAAGTATGGGATGTTCCTTTCAATATCGTGGGGGGTGGGGGGGGGGGGGGGGGAGAATTAAAGGGTACTTTGAAAATGTATATGACCTATGCCACCATTCTTGTTGTCGGTTAGAAAAGAAGGTTATACAGAGAAACTTTGATGAAATAATTGGTTAGTAGCCAAGATAAACTAAAAATTTACCCCATGTACTATGAGCACTCCGACTTAGATTCCTTCATTATGTACAATGAAAAACCAATTGAAGAGGAAGGGTCATAGCAAGAGAAATAACTCGCCAAAATAGAACAAATAGTTAAAACTGAAAATCAATATGCAAAGCAAGAAGCTCTTTCGAATATGGATTTCGATGGAGCTATGTGTAAAGATGGTGTAGGAGCTAGTGTTTTGGTCATGAACTCATACACCAATTTGTCCAAAGGACATGGCTATAAACTAAATTTTACATCCACCAACAAATAGAAAAATATGAAGCTTTGATCTTAGGGATGCAAATTTTAAAAACATTAGGAGCTAAGAGGATTTATGTGCATGGGGATTATGAGCTCATTATCAACCAAATCAAGGGTGACTATGCCACTAAATACCCTAGATTAAGAGCCTATAAGAACAAAATTTTAGACTTTCTATAATGTTTCACTGAATATGGTTTGTGTGTTATCCCTAGAAGCCAAAACATTTTAGTTGATGCCTTAGCTGTTTCAGGAAGTTCTTATAACATTCCTTTTCACCCCAATAGAAAATATGTGGTGGAAATCAAACATATGCCAGCTATCCTTGACAATTTAAGATATTGGAAAGTGTTTGGAAATCATGAGAAAATTGAAATTTCCTATAGGCGAAAGATAAATTTGAATGTATAACTATAAAAATTGATAATTACAGTGATAGTGATTTTTATAGGTCAAGTTGGGAATCATACCTAAGACTAGTATGAACAAGGTCTATCATCCCTAGTGGAGTTGCCAATCTGTTATGTGGAATTCTAATCTATGGATAAACTAGTTCTCCCTAAGTGTGGTGTTCCTTCACTCAGAACAACATAAGAAAAGTAAATGTTTTTTTCTCTAAGATAAATATATAAATAGAAGGAGAAGAAACCTACTTGTGATTATTCTCTCTCGTCCCTCTTCTTTCATCGCTGATGTCGCTCTCAATCCAACTGAACTCGCCATATCAATACCTGCAATAAAAGACATAAGACAACAAACGACAATAAAAATATACAAGATCTATCTTCCTTAACCAAATTGAACCGATTAAATGTGAGAATACATGCGCATTTTGAGAATACATTCACAAGATATAAGTGCATATATGAGAGAAAGAACAATTATCTTTATTGAAATAATAAGAGGAGTAGATTACAACCAATGGATCAGTTTGTCATCAACCTACTCCAACTTCATTCTGTCCTCATCACACCAAGCATCATCTCAGCAGCATAATCGTACTTCAAATCTCAAGAATTGAGAATCCAACAACAGAATACTACACAAATTTCTTCCCTTCTTGCACTTATATGAGTGCTTAATTTATAGGTAAATTGTAGGTAGTTTGTCAATAAATTATATTGAATGGCTTTTTAATAATATATGAGATGTGTTTCCAGGTTCAATGGTGATGAATGAACACATGTATTCAAATTATGACACCTATGAGCTCTTCTAGAAGGCACTGGACATGTGGATATTCATGGAACAATGATGAGTTCGCTCCCAAGAGACCTACGCACCCTTAAGTGTCAGGACGTGCTTTGCAGAGCACCTTTGCAGGGGGTAAGTGCTTTGCAACGCACTTAGGCCCATTCAGAGGAGCATTGATGAGTCAATGGGTCATTTTAACTATACTTAAAACATTGAAACTCTCATGAATTAAAGTAAAAATAGTGATGATCATGATAACAAGAAATTGTTCTAGCTATCATATGAAATAGCCTCTCCAATGGCTAGGAACGCCAATAGTATGGCGTTGAAACCTCATAGGTAACTCCTTGACACGGAAATCCGGTATCCAAAGGTTCAATACCTCAACATGCTTCTGCAACTCAACAAGAGTCTCGATCAAATCTAAATCCCTAAGGACTTCTCTCTCGATACTCCTCTCTACTAGTTCATTTGTTGCCTACTCTGGTCAACCCACTGGTTGAACGCGACCCACATCTATGTACATAAAAAAAAAAAAAATTGTCTTGGAAAAGATAAAAAATACAAAAAATTGTAGAAACCTTAAAATAAAAAACATGGTAAAAATGTTTTTTACCCATTGCACCCCATTGAGCGCCATCTGGTAAAATAAAATCTGGATCTCCACAGAAATCTACGTCTGCATATGGATATTCCTCTATGGCGATAATCTGTCGTCAGAACCAGGAAAAGAATGTAGTAGAAAATATTATAGTCGATTGACCAATATGCCTAGCCATCAACTCGACCCATCACTACATCTGAGGATCTCTAGAATCAGATATGCTCAGTGTCACATGATGTGGCTACATCAAAGGAAATCTCTCTAAAATAAAGTAAATCAAGATCAAACCATAAATGAAATTATTTCTACCACCCTTTACTTTAGTCAGTTGTTATTTCATCTGAAAGGGTACTTCTTCAACCCAGCTGAACACTATCGATTCCATACACTTGAGAGCACATTGCATGTATGAACGGTTTGCAACATGTAGTGTCACATAGCCAACAAGTTTTGCAATAGTCAAAAGGATAGTTCTTAGAGGAAAATCACGTACATCATGAATTTTTGTCTTCCCATATTTGCTAGGTTCAGTACTTGGCTGACAATGCTGGTGGATGTATTCCTTCACTATCTCACCTCCAAGAGCATATATCGCAAGGGAAACAGGAGAACCATGTCTCGATAATCCAGTAAGAAAGTAAATATTCTCAACTAGTATTGGGAGCAATTTTTCCCCAATATGAAGTTCCTAAGATGTCGGATCCCATGAACGAACCAGGAACTCTAATAGTTGAAGGTGTCGTCTCATCCCTGATAATCTCACATACTTAAGTAACCCATAATACTTGAGGGCTCTTACAGTTCCAGGATCATTTAGGGAAATCATGTATTGTTCTTAATGTTCTATTTCTCGCCATGTAATGGTCATTTTGATCCGATCAATACCTAAAAGCCAACCATAATATTCATTAGGATCTATTTCATGAAAAAAATTGGGAATATTTGAGCATATAGCAAGAATTGTTTTTGTAAAATCCACCCAGTTTGGGAAAAATAACAAAACACTTTATGGTAGGAAGTCACTCTTGAACATGACAGTTTCACTTCATCTCTGTGTCTTTGGGTTGGGTAATCTTCTTGATGATCTATCATACACATGGTCTATCATACCATCCATCACTTCGATTTTGGGTCAATGCTTCCAACTCATTTTAGTGCTGCTGATATTTTCAAGAGAAGTCATCCAATAATTCGTCATCTTTTGCAATACTCATAAATCTTCATTTTCATGACTGACATCCCTAAAAATTTCTTCATAAGTCACATTTTGTCTCCAAAATCATTATTCCCATTTCATGTCATATTTGCGATGAGTCGCTTCTTGTCGACATCAGCTCATCATCCAGGAAGTTGACTTAGAAACATCTTTCCAGTACCTTGGAACTTGCTTACATGAATCACAGGTTTCTCTCTTCCGGTGATAGGTTGACATCATGAACCTTCAACCAAAAGAGCTTGTTTTGTGTTCGACATCAAATCATCTACTCATGTCTTGAAAATTGTATTGCAATACCTTGAGATCCATTGACATCAATAGTGGTTTTTGTCGCGTTGTTTAATGGCTTACATCAACGGTTGGTAATTAGATGATGTCTTCCCATGTTTGACTTCAGATCAAATATTCACATGGTTAGACTTGTAATTTAACAATCAAGTAAAAAATATAGAAGAACTCGGATCTATTTTCATCCATCCAAGCTACGATTTCAAGAATTGTACCACATTTCCCATATGAGGGCTTTACATACAGATGGTCATCCTATCATGGGCCTATATATGTACACATGTCTATATCTGTAGATGAATTTTTGATTTATGTACGTGTTATGATAGTTTATGTGTTGAGAATGGGTATGCCTCCCTCAAAAATTAATTTCCAAGATGTACAAGATATCATGATGTAATGTATTGTGAATTGATGCAGGCCACCATCTACTTTAGATCATACTCATCACACCGTAAAGCATCTCATCCAAATATTATCATTATTTTGACTTCATGCTTTAGGGGGTAGCTGTTATAGGTAAATTTGGGTGTCATCCATAAGACCAATATGAATGGGGTCTATCATCCCCTAATTCAATACAAATAGGGTCTATCATCCCCTAATTCACTTGCTACATGGCCTAGAGAAGTCATTCCACTGATGGATTTAATTCATAATAGTTTCAATGTTTGAAGTATAGCTAAAATTACCCATTGACTCATCAACGCTCCTCTGAATGGGCCTAAGTGTGTTTCAAATAACTTACCCCGATACAAGGGTGCTCTAAAAAGCACTTCCCAACACTTAAGGGCGTGTTTCTGTTCTAGGAGTGAAATAATCATTGTTCTAGGAATCTCCACATGTCCAGTGCCTTCTAGAAGAGCTCATAGGTGTCATACTGTTATGAAACCAACTCCAAAAAATAGAAGAAAAGAGAGATCAATGCCTTAGATATTAGCCACTTCAAGGGGTAAACCTCCAATACATTACATAAATGAAAAATTATTCGATGATACAAATGAGAAAACCTCCTTCTGTATATGGGAGTCCATGGGATCATAATATAAGTCTAGTCAACCTAACAATAATAATGTAAGGGATCAATAATAACAATATTGGGATTATAGGGGTACAGAAATAACAATAAGGGGGTTACACTTACAACAATAAGGGAGTATACTAGTAATATAGGGACCTAATATGCCCCTCTCCTTCAAAAAATTGTTGTCCTCAATGCTTGAGTAGCTCTAGTTGCTTCCATATAAAATTCTCATCCTCCCATGTAGAATCTTCAGTGGGTAAGTTCTTCCATTTGATGAGATACTCTGAAATTGATCGATTTCGTAGTTGTCGAGTTCTTGTTTCCGTGATTTCTTTAGGTTCCAATATGATTTTACCTTCCTCATAAAGTTCTGTAAATATTGTTTGAACTCAAATTTTGTCACCTATAACCTTCTTTAATCATGAAACATGGAAAAATGGATGCACTCGCGAAGAAGTAGGAAGCTCCAAATTGTATGTCATAGTACCAATATTTAGCAACACCTTGTAAGCACTATAGTACTTTGGTGATAATTTATTATCATTCTCAGCTTTCTTGAGGGAAATTTGTTTATATGGTTATATTCGTACAAATACCCAGTCTCCTACATCAAAAATTCTCTCGCTGCGATGTTAATCTACCTGTTGTTTCATTCGATTTTGTGCCAAATTTAGGTTATCCTTTAAGAGTTGGAGAACTTCTTCTCGATGCTCGGTGTAATATTCCACTGCTTGAACCTTAGAATTTTCTCCTAAAGATGATGTGATGGACAGTGGATGATATCCATAAAGTGCCATAAATGGGGTAATTTTTGCTACAGTATGGAATGAGTGTTATACCACCATTCATCGAGAGGTAACCACTTGACCCATTGTGTTTGCTTATCAGATACGAAACAACGAAGATATCCTTCCAAAAATTTATTCACTATCTTAGTTTGACCATCGCATTGAGGATGATAAGAGGAGCTGTGAGCTAGTTGAGTACCCAAACAAGAAAATAATTCTGTCCAAAAATTTCTAGTAAAAATGGGATCTCTGTCACTTACAATAATCTTTGGGTTTCCATTTAGCTTTTGAATTGTTTCCATAAATGCAGTAGCAATTGTACCTCCTTTAAATGGATGAGATAATGCAGAAAAGTGTGCATACTTGGTAAGTCTATCAACTACCACCATGATGACACTCTTTCTTTCGGACTTAGGTAAACCTTTGATAAAATCCATTGAAATCTCCTTCCAACGTTGACTTGGAATCGATAAAGGTTGTAGAAGACCCGAGGTCTTAATTGTCTCAACTTTATTTTTCTAGAAAACTAAACATTCCTCCACAAAATTTTGAATATCAGATTTAAGGCCATCCAAAAAAAAATATTTCTTCATCCTGTGCTAAGTTTTTAAAAATATTGAGTGTCATCCTAAAGGAGAAGTGTGCAATTCCAAAAGAATATTTTGTTTTAGTTGGGAATTCTTACAAATATATAAGCGATATTTATACCATAAAGAATCATTTTTCCAACTAAATGTATCAGATTTACTAGGATGTTTCTACAAATTTTTAATGAGCGTCCACGCTTCTTTATCCTTCTTCCAATCATCCCTTTCTTCGGTTATCCAATCTTGTTTGATAATAGAAATGGCACAGAAAAATTCTTCCACCTCTTCATGATTTCTTGAGAGTGCATCTGCGACAACATTTAGCTTCCCTTTTTCATAGATGATTTCAAATTCATAACCCAACATCTTTGTGACCCATTTTTACTGCTCTTATAAAGATATTCTTTGTTCCGAAAAGTGTTTAATACTATCATGATCAATGTTAAGCAGGTAAATCCTCTTCGCGGACAGATATTATCTCGCTATCCCTAGAGTGGGTCTAGAAATAATGAGACATTATAAAGTGTTGGTTCATAATTATCAAATGAAAGAGGACACAGTAGATCTACCTACCTGGATTCCAACGCTGTCATCGTTTTTGTAGTGGTGGTGGCCTCTCGCTCCTACCTTGGCAAGTCACAATCCTTCCATAATCATGCTCGGATACCTGCACATAGAATCATAAAACAAGAACAAAATATTACATAATAACATTTCATTCATAATTATTAGCCATTCAAAGAGGGCTAAACATATTGAACTAAAAAAATGTCATAACACAAAAGTGGAACCATACAGTAGTCACGTATATGTATTAATGAAAGGAAGAGATACAACCAAAGCTTTGACGTCGTGGTCTCCTCCAGTGGGGTTCAGCCGAAGTGCGTCTTAGATGTTCGTTAGGGAATTTAGACGAGGTGAAGGAATGGACTCAATCTCTCTCAGAAGGCATGGAATCAATCTCTCTCAACTTAATTCCTTCTTATTCTATCTCTTTGGAAGTTCTGCTATAGTATGTTCATTTCTCCAAGTTCAGAAAGCTTATTCAAAAGGAGATAGCTTCTTTTTATAGAGGAAAAGGAGGGGGTTAGGATCACTACAAAGATGGGAGGGAGGCCTATCCTTTAGGAGGTTCCCACAAGAGGTGGAAACCATAAACAAAAGGAGAAAGTCCATGTTTTATCAGTTCAACCACTCCCAATGACTCATCCTCAAACTTGTTGGAATGGAATATCCACCTCTATTTTTTTTAAAAATTCCATAAAAAGCTCGGCGTGGGTGGCTAACTGAGACAGAGCGTTAGCTGGTGCAGGGCTCAGTGTTAACATTCCTATTCGGTGTGAGGGCATAACTAACTACTCGCACCTAGGAAAAACGGGGGTCTTTGAGTCTCTGCTCAGGGAACTATCAACATAAGGAATATTACTCTCATGCAAAGGGATACAATGATGGTCTTTGCAAGGCATGACACAACTTATTGATCACGGAAATTACCCTCCAATGGGTGAGATGGGGATTGCAAGGACAGTGACAAAATATTGTGTAACAGATGCCCCCTAAAGCATGAGGTCCGAGGGAGAGGGAGGGGTGAAATGCTTTATGAGAACGCCTTCAAACCAAACACCACTGTTGGAAAACCTGAAATTACAAATAAAAATGATATCTCTGATACATGAACATGTGGTATGGGCAGAACCATCCATAATAGAGTGTATAAAAACCATGATCTGAGGTATGGACGCAGCCATCCAACAATAAGGATCAAAAAATAGACTCAAGTATGGTCGTAGCCAAAAATATTCATGCGATAAGTCATGATAATCCACAAAAATATATAGCCTAGATTTTATCAGACAAAATATAGGGTCTTTCACACCATCTCGACCCAAACAAGTACATATTCAAGCATGCGAATATATGAGCTAAAGTCAAACATGTAATAAAATCACCTAATTACCAGCCAATGATGAAAGATGTTAATGGGCATGAGAGAAACCACCAATAATGAAAATGGATCTCAAGGTACAACCAGTACAATCTACAGAATGTGAACAATGATCTGGCATCGAACACCCTCATAATCACTTGATCGAAGGCTAATGAGGTGGACCTTACGTCGAATGCAAAGAACTTGCCATTGAGGCATGCAGGCTCCAAGGTACCAGAAGGGAGTCCCCAGATAAAATTCCTAGATAATGAGCTGAAGTCGACATGAAGTGACCTAATTGAAGGTGGACCATAATGTTTCCCACATCATCGACAAGAGACAGAGTAACATGATGATAATGAATCAAGACCAACAGAGAATAAGGGGAAGGTTTAAAATTGCAGAGGCAAACTTCTCTTGAACATATTAACAACACGGCATTGGATTTGGAAGTATTTGACATCAAGGGATGTGAGGTCATGGCGATGTGGCAAAGAGCAGATGAGAGGCCAAAAGATATTACCCAAACCCATGGAGGTAAAAGTGATGAAATGAGATGTCCCCAACCCGACACAAATGCAGAAAAGTTCCATGTTCAAGAGCAACATACTGCCAACATAACTAAAACTTGGTTCCATTTTTCACCCACCATTTCTAGTGAGTACCACAATTATTTTTTAAAACAAGCTTGAAGAGGATATCATATTCTTGTGCTGTAAGTTTGTCCTTCAAACAAATCCAACCTAGTACATTTTACGAGCCCTAGGAAGGAGGAACTCGAGTAACGTCATAGCGACGAAATCCGATGTCATCAGGGTTTAACAAGTTTGACAAAGGGAGAACTCAACATCTTTTCATGTTTAGAGAGTTTGAAAAGAAGGAAGAAAAGAAAACTCTGTCATGGCCCTTTTCGTAAATAGTCTCTCAAATTCGAAAAGGTAGAAAACAATATCTGAAAGAACCTCTTAGTCGCGATAGGCTAAGGTATTCATTTTTCATAAATAATCTATTCCAGCCCAAAAAAGGGGTAAATGTATACTGGGTAATATTGTTTCTCAACCATTTAACGAGTTAAAAATGACAAGAGTGTCGGCAATATTTTCAATTTTAGAGAGTTAGAAAAGAGCTAAAATATGACTCCAATAATGACTTTTTCGTGTTTTTACCAAGTCCAAAAAAGTATAAAATTTAACTCGTTACTCCACCACTATGTCCTAAAAACCTGTTTCTACACAAGAGACACATGTAAAACCCATTTCTCGAAAATAATATAATAAAATGATTGAAAAACATGTCTTAAAAACTAATTAGGGTTGTAAAAAGTTATAAAATGCCAAAAATGGTAAAAATAATTACTTTTTACCTTTTACCTCTTGTGGAGCAATAGTTACCGATTTTACAGTGTGATTTTGCGGCAACGATAGCGGTCAATCTAGAAAACCAATCTCAAATCCTTTAGTTCCAAGTAAGAGCTGAGATCTCTCCCTTCACTTAAAGTTATTTTTTACTACCTGCAACTTCCAATTTTGATTTCTAGTTAAGGAAATGTGAATATTAGGCCATAGCGGTTGGTGCGAGTTTCAAGCATGGAGTGGCACCAACTGCCTAATTTTCTACACTAGGGTGCGCCCATTGGTGATACTGTTTGGGAAATAGTCGCGCCAATGGCACAGACCATTCTTATGCAAAAATGCAAGTGAAATACCCATTTTTTTACAAATCCAAGCTTCAAAAAAGGTAATATTATTCATATGAATGTGTTTGCAGGTAGAAAGCAGCAAAAATGGTGATTGAATGGAAAGAATGGGAACACAGTGAAGAGGACGAGCTTACCATGGGCAATGAGAGATGCATGGAAGCTCTCAAAGACTGTGGATTGAAGAAGTTATTCTTAACACCGTGTCTCCATACTCAACTAGAGCTGCTATAGTATTTGATCAGCATATGGGATGAGGATTAGGAAAAGTTCATCCTTCAAGATCAGGAACTTGAGATTGATGTTTCTGACGTATACTTTATCACAGGATTATCACGGAGGGGAGCAATACCGATCCTAACTAGCACCCGGCCTTGAATGGAGAACATGTCCATGGTTATTGATAGGGTATGTCCAGGGGCACGGAAGGGATCAGGAAGTGGGAAAGTCGATATCCAGACTATCCCAGACTTAGCACTAAAAGTAGTGCTACATACCATCACATGAAATATGGGATCGCAAGCACCACATGAAGCAATAAAGACACAGTTTCTCCTTGATGTAGACTGCTTGACATCGACCATCTACAACTAGGTAGAGGCCATGACAATAAACATGAAACGCCAGCTAACAAAATGAAAGAAGGCCAAATTGAAGCAATCCAGTTATGGGTATATCCTGGTATCGTTCTTCCTGGAACGACTACCAATTGTTCAGCATCAGGAGGTCATAGTCCCAACACCACCAGCGAGAGAACCACGGATGGATAGATGGGAAGCTCTGATGCGAAGGGCAGGGGGTGTTAGTATGAATCTTTCCTCGTAAAAGATCACTTTAGCTACGCATAAAAAATAGCTCTAATGTCGATTATGGCTGAAAAATATCTTTAAGTCTGCTGCACAAATTCAAATCTAAGCACAAAAGACATTAAGCAGATAAAATATAATATAGCTCCATGCATCCAATAGACAAGACAAGAACAAAGTGTTTAAAAGAATGATTTGTATTATCTTAGAGAATGGGGCACCTGAGAGGAAAACAAGAAAGGTGTTTTTTGGTTCTCCTCAATGGGATGGGTTCTTGAAAGTCCTCAGCATTTCAGATCTAAAATTCCTCTCTCTTATTGTGGTAGAAAACCCTTACAAACATAGAACTCAATGGGAGTTCACAAAGAAAAAATGGAAAATGGTGACCAAGAATAGATCTAGTGTGATCTAATGCAATGAAGGTGACCAATGAATGGGGAAAACCCTCCTATTTATAACAAAATATTGGGGTGGTCTAGAACTTCGTGCATGAATAAAATATTATTAATCAAATTCTAGAAGCACCCTTTAGGAACATTTTACTATATTTGTTGGAGGGAAAAGGATTCTTGACTTGGGTCAATTCCTTTATTTATAAATAATAAATAAATGAATGATTTATTTATCATTTTAGGGAAGTAATGGGAATATAATTAAATAAATAATGATTTATTTAATCATTTTCCTTGTTTTGGGTTAAATATGACTAGGAAATATGGACAAATGTTATTTTATATGGTGAAAGCAATTTTACTTAGGGTAAAATTGGTCTTACATGGTGTACTTGGGTTCATCTAATGATAATGAGTTAGATGACCAAAAAAATGGTGTAACAGATTGCCCCCCAACGTACGAGTGTTAGGAGAAAATCGTATGACTAAAGTACGTTGTAAGAACTCAATCACTAGGCATCAAGAGGGAAGTGAGAGAGAGGAATGTAAGGTAATCTAATGTGCTAAAGGACTAGACCTAGAGGAGACGAGACTTACAGGTGCAACAAGTCTCTAGGTGATGAAGTAGTACTAGTGTTTAAAGGTGGCGGGGGAGGCATACCTATGCCCGCCGATACAATAGTACAAAGAATAAGGCACCCGGAAAACCACAGAACGCAATAATGAAGCATGTGCTAGCCTATACATGAGCCAGATAAAAATAATGAATCCCACATACATGTGATGCCTGGAATAACCTTCAGGACTTATACAAGAAGATTTTAGTACATGAGATACAAATATACCCAAATTCCCCCTACACATGGGGAAGGGCTCACAAAATCTGACTGATATATGCAAATCGAAGAGGCGCTGCAAGCGGTTGAGGCTGATATCGTCAAATGAGAGGAGCTGCATCAAGGGCGGGAATGAAGAAGTCATCCGAGCATGTGGGGGGCTACCTACGGGGCCACCCCCTTATGAGGGTTGAGACATCTCACACATGTCCGGGAATCACCAATAGTTGTTGCTGCATCACTGGACCATCAAGTGTATATATCACAATCATGCTGATAGGAGCTCGAACCAAGGTACACTGCCCCCTAGACCTGGCTTCTGGAAGAAATGAGCTGATGTCGACAGAAGTAGGTCCGCCATAGGTGAGGCAATAAAGGAACCCCAACTAAGGCACGAGAGAAAGTAGGAGAGCGACGAAAAGATAGACACTAATGATGACGATGGAATGGGGGATACAGAGGTGTGGTTGAACAACTTCCCTTTTTAGAGAATAAAGGGCATGAATGGCTCGGCAGCGACTGACACAATATCAGGGGGGATAGGGGAGAAGGGTACTAAAGGCCATAATGTGCGACATGAGAGAGGGACCAAGCACGAAAGGATGGAGGACGATGGTGGGGTTTAAAGGAACTCGGAATGGACTCCATGAATGTGAGGGTGACTCGACTCGGATGCTCTAAACAAGGGCGACTCGATGGTGCTGCCTCATAGTAAGGGTCCAATGGGGAACCATAAAAGCATGAGTGCAATAGGGTAGCTCATGACGAAAATCAACACGAACGAAGATGAGTAAGTAGGAAAAGTGGTGCCCCAAGTACAAGTGTCGTAAGTGAAAAAATTCGATTTGAAGAAGAGGTGAATAGACCCTTCATGGAAAAAATGTGTCCTGGGGAAGTACCAAAACATGAATAACTGATAGATACCCATTTGAGTGTTGGGTAAGAGCTTTCCAATGGTGCAGATGGTGTGTCAAATGGGGCTACGGTTTGGTCGAAGTGGGTGAAAGAAAAAACAGGGGTTTTCTTCTAATAAGGCATTTTCCCTCCAAAATCATTCATTTTCTTGTGTAGCTGTGGTGAATGTGGAGAGGAGAGAGGGCCCTAAATCTTGTGGCAATCATAGCAGACAAACCGACCGTTGGAATTGTGATCCGTCAGTTGCAGGTAAGAGGCCTAATCCTAAGATTTGTTTTTTATGGATTCAAATTGCAGATTAGGGCTTTAAATCTCAGTAACTACCCCTATGTCATCATTGAAAGGTGCGACCTGGCCCAGGTTTTGCCCAGAAAGTGTGACCTATTAGATGTGGGGGGTTTTAGTGCTGTTATGGGCTGAGATTCTGTTTTGGTGTAAGTTAATGCAGTAGTGTTGATCTGGAGGCTGACAAAAATGATGCTTTTGTGCAGCTATGGCAGATATACGGATCAAGTGGAGAGAGAGAGACTTAGGTACATTACGGATGGAAATCCAGGCGGATTAGGGTATCCATCATGCACTGGCTAGGTATCGGGTTCTAAAATTCTTGGAGAACCCTTTGATGAGGGCTGGAGAGCCTTTGTTGGCCCGGATTATCAATTATTTGGATCCAGATCATGAGGCGTTTGTAGTGCAGGGGCACAGGATCGAGCTGACGGTTTAGGATTTGTATTTCTTGACTGGTCTCCCACCATTAGGGATGGTGGGGAATACGCAGCCAGTGTTACCATGGGGGCGTAACATTATGGATTTTTTTGAGCGACATTGTCGACCAGGTGTCCAAGTCAAAGGGACTCGAATATCCATTGGTGATCTAGAGAGGTTGGAGACCCGGGCAGTGGCCACAGTAGTGTTGCGGATCTTGGGTAGCCAGGCGTTCCATCACATCACTAGAGGGCATATGATGATTGTGGAGAGTGTCCTAAGTGGGACTTACTATGGGTGGGCCCAAATGATGTTGGTGTCGGTGAAACGATAGCTGTCATTATGCAAGCGACAAGTGAATCATGATTGTGGCAATGGGACGGTTTTGTGTTCTTTCTTCTTCAAGAAGATCCTGACCTTGCGAACTCGTATATAGTTACCTAATGGAGGTCTGAGAGAGCCTTGGATGCATCGATGGGGACGATTACTGTGTAGAGGAGGAGGAGGGGCAGTTGGACGGGTGTTCCGACCAGAGTTCTTCGCCCATTTGGATCAGATGCCACTATACATAGACGACTATCCCTATAGTGGGATGAGTTATTGGGGAGATCTAGACTTTCCGCTTCCGCCTGGTCAAGTATGGGGACCCAATGGTAAGTGAAAAACAACTAATCTGTTATGTGCATTTAAGATTTTGTGACTAGTATTCATGGTACTAATCCTTATACTTTTTGGAATGCAGATATAGCCCCAGTAAAATCGGCTGGGTATATGGGATGGCCTGCAGCAGCAGGAGCTACAAGTGCAAGTGGTTCGAGGACAGTGAAAAATGATGAGATGGCCGTGCTGGTGGAGGACATCCAACGTAGATGTGAGGGGCTGTTGACCAATGTGTCAGAGCGGGGGTGGCAGGATTTAGACGACCGATACATAGAGTTATGTATTGGGCAGCCCTCGGAATGGCGAGGTATCATGCGACGCATGGCGATGGCCGATCAGACTATGCGTTATCTACGAGCTATGGGAGCAGAGCCATTAGCACAGGATCCTTCAGAGAGTGATTAGATGTAGGGCAGGTGGTGCCCCCCAGTGGCTATGTAGGGGCAAGTGGTGCCCCCCATTTTTGTAGTGTCGGTTTTGGAACATGCTATGGGCATGTCAGATGTTTTCAAAGTATATGGACCTTGACAACTCATGTTATATGATATATTGTTTGATATGAATTTAATGGATGGTGTTAAATGTTATTGTCTTGTGTGTGATAAATTCCAGTCTAGAACATGGTTGGCGATTTGATCTACGTAGTGATTTTGACTTCTAGGTATGTGGTTGAATGTAATGAATCTGAATTCATGTATCAAAATTTTCACTCATAAATATTGTCTAAATAGGATAGGATTATGCACACAATAGACGCCATTAAGCTGTAAGACAATAATTAGGGAATATAAATGAATGTGCAGGTGGAGGATGTCATGGGAGAGGGTGTCGGCTAGGAGACCACAAACTGTGTCGTATTCAACCTGATTATTGGTGGCGTGACCAATGCAGACCCCATTTGCAAGGAAAAGGGTATGCCAGGGGGTAAAGATGGCCCAGGCGGCTGAGGCAAGATTCCGGGAATAGCGACTTGCGCCATCCGCATAACCAATGTAATGTGTGGATGAGGGGGTCGACGGAATAGCATTATGAGGCAAGAAATGGGAGGAAAAGCGGGGACTCATATTGCGAAGTACATCATAGATATGGATGGGAGTATCAGAATGATGGGAAGGTAGGGAAAGGTGGTGGAAACCACAAGAGGCTGCAAAGCTACCTATATCATCAGTTAAGGAAGAAAGGTGAAGATACGGGTCATTAGGGGAAATGATAGAGGAACAAGTAAAAAGATGGTCAAAACATAAAGAGCCCGAAAAAGTGGCGGAAGGGGGATCAAGCGAAACATACGGAGTGGATTCAGAGGGGATGTACTCTGAAGATTGGGCAGATGATGATAGGTATAAGATAGGAGCAACAGATTCAGACATCTCAACATCAGGGGGAGGGATGTCAATGGTAGCTGGAGGATCCTCAAGTAAACTTGACGCATACTGAGCAAGGATGGGTGAGGTGGATTGATTTTGTTCAACTTCGTACTTTCGAATGACCTCTAAAGAGGCTCGGTAATGCGTGAGGTGAGGGAAATGGTGGGAATAATGGCCATGGACACCACAAAGTGCACAGGGGTGGTTGGTGCGAAGATACTTTGGGTTCTTAGCTACAGATGAGGAAGAAACAGAAGTTTTAGGGACCGTAGATTAAGGGAACGCGAATTTAACCATGGGTTGGATACGGGGCAATTCAGGACAAGTATGGGTGGTGTGACCGATACCATCACACAAGGCACAAGGCTTGGTCAGTGGAGGGGGATTAGGGGCAGGTGTGGTGGCCTTGTCTTTGGATTCCCCCTTGTGAGTTTTTCTTTTCTTGCCCGGAGCAGTCGCCGCATAAGGAGGGTCATGAGGAGGGGCTAGGGGTACGGTAGCAGTGGAAGGAGCAACGGGAATCGGTTGAACTGGTGTCACAGCAATGTATGGTTTAGGGTGGCCTGGAGGGGTCTCGGTCGGCGGAGTAAGATACCATATAGGGATTCCCAAGCTTAAATTAGGTAGGGAAAGGGTGGCCATGACAGGAATCGAATAGACTCCAGGGGGGGACCAAGGAAAGGGATTTGCCCAGCGAAGTAATGGCCAGGAGGAACGACTCCTAAATGGTGGAGGCCTGAGGGAACTGACTCAGGAGGGTAAGGAAGTTTCAGAGTGTGAGGGGGATGACCCGGTGGAAGAGGTTGAATGAGCTAAGGCGAAGGGCTAGGAGCAGGGTGTGGTGGATGAGGTTGAAGTTGCTGACTAGCCGAAGCAGGTTGTGGAAGGGCAGCCTGAGACGATTGCATCATGCAAACATTCGCTAAGCTAGGATCAGAAACGGGAGGAGGGGGAGGACCTGGAAAGGTGCCGAGAAAAGAGGAGTCTTTTTAGACGCTAGGAGGAACACTGGTCAAAGAATCAACAGTTTGCTTATTGGCGACGAAGGATATGGTGGACTCAGGTGAGGTATGAGATTTAGGTTCATGATACGACAACTGGTCAATGGTGACAATTTCACCATTATGAGGAACAAACATCTTGCGGTGGACTGCGGAGGGGACGATAGACATGGCATAGGTGTAACTAAGCCCCAAAAGAATGTTGTAATCGAGAGGGGCATCGATAACTTCAACATCAACATAAACAGTTTTTCCGGCAAGGGTGATAAGACAATTATGGAAAAGGCCGATGGGCTGGGAGGCATGGCCATCCCACGTGCGAAGGGTGATGGTGGAAGGGGCCATTTCAGGGGATCTGAGTTGTTTCCAAACCGAAGCGGACATGACGCAGGTAGATGCCCCCTCATCAATAATACACCGGGCAACATTGGCATTTCGGATTTTGACTGGGATTTGGAAAGCAGCCGAAGGAGGAAGAGGGGGATGTTCTGACTGACGGGCGTCGAAAACAATCAATTGGTCATCAGTAGGATCTACAGCACCCACGGTAGATAGTAGAGCCCTCTTTTGAGAAGGAAACGACTGGGGGAGTTCCAGTGTTGAAATGGCAGCAGGAGATTGGGCCAGATCATCTACTATGCTGCTTGAATGGGCAGCCCGACTAGAGGCAGCATTTCGTCGTAATGGTCCCTTAGGAGGCTTGGGATGAACCTTGGCTTTGGGCAGAGGGAGTTGCAAGGGACCATTGGGTGTCGATAGAGGCTCTGTAGGACTGGACGATGGAGACTCAGAGACAGATGGAACGGGAGGTGTGGAATACTGACAGGACCGAGTTTGAAGGTTGAGGTCGATGGTGAGAGGGGGGTTAGAGGCCATCATGAGAATGTGGTAATTAGAGGAACCAGAAGGGGAAGGTTGAGTGGTTACCGGGGCATGAGGAGGTTGAGTGGTCACGAATCCTTGTTGAGGGAAAGGATCGGTAAACACAGCGGGTTGGGAAGTAGTTGGAGTGGGAGGGATAGTAGGGGAGGCGTTTTGCCCCCTCACGGTGGCCTGAGATTCCCACATCTGCCGCATTTGTGGTAATAAAGGACAATTGTGAGTGTAGTTACCATAAAAACCGCAACAATAACATGGCTTATTGGTGCGAAGCGGCCTGTCCGGCTTAGGCTAAGGGCCCTGTGGCTGATTGGCAGTGGTAGAGTCAATACTGGAAGGATTGGATCCACAATTACCAGGAGAAGATTGATTGCCTCTTCGCCTTCTTTGAGAAGGAGGAAAATAAGGTGCCCTCTGCTGTGCAAATACTTGCACTGGAGGGGGTAGTAAGTGCGGTTGCAGGGGTGGAAAAGGCAAGGGAGTGGGAGGTCCAAATGCTAGAGGAGCTGGGACACTAGGTTGCAGATATGGATAAGGGGTAGGGGGGGCAGCAGTAAGGTAAGCAGGAGGGTGAGCAAAAGAAGGAGGCATGCCGTATCCTGAATACATGCTACCTGGAGGGGAAAAAGTGCCAGAGGGGCTAGCCCCTAGAGGGAAACCATGTCCTGGAAGAGGTTGGGTAGAGGTATGTGACAGGGCTCCAACGATATCGTCGATAGAGTGAGATGCCCCCGGGGCATTAGAGCCACCGGGCTTGGGAAGGTCAGGAAGGACGGTATAAACATAACCAGATTGGGCGTAGATAAGATCATATTTCAAGGCGATTTGGAGGGCGGCTTCTTCAGTTTGGGGAAAATGGGATGTGACATCTTTGCCAATGGGAGGTAAGAGAGAGCGAAGGAACTAGTCCATGTAAACCTGATCTTCAAAGGGGGGAGCATGACACAAGCTCCGTCTTCGCCACCATTCCTGGACATGAGCAGAAAGGCGGGTCGAAGAGGATTGATGGAAAGAGGTTAAGAGTTTAATGCCAGTGTCGTATCAGAGAGGGAGCTAGAAATAGGATAAAAAGGCTTGGGCAATGGTCGCAAAGGTGGTATGGGAAGAAGTGGCTTGATCAACATACCATTTGGAAGCTTCACCGGTAAGCATGCGCTGGAACAAACGAAGACGGATGGAGTCATCGGTGATGGAATTGGAAGAACACCACATGTGGAAAGATCAGATATGGTTAGAGGGATCTTCACTAGCAAGACCTTCGAACTTGGGAATGTCAGAGGAGAGCTTGGTTGGCATAGTAGGCCAACTAACATCGTGGCGAATAGGATCATTAATCAGCTGATTGAAATCGGGGATACTGAGGCCAGCCATATAAGGGAGTAATGGGGCAGTCGAGGTAGGTCCCGTAGGGGTTCCACTAGACACGGACCCAGCAGTAGAACTGGGGTTAGGGCTAGGTCCAGAACTAGACATGGTGAAGGTAACAGGGGGGAACCAAGAGGAGGGGGATAACCTGAACAATCAGAGGAAGAGTCGGAGTGCGGACTCGGGGGAGGACTTTCTCGATGGAAACAGGAAGGAGGAAGTTGACCAAGCGGAAACTGAGGGTGAAGGCCAAGAAGTATCCAAGAGAGGTGCCTTGGAGGTGCAATGATGATGGGAAGAAGAAAAACCGACAAGGGCAGGGAGGGACAAAATCAAGTGAGGTCAAGGGTAGAGAGGTGCAGTGACAATTGATTTTAAATTCTTTGCCAGGCGGTGTTAACTAGGCGCTTCTTCTCTTAGGGTCAGTGTGTGGCATGTGTTAATTTTAATTGTTTAAACCCAGAAGTTTTGAGAGTAAAAGAAAAGGTGTGTTGTGTAACTGAAAATAAATCTGCAGTAAATAAAACGAAAAGAACAGAAAATTAACAACTACTAATGCATCAATGTAACCCAAGGAGGCGGGTCTCTCAAAACTAGTCTATAAGAGGGAAAAAACTAAGCCAAGCATGCAAAAAGGAGGCCAATAGATCTAATGCCAGGGGGGACTGGGACCTAAAGGAGAAATATGCTGAAAAGTGGTGCAGAGGACAGCAAAGAGGCAGAGGCAAGGTTGCTGCTAAAAAGGGGGAGATCAGCTAAAAATAGAAGAGACAAGGGGGTGGCTGTGGAAAGGAACCCAAACAAAATGATATGAGGTGATGTGAGAGGGAGAATAGCTGATCTAAAGGGATATGAAAAGGAGGGATTAGATCTGAGAAAAATAAGGTTGAAATTCGGAAAATTCAGACTTCTGAAACAACAAAGACTCTCCCACAAAAAGTGGAGGGTACTAGAGCCGTAAGGGGCAAGATTCCCTCTTAGTTGAGTAAAGAAGATCAGAAACAAGTCTAAACGGGCAGAGACGGAGGCTGGAAAACCTTGATAGAAGCTTCAGACAAACCCAGAAAAAGTGCAGGTCATAGGTTCTGACCTATTTTTAGTCCAGGTCGTAGGTTTGGGGCAGAAAAGTGTGTCCTCAAGCTTAGGTCGCACTTTTTGGGCTGATAAGTGTGACCTGCAGATCCGGCTATCTCGGCGGCAGATTTCAGAAAATTTTGTCATCTCAGCTACAGCTGATGTCTGTCACCTGTGCAATAAGGCCAGAAACACACGAAAGTTAAAAATTTGACTGTTTGAGGGTTTTAGGGGTGAAAAACACCATAAAAATAGGGAAAACAGAAAATGGAAGAGAAACCCTAGGGTCTGAAACAACTGGATATGCAAGAATAGATAAAACGACAGCGGTCGTAAAATAAAACCCGTGTGGAGTTGCCAATTGTTAGTATTAATATTTCGTCATAAAAGATCACTTTAGCTACGCATAAAAAATAGCCCTAACGTCGATTATGGCTACAAAATATCTTTAAGTCTGCTGCACAAATTCATATCTAAGCACAAAATACATTAAGCAGATAAAATATAATATAGCTCCATGCATCCAATAGACAAGACAAGAACAAAGTGTTTAAAAGAATGATTTGTATTATATTAAATAATGGGGCACCTAAGAGGAAAAAAAGAAAGGTGTTTTCCGGTTCTCCTCAATGGGATGGGTTCTTGAAAGTCCTCAGCGTTTCAGATATAAAATTCCTCTCTCTTATTGTGGTAGAAAACGCTGACAAACATAGAACTCAATGGGAGCTCACAAAGCAAA
Source organism: Pinus albicaulis (assembly GCA_034641835.2). Lineage (NCBI taxonomy): Eukaryota > Viridiplantae > Streptophyta > Pinopsida > Pinales > Pinaceae > Pinus > Pinus albicaulis. Next base: position 1,388,096,235 of record CM076578.1, on the reverse strand, counting down.
AATGGAAAATGGTGACCAAGAATAGATCTAGTGTGATCTAATGCAATGAAGGTGACCAATGAATGGGGAAAACCCTCCTATTTATAACAAAATATTGGGGTGGTATAGAACTTGGTGCATGAATAAAATATTATTAATCGAATTCTAGAAGCACCCTTTAGGAATATTTTACTATATTTGTTGGAGGGAAAAGGATTCTTGACTTGGGTCAATTCCTTTATTTATAAATAATAAATAAATGAATGATTTATTTATCATTTTAGGGAAGTGATGGGAATATAATTAAATAAATAATGATTTATTTAATTATTTTCAAATGATTTAGTCAAATTTAACTGGGAATATTATTAAATAATGATTTGAATAACTTATTCCTAGGAAACAATTAAATAAATAATGATTTATTTAATCAATTTCCTTGTTTAGGGTTAAATATGACTAGGAAATATGGACAAATGTTATTTTATATGGTGAAAGCAATTTTACTTAGGGTAAAATTGGTCTTACATGGTGTACTTGGGTTCATCTAATGATAATGAGTTAGATGACCAAAAAAATGGTGTAACAGGGGGCACTCAACAAATGTCCTAGAGACCGGAATGTTTTGATTGGCACCACCGACAGTTGATCGTCATGGAGGACTAGCCCTACTCTGGTACAGATTTTACTGGTAATTCAGAGCTTCCACTACCAGAGGGAGAGGATTGGGATGAAGATTTGGGTTAGACTCATTTTTAATTTTCATGAGTTTTATGATTTTTTTTTTAAATATGTATGTTCTGACATTAAATCCATGCATTTGCAGATGTTTTCCTAGAGATACCCATGGACATGTCTCTGATAGTGAGGCGAATCCCTTGTGATTTCAACCCTCATGGTGAGGGAGGCAAGGAGGAGGAAATCATGCACAACCTAGAAGGGATCACACGTGGAGTCCCAGACTATGCACGAATTGACGATGTTCCTTGTGCCTACTAGAGGCATACCATAGGGGTGCCAAGATGCATTCACCTTTTACTGAGGTAGCTTTTACTGGCAGTGACATGTTATCATGAGCATCATGCCGATTAGACACCTAGGATTTATATTTGGATATTTTGAGAGACATGGTGTCTCAGGATGTAACAGAAACACACATATTTTTTGAATGTATGATGTACACTGATGCAAACACGCGACATATATATACATCTATTTTCCTAAATGGATCTTTTCACATGATGATGATTTTATAAATTACGTAAATGTCTGTCTAATACAATGTTAGCTACTGTATCAGTTAATGCATTCATTCGTCTAGGAATATGTTGATATGTAATGAAATAAAAATGTATTTCCAACAAACAAATATGTAAATACAATCTCAAAATGTATGGGTTTCTAACCGAATAATGACCATTGCATTGCAGAACAACAAGCTGTGAATCTAGATTTTCAAGCAATGTGCGTATGCTGAGATTGATTGCCTTGGTTAATAATTCAAGGACAACGCTATATTAAGTGACATTGTTTGTAGCTCATCCTAGAAAAATACCTTGCAGTTCTATCAACTGACCAATAGGATAATAGATTACCCAGGATACTGAAGACAAATTCCTAGTACTGCGTGAAGCACCATTAGCGAAACCGACATAAGGGGTAATAGACATATGCACAAATAATCAATACCCAATAAGCAGGAAAATTCTTGCAAAGCACACCAAATCAAAACATGTACAAAAATGAAAAAACACCTATGTACATAAATCATGCATGAATGACTCATGCATAATTGTTTTTGAGATACAACCCATTTCTGGGTTGTTCTAGAGGATGAAATTCATAGTCAATAAGCTCATAGGTCCCATTTTGCAACACACGTTTAATAATGTGGGGCCCATGCCACATGGGTTGAAATTTTCCTACCCCCAGCTTATCATGAACTTGGTCATATAGGAGGACAAGATCTCCTTCGATGAAGGAACGAGGGGAAACCTATTGGTCAAAATGAGCTTTGACCCGCTTCTTTTGTTCTTCGATAATGAGAGTAGCAAAGTGACGAGTTTCATCTAGCCTTTCTAAGTAAAGGAGATGCTCTTCTTCTAGTGAAGTGTTCGGCAGTAATTCAACAAACAACTTGAGCGAAGGTATTTCACACTCAATCAAGAGAGTAGCTTCCAGACCATAAACCAACTGAAACAGAGTAAATTTGGTCACATTTTTAACTGAGGGTCGGTATGCCCAAAGAGCCAAAAATAACATGAGATGTCGATTGGATTTTTGGATCCCAATCATACGTTGAAGCATGGTAGCAAGAGCTTTGTTAACGGCTTCAACCTGGCTATTGGCCTGAGGATAGTACGGTGTTGAGTTGTCGTGACGCAAACCCAACTTAGAAGTCAACTCCGCTGCCATGTAATGTTGAAAATGGAAACCATGATAGGTAACGATGGCATGAGGGATACCAAACCTAGCAATGATGTGATTGAATATGAATTTAGTAGCTGTCTTACCATCAACGGCAAGTGTAGGCATTGCTTCAGCCCATTTGGTGAAGTAGTCCATAGCTACGATAATATAAGCATGCCCCCCCAGCTAAGTGAGGGTTACACGTTATAAAATCGATGCCCCACTTCACAAAGGGACCAATGGTAATGATAAGATGAATAGGTACAGGCGGTGCACGCATCTTTCGTTGATAAATCTGGAAATCATGACATTTACAAATCGTGACTATGCAGTCTTTGAAGATCAAAGGCCAGAAATAACCAGCATGAAGAATATTTTGTGCAGTGGCATAACCAGAGATGTGACCGCCATGGGCACCACTGTGACATTCATTGAGGGCTTTCTTAGCTTCCTTGAGGGTTATACATTGACGGAGAATTAAATCCACACTGACACGATAGAGTGTATCTTCGAATATCTGATAAGGTTGCGACTGATGATGGATGCATCGGTGGGTATCCTTCATCAACTCAAATCTGAAAGTAGAAGTTTGGAGATAAATGATGATATCATCATACCATGGATCGAGGGTGCTAATCAATAAAAGCGTATCATCTAGAATTTATTCCTCATAACGACATGGAGGAGAGTTTTAAGGGAGAGAATAGATCAAATCAGCAAAGACGAGTGATTTCTTCGACCTGGCAGCAATAAATTCCAAATCAAACTCTTGGAGGATGACAATCCACTTCGATTATTTACCCCCCAGCAATTTTCAAGACAAAATATAGGTCATGGGGTTGCAATCAGAAATCACAGTCACCATATGCAAAAGAATATAATGACAAAAACGTTGAACTACTTGAACCGCAACTAAAGCTAACTTCTCAACATGTGCATAGCACGTTTCCTAAAAATAGGTTTTTAACCTAGTGCCAACGAAGAAAGAAACATGTGAAATTAGAATCTATGTGGACTTTAAGAATTTGAACAAAGTCTCACCAAAATAGAACTATCCACTTCCTAAAATGGATCACATATTACAAAAGGTAGTTGGTTTGAGTAGAAATTCCCTGTTAGATCATTTTTTAGGTTACAACTAGGTTCTAGTTCATCCTAATGACCAACACAAAACATCATTTACTACAGCATGGAGCACTTTTATGGATGTGAAAATTCCTTTTAGCCTTATCAATGTTTGAGCCACTTTCCAAAGAGCAATGTATATTGATTTTGTTGATGAAATTGATAGGTTCATTGTAATCTACCTATATTATATTACTGTATTCTCAAAAACAGATGAAGAACACTTGTTACATTTAAGAGAAGTTTTTGAAAAGTGTAGGAAAATTGGTATCTCTCTGAACCCTAAGAAAAATATTTTTGGTTTAGAAGAGGGAAAGCTTCTAGGTCATATCATTTCCAAAGAAGGCATTAGAATAGATCCCAACATAGTTGAATCCATAAAGAAAATAAATCCTTCTAGAAACAGGAAATAAGTTCAATCCTTCATTGGTAGAATAATTTTTCTTAGGAGATTTATTCCTAACTTGGCTGAAATATTAAGATCTATTACAAACATGCTGAAAAGGGATATTGAGATTAAATGGAATACTCAAGGTAAGAAATATTTTAGTGAAGTAAAATTAGTTTTAACCATTTCTCTTGTTTCGATAAGACCTGAATTTACTAAATATTTTATGATTTTCTCTTTTTCTTCTAAACATACTATTGCAATTGTTTTATTACAGAAAAATAGTGAAGCCCATGAACAACCCATAACCTTCTTCAACATAGCTTTGAGAGATGCATCACTAAAGTACAAATTAATGGAGAAACACGCATTTTCTTTGGTTAAATCATTAACATACTTTAGGGTTTACATCTTACATTCTCATATCAATGCATTTGTTCCAAGTCTTGTGGTAAAGGATATTCTCACACAAGCTTATATAGATGGTACGAGAGGGAAATGACTTGTTGTAATCCTTGATTATGACATTGAAATAAAGCCAACCAAACTCATTAAGGTTCATCGATTGGCCAAAATGATGACTGAGTCTAACTTTCAGGCCCTTGATATCAATTTTGTTGCTGCACTTGATGAACATGAAGAGATGGCGACTCCACAAGTATCAAAAGCATTTTATACCTCACCATGGTATGTAGAAATCATTTTTGTACTACATAATTTACAATCTCCTCCTAGTTTAACAAAGGCTAAAGCTATATTTCTGAAATTGAAAGCCATGAAATTCTATATTTTAGATCAAACTTTATATTGGAAAGATGTTGGAGGTATCTTGCTAAATTTTTTGTTGAAATATGAAGCAGATAAATTCATACAAAAATTCCATGAATGAGACTATGGAGGACACTTATATTGGAAAAACAAAGCCAATAAAATTTTAAGAGTTGGTTTTTATTGACCCACTTTGTTTACAGATGTGCATAGGAGAGCTATCTCTTTCCACAAACATCAAATGTTTGAAGGAAAGAAAAATAGTTTACCCTTACCATTAAAACCTATTTCAGTTGAAGTCCCTTTCCAAAAGTGGGGTATATATTTCGTAGGTGAAATTCATCCAACCTCCTGAGGTTAACATAAGTGGATATTGACAACCACTGATTACTTTACAAAATGGATTGAAGCCAACTAATCTAGACAAGGCAAATATATTGTCATCATCAAATTTTTAGAGGGAAACATTTTATCCATATTTGGGTGTCCACACAAACATATCACTGACAATGTTGCAACCTTTAAATCAAAGAAAATTTTAGACTTCTATGATAAAAAACATGTCAAACTAGGAAACTCCACTATCTACTACCCATAAGCAAACATATTAGCTATGTCTTAAAACAAATTTTTAATAAACATTATCAAAAAAAATTTGCAAGAAAATAAAAAATCCTAGCCTAAAAACTTGATTAATTCCCTCAGGGCTGACAAAATTACTACCAAGATATCTATGGAATGTCTCCATTTCAGATATTATATGGGGTGGATGCAATTTTTCCTACTTCATTAGGAATTGTTGTACCAAAATTGTTGTAGGAAGCACAAGTGGAAACAATTATTTGCAAAGAAGAATCAACCAGAACATCCAACCAGAGTAATCCAGAGAGGAAGCCTACAATAATATACAACTAATTAAGGAAAATGTTAAAAAAAGATTTACGACAGAAGGACAAAAGTTGATGATTTCCAGATGGAAGATTTGGTGCTTACATGGGGTTCAAGGAATGAAAATAAGAGCACACATGGGAAGTTTGATAGCTTATGGAAGGTTCCATATAAAATTGGGCCTATTGTAGGAAACAATGAATTATTTTAAAGGAATTAAATGGAGAAGAAATAACTAGTGCACCTATGAATGGCAGACTTCTTAAACACTAGTTTCTTCCAGAATAAATTAGTTTCAATTCAAAATCATTGTACATATGTCGTTTTAGTTTTTATTGTAAGAGTGAGGGAAATTTTCATCACAAGTTGAAGCCTGGAGATAACGCCCTAAACTTGTGTTGATTGGTTTCCCACATTTATGAATAACAACAAATGGACCAGATTTAACTACAGAAGATAAATACTCTATTTCCCATTGGATTAAGGCTACTGATCTACAGTGTTCTTGGCACCTCACAAGGAGAGTGACATCCCTGTTGGAGCCACTGTCAGAGTCCTATATTTTATAGGATGACTTGATTGTAGTTTTTATTTTGTTCATGATATGTTGTAAATAAATTTCCATTCTACAAATTTATTTCCAAAAAGAAAGAGAAATAATAACAAAAGGGGATAAAAAATATATATGTGAAAAAACAAAAAAATGAAGAAACATGAGAAAAAAGAAAAAGAATAAAATACGCCCTAAAAAGAAAGTTTATAGGAGTGAGAAACCTTAAATTCCACTCAAAGAATGAAAAAATGAATCAATTAATACTCATAAATTTCTGAATAAAGTGTGTTTCTACTTAAAATGCTACATTGTAATAGGACAAGTAGAATAGCTAGTTTAATCACATTGTTTAAAAACGATTAGGCTAAAAATAATAGAGTTAGTTCAGTTTAGTGAATAAATCAATAACATAGTTTAATCATGATTAATTTACAAGTTAAGAGGAAAAAATAAAAAATCCCTTTCAAATTGAAATACAACATTAGAGGATAAGTAAGTAGTCTTACAAGGTAATCAAGTGTGTATTAAATCAATTAAACACAATTTTTTCAAGTTGTGATAAAGTTAGGATATAAGGTTTTATATTATTTAATAACATTAGAATTCTTTTTTACGACCACGATCTACCCCCTTCCCAGATCAACGGTGGGGCATTTTCTTCCCCCCCCCCCCCCCGCGCGAGCTCCTTCACGCTTTATCCGCCAGCGGGGGGGTTACAAAACGGAGGGGCCTACCAAGAAACATGGCACCACCATATGAGTTCGCACCCCTACCCCCCCTCTGAAAAGTCGTCCCTCACTTGATTGGAGACTTATGCTACTCCCCCACCAATAATTATCCGCCATGACAATCACCCGAACCCACTATCACCTCCCGCCACGGTTCATCCTATTCCACTCATCCTCTACCACCTCATCTCTGCAGAGCCCACTCCCCCACTTCTCTTCTGTTAAACAGCTTCCCACTATCATTTCCACTCCCAATTAGAAGCTTCCATATGGCACTCTCCCATTCATGTCATCCAACCGTTGCACCAATTAATGTTTCCCGCTCCCACGACAATGGAACCGCTCCTGGTTAGATGGTAAAACACAATGGTAATTCCTAAAATTCTATATTCAACACCATAAAACCATTTAATTTCCTTCTTCTCTATTTTTATAACCAGAAAAAAGTTATAGTGCTCCACGTTGTCCCTACATCTAGCCAATTTCCCATAAACTGTGATCAGACTGCCATCAGTGACCCCATTTCAACTTTCAACTTCTACCAACCTCTTCTAGGTAATCCTAGTATTCTCACTCTTATATTTTCAAGAATGGCACCTAAAGGAAATATACCCAAGAATAAAGCCAAGAAAGCTAAAGAAAATCCTATGCTTCCCCATGTCATCGACCTTGATCACCTGCCATTAGTCGACCTACAATACAAAGTTGTCGAAATCATCTGTGAATTCAACATGTTAGAACTTCACAATTGGTTAGAGAAAAATTGTTTAGACCAAAATGATAAATTGGGCTTGTGGGAGTCCTTCCTTCTTGAATTCATGTTCCACATACCCATTATTTTCTTGAACTAATATCTTGGTTCGAAATCAGATATGTACCTAGCCAAAGAGAAGTTTTCAGCCAAAATGGTGATGTTTTTCTCACCATAACTTCTTAATCCATCTCCCAAATGCTATAAATTCAAAACCCTGGCTCCCTAAAGCCATTATCAGTAGATTCTCTCACAGAACTCTACAAAAATTTAACCTTTCGACAGTGAGGCAATATCTTCGAAATTTTTCTCCTCGAGGATGCTCAATTTCCCTAGACAAACCCCCCATAATCATTCTCCATGTTCCCTGAGCTAACAAAGTAGGTAATTGAAATCATTTCATGCATATTTGGCTACCACTTTGATCAGTGGGTTGATCAGGCCATTGTTGGATTTTTGTCAGTTTTTACAACAGATGAAAAACCTGGTATTTGAAGTTAGAGTGAGATTATTGCAGAGCCAATGCAGGACCAGTTTATAAATTTTCCCACTGAGGGATATTTCAAATATGTGTATGTATTATTTATTTGTTTATGTATCATCAAGCAGAGAAGTTTCCTTTTTATTTGCAGAAGTTGGATGAGCAAGGTAATTCACAATTGGTCATCCATTAGACTTCCTTGGTTAGGAAAAAATCCATTGATTTTACCTTTGCAAACTATGTTGATAAGTTTCTTTACACAGTTATTTTTCTACTTAAAAGTGATGTTGAACCTATAATATGATCATATATTCTGAACGTTTTTCATCATAGTGACTAGGCGAAGATAGGTCATTGGTTTTTATACCAAAACTATACCAAGATCAGATTTTATGGGTGTGAATTTCCACCCTACAGGCTTCCAAAATTTGTTCCCGTCAGACTGTTCTCATTATAATACATAGGAAAAATGATACACATGGATGAGTTACACTTTTTTTCATCTAAAAAGAAGGCACATTTCAAAATCAAAGCTCATATTGGGCCATTTGTTTGCAATACCATAACAATTGGTAAGGAGGCATATTTTCTCCTCAAGAAAATGAATTTAAAATTAATTTAACTTGGTCCTATGGCCCTTTTAACTAAATTTCAAACTTGAGAGTGGATTAAATGACCACTCCTTACACCCACACTCCTAAGCCAAATATAGAATAGTCTATGAACCAGAGTTAGTGGGAGGACAACGAACTGCAGGAAGCCGAAGAAAAATTCATATCCACAACCACCTCTCAGACCTCTACACCTCAAGAAAAACAAGATAAAATGATAAGGGAATATGAGTCTTCTCCAGTGACAGAAATTGGAGCCAAGGAGTTCCTGATATATAAGAAGAAACATAAGACTAACTATGGACTAGATTTTCAGCAAAGAAATAAAGAGAGGAAAACTATAGCAATGACATACCCTCATATTTCTACAAGGGAGGATGAAATAGTCACAGGAAATCCCTCTTCATAACCTACAAATATCCTCTAGATACAACTCAAAAACGGAATTGGCTCAGGACACAGATAAGCCAAATATTTTTGCAAAATGCAAGGCAATTAAACGGAGGAATGAAATGCTAAAATTAAACACAAAAACCCAATTCTGGAAGAAAATAGATGCCTCATAACACCCAATTCTGGAAGCAAATATGTACCTCATAACACATGCTTCTTTTAACCTTTGATACAGAGAAAGGGAAAATGTAGATTTTATTTCTTGGAGCACAGGTTCCAGTGCCAAAGACAACAACATATTACAAAGAATCTACATTTTCTTTTGATGCACAAAAAATTCATCCAAATGACCAAATGCATATGCACAAACAAACCAGTGAAATGATGTACTCAAGTTTAACTAATGTTTCCATGTTAGCCTCCATATTGTAGGTATTAGTAAAAAAAATGCAAACACAGTTAAATTTGGAAATGATTTCATCCTTATCCAAGGATACCAAGATCAACTCATTGAAATACTTGGTGATCAAACTCGGAGAGAATCCCAATGATGTAAAGGAATCAGAGGACATTGTGAAGAGAAATAGCATTGAGGAAGCAACTCAAACTACCCATTACAGAATATCCATAGGCCAAGGAATTTGGTCAAATGGAAAAGAAAAAGGAGGACATGTTCAAGATAATAATTGAACAAAATAGCCAGATTAGAGACATGGAAGTGGAAATGGATAAAATGCTCAAAGAGAAAGAGAAGTCATCACAATTGTCCATAGTCCCACTCACAGCAATCCCCATATAAGTTGTAATAGCACCAAGGGCATCTACATCAACATCATCACTAGCAGAAACATTAGACCCTTCAAGCGAGCTACTTAAGGCTACATACCAGCTGTCCATTCAAGGGAAAGGAATTTCTAAATTAAAGGCACAACTTAAAAATATGCAAGAATAGAAATTAAGAATAGATAATTCTTATGTTGCAGAATTGCAGAAAACATATTGGAGGTGAAAATAATGCATACTAAAAGGAACGTTATGTTGTAGCTCGAGAATAAATGTAACAATCTGGAATCCAACATTCAAATATTCAATACGAAATTTCATGTGCTAAAAAAGAAAGGGCTACCAAGATTGATTGGGACAGGATAAAAGTTGATTAACCTGAAATAATATCAAGAGAAATTATGTAATATTTCCCAAATTAAATCAAGATTTGCAGGTATAAAGGAAACATCATAGGGCTCAAAGCATTCATGGATGCCATAGAATTTGACTTATTCACCTGTCATGAATTCAAGCACCTATTTTTCATCAAGCCTACCTTCCAGAAGTACACATATGAAGATGAGACATATAGAAAGTTAATAAAATTTTCTATCCCAAGTGAAGACCGATGGAAGAAGCTATGTGAGTTACTTGGGTGGAACAATCTCGTATCCACTAACAAAGTAACAACACAACACTTTTTGAGGTCTAGTCATCAACAATCATCCTCAATAATTGATACAACAACCACATTAGTTTCAAATTTAGTATTATCTTGCTCTATTTTTTAAAACAATTTATGATATTTTGTAAAAGATCTTGATATATTCAATCAAGATATCTTTGTTAAGTTTTGTATAAATACTTCGAATTTCAAATTATTAGGGTTGGAATTTGTATGAATAAATCTATTAATGAATATAAATTTTTTCATTGAGCTCAAGTGGACAAATTTCATAATTACAAAAAATATTTCAGGATTCATGTGTCAGAATCTTTTGGTGATGTTATTCTTCTTTTTTTAATGAGTTTCTTTCTCTGTTAATTCACATGCTTATTTTATCTATTTTTTTCCAAGAAAAATAAGAATTTGAATTTCTTTAAGTACACTAAATTATGGCTTTTGAAAAAAATTAATGTTTTCAACTGAAGTTAAACAATCGAATTCTTAAATTCTCTATGTTTAATGCATAGTTAATGTTTTCTTCTTTACCATATCACAACTCTTTTTAGATCCAATAAGTCTACCTACCCTTCCCTATTAAATTTATTTTTCGTTTCTTCAATTAATCAACTGAAAGTTTGATTGAATCCATTTCCCAATGGATTTCCAATATCATTCCAACCAAAACAATTTAAGAATAAAAATATGAACTTTACATCTAGCCTAAAATTATAAAAATCAACAAAGTTAAATCTAACAAAGAGATCCCTCTATGAAGCTAGAAGGGCTAGATCCTAGCTTCCAAAGTGGTTATGTGGTTACCTCTGGAATTTCTTTCACAACCTTAAGAAATTGCAGAGTGATAACACCTTCACTCAAAAAAATATATTGATAGGCTTTTAATGTGTCATCTCAGTCAAGTAGATAAGGGAAAGTTGGAAAATTATGCGAGGGAACTAATTTCAGAGGTGTATGTTTGAGAATCTCGACAAAACAAGGAACAAGCTCTCTTAATCGTAAGGTATGTTGAGATCCATATTCTTCCTATGGAAATATAAATTCCTACAAAATTCCAATGTGCATAATATAATAAAATAAATTAGAGGTGAAAGAAGAAAAAGGATTCTTGCATAGAGAGGTGAAGTAAAGCAACTTCATTGGGGTATCGAACAAGCCTATTAGAAGCGAATCAATTCTTTTGATTCCTTGAAGTGACTCTTCTAGGGTACTGAACATGACTACTGGCTACAAATAAATGCCAAATATGTCACCAAAAATCTCAACATCTTAAACTCACAAATTTACATACACCTAATCCTTGATCAAAACAATTGAATTATGACTAGTTTTATGAGAGGAATAAGAGAGACTACATTCAAATTAAGTAAGGAATATACGATGATCTATAGGATTAGGCAATACATCATGAAATGTAGAATATGTGTGTAAATTTATACATAAATAGAGAAGCTATGGTTTTTCTAGTGAATCACAAAGTGTTGTAGTTGATATAATCTCATCCAAAAATTTTCCTTCATTCAAAGTTTGGAGCCCCTTAATGACCATGTGAATTTTCATTCTAAGTCATCGAAGTCATGTATTTTCATACTTTGTTAATATTTCAAGTCTTCCTTTATAAATCCTAAGTGTCACACCTACTCACTTTCACATGGCTAGCTATTGATGCCTTTATAAGTGCACCTATTTAAAGTGGGCCTTCAACACTTCACACAGATAGTGGAGCACACTCCTTATCACTTGTAAAAGTTCACTCCATGTTAAAAATACATGTGAACTTCTTGGAAGAAAATAACCAAACCTCTTTGTGGTTGAAAAAGTGCAGTTCCTAGATAGAATCATTGCGCAGTTACTAGAGATAGGGATTGTGCACTCCTTGCTGACAGTCAGGGCGCGCCTCTTTTTGATAGTGAAATTGCACTTCTATAATTAAACGCTATCATAAGTGGAATTTAACTCATCCTTATCTCCTAGTTTCTCAAAATGTGTTTAGCACACTCACAAAACCTAACCATAATTACATGTTTTCTTTTTCCTATATAATCATTCTACCCCAGGTCTCATTTCACATTCATCATTTGGTATGCAGCTTTGCACATTATTTTAACACACAGAGAACTCTTGGTTAAAAGTGTGCCACTTTCTAGGTAAGTTTCTCAATTGTCACATTATCTTGATTTTCCTTTCCTATGTGTTTCTTTCACTTTCGCATGTGTCGTTTATTCTTTCTTTTTCCATTGAAAGTGTCATTGTTTCTTGTTTTATCTCTTTCATATGTCACTTCACCCTTTCATATGTTATTTCTAGTGTCTCTTCAAATTCTAAGCTCTTTCACATTCCATTTATGATTACTATTTTATATATGAATGTGTGCATGTTAGTATTTTTATTATTATGAATCTATTTCATTTCTCTCACTCAACACTTAGTCAAATTTTGAGTTGATCTTTGTCTCCATCCCTTCACTAGCGAATTTCTCTCTTCCAAGCACCAAGTTATCAAAATATTCTCACTATTTATCTGAAATTCATAAAACAAAGGATTTGTCTCTCTGTAAAAGCACATTCCAGACTCTTATTCAGCAGTGTAAATTCCCTTGAACATTGTGATAGAAAATTGTGCCCAACATGTCCTTAAATTGTGCATTGCATACTTCTAGTCAAAAGCGTACGACCCTCTAGTCAGACTGATGTGGCCAACGCAAAGGAGAAGCCTCTCTTCTTGAAAGAACACAATGAATAGCTTCAAGACCTAAAAATCCAACCTTTATCTCTTACTAACATGTGTAGTCTCTTTTCCTTGCCTTAGCACAAAGCACACATCCAGTGGCCAGCAAGGTCACCTTACCTCAAGCTTGCATGCATGTGCTAAAAAAAAATGCAATATTCCCTCATAGTGACTTTCTTTTGAATTGATAGACTAGATAGAACATGTGATTTTTCTGGAACTAATTTTGTGTTACCATGAGTGAATTCCCACTTCTAGGTACTGCAGATCTAGAAAATATTATTATGTCATCTTCCACATATATAATGCCTCTAGTCACATGGAAAATACCAACAAAGGAGGGTACCAAAAGTAGTGTTGAAGGTTTCGTGGAAAATTCTAAACCAGAAATTCCTATTATGTAAGGTACAAAGTGCTTCATTGATAAGCTCACTATCGTAACATGGAAATTGATATAGACAAATTTTATTGAGAAAGAGTTCCTAGATGAAGTGGAGGATATATAATTATAAATTAATATCAAAATATCTATATTACATAGGATTATTAGTAGGTATTCAATTATACCATGTGTAGAAGTGATAGGTTGGATATTGCAACATCTAGACACCAAGAATATGATCCTCAGTATTGCAAGAAGGAAAGATATCACTACGTTTCAACCCTATGTTTTTCACTCTTACTACAAGTTTTTGATTCCATAAGAGTATTTAAATTCAAATTTCTATGCATCTTGGTCTCATTTAAGTAAACATGATTTTCTTAAGAGATGGTATAGAGAACCAAGAAAATTTTGATATAAACCAGAGGGAATCTAGAGAAAAAAGTTATGAAGGAAAGTATGCCAATACCTCATGGTTATGTGTTGCAAATTATATGGGACGATAGAAAATATTTATTTGAAGAAGGTTGGATTTATATGTTTAACCCTATTGTTTCAGAAGGAAATATATTTAATTGGTCAGACATATTATCCCAACAAATATAAATGATTGTGTGAAAGGGAAAAAGGGTTTCACAATGCGACCAACCTAAGCTCTATATGTCTGCATACTTTCTTGATGGGACATGTTCCTGAAATGAGTTCCCAAGTGGAAATGGACCAGAAAACAACCCTCAACCAACATCCATTGCAATATATTTCCAAAAGTCAGTTATAGGGGAGTATTTTAAAACATATCCAAGCACTTCATTGTTGTGCTTTAATGCATGAATTACAAGGTAAAATAAGTAGTTGTTGAAGTTGCGAATTGGTTTTGTTCTTCTCAAGGAAAATATATTCGACTCTTAGAATCTTATAAGTGTTGGGTGTAGAGCCTGATTATCTTGTTTACTTTGTATCACAGCATTGGACCCCTATACCTTAAAAGGGGTGGCAACGCCGCCCGTAATTAATCGCTGCCGTGGGGGGTCTAGGGGGGGCAGCAATGCTTCTCGGAGCCCCCCCTGGCGGTGGTTTTCGGGGGAAGCGCCCCCGAAGCTAAAAACAAATATAAAATTACCTTGTAAAAGTATAGTAATTTCTAGTCAATCTAGGCCGTTCATTAGGCAAATGATCTGACGATAGAAGTTATGTTTAGATTAGGGTTTTTTTCCCTAGAAGGCAACCCCTCGCTTTTTATGAGGGCATTGTATTGCGGCTGTGCATTGTATGTGTAATCTCGGAGCGAGAAACAGAGAGGGAGACTATGAGAGAGAACAGCGGATATTACAGCGGATCTGCTGTAGGTTTTATCTCTTCATTTTTGCTGGATAATAGAAAGGAAGGACTGGTTGTTCGGGGTGGACGTAGCCCAAACTGGGTGAACCATGTATATCTATGTCTCTCTAGTTTTATGTGTTTTGTGTGATTTTATTTTCCGCTTATATTATGTGTTGCATTGCTCTGTAATATTTAATTTTCTAACAACAAGTCTCCAAATCATATGCCAAAGTATGTGACCGATAAAGTATTCATGTAGGATATTGGTTACACTTTATGCTCAGGATTGTTGTAGCAGTTGTAGAAGAATAAGAAGACACGTTGGATTATATTATAAATGTAAGTGCAGTCATATGACTAAATAATATGAAGGAATCATAATCAAATATTAGAGAACCTAACTACCTCAGGTTTAAATATATGAGATTCCATTAACATGAAAATATAGGGGTATGCAAGTGACACTATGAAAAGTTTCATATCACCTAGCCATATTCTTTAGATTCTTGGGAATATGAAGAGAAGATAAATAAATAGTATAATATATCCAAGGAAGATGGACCAGGTGATAATTCAAGCCCTTATCATTGAGCTCATTCACCATATACTAATCAAGAAGAAGCCCAACAACAAGAGAGTGATTAGGTTAGTGTTGGGACAAAGAGGAAGCTAAGACATGATCGCGAAGAAGAGAGGAGTAGGACATGATACTTTTTTAATCTTCTCACAAAGGAAGCTAGGACATGATACTTGTTTAATCTTCTCACAAAACTAGTAACATCCAACATCTTGAAAACAGGTAAGTATCATTGGAGAGGAGGTGATTTGAATGGTATCAAAGGGCTCAAACCTATTAACCCTTCCTCCCTTGTGCTTTGGCTTGATAGCCCTTTGGTCTTCATCATTGCTTGTATGGATTTCTTCCTCAGACATGGTGACTGGCCTAGAACAAATGTTTTAACTTCTTTGAGAGGCGTTAGGTCTAGAGAGGGAAAATGAGTGATGTGTGGGCAATTTTTTTCAAATGAGGGCCAAATGACATATGTCTATGACAAATTCAGAGTTTTAGGAGGTAGGTTTGTTTGCACTGAGTACCTTTAGCCCTATGACAATTCTCAATTTTGCAAACCCTACCCTAGGAGGTAAATAAATTGATTTTTATGGAGATTTAGGGTTTGACTAGATTAATCTTTAAATGTCCTCCATGTTTATGAAAAATAAGGCTTGAAAAGTTGGGAAGAGAGCAACCAACCTTGATTAACTAATTGCAGGAGATTTGGAGGAAAAAAATTGAATTTTTGGGCCTTTTTGAGTAAATTGGGCCAATCTTTGTCTGTGCATAGCACCTGCCTAGTTGCGTAGCGCCACCCAACTGCATGCTCAGGTCAGGTCAGGCTGGTAGGTTTGTGCACAGCGTCGGGCCGATTCGAGCCAGAAATGGGCTTGTCGAGCCTGTCGGAGTGCAGCATCGGGTGAATGTGTGGGCAGTCAGACCATTCTGGGCCTGTGGGTAGCGCGCTCAGGTGTGTAGCGCCACCCTCCCGGTGTGCAGCGCAGTATTAAATAACACTACCACTACCTTCTCTATGTGCAACACCGATGGCCAGGTGCATAGCACCGGCCTCGATGTGCAACGCCTAAAACATTTCTTCAAACTTGCACAAAAACCCTTAAAAAAATCTCTCAACAGTTTTCTCTCTTTTTGCAATGACAAATAAGGCTGAGAGAAAAGGAAATGAGGTTTTATAGTCTTTTGAAAAATAAATTGTGAGCCCAAACCCTCTTTCTAAAGTTTATTTCCCTTTACTTTTTCTCACTGTGCTTTTTGGCCTTTTTGGTCCTGTAGGTGGCAGTTTGACATAAAAAATGCCTTTTTCCTTTGCTGGAATATCCTGATGTTCTCCTTGTGCTCACAAAACTTTCATCAAGTTCAAACAGGTGTCCTCAAACCACTTTGTAAAATGAAACCTCTTTATGATGTTTAACACTTGCAAATATCAGATTTGTGATTAGTTGTCATATTTTCCTTTGACTATCACTCTGTCAGGTTTTCTCTTTAAAACAGTGAACAATCTCTCATAATGAAAACTTAGCATCAAGCATCAATAGTCCCTTTATTCTTCATGTGGGTCATCATTGTGAAAAAATTTGGTCTGTTTGTCTTTCTCAATCTTCCTGTAGATAGCTATTTTGATAGTCCTGTAGAAGTGTCATTTATATCTAACCTATCTCTTGCAGAATATACCTTGATAAAGAAACAATTTTGGAGGATTTTTTGCTCTTAGGTTAGCTACTTTCTTGTTCCTTTGATCAGTTAGCAAATGATGTATGTCTAGTGAAGGAGGTAAGCTATTTAAACCATTTTTTTGTTTTTGATGGCCACTTATGTTCTTGCAGGTACCTACACCACTCCTTATTTTTAATTACTGTCTCTTTTGGAGTTGGACAACTCATTTTATCAGCCATGAACCTAGGCTTGTCATAGTTGCCTCCTTTGGAATTTTTTTCCCTGATGCTTGTCTCTTTTGAAACTTTAAAAATGTTTCTATATTTTCTTTGAGAAGTGAAACCTTGAACTGATATTTCTGTCCCTTTTGTTGATACCCTTCATCATAATTCTTCCTTTACTGTAGTGGAGTATTGGTTTTTATGTTTTCCTCCTTTGATCCCTTTAGTTCTCATATTTTACCCTTTGAAATATCATATTTTTTGTACCAATACTCTTTACCTTTTGTACCTTTTTTGACGTGGTGTCAATGTCACTTTGCCAAACCCTAGAGGATATTCTGAAACCCTTTGAAGCCATCTGTTGTTATGAGTGAGGCTCCTTGTTATCATGTGACCATTTTTGTCCATCTACCAAATTCCTAGGTTTTAGGGCTACTTAGGAAAAAGTAAATAGTGTTGTATTCTAAGTTCTCTGAAACTTCTCAAACTAATTCATCATTTCTAAAAATCTTCAATGTGCCCTTGAAGGAGTTGAGGTGGCCTTTGCCCTTGTAACCCTAATATTTATTCCTTATGCCAGGCTGATGGCCATTTGATCCTCTTGCAAAAATGTGAGCAAGGGACAACTGTCCCCTTGCAAGATCCATGCTTTAGGCCAAAAAACCTTCCTTGAATAACCTTTTTGATTAGTTTGGACAAGATCACCTGTCCTTTTCTTCTTTGAATGCAGTTTCTTCATACAAGAAAAAAACAGAGTTTGTAGGGCACCAAATCCACCCTATGACTTTGTGAAACCCTAGGTGACCTAGTGGAGGCTTTCTTGGACTTGGTTTTTAGACTGAGACCTAGAATTTGGGATCATCAAGTGTAAGATAGAGTTTATGATAAACTAATGTATTGAAGATCCAAAATCCAATGAACTTGTTTTATCTTAAATAACCTACAGAGATAGTTTGATACTATCATTGTTTGACAATATTTTTGGAGACACAACAAAGCTGTTTGATTGGTGGGCTTAGGTAGCAGTGAGGGGTTTTTAAGGAAAAAAAAAAATCGGATTTGGGCCAAAGGTGAAAGCATATAGAAAAAAAGAGTGACATAATCCACTAATGGGTTTTCTGGGATTGGTAAGCAATGCTAGACATGATGGAAAGATGAAATAGTGAAAAAGTATATTTAAGGATGATGAAGGCAGTGAGATTTCTAGAACTCACAATGTTCATGAACTTTGTTTCTAGAAATCTAGGGAAATCATTTAGTCATATATGAAGGAAAAAATATTGATGACTAACAGTGGGTCCACTTGGGGAGGGAAGCTCCTTTTCAGGAGGTGTCCAGTGCCTTATGGAGACCAGTGCCTCATCCATTGGGAAAAATTTTACCTCTTTCTATTACTGATGCTTGCTTAAATCTTATGATCTCAATAATATGAAAGACATGATTAGCTCAAATCCATCTCTACCTACCCAACTTACTGGCCTAACATTTTTTCTTCTTTAGGTGCATTTGGACTAGCAACCTTGACATATTTTTCTTTTTTGAAAGAAAAATAAACTATCTACTTCTACCTTAATTCTTCCTGGAGCTCAGATTAGGCTAATGAACTCCTTTGATTCTCTACCTATACTATTCAACTGTCAAGGTTAAAATTTTTGACACGATTCATTCACTATGCTATAAACATGCAATTTAAAACATGGCTAAATGAGGATTAGACAACCTAACTTACCATGGATTTGTGGCATAAAAACAAGCTCAACACAAATGTTATTTTTGTACAAAATAAGACTAGAAAAATCAGGGCTAGGATACATTGTTTGCTACTCAGCCCTATTTTCCTCTTTGGTTATGTTTTAAGCATGTGGAACCAATATTTTCCTTGCCTAATCTATATTTTGACAAGTCAAGCCGGAATAATTTGGCCCACTATCTTTCACTAACTTATCAACAATCAATTTAAAATGGGTTTCAACCATGATTAGGCTAGATGACTAAAACAAGACTCCTTTATGCACTAGTAGTGGTATTTAGGCTTACCCACTTTCAATAGTTCTATTTTTTGGGTATGGGTCTTTACCTCTTTTCAAATTTTCCCTCTTTTCCATTTTTCTGTTTTGTATTTTTATTTTTGTGATTTCTCTCAATATCTTTTCATCAAACAGTGGCATGTACAATGAATGAGAAATTATAACTAAGACTCTAAATGGCCATGGTACATGATTACCCTATCTTCCCCAGGATCATCTACCAATTCTCCTTCATTTAACTCTTGTAGATAGGGAACGAGGCTATCTAATTTTGAGGGCATGTTATAGGACTTCTGTAAAGAATTGTCAAACATGTTAGGCTCTTGTTTATATTTCTCCCTTGATTTTAGCTTCCAAACCTTGTTTCTTTGAGAGAAACTGTCTAGGTGAAGAAGGCATTCTTCATCAGCTCCCAAAATAATGACAATGTCATCAAAGTACATCATAGTGAAAAAGTTGGTAATAGGAGCCATGGCCTCTTGGATGGTGTCTTTAGCTTTCCTTATTCCAGGAAAATTTTTTCAAGCATGTATTTATCCCAAGGAACTTTGAAAATGTCTTTTTGTTGATTGATTTGATGTGGTATCATCTCATGAAAACTTTAAACACTACCAATCAAAATCACCTTGTTAGAAATTTCTATTCTTGGCATAGGATGAATTATCTTGGGAAAAGGGTATTTGGATTCCATGGAGGCTTTGCCTTAGTGTCTAAAGTCCATACGTAGTCTGAATCCTTTGGTTTTCTTTGTTAGTGATAGGATTTTTCCAAAGGTTTCATAGTTATTCTTGTAAAAAGGTCTCTTTGGAACAATGTCCATGCCATTAGGTTTTGAGCTTTTACTTCTATAAACAAGGGCATCCTGAAATTTCTTGCATAACCTCAAGTATTTGATTTTTGTGTGTAATGGAAAGGTTTTGGATAAGTTAATCACCTTGGGTCTTCTTAGGCTTCCTATATTGTATCCCTATATATCATTTTCAACAGAAATCCCTTTAGGATTGATGGCAACATCAGTGAGAGTCAACAAATTTTCTGGAGGAACAAGACTCTCTGGTAATGAGGTGTCTAGATAAGGTAAAAAAATAAGACTCCTTTGATTTATATCACCAAAAAAATTTGTTATGTGAGGGCGTATTAGCATTTTGGAATAGGTAAAAGGGAAGGGTTTTGTTTCTGATGTTTGTCCTCCCTTTGAGCAACCTGATCTATATGTCAAACTGACCATTGGTTTTGAGGTTTCATTATTAGTTTGTAGAGAATCAAGTGTGATTTTGTCATGAGGTGTTTGTTCAAGGCTACTATAGGTCTGAATACTGAGTTCTCTATGTAAATACTGGTTTGGTTGTTGTAGTGTGTCTTGATGTGTTTCAATTTCATATACTTTCTCATCATTATCTTCCTAATTATATAATATAAGATAATTAAGATAAGAGTGAATAGAATAAAGAGGTGTGTTGTCTGGTCTGTCCTAACTTCCAACCATATACTTCATATGTGATTCTCGGTATAATTTCCTTGTCTGGTTGAAAACAGGGATGGTTGCATAGGACATATCTAGTTGAAGGTTCCCCTGAATCTTGCCTCCTCAAGATCTGGATAAGAGCATGCCATACTTGGGAGGAATATCTGCCACTGCTATGTCCATGACTATATTCTTAGCAGGAATTTGTGCCAAGTTAACACAAACGTCCTTGATGAGGTCCAAAAATTTGACCCTACTAGAATAAAAGGAGTATAGGTATTTGTAAGGTTTAGTTATTTCTAGGCCTAATCTCTTCATCACAACATTGGGCATGAGATTGTGAGAGGCACTGGAATCCAGCATGGCATTATGTAAGATTTTTTCATGTATGTTTAGGCTCCTTCCTCATACTTTCCTTCTATTTTGGGTCCGAACGACAACTCAAGTCTGTCATTAGCCAAGTGTAAAGTGTCAACATTATTTCCTATGTTTAGTACCTTCAACATCTGAGACCTATATATGGGTTGAGTAACCAGTTCAGTGAGGTGCATATTTATCTTGATTTTGGCAATCTCTCCTGGAAAACTGAAAAGCACTAGTGTTTTGGACATATTAACATCGGCTTTATCAACCATGATATTTTCTACATCCATAATTTATTGATCCTGATTTGGAGTTTTAGTCTAAATGATTTTCTTAGGGTCACTGGTGGAGGTACTAGGACAATAAAGGTCTTTGCTTGGCAGGCTGATTTTTTCTTTATTTGCTTCAACTTTCTTAACCATAGTGTTGACATTCTCTACTATTTTCTTAGAGGTATTTTTAGGTAATTTCCGAAGAGCAACATCTATTTGGTCTTTCTTGGCCAAATCTAGGTATTTTTTGCTCCTAAGATCATACTACTTATGGATTTCCATGATGGCATTCTCAAACCCCAAGTGGTAGTCTTCAGAATCCTCATAGTTTTTGTTAGTTTGATCTGAGGAAAAGAAGCCTTGTTCTTCTTTAGTGAGAAAAACATCTTCTTCATTATCAAAACCTATTATATTTATATGGTTTTCCTCTGGTTCTATAATTTTTCCTTCTTCCTCATCTATACAGTTTTGTTGAAAGGGAGGTCTGATTTGTTGGTCATTTTCCCTTTGTTTGATTTGGGGAGTATCTCTTCTAAAGTTTTGAGTTTTGTTTCAGTTTTGGGAATTTTTTTTATTATCCCTAGGAGGTTCCCCTTCATTTAGATTTATCTTTTCTATCATTCTCTCCACAATCCTCATTGGGCTATCTATTTTGGTATCAGAAAAGGAGGTTGAGGGCATGATTTCATCCTTGTAGGTTACTCTCCTTTCTGATTTCAACCTAGCTCTTTTTCAATGAAGTTTACTTCTGCACTAATAGCTGCTTTTTGAATTTCTTCTAAGTTTTCAGGGTCTCTTTCTCTTACCTGGAAAGTCATGTCCAGGTCAAAATCTTCAAGGAATTTCACTAATTCTATGCCTTGTGGGGGTTTTATGGGAGGCGAGAGAGCATTATAAACACTGTTGAACCTGGTGCAATATTCTTGCACACTTTCTCCTACATTCCTTTTAAGGTTGTTGTATTCAGACAAGATTTGGAGGGAATTTTTCTTGATTTCCCATTTGTTTATAAAATTTTGGTAGAGGGAAGGGAGGTCATGTATTGAATTAGGAGTTAATGTTTTAAACCATTTTTTGGCCTCTCCCCCTAGGCTTTGTGAAAATATTCTCATCTTAATGGTTTCTTCCTCTATCTCCATGTAATCTAAAGCATCATTGATTCTATCTACATGGTGTTGGGCAATGATGGATTCAACCCCTGTGAAATGAGGGATCTTAGACTGATAGTCATTTGGAAAAGGTATTAGAGGTTGAGGTAAGGCCAAAGGTGCATAACAAGTTTCCATGATGGGAGCTAATGGAGGATTTACAAGAGGTGGATTTGTGATAGGGGGTGTATGATGAAGTGGAGTGGTTTCCACAGTGGTGGTATGGATGGGTGTGGTGGAAGTACTTGGACCAACAAACTGATTTTGAGTAGATTTTGGTATGGAAAGAGTTGAAGTGATGGAGAAGCTAAAATTCAGGTGGTGTGGAAGGAGATGCTTCTCTACTTAGACTCTGGTGAAAATCTAAGGGTTCAAGGTCAGTTTGCTCAATATCAATTTTAGACCTATTTATGAAGAGGTTCTTGGTATGGTCCAAGTAAAACTAAGGATCTTGCAAAGCTATAAGGTGTTTAGGTACAAAGAGTGTTCTATGGATGGTACTAACAGTGGTTAAGTCTCCAGATCTAGAAGTTTGCCACAAAATATTCTCTGGGTCATCAACTATGTTGGGAGGATTTGGGTCTGGATGAGATCTGGTACTAATCCTATGTGAAGCCAGATTTGAAATTTCAAAATTCAAAGAGGTTAAAAGTTCTAGTACTGTTTCTTAACGCTGACCTCTCTTAATTCTTGGTACTTATTACAGTATATGAATGGGTTCATAAGCTTCTTAGGGTTGGTGTGAAACAAATCTAGGAATTCAAATGAGTGCTAGTGAAGTAATAGGCCTACTGGAGGCTAGTGGAGTCACCAGGTGGATATTTTTTGTTGTTTTAAGGATGTATGTTTACGGTCCACCACCAATAACTGACAAGAAACCAATATAAGGGATTTTTGGGGGTTTTTTGAGTCTCTTAAAGTTTGTGAGAGTGAGAATGTCCTATAACTGAGTCATCATTTTGCTAGGATGATAAAAAAAATAGATTCTACTCTTTGGCTGATAGTGTGTGTTCTTAATGATTTGATGAGGGAAACTAAAGTCCTAAGGGTTACTTAGATTTTCACTAACTTAGAAGGTCCCACTGTGATCGCTAGAATGTTAGTGTGGCGATGAGGTGGTAGATTCAATAGTTTTCTAGTTCAAAATGAGGGTCTAAAGAGTTATAAGAGGTATTCAGGAAACTATATACTTAGAAAGTCCCACCGTGATTGCTAGAATGTTAGTGTCTCTTTATTTGGCAGATTGGAAAACCAAATGATAGGGTAACATGGAACCAAGCTTTAGAGTCTGAGGACCTAGCCTTCCTAGACTAAGAGAGGTATCTCTCTATTGGGTGCAAAGGATATGTTCTTTTTGCTCTAGCATTTTGATTTTAGGCTAGTTATTTAGGTGTAGGGTTTGTTGATTGTTTTGGTTGGGTAAGATGGGCAAATGAAATAGGTGGAGTGAGAGTATGTCAAATCCATTGGGCTACGGAGTCAAGTGAAATTAAATAGTGTCTAAATGATGAAACAGAGTGTGTTGCAGGGCCAATTTAGCAAGGTTAATGGATCCTTAAGGTGATGTATGAGGTGTAATGAATAGTAATATTGGGAAAAAGTAAGAGGTCTTGAAAATATATATTTTAAAATATATAATTCATGAGGTAGGGAAAACCATTAAGCTCGATAAACAATACTCTAAACTAATAAACATACAAGAGAAAAATTCCAGTGAAACATAGAAAGCATAAGAGCTTCTAACTTTAGAAATTCACATTCAAATTTTGGGAAAAACACATAAGACAATAAAAATAACTTAATTTAAGGAGAGGGAACTCCTAAAAAACATATATCAAGTTATTTGGAACTCTAAAACAAGTTTGTAAGCATGGACAAAGGGCAAGATCGAACGAGACCTCTTTGACTTAACCTAACAATCAATATTTCATAGAAAGGATTCAAGATAGGGTTTTGAAAACTTCAAATAAGTAGGGCATACCATGAATTATACTTGTAAGCTAGAATACTAACCATACATGAAACAAAAAAAAAAAATTGGTGGGCCTAAGGAGAAGTCAAGAATTCCTTAAGATGGACAAAAGGGAAAACATAAAACCTATAACAAACAGGAGGACTGAGGTGCCTCAAAGAACATGTCTCAACCTATACTTTTCTGTTTAATAGTAGCCAAGAAACATGAAACATAATGATAACAAAGGAAACAATAGACAAAATAGGAAGACATCACCATTCACCAAGCTATGGAGTCCTGCAAACAAGCTTCTCCATCATCAAGTCAAACAAGCCATTCATCCACCTCACAAAACCAATTTCTTCTCCAAACTCATGAAACCATGTATATTGCTCTTCAAGCTCATCAAATGCCAACAAAATACATAGGGGCCTCATGGTCTATTTATGGAGAAAATGAGGACTAAAACCCTAAATGTCGTAGGAAAATGTCGAATATAGTCATAAATATCATTTATGGCCAAGAGACCATGCAAGGCCCAAGGCACATAATATCCCAAGAAATAAATGCTAAAATAACTATTTGAACCTAATTATAGCTTAATTTGCCTCAAAAAACTCAAAAATATCTATTTGCAATAAATGAGTGTGTTTTTTTAATTTTGGTCCAAAAATACTATGTAGCCTCTGTGCGTAGCGCCATTTTAGCAGAAAATAGGGGCAACCTCTGTGCGTAGTGCCACTTTAGCAGAAAATAGGGTCTATTGCAGCTAAGTTTTGGACCCTTTCCCGACACTGAATTTGGCTCCGTGATGGCTCGTTGGAAATTATGATGAGTATAATTTCTAGAAATACTTGAGTTGTGCTGAGTGGATTCTATTTACCAGTTCAAAAAACAAATCTCCCAACACTACTCTATGCGCAGCGCCTGGTATGAAAATGGGGCAGAAATGTCAAAGTTTTGATTTTTTTTGACCTTTTGAGGGGGTAAAAATGCTCCAAATGATATGAAAATTGGTGAGAATACTGCTGATGATGTGATAAATCCAAAAATGAAAACTTTGAGAGCCGGGGATGCACCAATTTGGTGCGTAGCACCCAGGGTGCTGCGCACAGAGGGGTCAAAATTTGGAAAAAACAAAAATTTATCCAATTTGCCTCAAACTTTGTGGAGAGGTCCCTCAAGAGGTCTTGGACACATGTTGAGAAGACTCAGCCAAAATTCCAAGGTTTTCATGCACTTTTTCTCTTTTTAGGTGTTCTAGCTCTATGAGGGCCTTCCTCAGCTTAGCACAAGAAAGCATGTTTTTCCTTGCATAATGCTTGGTCATTTTATTTTGTAGGGAAAGGCCTCTCTTTACCTCCTTGAAATGCTTATGCTCCTCTTTGTAATATTGGATGACATGTTGTGCCATCTCAAATTATCTTTCCCACTCCTGAAGATGTGCATATTTCTCCAAGAGAAGCAATCTTGTGTTCATCTCCTTGTCCTCATTGGCACTGTCTAGATCAATGAATTGAGGCCCTTGAGATGTCCTCTTGATCCTTTTGCATCTCCTTACCTTTACATGTTGCTAACCTTTGTCCATATTTTCTTTGCCTTTCTCTTTGTGCTTGATAGCTGGAGGAGATATTTCCCTTTTCCTTTTTGAGGCAGCAAACACATCTCTTTTGCCTCTGTGGTAGGTGCATGTGAGAGGAGTGATGAGGGTGCCTTGATCCTTGATGAAGTCACAATCCTTTTCATCTTTGTTATGGCTTTCATGAGTCACTTGATGCTCCATTGGGTCATTGATTTCTTGACCTTAAACCTCATCATCATCCTTGCTTTCCTCATTGTTTTCTTCATTGTCATCTTGGCTCTCAAACAGATCACTACCCTCCTCACTTGCCTCATTTTGGCTTTGTCCTTCACTGAGGTCCTTTTCTTTCTAGCTTTCTGTACTATCACTTTGGATTTCTTGGTCATTCAGAGGCTGTTTAGTGTCATGACAGTCATGACAGCTATCATGACTTTCATGACTATTCCCTTTCTTATTACTGTCTGTCTCATTTGTGCCACTGTTGTGGTCACTGCCTTCATCTTCAAACTCTGTTTATACCTCATCATTTTTGTGTTCTTGGTCTTTAATTTCTTCATCGTCTCCTTATGTTTCTTAATTTTCATTAAGTTCATTGTCATGCTCAAACTTATCTTCTTCTTGATTGTCCTGTGCACTCTCTTGCTGACTGTCCTCTTCATTACTTTCTTCATTTTCCTCTGTGTTTTTATCTTGTTCACTGTCAACACCCTTTTCTGCACTTGATATTTTTTTATTGGTGTCACCACCATCACTGTTTTGCTCAGATTCATCACTATCTTTCACTTCATAGCTGTCATGTTCATCATATTTTTCTTCACCACTGTTGTCCTCTTCATTTTTTTCTTCATCTAACTCTGTTTCTACCTCACTATCCTTCTCCCCTTCATTGTCATTTGTTTTCTCCTCATTAGAGCTACTATCAGCTCCTTCACTTGATGCATTAGGAGAAGAGATAAGAGGTGAATTTCCTTATGGAGAAGGCATATGTGGAGATGATGGAGGAGTGGAGGTAGGTGGGTGTGAAGTGGAAGGAAAATTTTGCTAAATGAAGGCTTGGGGATTGGAAAATACATCATGTGAGATAAAAGATTCCCAAGGGATTCCTTGCTCCTCCGGTTGGTGTAAAACAATAATCTTAACCAAGGAGTGGTGAAAAATGCTCTGCATTTGGTGGGCATAAATCCTCTTCTTAACCACTAAAGCAATTTTTTCAATGCTCCGGTATAGATAGTATGGTAGGTTCAAAAATATAACCCTTGTGAAGTGCATCAGAAGCCTTATGTGATAAGAATAAACCCTGGAGTATCTCCCCTCACAGGTGAAGTACTTGATAATCTGCCTCATCAACAAGGCATACCTCTCTAGCAGGTGGGAAAAGGGGAAGGCAGCCTTGCAGCCTTGTTGACAGCTAGGTTTGAGGTAGGGCTCATAATATCTTAAGTCCAATTTCTTCTGCTTAGACCATCTCTCACCTATATCTGGTATTCCTGTGACTTTAGCAATGGATTCAGATGAGAGTTCAAAATTCACTCTTGCTAGGTTGACTTGGTGATTTTGTAAACTGAGAATGAACAACCTAGTCAACTCTGAGTGGCTTTGGACTTGTTTAATATTTTCACAAAACTGGTAACATCTAACATCTTGAAAACAAGTAAGTATCATTAGAGAGGAGGTGATTTGAATGGTATCCAAGGGCTCAAACCTATTAACCTTTCCTCCCTTGTGCTTTGGGTTGATAGGCCTTTGGTCTTCATCACTACTAGTATGGATTTCTTCCTCAGACGTGGTGACTGACCTAGAACAAAGGTTTTAGCTTGTTTGAGAGCCTTTAGGTCTAGATAGGGAAAATGATTGATGTGAGCGCAAATTTTTCAAATGAGGGCCAAATGAAGTATGTCTAGGACAAATTCAGTGTTTTAGGACGTAGGTTTGTTTGCACTGAGTATCTTTACCCTAGTGACAATTCTCAATTTTTCAAACCCTACCGTAGGAGGTCAATAAATTGATTTTTATGGAGATTTAGGGTTTGACTAGATTAGGCTTTAAATTTCCTCCATGTTTATGAAAAAGCCTACTTGGAAAGTTCAGAAGAGTGCAAACAACCTTGCTTGACTAATTGCAGGAGATTTGGAGGAAAAAACTTGAATTTTTGGCCCTTTTTGAGAAAATTGGGCCAAGTTCTATCTGTGCGTAGCACCTGCAGAGGTGCGTAGTGCCACCCGACTACACGTTTAGGTCAGGTTGGGCTGGCAGGTCTGTGCGCAGTGACAGGTCGAGTTGGGCTGGAAATGGGCTTGTCAGGCCTGTCGGAGCACAGCGCCGAGTGAATGTGTTGGTAGTCGGGCCATTCTGATGCATAACACTTCCTTCTTAGTGCACAAAGTAGTGTTAAATAACACTTTCATTTCCACCTCTATGCACAACGTTGATGGCCAGGTGCGTAGTGCCAACCTCGATGCGCAGCGCCTGAAAATTTTCTTCAAAATTGCACAAAAATCGTTAAAAATTTCTCTCAACATTTTTCTCTCTTTTTGAATGACAAATGAGGTTGATGGAAAAGGAAATGAGTCTTTATAGTATTTTCAAAAGTAAATTTGTAAGCCCAAACCCTCTTTCTAAAGTTTATTTCCCTTTACTTTTTTTCACTGTTCTTTTTGGCCTTTTTGGTCCTGTAGGTGGTAGTTTGACATAAAAAATTGCTTTTTCCTTTGCTGGAGTATCCTGATGTTCTCCTTGTGCTCACAAAACTTTCATCAAGTTCAAGCTAGTGCCCTCAAACCACTTTAGAAAATGAAACCTCTTTATGATGTTTAACACTTGCAAATAGAAGATTTTTGATGAGTTGCCATATCTTCCTTTGACTGTCACTCTGTCAGGTTTCTTTTTAAAACAGTGAACAATCTCTCAGTATGAAAACCTTAGCATCAAGCATCAATAGTACCTTTAGACTTCATGTGGGCCATCATTATGAAAAAAATTTGGTCTGTTTGTCTTTATCAATATTCCTATAGGTAGCTATTTTGACAGTCCTATAGAAGTGTCATTTATAGCTAACCTATCTCTTGCATAATATACCTTGATAAAGAAACCATTTTTGAGGCTTTACTGCTCTTAGGTTAACTAATTTCTTGTTCCTTTGATCAGTTTGCAAATGATGTATGTCTAGTGAGGGAGGTAAGCTATTTAAACCATTTTTGTGTTTCTGCTGGCCACTTCTGTTCTTGCAGGTGCCTACACCACTCCTTCTTTTTTATCATTGTCTCTTTTGGAGTTGGACAACCCATTTTATTAACCATGGACCTAGGCTTGTCATAGTTGCCTCCTTTGGGATTTTTTTCCCTCATGCTTGTCCCTTTTGACCCTTTAAAAATGTTTTTGTCTTTTATTTGAGAAGTCAAACCTTGAACTGATATTTCCATCCCTTTTTCTGGTACCCTTCATCATCATTCTTCCTTTGGTGTACTGGAGTATTGATTTTTATGTCTGCCTCTTTTGATCCCTTTAGTTCTCAAATTTTACCCTTTGAAATCTCATATTTTTTGTACCAATACTCTTTACCTTTTATACCTTTGTTGATGTGGATTCAATGTCTTTTTTCCAAACCCTAGAGGATAGTTTGAAACCCTTTGAAGCCATCTATTGTTATGAAGGAGGCTCTTAGTGATCATGTGACCATTTTTTTCCATCTCCCAAATTCCTAGGTTTTAGGGCTTGTTAGGAAAAAGTAAATAGTGATGTCTTATAAGTTCTCTGAAACTTCTCAAATTCATTCATCATTTATAAATGTCTTCAATGTGCCCTTGAAGGAGTTGAGGTGGCCTTTGCCCTTGTAACCCTAATACTAATTCCTTATGCCAGACTGATGGCCATTTGATCCTCTTGCAGAAATGTGAGAAAAAGGCAGTTGTCCCCTTGCAAGATACATGCTTTAGGCCAAAAAACATTCCTTAAATAACCTTTTTGATTAGTTTGGACAAGATCACCTGTCATTTTCTTCTTTGAATGCATTTTCTTCATAGAGGAAAAAACAGAGTTTGTAGGGCACCAAATCCACCCTATGACTTTTTGAAACTCTAGGTGACCTAGTGGAGGCTTTCTTGGACTTGGTTTTTGGAATGAGACCTAGAATTTGGGATCATCAAGTGTAAGATAGAGTTTATGATAAACTAATGTATTGAAGATCCAAAATCCAATGAAGTTTATTTATCTTAAATAGCCTACAGAGATATTTTGATACTATCAGTGTTTGAGAGTATTTTGGGAGACACAACAAAGATGTTTGATTGGTGGGATTAGGTAGCAGTGAGGGGTTTTTTAGGAAAAAAAAACAGCGGATTTGGGCCAAAGGTGAAAGAATATAGACAGAAAGAGTGATATAGGCAACTAATGGGTTTTCTGGGACTGGTAAGAAATGCTAGACATAATGGAAAGATGAAATAATGAAAAAGTATCTTTAAGGATGATGAAGACAGTGAGATTTCTAGACCTCACAATGTTCATGAACTTTGTTTCTAGAAATCTAGGGAAATCATTTAGTCATCTATGAAGGAAAAAATTACTGATGACTAACATAATCATCGTGATCATGATCATATAAGAAATCACATGCATTGTATAACATCATCATAACACAAACATCAAATATAAATCTCATGTCAAATAACTGCTATTGCATACACATCTATTTCCAAGCACATTAAATGAACATATATAACATGACCTAAAAATATGCACATCATGATGAACACCAACATGTAAATTAAGTACATTAACATGGACATAAAATACATGTACCATATATATATATATATATATATATATATATATATATATATCATTGTATAATGTCAAGACTATACAAGTGTAATATAAATGCATATAAATTTCAAATATTTGGTGGTACATAAATACTAATACTAGTCGAGGCCTGCTCCGTCAATGGTGCAGCCTCATGCTCAGGTAGATGGTGTGTCTACTATGGAGGTTCCTACTAATCTGTCGATGGTGCAGTCTGCTCAGGAACTACCTATTGATGACTCATCGATGGAGCAGCCTGCTTAGTGGATGGTGTGGCCTCGTCAAATGGACTTTCCTGCTCAAGATCAGGTGCTTACTCAGGACTAAGTGGCTGCTGAGATGGTGTTGACTGCTTAGACGATGCATGTTGATCAGGATTGGATGTTGGATTCTCATCATGATCTCTGCCATGAGGTGAAGGAGGAGGAGGTGGAGTACTAGAATTATTATCACTCCCCTCATGATCATGATCATCAGATGAGGTTCTTCTCTCTCATGCATCTCCATGATGCCTACCCCTCCTAAATTGCGCCAGTGCTCCTAAATCTCCAACGATAAGATGCATGAGGGTAAAAATATCACGAGGCATGCCTCTCCAGCTCTGTTTGAGCCTACAATCATCCTAGATCTCTCTGAGTGTATCCTGGTGGACTTCCTTATCAACTAGGAGTCGAGAGAGTTGGTCTGCCAACTCCATCCTAAATTGCGTGTCCGACCTATGCCTCACCCTTGCGGGTATCCTTACCCGATCAGGATCAGGTATGTCACCCTGATCCTCCACCCTTGCCATCTCCTCGTCAACATCTACACTTGGATCATTCGGTGGTGGTGGAATCTCATCCCTGACGAATGTCCCAATATATACAAAATATATAGTACATAACAATAATTAGACATTTTCATTAAAAAATTAATAAAACAAGTTAAAGAGCATGTTAGAATAAATTTGAAAAATTTAATTAACTTATTAAGACAATAAAATGAAACTATATTAATTTAAAGAAAACACTAATATTACCTCTCACATCCAATGACTCATCCTCTGTGAAGAGAATTTTAGTACACCCTTGCCAATCCAAACTGGCATATGGACATGGCACTAGAACGAAGGAGTGATCATCAACACTGGATAGAAACTATAGTGCATCAAGAGATATCTTGGTGGGAAAGTCAGACTGGTCTCTATTGGGCACCATCTGGCCCCACATCTGCATCCGTACATGCAACATTCGCCTACGAGGCCGCCAAACAAAATTAGGCATCGTCTTTGGAAACCTCTTAAAAAATAAAATAACTCCGAAGTAAAGGGGAAGGTAAACCTGCCACGTGCCTGAGAATGAAATCTATCTAATGTTGTACAAAACATCCACAAAAAAATCAAAAACCATCTCACAAGTCATGGCACCTGGAATAAACAATCAACATAAAATACAAGTGGTAAACTAATGTGTTTCCTGTCACTAGTATAGTGTGCAATGGTCATCATCAATAGTGAGAGGCACCTCACCTCCTTTGCACCAAATGAAGCAATACATAACTGACCACTGAACACCTGAAAATCTGCAGGAGAAACTATATTGTCCCTAATGTATCTCTAAGAGTACACCAACTGACTCTCTGTTGTATAGCTGACAGGGAAATCTGGGAATTGGGGAAAATCCTGTGCTCTCCTAGATAGGCCAGTAATAAAATATATTTCCTCCTCATTGGGTGCAAACCACTAGATAGGACCAACTCGGAAAGCTTGTCGATGGGTATCCCACCTGAAGATCAGCTGTCCCAATAACCCACTATGACCCTTTAGGGATGTAGCCTCCTCATAGAACTTGAACAGGCCAACCTCCCTTAGGAGAAATAGGGCGAATGTCGTAATAGGGGAAGGGTACATAAGTATCTCCCTCTCTCATGCCTCCCATAGGTTAATCATATTATACTGGTCCTCCATATGTTCTTGTTGTTCCCATTGTTCTCTCCATTGACCCCATTGAATGGTTCAAATATTAAATAAGTTTTTTATTATATGATACATGTATATATATCTATATATATATATATATATATATATATATATATATATATATATATATATATATATATATATATATATATATATATATATATATATATATATATATATATATATATATATATATATTATTTTGAAAAAGAATAGATGGTGTGCCCAAAAAATCAATCACACACTGGTACCGGTGCATACGTTTTATCGCACACCGCTCTCGGTGCACATGGAAATTGTTCGAGCACCACAAAAGATAAAAAGGTGTTTTTTCTGTGGTTCGTTGATGAAAATATTAGCCACAGGGTAGATAGTTATGTAAACACACCACCAAAAAATAATACATGGTCAATGGTGCAGTCCTCTAAATGACCTCATCGTTGACATTATACTGCTGTTGGGCAGGTGGTGCACTAACCTAACTATCTGCCCTGGGGCAGATATTTTAGTCAATGCACCACCCAATAACATTACATGGTCAACGATGCAGTCTGGTAAATGATCACACCATTTACAATTTAATGCTATCAGGCGGGTGGTGCGCTGACTTAACTTTCTTCCACGGGGCAAATAGTTTGGTCAATGCACCACCCCCCAACACTCATACATAGTCAACGGTGCAGTCGTTTAAACGACCGCACCACCATGTTGGTTTTAAAATTATTCATGGTTTGCATTTTATTTGTACCACACTGAAACTCGGTGTGGTTACTATTAGCATCGTTCATGGTGCATGCTGCAAATTTACAGGCAATACCATGAATGATGCGAGTCGAACGGCTCGAGCGCATCGTGCAATTTTTTTTTTTAAATGGTTAATTTTAAGGTTTTTTAAAAATATAATCCACTAAAACATTTAGTTATTGAGAAACAAGTAAAATACATGTACATTTGCGCGTTGAGGAGGCATAATTACCAAGGAATTGAAGAAACCAAAATTTCCCATCGTTTTCGAAAATTCGAACTCCAGAAGGTGGGCAATGGACGTCAGCAATGCGTCCAATGGGAGCCCCGATGGCAGGGTGCCTCACACAAGACAAATTCACATCGGTGCTTTGGAGTTTTGGAGCACTGAAGAAGAAAAAATGATGTTTTTTCGGCTAGTATTTTTTTTTTATTTAACCCTATTTCGGTGCGCAGGCTTTCGAGACACGCTAGGCGGTATTATTGATGGCACACCACACGTCGTTATGGTGTGCTAGATTACTATTACACACCAAGCCTATTTATACGTAGAGCACCAGTGTGCTATAGTACTTATATGTACCGAGTGGGTTTGTACGGAGAGCATTGTGTCTCGATGTGCCAATTTTTAGTACGCACTGGTGCAGTTTATGATGAGAAACACACCAGACAAAAAACGTCCGCAAAAAACTTCACTCTCCAACCTCCTCTAGAGACCTCCACTACAAATGGATATATGGGATATTTTTATAAGGGTTTCCTCAAAAATATCAGCTAGAGGGTCTTTTCCTTGAAGTTTTTTTATCTTGTAACTCAAGATGATATTTTTCCTGTATCTTTTTAGGACAACCTGTAGCGCTACAGGAAATACAATAGTACCTTCCTATAGCAGTGCCAAACACTCAATCCTTAAGCCCAAAATCACTCTTTCACCTCATCTAAGCTTAGACAAGTCACCAATATACCTTAAGATATGAACCTCTAGTCCAGGGTCCCTCTTAGACCACCTCAATGCCTCCTTCTTTTGCTATGAAACATAGTCATTTAAAAGTGTGATTACTCCATTGATAGATGCATTATTAAACACAATAGTTAATCATGAGATTTATATGATTCAATTAGTCATTTTATTCAATATGTGTGATTTATATTAGTCTCCTCTGCAATTCAATTTAGAAATCTAGCTTCCAAATGCCACTTAGTGTAATTTACTTTCTTGCATTAGCATAAGTGTGAATTTCTCTTTCTTGCAATTAGATATAAGAATCAGTGTGATATAGAGTATTTCCACATTCATAGAGAAATAGTAATAATTTATTTCTATTCTTAGATTATATTTACATGTTTTACATACTACCTTTCCTAGAAGAAACCCTAGCAATAACACTTCATTGTAGAACTCAGATGAGTATGTAATGAGTAGAATTCATCTTCTTTGCATATAGAAAATTCACCTTCATGTTTTACGAACCCCAGGTTGATAAAGTAAAGTTGAGTAGCCTCTAGGAGTTGTAGCACTCTTGGTGCAATAATAGGGTTGTTAGTCACTGATCAAATGTTGGACTGGGGTGAAGTTTGTGGCTTGGGATTTTAGTATGTCAGTTGATTGGCGGGATGATCTTTCCTTTATGGGGAAAGCACGTAGAGACGGTCTTGCTGGAAATAGTGATAGTAAAATTATGAAGTAAGCCAAGGGGCTAAGATGGATGACCATCCCATGCATGAAGAGTGATGGTGGATAGGGATAGGTCAGGTGAACCAAGACTTTTCCAAACACTTACAACATTCTACAATGATACACCATTGAACAATAGTGTTTCCTATTAGGACTAGTATTTGAAAATAAATGAATGAAGGAAGTGGGGGATGGTCTAAGTGATCAACGTCAAATAAAATCATATGATTGTATGAAGGATCCACAATTCCCAAATTAGACAGTATAGATTTTCATTGGGATGGGTACAGCTAGAGGACTTCCAACGTTGACATGGTAGCAAGAGATTGTGCCAAGTCATCTACTATGTTATAGATATCAGAGGATTTATCTAAAGAATACTTTCTATGTAATAGCCCTTTGGGGATATTGGTAATAACATGTGCCTTAGGCCGAGTGATTTGTAAGGTACCATTTTATGACGAAATACTCTTAGTATAAACCTAGGGTTGGGACTGAGTCACAGACTTAGCAGGTGGATTGTCATAATAGGATGATCGAGTCTGAAGGTTTACACGCTATGTGTTGACCTCATAAGAATTCATCATAAGAATATGATAATCATGGGGACCAGATTGTGGAGGTTTGGGAGTTTCCTGACCTTGTGTAGGTTGGGAAGCTATATATCCTTGGTGACGAAACGGGTTGGTAAGAAAACCAACTGAGATGAAGAAGGACCTGGAGGAAACAGAGACATGGGTTGT
Source organism: Pinus albicaulis (assembly GCA_034641835.2). Taxonomy (NCBI): domain Eukaryota; kingdom Viridiplantae; phylum Streptophyta; class Pinopsida; order Pinales; family Pinaceae; genus Pinus; species Pinus albicaulis. Next base: position 1,388,060,110 of record CM076578.1, on the reverse strand, counting down.
TTCCCTCTAGATGCAGTTACTTGGGCTTCCCATACTTGATGAATTTGAGGTAAAAGGGGAAAATCATGATTATAATGGCCATATTTTCCACAACATACACAAGGCTTATTCATATGAATGGCCTTGTTCTTCTTGCGTTTCCCACCCTTTTGCTGGGTTGTGGGATTAGACTAATTTCCCTAGGGTGTAATAGGTGGAGGACCTTGGTTACCCTCATTACCTTGGGATTGTTTGTCCCTGTTACCTTTCACCTTATTCTTCTTCTTGGTGTTGGGAGGATTGATCACACTCTGCTAAGTATACAATTGACCTTGAAGAGGAGGTAGCTACTACGGTAGAGTTTGAGGAGGCATGGGAGGATGAGGCGCTCGTGCCGGAGGGATTGGAGCACTAGGTAGTGCATAAGGAAAATATGGAGGAGGAGCAACATTTGGATAAACAGGTTGAGGAAGAGCTCGTCCTGACATCTACTGATGTGGTTGGGGATATGTGTATTATGTTCTTTGACCTGGATAAGTGTTTCTTGGTGGAGGGGAATAATTGTAAGAGGTACAAGTCCCCCTGGGGTTGACCATAACTCGTCTGAGGTAGAAAATATGGTTGGGGTGATATTTTAAAATATATCCAATCATATCTTCGCCAATGTTAGCTCCCCATAATTCCAATAGATTGTGGAGACCAGAACTGCGGAGAGGACACTTGAACCACTTTGGGATTCTAGGATCTAGCCCTCCTGAATCGGGAGAGGGATCTCTCCAATAAAGTGAAAAGATTGATTTATCTTTAAAGCTTTTGGGTAATGATATTAGGCTAGTTATGAAGACCAATGGTTTTTTGTTTTTTTTGGATGGTTGAGCTTGATTATTATTTGAGTGGAAAGTCCTAAAATGAAAGAGTTTCAAAGGTGTGATGTCGCAAGCAATCACAACAATATTTGGTTGATAAGATAGATATAACGCTGGTTTTTAGTCCATTGGGCTTGTTAGGGTTCCCATGTTTTGGCCAAATTGGCAAGACCAAAAGATGAGACAACATCAGAACCAATTTCATACCTCAAGGAGCTAGCCCTCCTGGGTCCAGAGAGGGATCTCTATATATGAGCAAAGGTTTTTGTCTTTGAAGCTCAAAGTTAAGATATTAGGCTAGTTATGGGCACAGGGTTTGATTGTTTGATTTTTGTTTTGTTGTTAGGAATCAGGAAAGAAGGGTTTAAAATGAGACAGGGCTGAGCAAAGAGGATTTTAGGCAAAGGAGAGATATTTCAGGGAACATTCAAGACCATTGGGCAAATGGAGTCAGGAAATGGTTTACTTGCTATTCAATATGCAGGCTTTCAATTGGGCTAGACATCTAAAGAATTTGGATCTTAAAGATGATAGTGTGGCATGAAAGGTAGAAAGAAAGTGAAAGGCAAGGAAACCTCTGAGGTGACCTTTCATAAATCAGATCCAGGGATAGGACGTACCATTGAACAACCTGTGATCTAAAACTTGAAAGGTAAACTCTTCAGACAAGAAACTTTAAAGATTTAGAACACGAAGTTAAAGACCTGAGATCAGAGAGAGACTTTGAACTCTCAATGCTTCAGCCTCCAGCTTAAGGGAACTTATCAGATTTTAACCAATAGAAAAGGATCCTAGTGAGACAGAAACCAAATTATAGACCTCCCAGTATTCCCAATTCATTCAATTAAACCTTAACAAGAACATCTGAAACATTGACCTCATTAATTCATACATCAGCTAGTGATATATCTGACCAATACACTGGTTAAATAAATTGAAATCAATCCTCAGATACACATATAGCAGAAAAAAATTAAAGGCAGGGAGAGCAGAGACATAAGGTACCTATCAAGGGTAAATCCTATGCCATATTTCTGTTGCGTGCCAGAAGAAATTTAATGAAATGAAATAAAATACAGAGATAGAAAACATCACCAGCTGCTTTAAATCAGGATCCAAAGAAATGTGCTTGTCATATTAAGAGAAACACCAGTCATGTACAACATTTCCAACAACTTTGAATATTTAGTCTGGATACGTCTTCCTCAGCCTATCTTACAACTTCACACAGAGACTGTGTCTCAAGGAAACAGCTTGCAAATCTCAGATATCCGATCAACAACCTTTACAATGAGTTCCTTCATGAATTTTATAGCTGAAGAGAGCAAAGGAGGTAGGTGAAAAAATAAATGAAGCATTAAAACTCAGAAAAGAAAGAGGGCCAAAGCCCATTCTATTTAAATTTTGTGCATTTATCTATGACACTCTTTGGGTGAAAGAGTGGTCTTCTCCAGGCTTCCATTTACTCCGGTATGCCTCTGATGTACTTTGGTTGCAACACTCTGGTAAACTGAACAAAAACAAATCAATGACTCGGGTCTGCCATACTATGTAACAAATGCTTCTGATGGCATAGGACTGCTGTCAGGGGGGGAAAATTCACTTGGACACAATGTAGACTGAAACAATAATGTGTACCGTGTCCTTTCTCAGGAGGAAACATTCTGCTAATTTAAACACCCTGATGATATGGTCTTCTGAGCGTTGGACCTTCTGAGTGATCCATGGGATTTCGATCTGGCACCCTGCCTTTAAATTGTTAGGTTAAGGCTCAAAATATTCAATTACACGCCTTTAAACTCTCTGCTTTTCACTGATACTCTCTCTCTGCAAAGTCTGTGCTTTAAATGGTTCTAGAAGGTTGGAAAGAGTTTAGCTTCGTTCTTTGAATGTACATCCTGTCATGGCTCCTTCCTAGGCTTTCTTCATAAATACAATCTATACACATGCTCTTCCCTACGTTCTTTGCCTCCATGACAGTGACTGTGAATAGAGGAGGTTTTCACCACCTAAAAACCTGAAAAACACGAAAACACGTTAAGAAAACATGCAAGGGGAGGGTGGCGCGGATGACTGTGAAAATGGCAGCGTGGCACGAACGAGGACGATGAATGCAGAGGATGCTATGGCAGAACGTAGTGGATCAGTGGGATATGTAGTTGAAGGTGGCGAGAATGGAAATTTAAATGCATAACCTTAGAATTTGACCTTATAATGGAATATATAGAAAGGGATGGGCGAAAAATGTGATGAAACACGTGGAATGGGTGACGTGGCGAGAGCGGGTCAATGGCGGGCATGCATTAAATCTGGATCGTCCGATCTCAAGAAGAGATTGACGATTGAGGATGCGTTGAAGGGCGACAGATGGTGGGCCAGGGGATCTATTTTCCTTGGGTTAACTCCCGCGCAACTTCGTGGTGCGACTACCGTCGGATGGCCTGCCCCAGATCGGACGGTGTACAACAATATCGTACCGGATCTATGGACGAACGTTAATGCGCAATGGAGGGCGGTTTATGAATAGTGCACAGAGCCACGTGTTATGCGATGAGTGGAATCGCTCTGAAATGAAAAATACCGCTTACCTCCCAAAGGCGGTGCAATAGATACCGCCGGTTTCTACACAGTGTTTTGGCGTGGGGACCACCGAGGCAGATGAATATAAACTGTCGGATGGCCGGGAAATCAACGGTTAGAAACGCTCCCAATAACCAAACGCGCTAAGCACTTTTCGGGCTAGCGCCTGGTTTCGGCGCCCGGGTCACGTGGGGAAAAGGTCAAGGGAGCTGGCCGAAGGGGGCTGTCCCATTACAAAGGTAGAAAATGGGTTTTTTGGCTTGTTTTTAATGAAAATAAAAGCCAAATAGGGATAACGATAGAGGAAAAAGGGGTTGCTTGGCCAAACCAAGGGTGTATCTGTGGTTTAAAGGGGATTTTAGGATGGTTTAGGAGGACTAGGGGAGGGATTTTGGGGTGGAAGGGAGGCTTTGAAAAAAGGGAAAAAAGAGATGAAATGGAGATTTCTACAATGGTACAAGGGGTAAATAAAGGCCTTTTGGGGCACAATTTTTACAATCAGTGAGGCTTTGTGGACGGAAATACCGGAGGAGATTTTATCAAAGGACACAAGGCATAAGGAGGCTTCAAGGATGATGTGTTTTTCAAGAAAAATGCATTCCTTGAAGGCTCAAAAACAATTTATCCCCCTGCTTTCTTGCCAAGGAATTTATAGGGGGCTAACAGTGGATCCACATGGGGATGGCTTCTTCTTGAAGGATTCAAGAATTCAGAAATGATCTTTGGTGTAGGCCAGATTCCTGCTGCTTGACCCATCCATTTTATCTCTTGGATCAACTGCCAAAAATTGTGAAGACATTAAATCAACAGAAAAATTCTCAAACAATCTACCTACCCATCCTACAATCCTAGCATTTTTTCTTCCAGGGTGCATTTGGACTAGCAGACCCTTTACATCATTTATTTTTTACAAAAAAGAAAATAAACCTATTCTATTTCTACCCTTATTGCTCCTTGAGACCAGATTAGATTGTTGGCCTCATAAATTTCTCTACCTACACTACTATCTGCTAGGATTAGACTGTCTAGCAGATTTCTTCTCTACATTCTAAGACAAAAATTGAAAAACACTCAAGCCAGGATTATACTGTCTGGCTTGTTGGACTTTTCAGAAATTGAAACAAATAACTACATGCTCATAGACTGAGCTTTAGTGAGCTTTTCCTACCTACCCTACTCTAACTAGAATATTTACAAGTCTAGCTAACAATCATTGTCTTCCAATGCAACCAGTCCATCAAGTGATCCCATGACTGGTATTTATTGCTCAACTCTTTGAGCATGCTGGATAGGTAGGGCTGCTCCCACTCTTTTCATTCCACAACGGTAGCTACAAAAAAATTTCTTACTGTCTGCAACATGCTGCTCAAAAAGACCCTTGATCCTTCTTCAAATGTGTGTAGGAAATGAACATAAGGATCATGAAATGATACCTGGTTATGAATATCTGGCAGGCAGGCTTCAACTAGGATTTCTTCTTCTTCCACTGGATCAAGAATAAGACTTTCTTGAGAAAGAGAATCTCCTTCAACTTTTGAACCGAAGGACTCATCGTACATTGCTATTGAGTCCTCTTGGAGCTCTGATATATTCTGCTCTGATGTGCTGAGCTCTGTGAAAATATCTATGTATTCTTGAGCAGTGGTTTGTTCCATTGCTTCCTCTTTTTCAAGAGAAGGCTCATTATTTTCATCTTGCTCAATAATCTCTTCTTTGCTTTCCTCCTCATCTTCTGAAAAGGAAGGCTGCTGGTTTCTAGTCTCACTGATGATCTGTGGTAAAGAAGAATGAAGATTCAATAAATATTCATCTACTATTATAATGTCGTAGCTCTCCCCATAAGTGTCATAAATAGGTTGGCTCAACCAAGCCAACCATTCTGGACGCTCAGCAGGTCTTTCTTCATTCTGATTCTTAGAGGAGCTTTCTGGATCTATACAATCAAACTCAGGAGATGAATGAGAAGGAGTGTGTGTTCTATAAAATATTTATGAGGTGGACCGCTGGTTTAATATCTAATCAATCTCTTCTTTTGTCAAAAGAGGGGTTTCCCTTTCATCATGGACAAAAGAACAACAGTCCTCTTTCTCCTGTATTAGCTGATTTGGAGGCAGGATGTTTTCTTGAGCCTCTTCTTCCACATCAGATTCTGCCTCTTCTATGTGGTCTCTTGTTTCCTCAAAGCAGCATTCCCTATTAGCTTTTGATATTAGGTCCTGATATTCTCTACTCAGCATAACACAAGACATAGGTAAGCAATCAGGTAGTTCCTGATCACTTTCCTCTTCGTCTTCTATAGATTCTTGAGCATCATACATGTCTTGCTCCTATTCTCGGTCTTGAGTTTGTTCTTGTTCTGGGAGAGGCATGGGATGTTCTAAATAATCATCATTTGAATTCATATTATCCATATACATATCTAGCACTTTACCAAACATTTCTGATATTCCATTGAGTTGGTCATACAAAGCATTAAGCTTCGTATCCCTATCCATGTCTGGATCCATGTTTCTGCAAAGAAGGCTACTGCATATTCTCAACTAGTTCAGAGTCCTCCACTAGTGGAGTCATTAGGTCTTTTGGATTATGGAGTGTGGATTCGCCAGGTGGATTAATTTGACTGTTTGAAGCAAGCCGCTGTCCACCATCCGCAATGAGATGCCAATCTGACCAGAGATTTTGGGTCTTCTGAGTGCCTAAGGGTAACTAAGATAAAATGCACTCATATCCCCAGCGGAGTCGCCATTATGTTGGGGTTCCAATGTTTTGGCCAGATTGGCAAGACCAAAAGATGAGACAACATCAGAACCACTTTCAGACCTCACGATCTAGCCCTCCTAGGTCCAGAGAGGGATCTCTCTATATGAGCAAAGGTTTTTGTCTTTGAAGCTCAAAGTTAAGATATTAGGCTAGTTATGGGCAAAGGGTTTGTTTTTTTTATTTTTGTATGGTTGTTAGGAATCAGGAAAGAAGGGTTTAAAATGAGACAAGGTTGAGCAAAGAGGATTTTAGGCAAAGGAGAGATATTTCAAGGAACATTCAAGACCATTGGGAAAATGGAGTCAGGAAAGGGATTACTTGCTATTCAATATGCAGGCTTTCAATTGGGCTAGTCATCTAAAGCATTTGGATCTTAAAGATGATAGTGTGGCATGAAAGGTAGAAAGAAAGTGAAAGGCAAGGAAACCTCCGAGGTGACCTTTCAGAAATCAGATCTAGGGACAGGACGTACCATTGAACAGCCTGTGATCGAAAACCTGAAAGCTAAACTCTTCAGATAAGGAACTTTAAAGATTTAGAACACGAAGTTAAAGACCTGAGATCAGAGAGAGACTTTGAACTCTCAATGCTTCGGCCTCTAGCTTGAGGGAAATTATCGGAGTTTAACCAATAGAAAACGATCCTAGTGAGACAAAAACCAAATTCTAGACCTCCCAGTGTTCCCAATTCATTCAATTAAACCTTAACAAGAACATATGAAACACTGAACTCATTAATTCATACATCAACTAGTGATATATCTAACCACTGCACTGGTTAAATCAATTGAAATCAATCCTCAGATACACATATAGCAGAAAAACATTAAAGGCAGGGAGAGTAGAGACATAGGGTACCTATCAAGGGTAAATCCTATGCCATATTTCTGATGTGTGCCAGAAGAAATGTAATGAAATGAAATAAAACACAGAGATATAAAACATCACCAGCTGCTTTAAATCAGGATCCAAAGAAATGTGCTTGTCATATTAAGAGCAACACCAGTCATGTACAACATTGCCAATAGCTTTGAATATTCAATCTGGATACGTCTTCCTCAGCCTATCATACAACTTCACACAGAGACTGTGTCTCAAGGAAACAGCTTGAAAATCTCAGATATCTGATCAACAACCTTTACAATGAGTTCCTTCATGAATTTTATAGTTGAAGAGATTAGAGGAGGTAGGTGAAAAGCTAAATGAAGAATTAAAACTCAGAAAAGAAAGAGGGTCGAAGCCCATTCTGTTTAAATTCTGTGCATTTATCTATGGCACTATTTGGGTGAAAGAGTGGTCTTCTCCAGGCTTCCATTTACTTCGGTATGCCTCTGATGTACTTTGGATGCAACACTCTGGTGAACTGAACAAAAATAAATCAATGAATCGGGTCTGCCATACTGTGTAACAAATGCTTCTGATGGCATAGGACTGTTGTTAGGGGGGGAAAATTCACTTGGACACAATGTAGACTGAAACAATAATGTGTACCGTGTCCTTTCTCAGGAGGAAACATTCTTCTGATTTAAACACCCTGATGATATGGTCTTCTAAGCAATGGACCTTCAGAGTGATCCACGGGATTTCGATCTAGCACCTTGCCTTTAAATTGTTAGGTTAAGGCTCAAAATCTTCAATTACACACCTTTAAACTCTCTGCTTTTCACTGATACTCTCTCTTTGCAAATTTTGTGCTTTAAATGGTTTTGGAAGGTTGGACAGAGTTTAGCTCCGTTCTTTGAATGCACATCCTATCATGGCTCCTTCCCAGGCTTTCTTCATAAATATGATATCTGCGCATGCTCTTCCCTGCGTTCTTCGCCACCGTGACAGTGACTGTGAACAAAGGAGGTTTTCACCACCTGAAATGTTTCAAAACATGAAAACATGTTAAGAAAACATGCACGGGGAGGGTGGCGCGGATGACTGTGAAAATGGCAGCGTGGCACGGATGAGGACGATGAATGCAGAGGATGTTATGGCGGAACGTAGTGGATCAGCGGGAGATATAGTCGAAGGTGGAAAGAATGGAAATTTAAATGTAGAACCTTAGAATTTGACCTTAGAATGGAATATGTATAAAGGGACGGGCGAAAAATGTGATGAAACACGTGGAATGGGTGACGTGGCGAGACTGGGTCAATGGCGGGCGTGCATTAAATCTAGACCGTCTGATCTTAGGAAGAGATCGACGGTTGAGGACATGTTGGAGGGCGACAGATGGTGGGCCAGGGGATCTATTTGCCTTGGGTTAACTCCCTCCCAACATCGTGGTGCGACTACCATTGGATGGCCCGCCCCAGTTCAGACGGTGTACAACAATATTGCACTAGATCTGTGGACGAACGTTAATGCACGATGGAGGGTGGTTTATGAATAGTGCATGGAGCCACGCATCATGAGATGAGTGGAATCACTCTGAAATGAAAAATACCGCCCACCTCCCAATGGCGGTGCGATAGATACCGCCGGTTTCTGCACAGTGTTTTGGCGCAGGGACCACCGAGGCAGATGAATATGGACCGTCAGATGGATGGGAAATCAACGGTTAGAAACGCTCCCGATAACCAAACGCGCTAAGCGCTTTTCGGGCTAGCGCCTAATTTCAGCACCCGAGTCACGTGGGGAAAAGGTCAAGGGAGCTGGCCGAAGGGGGCTGGCCCGTTACAAAGGTAGAAAATGCGTTTTTTGGCTCGTTTTTAATGAAAATCAAAGCCAAATAGGGATAACGATAGAGGAAAAAGGGGTTGCTTGGCAAAACCAAGGGTGTATGCGTGATTTAAAGGGGATTTTAGGATGGTTTAGGAGGACTAGGGGAGGGATTTTGGGGTGGAAGGGAGGCTTTGAAAAAAGGGAAAAAAGAGATGAAATAGCGATTTTTGCAATGGTACAAGGGGTAAATAAAGGCCTTTTGAAGCACAATTTTTACAATTAGTGAGGCTTTGTGGATGGAAACAACAGAGGAGATCTTATCAAAGGACATAAGGCACAAGGAGGCATCAAGGATGATGTGTTTTTCAAGAAAAATGCATTTCTTGAAGGCTCAAAAACAATTTAGCCCCCTGCTTTCTTGTCAAGGAATTTATAGGGGGCTAACAGGGCTATGGAGTTATAATAGGGCTTTAATTGAGCAACAACTTCAAGAGTGATCCAAGGGGAAATTCATCTATATCACAAGATATTTGAGATTAAAATGATGGAATGGAAACAATAAAAGTGTTGGAGGGGTGGAAACAGACACTAATTTCAACTAGGATTTAACAGTCTGTCCAAACAAAAAAAGCCCTTTAAGTAACTGTTTAAAACAAACCAAAGGGCAGGGTTCACCATAAACCTCTTTGGGAAAGTTCATATTAAAGCTAACTCAATAGACAAACAATCCAGTAATCCTCATAATTACTTTCAGAAGGGATGAAAAAACATAAGAGAAACAAAATTCAACTTAAGATCAGATAAGATATTTTAAATCTAGTCTGGTTTCAGCATACACTTAGGGAAAATTTTAGAATTCACCTTTGGAGAAAGAAGCTAGAAAAAAGGGCACACCATCACTTTTCTAGTCTAAATTTAATAAGAAAATAATGAAAATAACATTCAAGAATAATTTTTAAAGTAAAAATTAGGACGAGGGAACGCCAGCATTCCTAACTACTTGAACTGTATTGAACCATTCTTAAATACACGATTTAGAGGAAAACATTGAGATAAAGCTTATCAGTCAAAGAAGGGTACTGTAAACAGTTAATCCTAACTCTATGCTTGTTTTTATTTATCAGATAATAAATGGACAAAATGGCATACACAAAAGGAAAACAATTACACAGAAAGAAGCACTTCACCAGTGATATAGACCAGGATCCCAAGAATCATCTTGTATATGGATGTCAAACTAGTTACAATCTTCAAGTCCGATGTTTCAATTCAGCAATCATCTTCACTTCTTAGCCTAAGTTATTTAATCACAAACAGAGCTTCAAGAGCCTTTGAACACTATTTACATGTAGAAGTTTCGAGCACAAGTGTATTTCAAAGTTCTGCAACCAACCTTTTACAATGAACTCCTCAAGAAGATTTTATAGAGAAATGAGGAGGTCGAAAGAGAGAAAAGATCTATGGGTTCAATTAATAAAGATTTTAATGCTTCTCAACCTTTTAAGGGGCTCAAGGGGGAATATTACAAATATTTCTCTGTATTAATTGGTTTACATTAAATTTTAAGCTTGCTGGGAAGCTTTTGTTGACTTTAAGGCTCTGTGTCATGTTGTAATAACTTTGCTGATATTTTGTAATAAGTTCCTTTGGCTTGGAATAACTGTTCGGCTGCATGGAGGCAAATATCTTCTGTTCTGTTCATAATTTGGCCTCTTTTGAATGCCTTGGGGCTACAGGTGGCTTCTGGTAGCTGAGAGGAATAAATTAGCCTCTGATGTGGCATTTGGAGGCATTCTCTGTCTCATAGATATTTTTGATTTTCTTTAAACACTGTTAATTTTCTTTAAATCTATGTGTTAGGCTTAATCAGGCCTAAATTCTTTCTTCTTCTCTTTAACAGTGTTTAATTTAGTGGATTAGGCTTTTTATTGTCAATCTTAGCCGTAATCCATGAAAACTGTGATCCAACCTTCAATCCGTCAGTTCTGCTTGTGGTTAGGTCTTCAACACTGATAATATTTTCTTGTTTAAATTTCACTGTGTCTTGTTGATGTGTAGGTGCGCAGAGGGTTCTTATGGAATCAATGCTCATGATGCACTGATGAAATGTGATATGGAACCCTGTATATGGGTACTCTTTTATGAATAAAGGTCCAAGGGCTCATCATCCCCGGCCTTCAACTTTCTTTTAAAATAAATGAAAACTTCAAAAACCTGCATAAAACCAAGAAATAATTAAGAAATCCTGCGTATTTGGGTAAGACTACTTCAAAGATTTTTTTTAGGAGCATGGCTGTTGGATGACAGCATCCAATGATGGAGATTGCGCGTTGCGGTTCCAAGGAGGCGGTTGGAAGACGGTGGGAGAAAGTAAGTCAGGGTCGTTGATCTTGCAAAGATCAACGATCAGGAGCAATAGCAATAAAATAATGCGACAGGGTCACATTTCAATGACATAGGTGAAAAATGCGAAGAAATGGGGTTAAAACCTTAATCAACAGTGAAAAATGTAAGGAGGAAAATTGGGGTTTCACGGATGATCCTGAACCGTTAGATCTGATAAGCCTCAGAGATCAACGGTTGTGGTTGATCGTGAAATACCTTGGTGTATGGCGGAGGGCGATAGTGTAATGGCTAGATTAAATCTGAGCCGTTGATCTGCAGATATCAACAGCGGGGAGCGAACGCGACGAAACATAATGCAAATGGGGAAAGCGGTTTTGGGAGGAAAAACCAGCAGTATCGCGTGGCCAAAAGGCAGATGGTCGGTTTTAACTTTTTAAATGCGATATGCATTAGAAGGCGACATGTAGCATTTTAGTACTGCCCATATCATGTAGCTCTTGGGGAATTAACCTTTGCGCTTGAATTTACGCGAAAACGCGCGTCAACCATTAGATTTGAGGCCTGAGATTGAATGGTGGGGAGTGAGCGCGATATTGATAAGATGTGCAGTGGAAAAAGGTGGGGGCAGGGAAAGGTGGCTTTAATATGAGCCATTAGATCAGAGATTGGACGGCTGAGATCAGATTTGAAGGAAGGCAGGACCCATAGGGGTCAGGCTTGTCGGGATTAATCTAGGCCATTGGATGAAACAGATCAACAGTGGAGATTAAATCTGGGTTTAAATGGAACAATATACAAATCAGATAATGGTTTAATATGGGCCGTTGATCTGCAGAGATCAAAGACTGAGATTTGGCCATAAAAAATTATAAAGCGGGGTTTTTATGAATTTATCCAAGGTCGGGAGGAAAAATCTGGACCGTCGGATCTTGACACGTGGACGATCCAGATGTAATCGAAGCTTTGTGATTGGCGAGGGCAAAGGTTTAATGGGCGCCAGTGTGATTGAACGTAGACCATCGATCTGCAGATCAGATCGATGGTGGGAAATGAATCAGGAGGTCGAAAGGTAGAGGAAAAGGGCTTTGGGTAGGAGTGATGTAAACCGTCGGATCTGGATCTGGCGGGGGAGATCAATGGTGCATAAACCATTAGGAGATTGCCAATCAGAGTTTACGAATACAATATTAAGTGCACCCAATGAAATCTCCCGATGCAAGATTGTGCTGGTCATTGATTGGCTCAAGATTAATGGTGGAGAAGGGATCCGACCAATGAATGGCAGGTTTCTTTATAAAACATAAAAATCGGATTTTAAATGAAATACAAAGGGAAAATGCGCGCCGGGAGGGTTTTTATTCAATGCTTAGCACCCGATTGCAGGGCCTTCGAATATATGAAAAAATTAAAGGGACCAGGGTTCAAACATATAAAGGGCCAATCACATCGGAACAATGGAGTGGAATTTCAAATGCGCCCGATGCAAAAATTCTGATGCAAGAACTTTTTGATCATTGATTGGCGTTAAATCAACGGTCCTTATCACTCAAAACATTGAACTGGCGGGTTTAGAATAAAACTTAGGAAAATGGGTTTTTATGAATTTACAAAGGGAAAAAGTGATCGGGAATGGTTTATATAATGTTTTAAGCGCCCGATTCTGGGCCTTTGGTTTTGCGAAGCGGTAAAGGGATTGGGGTTTATTTATAAAAGGGACAATCGCATCGGAGGTTTAAACGAAACAAATAGACTTTCGCTCTCCAATTTTTCTAATGCGATAAGCGCTTTTGGTCATAGCACTTGGTTCTAGCACCAAGTCGCATGGAGGGGAAGTGTTTCAGGGCTTAGCCCAAAAGGGGCTTAAGCCCATAGTTAAAAAAACTTTTTTTTTATGAATTTTTCAAGGTTTTTTGATGGATTTAGGTGTTTCGGTAAGGTTTAAAAATGAGTTTTAAACCTTAAAAGGGGGTTTTATGAAGGAAGGAAGGGAATACATGAAAAATAGAGGAAGTGTATGGGGGAAAAGAGAACAAAATGAAGGTTAATGATGAAGGGAAAAAGGAGTAAAATGAGGGAAAAATGGGGATTTTTGCAGTATTCTTTTCTTCATGAAAATGAGAGAATTTCTGAGTTTAAAAGGGAAACAAAAGTGAATATCAAAAAAAGGACATGATGTCTTCATAAGACTTCAGGAATTAACAATTTTGCAATAAAACTTGTTTCTTTAAGGCTCAAAAAATGATTTAGCCACCATTTGATATGAAAATTTTTATAGGTGGCTAACAGTGGCTCCACATGGGGATGGTGCCTTCTTGAAGACATCAAGAAATTCAGACTTGCATTCTCTGGGGGGCTGATCAGTGCCTCATCCATTGGGCTATAGCTTTCTTTACCTGGATGATCTTCCTTTGCTCTGAAAATATTAGCAGCCATAGAAAAACAATGGATATTCACCAACACAAGCTTTCTACCTACCCAATCCTACTGATCTGGCATTTTTTCTTCTTTAGAGTGCACTTGGATTGGAAAACTCTTTTACAACATTTTATTCTTTTTAAAACAAGAAACTAATCTAAATATACTTCTTATTTCTCCATGAACTCAGATTAAACAGTTGAGTTCATATGCTTCTCTACCTAATCTACTATCTGTTAGGATTAAACAGTCTAACATATTTTATTCTCTAATTTCTAAAACAGAAGTTTAAAAGCATATAAGTCAAGATTTAACAGTTTAACTTGTTGCTGATCTATGGCATAAAAAACAAGATGCACATAGATATTATTTTGCAGAAAATTAAATCAAAATGGTGAAGGCTTAAGATCTGAAATTTTTAAGCACTTCCTTCATATCTCTTCAGCTCTATTTTTTAGTTTATTCGAGTTGTTCTTTCCTTATTCTCTAGTTCAGATTTTAAGCTGATTATAAAAATTTTACCTCTATTTTTGACTCAAAATAAAAACAGATAAGAGTCATTCTTCTTTTGGACATTTAGGTTCAGATTTTGAGCTTGTTTGAACCTTTAATTTCTATCCTAATCTACCTACTAATAAGCCAAGATTAAGTTGTTTGGCAGATCGAATTCACTAACCTATCAGCAGTAAATTTAAAACTAATTAGTCATGATCAGGCTGTATGACTAACTAGAAGTGTGTTTTTTAGGAGTGGCATTTAAGCTTGCACACTTTCAGACTTTGTTTCTCTTTTTTTTGGTATGGGGTTGTACCTTTATTGTTTTTACAATCTGCCCTCTTTTCTTTCTTCTATTGTTTTTGTATTTTTAATTTTTCTAACTTTGAATGAAATTATTGATGAAATATTTATAATGAGAAAAAAGATAAAAAAAGCTTTCAAAACATGAGAGGATCAAGAGAAATAATGTTTGAGCATCTTGCCATTGACAGGACCCCCAAACAGTTCAGCTCCATTCAACTCCTATAAGAAAAAGGCATTGTTACCAGCAGCATAATGAATGAGATAAGGGCCAAGCCATAAGTTATCAAATTTCCCATGCTTTCCCTTGTCTTCTCTCCTTGAATCCCACTTTAACACTTTTTCCGCAACATTGAAATTTTTGGCCTTTGTTCTTCTATCAAAAAGCTTCTTGATGCTCTCTTTATTTTGTAATTCTTTGTTGTAAACCTCCTCTCTGGTTTGCTGAAGTTGAATGGTCTGATTTATCCTTCTGATCATGTCATTGTCTTCAGACTGCACCTCTTGAATCAACTTCATAATTGGCACACCAAGGTTGGTCGGAAAAATTGCATCAGTACCATATACAAGCTAGTAGGGTGACATTCCAATGGATTTTTTAAGTGTCAATCTATCAGCCCATAGTGCATGCACTAGCTTTGTGTGCCAAGACTTCTTGTTATCCTCGAGCAACTTCTTGATTATGTTCACCAAACTCTTGTTTGAGGATTATGCTAGCCCATTACCTTGAGGGTAATAAGCAATAGATTGGCCCAATGATATCTGATATTTGTGACAAAATTCAACCATCTTCTTGGATCCAAATGCAGTTGCATTATCAATGATGATCTTTCTAGGACAGCCAAATCTAGAGAGGATATGAGTCTCCATGAATTTTATGATGAATGAGTCATTGGATTGCCTAGAAGGGATGGCTTCTATCCATTTGGTGAAGTAGTCTGTTGCAGTGAGAATCCATCTATGTTGGGCAGATGGGGGTGGATGGATTTATCTTATGAAGTCAAGTCCCCACTGTTGAAAAGGAGCTTCAACAGTGATTGGATGTAGAGGTAAGGGCAACAACTTTCTTTTTCCTTCAAAAAGTTGGCATTTATGACTGGCAATGATCATCTTGTGTACATTAAGAAAGAGAGTGGGCCAATAGTAACCAACCCTTAGGATTTTGTTGGTTGTTGTCTTCTAGTATAGGTGGCCTCCACATTCTCCTTCATGTAACTCGTGCTTAACCTTCTCTGCATCATACTCAGGCAAACATTTAAGCAATATTCCACTTGGATTTTTCCAATAAAGACATTTATCTATAATGCAGTAGTTTACAGCTTTTAACTTAAAACCTTGCCTTTGTTTTTGATAAACTAGGAGGTGTATTAAAATTAAGAAAAACAAATAAAATATCGTCATACCAGGTGGAATTCATAAAATGGTCTTCAACAATTGGGGGTGAGAGTTCCTCTTGTTCATCTAAAGCATTTATCATATTAATATCAATAACTTCAAAATTTGATTCAGCCATTAATCTAGCTAGACCTTGGCCTTTGATGAGTTTAGTGGGCTTGATCTCTAAATCATATTAAAGTATAACAGCTATCCACTTACCTCTCTTACCATCTGGGTCCTGTGTTAGAATGTCTTTCACAACTAAATTTAGGACAAAGGCAATGATGTGTGAGTGAAGGATGTATACTCTGAAGTCTTTTAAAGCTTTGACCCAAGCAAAAGCTTGCTTTTCCATGATGTTGTACTTCAAGGGAGCATATCTCAATGCCTTGCTAAATAATGCAATAGGCTGCTCTCATCCTTGTGGATTTTTCTATAAAAGGACAACAACTATTGTATGTTCTGATGCAAATGAAAAAATATAAAAATATTTTGAAAAATCAGGACTTATTAGGATTGGTGTTTTGGTTAATGCTTGTTTCACCAGCTCAAAGGACTTCTTTGCTTCCAAGGTCCATTTAACCCCTTGCTCCTTTTTCAACATGTTTGTAATGTTCCTAAGGAGCTTAGCCAAATTGGGTATGAACCTTCTCAAAAAATTAATCTTTCCAATTAAATATTGGAGTTCCTTGATATTTCGAGGATGAGAGATTTGCAATATGGACTCAATCCTCTTTGGGTATATATTAATACCCTCTTCTGAAATAATGTGCCCAAGAATTTTACCTTCTTGGAGACCGAATAGTGTTTTCTTTGGGTTTAATGATATCCCAAACTTTATGCATTTCCTGAAGACTATTCTCAAATGTTCTAAGTTCTCTTCATCTGTCTTTGAAAAAATAGTGACATCATCAAGGTAAATAATGATGAAGTAGCCCAATTCTTCTGAGAATTCTATGTCCATGGCTCTCTGAAAAGTAGCACCAACATTCATTAGACCAAAGGGCATTTTCACATACATGAAAGTGCCCCAAAGTATAGTAAAAGTTGTTTTTAATTGATCATCAGGATGAACTAAAATCTGATTGTATCCCGAGTAGCCATCAAGCAAAGAAATTCTTTTGGAACCAACTACCCTTTGTAAAATATGGTCCATTTTGGATAAAGGGTAGTTGTCTTTCAACGAAGCTTCGTTTAAGTCTCTAAAGTCTATATGAAGCCTAATCTCCCATTTTTTCTTCCTAACTGACACCAGATTAGACACCCACTCAGAATATCTAATAGGGACAATAATACCAGCTTCATACATTTTCTTGATTTCCTTCTCAACCAAAGGTAACTGAACACGGTTTATTCTGCGCAGTTTTTGTTTAAATGGATTTTGGTTTTCCTTGAGAGGAATTTTGTGTTGAATTATTTCAGTGTCATAGGATTTCAGATCCTCATAACTCCACGCAAAAACATCAGAAAATTCTGTAAACAACTCTATGTATTTGAGTTTAATGTGAGTTGGTAAAGTCTTAGACAGTTTGATCATCATTGGTTTTAGTTCACTGCCTATATTACACTCTTCAACTTTGGTATCCGCAGGCTCCAGTTTTGTCTTCTTGGCCACATCGTTGAGATCAAACAACTCTTCTAAAGGGGCCAAACCCTTTGGTAAACTTTGATTTTTAGACTGCAGAGTTTCTAACCCTTCTGTTTCTAACTTTGCAATCATTTTTGTTGTGTTTTCAAGGTTGTGGGACAACAGATTTACATCAGCTATCTCAGGAGACTTTTCTTCTTCATTAAAAAAAATTTCTTCACTAGGGTAGTCTGTTTCATAGTCTGAATTCGAACTGGGTAGTTCAAATTCATTTCTGAACTACATGAAGTATTCTATTTGTTTGTCTCCATGAAACACCTGCCAATACTTATCGTTATAAGGGAAGGCTAGTTTGAATTTAATCTGAGTTGTGCATTGATTGGTTTCATATGGCATTAAGCAACAAAGGCCAAACTGTGGGCCATGTTATTCTTTTTTTTTGGGACAAAAATCAATTGGGATTCCTCAAAATTTTTCAATAAATCCATGACATCGTTTTGATAGGCTCTAAGTCTGGGGTGATTAGCGTTGTACTCCCCATTTACTTTCCTAATGATTAATTTTAAATCCCCATGCACTTTAATTCTCTTGGCTCCTAATTTCTTCAACAAATGTAAGCCTAAAAGAAGGGATTCGTATTCTGCTATGTTATTTGAACAAGAAATGTTTAATCTACAGGAATGGCCTTCTGTATGGTTATTTTCAGTGTTGCGTATCCAGACACCTGCGCCAGCATTGGTCCTAGTGCAAGACCCATCAAATTTCATACTCCACAGAGGACTAGTTTCAGGTTCATTGGTTTGGTTACTATCCTCTTCAACTAGTGTGCTATCGGTTTTTTATTGAAGGTCAACACTCTGTTGAACTTGTTTTAATCCCTCAGGTTTTTCATTCAGTTGAGGACTATCTTCTTGACTGTCAAGGTTTAAAAGAAATGGATGCACGATTTGTAGCTCAACACCCGTGTTTGGTTTGCTAAAGTTTTCAAATGTAGCAAACTGTTTAGACACTTCTGTGTTGTCTTTCTCCTCCTCTCTATCAGGATTAATTCAGTTAAATTGACTTTCTCACTGAATGTTTCATCATTGAAAAGGATAAATGAATCAAGGCCTGTGTTTACAGAATAAAGGGGAGATTTTTGTGGTATGTCTTGGCTAGTAACCATATACTGCATATGGGACTCCCTATAAAGCCCTCTTGTCTAATTGAAAATAGGGATGGTCGCATATGTCATGTACATCTACATAGTTCCTTATAACTTAGCTCCCCAAGATCTAGATAACAACATGCCATACTTTGGGGGCACATCAACCACAACAATATCCATTACTAAGAATTTGGCTGGGATTTGTGCTAAGTTAACGTAGAGGTCTTTGATTAATCCTAAACATTTCACTTTGCTTGAGTCAAAGGAGTAAAGGCCTTTGTAAGGTCGGGTTATTTCAAGGCCTAGGCTCTCCATTACAGCTTTGGGCATTAAATTGTGAGAGGCCCCTGAATCATGCATAGCGTTATGTAAAATCTTGTCATGAAAATTTAAACTATCGTAAAAAGGAGGAACAGGTCCCTCTTGATATCTACCTTCAATCTCAGGACCAAATATGAGCTCTGGTTGGTCATCGTTAAGATTGAAAATGTCATTACTCTCTTTTATGTTAAAAGCCTTCAAAATTTTAGATATATATACATTCTGGGCAGCTAACTCAGTAAGAGGAACAAATATTTTAATTCTTGAAATTTCCTGCTCCAAACTGAAAGGGATCTGATTCTTTGAAGTGTTTCTTTTAGCCTTATTAACTACCACGCAATCAACAAAATTTGTTTGCTGATTTTGTCTATTTACATTTGTCAAAAATAATTTACAAGGAGCATTGGCTGAAGTGATAACACTACTAAGGTCTGCACTCTATTTTTGACTGTTTTGAGTGCCTTTCTCTTTACTTATATCAGGATTTACAGCCACCGTTTTGTCTTTCTGTTTTGTAATTTTGGGTTTATTTACAGTGCTCTTTTGTGAAGGTTTTCCAGAGGTTTTAGTTTTGGGAGTTTCTTGATTGGTTTTGCTCCTAAGGTCATATTCCTTTTGAGATTATATGATAACATTTTCCATGTCTTGATAATAAATTTCGTCTTCATCTCTTCTGTCATCATAGGGTGTGTATAGACGTTGTTTTTTATCATAATGAAATTCAAAGTCATCATTATCTACTCCCAACATATTAATATCATCTTCCTCTATTTTCTCATCTGTTTCTTCAACCTCACTTACATAGTTTTGATGAAAAGGAGGAGTGATCTATTGATCATCCTCCCTTGGTCTGTTTTGAGGCTGGTTTCTCCTAAAATTCTGATTTTGGTTTTGATTTCTGTTTTGAGGAGTAGTTTGGTTTTGACTTTCTTGAGCTCTCTCAAGAATGCTCATCTTTTTCAGCATCTCCTCCATCATTCTCTCCATATTTGAGCTAGATGTGGAAGGTTTAGATTCCTCTTTAAAGGACACTTTCTTCTCATTCCTCATTCTTGCTCTTTTCTCCATCAAATTAATTTCCACAGCAAGAGCTCATTTTTGCATTTCTTCAAGAGTTAAAGGATCTCTCTGTCTCAAATGATAGGCCATTTCAGGATCAAATCCTTCATGAAACTTGTTTAAATTTGAGCCTTGTGGAGGTTTTAAGTCCGGGGGAAGTGCATTATACACACTGTTAAATCTAGTGCAGTAAGATTGTACACTTTCCCCAGTGTTTCTATGGAGATTCTTGTAATCGTAAATTATTTGAAGAGGGTTTTTCCTCACTTCCCATTTGTTTAAGAATGACTAATGGAAGGCTTGGAGATCATATATACTGTGAGGGGCTAAGCCTTTGAATCATTTTCTTACTTCTCCCCCTAAACTCTGAGAAAATAATTGAACTTTGACAGTTTCATCGTCAATTTCATTTATGTCAAAGTAGTCATTCATATTATCTACATGTTGTGAAGCAGTAGTAGCATTACTAGCATCATAAAATGGTATCTTGGACTGATAGTCCTGTGGAATATTGAATAAGGGAAAAGGAAGGACTAAGGGAGCATACCATTCTGCCATGATATGCGGTGGGGGTGGATTTACAAGAGGTGGATTAACAAGAGGGAAAGTGGGCTAGAACGTAGTGGTTTGGATAGTGGATGTATGAAGAACATATGTGGATGGACCAGGAATAGATTGCTGAGCTGATATTGGATGAGAGACACCTAAATTGTGAAGGAAATGTAAATTAGGTGGTGTTGTTTCTCTACTACCAGGATGTTCACTTGTTTCTAGAGATGAAAGTGAAGACTCTGAATCTAGCTGATCTAAATCATCAAGTGACCTAGTTCTAAATGGATTTCTTAAGTAAACTTGTGATTGTTGTAGAGTTGAAAGGTTTTCAGGAACTGAATTAGCTCTCAAGGGTGATCTGAAAACAATTGAAAATTTAATCTTAGGAGACTTCCTAAGGATACTTTCAGGGTTATCAACTATCTCAGGCGGGTCTTGGTTAGGATAGGCTCTAGTATGAATCTTTCTAGGAGCCAATATGCTGTGTTTTTTAGACCTAACTAAAAGAAAAGTTTAACTAAATATGACAATCTTTAAGAGGTTAACTGATCTCTTAAACGAGAAAAAATTAATCCTAAAGCCTTCTAATTGAGTTTATATGATGTTATGATGATTACGGGTCTTCCCAGTGGAGTCTTAAGGTTTGTTTAGGATTGTGGAGACGCCAAGTGGAAGTTTTTAGCTCCTTTGGAGGTAAAAGGTTCAATGGTCCACTACCATGTTTATTAAATACCAATCTGAAATATTTTTGGGTTTTTCTGAGTTTTTTCAGTCCTATGGGTTCTAGGAGTGTCCTAAATCTATTTCAAAACTTAGCTATGGTTATGAGACAAAGACAGTCTACTCTTATGGCTAAGCTAGCTGATCTTTCAAGGTTTGATAAACTCTTATGAGAATCTTAAGGTTTCCTTAGTTTGTCATTGATTCACACAAGTTTTATCATAATTACTATTTGTTTGGTAGTTCTTGAAGAGGGCCACTTGTACTCACGAGGTTTTAATGAATCTTTAAGGGAACCTAAGATGAAATTTTGACTCAGTCCCTAGCGTAGTCGCCAGAAATGTTAGTTGCTGGTGGCTCAACTAGCTAATACACCAAATATTCTTGAAACAAAGGGATTTCTGATATCCTATGATTACTTGAAATGAAAATCACTCAGATATTACCCTGTGAAGTTGCCAGAAATGTTAGTTTCCAGTGGCTCAACTGGCTAATACACAAAATATTCTTGAAACAAAGGGATTTCTGATATCCTATGATTACCTGAAATGAAAATCACTCAGAAATTCCCCAGCGGAGTCAACAAAAACGTTAGCTCCCATAATTCCAGCAGATTGGTGAGACCAGAACTGTAGAGAGGACACTTGAACCACTTTGGGATTCTAGGACCTAGCCCTCCTGAATCCGGAGAGGGATATCTCCAATAAAGTGAAAATATTTATTTATCCTTAAAGCTTTTAGCTAATGATATTAGGCTAGTTATGAAGACCAAGGGTTTTTTGTTTGTTTTGGATGGTTGAGCATGATTATTATTTGAGTGGAAAGTCCTAAAATTAAAGAGTTTCAAAGGTGTGAAGTTGCAAGCAATCAGAACAATATTTGGCTGATAAGATAGATATAACTCTGGTTTTTAGTCCATTGGGCTATGGAGTCATAATAGGGCTTTAATTGAGCAACAAATTCAAGAGTGATCCAAGGGGTAAGTCATCTATATCACAAGATATTTGAGATTAAAATGATGGAATGGAAACAATAAAAATGTTTAAGGGGTGGAAACAGACACTAATTTCAACTAGGCTTTAATAGTCTGTCCAAACAAGAAAATCCCTTTAAGTAACTATTTAAAACAAACCAAAGGGTGGGGCTCACCATAAACCTCTTTGGGCAAGTTCGTATTAAAGCTAACTCAATAGACAAACAATCCAATAATCCTCATAATTACTTTCAGAAGGGATGAAAACACATAAGAGAAGCAAAATTCAACTTAAGATCAGATAAGATACTTTTAAATCTAGTCTTCTTTTAGCATACACTTAGGGAAACTTTTAGAATTCACCTTTGGAGAAAGAAGCTAGAAAACAGTGCACACCATCACTTTTCTAGTCTAACTTTAATAAGAAAATAATGAAAATAACATTCAAGAATAATGTTTAAAGTAAACAATAGGATGAGGGAACGCCAACATTCCTAACTGCTTGAACTGTATTTAATCATTCTTAAATACACGATTTAGAGGAAAACATTGAGATAAAGCTTATCAGTCAAAGAAGGGTACTGTAAACAGTAAATCCTAACTCTATGATTGTTGTTCTTTATCAGAGAATAAATGGACAAAATGGCATACACGAAAGGAAAACAATTACACAGAAAGAAGCACTTCACCAATGATATAGACCAGGATCCCAAGAATCAGCTTGTATATTGATGTCAAACTAGTTACAATATTCAAGTCCGATGTTTCAGTTCAACAATCATATTCACTTCTCAGCCTAACTTATTTAATCACAAACAAAGCTTCAAGAGCCTTTGAACACTATTTACATGTAGAATTTTCGAGCTCAAGTATATTTCAAAGTTTTGCAACCAACCTTTTACAATGAGCTCCTCAAGAAGATTTTATAGAGAAATGAGGAGGTCGAAAGAGAGAAAAGATCTATGGGTTCAATTAATATAGTTTTTAATGTTTCTCGGCCTTTTGAGGGGCTTAAGGGAGAATATTACAAATATTTCTCTGTATTAATTTGTTTACATTAAATTTTAAGCTTGCTGGGAAGTTTTTGTTGACTTTAAGGCTCTATGTCATGTTGTAATAACTTTGCTGATATTTTGTAATAAGTTCCTTTGGCTTGGAACAACTGTTTGACTACATGGAGGAGAATCTCTTCTGTTCTGGTCATAATTCAGCCTCTTTTGAATGCTTTTAAGCTACATGTGACCTCTGGTAGCTAAGAGGAATCAATTACCCTCTGATGTGGCATTTGGAGGCATTCTCTGTCTGATAGATATTTTTTATTTTCGTTAAACACTGTTAATTTTCTTTAACTCTGTGTGTTAGGCTCAATCAGGCCTAAATTATGTCTTATTTTCTTTAACTGTGTTTAATTTAGTGGATTAGGCTTTCGATTGTCGATCTTAGCCGTAATCCACCAAAACTGTGATCCAACCTTCAATCCTTCAGTTCTGCTTATGGTTAGGTCTTCAACACTGATACTCTTTTCTTGTTTAAATTTCACTGTGTCTTGTTGATGTGCAGGTGCTCAGAGGGTTATTATGGCATCAGTTCTCATGATGCAATGATGAAACATGATATGGAACCCTGTAGATGGGTACTCTTTTATGAATAAATCTCTGAGGGTTCGTCATCCCCAGCCTTCACCTTTCCTTTAAAATGATTGAAAACTTCAAAAACCTGCATAAAACCAAGAAAAAATTAAGAAATCCTATGTATTTGGGTAATAATGCTTCAGAGATTGTGGTTAGGAGCATGCTTGTTGGATGAGAGCATCCAACGGTGGATATTGCGCGTTGCGATTCAAAGGAGGCGGTTGGAAGACGGTGGGAAAAAATAAGTCAGGGCCGTTGATCTTGCAAAGATCAACGGTCAGGAGAAATAGCAATAACATAATGCGACAGGGTCACATTTCAATAACATAGGTGAAAAATGTGAATAAATGGGGTTAAAACCTTAATCAGCAGTGAAAAAGGCACGGAGGAAAATTGGGGTTTCGCGGATGATCCTGAACCGTTAGATCTGATAGGCCTCAGAGATCAACGGTTGTGGTTGATCGTGAAATACCTTGGTGTATGGTAGAGGGCGATAGTGTAATGGCCAGATTAAATTTAATTCGTTGATCTGCAGAGATCAACGGTGGGGAGCGAACACAATGAAACATAATGCAAATGTAGAAAGTGGTTTCGGGAGGAGAAACCAGCGGTATCGTGCGGCCAAAAGGCAGATGAGCGGTTTTAACTTTTCAAATGCGATATGCATTAGAAGGTGACACGTAGCATTTCAATACCCCCCATATCATGTATCTCTTGGGGAATTAACCTTCGCACTTGAAATTACGCGAAAACGCACGTCAGCCATTAGATCTGAGGCCTCAGATCAAACGATGGGGAGTGAGCGCGATATTGAGAAGATGCGCGGGCGGAGCAAGGTGGGGGCATGGAAAGGTGGTTTTAATCTGAGCCGTTAGATCATATATTGGACGGATGAGATCAGATCTGAAGGAAGGCAGGACCCACAGGGGTTGGGCCTGTCCGGATTAATCTGGGCCGTTGGATGAAACTGATCAACGGTGGAGATTAAATATGGGTTTAAATGGAACAATATACAAAGCGGAGAATGGGTTAATATAGGCCGTTGATCTGTAGAGATCAATGGCTGAGATTTGGCCATAGAACATTATAAAGCGGGGTTTATATCAATTTAGCCAAGGTTGGGAGGAAAAATATGGACCGTCGGTTCTTGACACGTGGACGGCCTAGATGTAGTCGAAGCTTTGAAATTGGCGAGGGGAAAGGTTGAATGGGCACCGGTGCGATTGATTGTAGATCATAAATCTGCAGATTAGATCGATAGTGGGAAATGAATGGAGAGGTTGAAAGGTAGAGGAAAAGGGCTTTGGGCAGGAGCGATGGAAACCGTCGGATCTGGATTTGGTGGGGGAGATAAACGGTCGAGAAACCATCGGGAGATCGCCAATTAGAGGTTACGAATACAATATTAAGTGAGCCCAATGAAATCTCCTGATGCGAGATTGCGCTGGCCATTGATTGTCTCAAGATTAATGGTGGAGAAGGGCTCCAACGAATGAACTGCGGGTTTCTTTATAAAACATAAAAATCGGATTTTAAATGAAATACAAAGGGAAAATGCACATCGGGAGGGTTTTTATTCAATGTTTAGCACCCGATTGCGGGGCGTTCGGATATATGAAAAAGGTAAAGAGACTGGGGTTCAAACATATAAAGGGCCAATCGCATCGGAACAATGGAGTGGGATTTCAAATGTGCCCGACGCAAAACTTCTGATGCGAGAAATTTTTGATCATCGATCGACGTTAAATCAACGATCCTTATCACTCAAAACATTGAATCAACTGGTTTAGAATAAAACTTAGGAAAATGGGTTTTTATGAATTTACAAAGGGAAAAAGTGACTGGGAATGGTTTATATAATGTTTTAAGCACCCGATTGTGGGCCTTTGGTTTTGCAAAGCGGTAAATGGATCGAGGGTTATTTATAAAAGGGCCAATCGCATCAGAGGTTTCAACGAAACAAATAGACTTTTTCTATCTGATTGTTCCGATGCGATAAGCACTTTTGGTCATAGCGCTTGGTTCCAGCACCAAGTCGCATGGAGGGGAAGTGGTTCAGGGCTTAGCCCAAAAGGGCTTAAGCCCATAGTTAAAAAACTTATTTTTTATGAATTTTTCAAGGTTTTTTGATGGATTTGGGGGTTTCGGTAAGGTTTAAAAATGAGTTTTAAACCTTAAAAAGGGGTTTTAATAAGGAAGGAAGGGAATACATGAAAAATAGAGGAAGTGTATGGGGGAAAAGAGAAAAAAATGAAGGTTAATGATGAGGGGATAAAAGGAGTAGAATGAGGGAAAAATGGGGATTTTGTAGCAGTCTTTTCTGCATGAAAACAATAGAATTTTTGAGTTTAAAATGGAAACAACAGTGAAGATCAAACAAAGGACATGATGTATTCATAAGACTTGAAGAATTAATAATTTTGCAATAAAACTTGCTTCTTAAAGGCTCAAAAAATGATTTAGCCACCATTTGATATGACAAATTTTATAGGTGGCTAACAGGCAACATGAGATGTCCCTAGTACATTAGCAGCACTATGCTACAGCAGATCAGGGAGAATGATATAAAAATAACCTGATGGAGCATAGATCAAGTTATATTTTAAAGCCACTTGGAGTGAATATTTCTCTCTATGAGGGAAATGTGATGTGACATCTTTACCTATGGGGGAGGAAAAGAGATCTAAGGGACCAATCCATCTAAACACGGTCTTCAAATTCAGGGGTCCTGTACATGCTCCTCCTTTTGCGCCATTCTTGGACATGATCATATAGGTGGGTGGAAAAAGTTTGATGGAAATAATTCAAGAGTTTGGTACTAGTGTGATAACGGAGAGGTAATTGGAAATATGATAGAAAATATTTGTTAAGAGTTGCAAAATTGGAATTATTGGCATGAGGTTGTTCAAAATACCACTTGGAAACATCTCCAGTAAGCATGCACATGAATAAACGAAGACATATGTAACAAAGACATATGGATTCTTCAGTGATGGACTTAGAGGAAAACCACCTATGAGATGAGCGAACATGATTAGTAGGATCTTCTCCAGTATTTCCTTCAAAATTCAATATGTCTGAGGGAATTTTGATAGGCATAACTGGCGAATTTGGGTTAAGGAGACGAGGATCCTGATTTCAGTCTTCTGCGATCTCTATTTTGTAATAATATTGTTTCCGGATCCATTGGATTTGGTGGGTTTTTTTCTTCCTCGACATTTCAAACTAGCTACAGAGGTTCATCATCATCAAGAGAAGAGGTTTGCTGATCAACTTATTGAAATCCTGGAGATTCAAACCAGCCAAGAAGGTTAGCAATGGAGTAGAAGTGACCGTACCAGTTGACGTTCCACTGATGGTATTAACCGGGTTAGGAGACAAGTCACCACCTGGCTTTACCACAACTCCATTGGTGCCTGGCATGATGGCTATATGAGGTTGAGAAGACATAGAATCAAAGAAATAACTCGATGAATCACTAGAATCAGAGTCAGAAGGACTCGATGGAGGAATAGGAGGATTAACTATAACTCAATGGGGAGGAGTAATACATCCTAGTGGGAATTGTGGGTGAAGTCCTCTAACTCGTCATGACAAACTCCTAGGGGGTGCAATGATTTCAAGACAAAGATGACACTAAAGGACTAGAGGATGATAGGAGAAAGGGTATCAAGAAAACACCTAGGGCAGTGGTGCCAAGTGCAAAGTAACTATATAATCATGGTAATGTAATATAAGAAAACATGTCGTATCAAATGAAATTACCTCTAGCATATAGGCTATCTAATTCCTCAAACAACACTAAATATACTATTTTATATGGCCATCCAAAGAACTGCTTACTTGACATAATCTCATCCTCGCAAGAAGAGTTGTCTAGAGAAAGGTGGGGTAGATAACCAACTACTTCCCAGAGCTAGTCCTATAAGGTATTTTCCTAATATTGGTCACTACAGTTACCTTTTTCACATAGGGTTGGTCGAGTCTTGAGCTTCTTGGTGATCAGTGAATGCATGAAATTCCCTACCACAGGATGGGTAGCCCCAAGGAGAATTTCTTGCAAGATGACCTAGCCTAACCCCCCGTGAATCGATTTTCTGACATACTCCGACTTTGGACCATAGGAGATGAAGGATTTTAAGTTCCCTACAAAGTTAAATTCTATGTATCAATGTAAATGATTGATGGGTGTTATTGGAAGCCTATCCCACTGATCCTACACCTAACTGCACAGATTGTTTGGCCCTGATACCCAAGTCAGCTTAATCTATGTGTGCTAGATTATTACATGTGGCATGTTTAAATTATTGGCTTTGTGATTTTAACCAATCTCAAGTTCACTTATGGTGTGTAAATGTGTGTGAAAAAATGTGTTTAGTGGATGAGCTAATTAAGCATGTTTGATGATGCATATGATGATGAAATAAAATGCTGATATATTGAAAAACAAAGTTGTAAAATGATAGTAAAATAAACATCAAAACAAGCACAAACCCCACCCAGATAAGGCTCTCAAAAAACTAAATAAGGAGAGGAAAACAAGATACTAAGAAATAAGAAAAGGGCCTACAGGATCTAATTTCAAAGGGACTGGGATCTAAATGTACTAAGCTACTGAAAATGGTGCAGACAAACAACAATAATCAGAGGTGAAATACCTTGCAAAGGATATGAAAGAAGATAAAAAAACCTAGGAAACTCAAGGGGATCCTAAGGGGGAAGGAAAGAGAAAACTCAAGATGCAGTTAAAGTGGTAAAATAACATATCCAAAAAGGATGAACTAAACTGTATAAAACCCTACAAACTAGTTGCTAAAAATACTGAAACCCTAGAATCCTCACTCAAGCAATCTCTTCCTCAAAAGGTATAGATTTACTACAAGCCCTAAGGCGATTTTTGTTCATCTAAGAGAGAAAATAATAGTATTTAGGCCTAAGGGAGAATGAAATAGAGGTAAAAAACCATTCCTAGTACATAGACAACACTCTTGACAATGCTGGACAAAATCTGAAAAAATTCCAAAAAAAATAAAAAATGTAGGTATGTTGGCATTATGACAGATGTGTCATCCTTGATTACAACCTACTTGATGAATATGTCAACAGGATGTCTCTACAAGAGACAGAGAATTTAAACAAATTCATAACAGTCTAGAGATGGAGGAATTATGAAGGGGATGTTTTGATAAACACACGCGAGTTTTGTGAAGCAAAGTCGCGTACACACGTGGGTATGAAGAAGAATATGTATGTACATTTTTCACACTATGTTTTCCTAAATACCAAAGGTATTTACCATGGTATTAGACCATAGTAATGATCACGTCAACGACTATTTCATCCCGTCAAAGAAAACCATCAACATTAGCATAGTTTCGACTTGTGTTATTGGCTAAGGTCTAAGATATATAAGTAGACAAAGATGAAAGTGTTTCTAGTGTGCAAGCGATGTGTGATTGATGAATACTTCATTCTGAAGTATGTATGCATATTTTTGGTTATCGATCCAAAATGAGTGCACACCCAGGAATACAACAATGTATCAATCTCAATAAACCTAAAATGACTATGTTTTGACTGATCTGCTTATGGGTTGATTTGATCTGGATAATATTTTTTCAAACGTATGTTTTATAATGAATGCCAAGAGATGGATTTTTTTGAAGGTATGATTTTTAATGAAGGTAAAAGTCAAAATTTTTAGATTTGTACACTAGTTTGATAACCACAAAGGCACGTACACATGGGATTTTCATGCTATTAAGTAGTGTATCGATTCTGAACTTTAGATAAATCTATACGTGGGTTTAAATCCTGAAGAGAGAGTACATACACAGAAGTAATTTACTGAAAGCGCATATATAAGCTAAGGTTTTTTCTGAATAAGATGTATGATCAGTATAATTAGTCTTGTTGTGTTTCTCTTGTCTACCAATGATGTCTTCATGTTGATTTGGGTTTAATGGTGATGATTGAAAATAAATTCATTGAGGATTGATTTGTTGAAGGGTCATGATACTACTAGTTGTATGTGATAAATTATGGCTCTATTATTAGTTAAAAATGATTTAGTAGTTCGGTGTTATGGCTCAAAGTTTGTTTCAGTATGAAAATGGTTCAGTTTTAGGGTTTGGTATTTTGAGATTTGTATGCAGGTTTACTTCATGGAAAGTGAGTATACACATGGATATGTTGAAGTCAAGTTACATAGATATTCTTTCATTTTGTTGACCGGAGTTTTTAGTTGATTTAGTGAATTGATGCAATGTTGTGGGTTCAATATTGGTATTATGGTTATAATGATCTAGGAGCTTTGATTGTTTAAGGAATAATTGATTAATTTGGGTCTCAGTTGGTTCAATGAATTGTTGATATTGTTTGGTTGAATGGTTGAGTGATTTGTTACAGTGAGAAGTTTCATTTTTATATATGGTATTGGGCTTAAATGCTGGTAGTGTGTCCAGTATGAAAATTTGATGAAAAGTGGCCTACAAGTTGTGATGTGTTGAAAAAAGGTGGATCTAGTGTGAAAAATTATGAAAAGTCGTCCAGATAGGTGTTAAGGGTTGGATCCTTCAATAAGGAAGTCGAAGCTTCCTTCCAGTAGTAGATGGTGATCAGATCAGAGGGTTGGAGCTCCCTTCCAGTGGGTGTTGGAGAACGAGGGAAGGTTGTACTCTTTTTCAGGTGGGTGGCTACCTGTTGGTATGAGTTTGGATGAGTAAGATATTGTAATATGTTTTCTTTATAATAAAATATAAATACAGATACGACAATAACAATGGTTTTCTCCCACATTGGGTTTCCACCAAACAATCTTGGTGTTCACGCGTGATGCTTATGTGTGGATTTTTATTTTGTTGTTACTACACATGGTTACTGCTTATTTAATGCCTGGTCAAATATTCACATACTCATCAGATGAAGAATTAACTGATAAATTTGTTTACTTGATATATGTTATTTTTTCTAAATGTAAGTAGTGTACGAGATCATATTTACTTCAGTAAAATAGCGTACAAAATTTACAATAAAGAAAATTTTAAAATACTGATTCACCCCCCCCCCCCCCCCCCCACCCCCCGCCACACACACCACCAACCTCTCAGTACCTTTCCCAATAATTGGTATCACAGAGGGTCCTTCTAAAGATGATTGATCTCTGGAAGGAAGATTCATCAATATGAGTAACTAAAAGAAGGGGCGACATCTATCAGGACTGCTTTATTCAACATAATCAATCATGTTTTCTACAAATTAAGAAAAAGAGGTTAACTATAAGTACTTGGAGTAGATGTATAGGAAATGGTTGAAGGAGGCTATCAATATACATTCTCCATTCCCATAGATGAGGCAGAAAAGAAGAAATGTAAAAACAATTCAAAGGAAGTCAATGCCATTTTAGGTAGCTTGATATAATCAAAATTTGACAAAGTCATGAAGCTAAACACATCAAAGGCTATACGGGACAAGATCATCCAAAGATATAAATGTGATACCAAGGTAAAAAGTGCTAAACTTCAAACTCTAGAATTCAATATTAAACTCTTAGAATGCATAGTGATGAAAGTATTGCAAGTTTCTTTCTTAGGATATATGCGATCGTAAATTATATGAGAATTCTTGGTCAAGAATTTTCTTTATTAAATCAAATATTGATATTTCTAACTCCAAAATTATATTCGAAATTGTCTTCCATTGAAGAAATTCAGGTTTTGAGAAGCCTTACTATCCTACAGCTTCAACGGATTTTAACAACCTTTGAAATGACAAATGGGGGTCCGTCATGTTATCCTCCTATATTCTACAGTTTCACTAGGTGAATATGGATTTTCTACGGACTGCTGAAGATACAATTTCTTGACCATCAACTATCTTCAGAAATCTCACTGCCTTCATTATATTTATCTATCCTAATTCACTATCTCTCAGTATGCCTTCTCAAAATCACCCTCCTACTATTAAAAATTCATGTATGGGCCTGATCCTCTCATTTTCATCCCTCTTTCCTACCTAAAAGCCTCATTTCCTAATTTTCCCCACTAAAAATCCCCATTAACCCCCTCACCTTCACCCCTTTCCCTCATTTCATCAAAACAATATAAAAACTTATTTTTACATTGTTTTTAATCAAAAAATATATCATTCGGGACCTCTTGTTTTATATTAAAACTTTGTTTTAAATAAAATTAAACCCGACCCTTTATGTTTTTTAAAACATAACCCCTTATATATTTTGGACCCCGTGCTTTGTTAAAAACCCCATATAACCCTGCCCCCTCTCCTTATAAAAAGCGCTTCCTCTTGTTTTATTAACCCCCTGGCCCCACCTTTCTTAACCTACCCACCACTCTTTTCATCCTGACCACCGTCGATCTATATCCCTTAACATTCGACAGCCCTGGTTCAATATCATCTATTTGCGTGGGGGTTAAACAACCCCAAAACTTGAGAAATCGGTGGTATTCACCCATGTCCCATCCACCACGCATCACCCGTTAAGTGGAATCGTACGTTCTCTGCCGAAATTGTTTACCGCCTCGATCCCATGCAAAAACCACCTCCCTCGCTTGCGAAAACCACTCTTCTTCCTCCCACCAAATCCTAATACCGCCATCCGATTCAAATGCTCCAAGGCCCTATGGCTTTGCGATGAAGCATCACAACCTCCATGAAACCTCTACAAGCGCTCCTAAAACCCGAAAACCCTGAATAAATGTAGAGAAGCCAAGAACGCAAGTTTTAAAAACTAATTGGTTGTTTTATCATGTAGGTATCATGGTAGCAATGAGAGAATTTCATTTCTAGGGTCCAAAATGGTTTGAATAAGGGTTTTGGGTGACGATCCAGAGAACTTGTTTCATTAAAAGGACCAGAGGCGTAAGATCGAGCATAATCACCAATGGATCATGAACATTGGTGGTTACTTAAGAACTCCGATAGCAGAAGATGCTCCACTACGAAGTAAATACAGACAGAGATAAAGGCGAAGGAAGAAAAAATAGTCAAAGGACCGTGGAAATGAATATTAGAGGGTTAGAGGTCGAATCAAGGATTAAAAGAAAAATTAAAAAGGTTAGTCACAAATCAGAGAAAAAGGAATAATTAAAAGAAAATACAATAAAGAATATAGTAAAGACAAATCCAAGATTAAAATAGCCTAAACAAATCTTAAAGGATAAATTAAAGCAAATATTAGCACAAAGGCATATTCGAAAGACTCAACCAAAAGCATCTACTTCTTCAGCGACACATATGGACACCTACAACATGTTTTATTTCGATAAAGAAATCAACAGTTATTGAAATAGTCAGAGATATTTCTTAGCTACTCAATAGTTATTGTAAAATTTATTGAAAAGCCTTAAAATTAAAATATTTCCAAAATTTAGCTCAACAGTTAAGTTAGGAGTTATTATTACAGTGAGTCAGTGTCAGATATTTTTTCCTTGGGCCTTGCATGGTCTCAAAGGTCAAAAAATCATTAACTCTATAATAAATACACATATGAAACCTTGCCTTAGGATCACCTCCTCATTTTGCAGATAAATACTGCATGTATCATTCATTTTTAGTGTTGGTTGGTTAGTTGGTGGATTTCTTGGTTGCATGATTAGTTGATGACTGCTAGGCTGGATTTGAGGAAGCTCTGAGTTTTAGAGATCTATTGTACTGGAGTAATGTAAATGTTTTGAACATCAGTAATACAAAAACGTTCACAGGATTCTTGAGCTATGTTAATATTGAGGTTTTCCTTCTTTCTCAATGTTTTCCTTCTGTTTTCCATTTTTTCCATTATTTCTCTCATAAAAGAACAAAAAACTTATATTAGGATATGCTGTCTAGGCACCCTATTTCTATCTGCATTCTTTATCTCAATGTTTTCTTCTGCAAGGTCTAATTGAAGAATTCTTAATTTCTCTCTGGTCCCACCTAGCTTGTTGTCTTGAAAAAGGTTTAATAGAGTCAATCCAAATAAATCTATGGTATGCTCTGTCCTTTGGTGTATCTTGAAATATTGTTTTTAAGGCCTTTCTTTGAAGTTTACTTAGTAGATTCCAGCCAAATAAGTATATGGTATGCCTTTTTCTTTGGTTTGTCTTGAAGTGTTGCTTTGAAGGTCCTTAGAGTGTTTTATTAAAGAACACAAGTCTATCTTGATATTTACTTGCACTCACTATTATCTTAAATGTTTTATTTGTCTAAATAATCCAAGGATTGATGGATTGTTGTCTTAAAGGTTTTCTTATTAAATTCTAGCCAAATAAGTCTATGGTATGCCCTGTCCTTTGGTTTGTCTCAAACAATTACCTAAAAGGATTTTCTTGTTGAAGTAGGGTTAAAGGATTCTTAAATTTTTCCTTTACTTTTACTGTTTTCACAACTTATTGTTATTTCATATTCCATATAATCTAAGAGATCCACTTGATATAGTTATCTTGCCCTATGAAAACCCTTGCAGAGTTGATGAAGAATTAAATCCTTTCATGAGTCCATAGCCCAATGGATTAATGTCTCTTATGGTCTATCTATTCAGATGAAACGGTCCCTCAATTAATCACACCATTGATCTATCAATTAACCAATCAATGAAAACAAACAAGTCCTTACAACTTCATAACTAGCCTAAAATCAAAGAAGAAGCATAAAGACATATCATTTATAAACACTTATATAGAGAGAGCCCTCTTTGATTCCAGGAAGGCTAGGTTTGTGGACTCCAAAGTGGTTTGATGTGGTTCCCTGCAGAGTTTTTTCTTTCCAATCTTGCAAATCACAAGGAGCCAACATAGTGGTGACCATACTAAGGAATACTGAGTTATTAAACAGCTTAAAAATTATCTCAAGAGCTCATAAAACCTAATTTTAACTTCTATTAATCAAGTGCTAGTCAAGAATGGTATCTGGTTGCTGATGGTGGACAAAAACTAGCCATAAAAATTTAAAAATACTCCACCTCATGACTCCACCGGTTTTCAATAGGCCTATTTACTCCATTGGGAAACTTATTTTATCATCAAAACATAAAAATAACCCAGTCAATAATACTTTGTGGATTAAGTATTTATTTCACAGATTGGTTGGTCCTTTAGGACTATCATAAACCCTCAGCCTTTCTGATTTTTGGGTCCAAATTTCTAGTTTCTATAGAAGAATTAGTACTAGATCTCATCCTGACCCAAATCCTCCTGCAATATTTGACAATCCTGAAAGGATCCTTAGGAAGTCTACTAGATCTAGAAATCCAACTGTTGGAAAACCTATCCACAAAGCAAGTTCCCTACCTGAAAACCTTAAAGACTTGCAAAATATCCCCTCCGACCCACCCCTAGAATAAAGCTTTTCTAGGACTGGATCTAAGAGTTGGATAACCCAGATAGTTTTAGATGCATCCACCTTACATTAGAATTCTATTGTACTAACCACATCCACCACTATTCACCCTCCTCCATTTAACCCTGTACCTCCTTTTGTCAATCCTCCACTTATTAACCCTCCCTTGTGATGGGTGTGGAGCCTGATTTTCTTCCTAATTCAGAGATCCTTGTTTTAGTTGTATGTATACCCCAGGTAAATTGTACACCCTTTCACACGGGGGGGGGGGCGGGGCCAGTGGTCCCCCGGCGGAGGTTTCGGGGGCAGCGCCCCCGAAGCCAAAAATAGATGTAAAATTTCCTTGTAAAAGTATAGTAATTTCAAGTCAATATGGGTTGTTCATTAGGCGGATGATCTGATGGTAGAATTTATGTTTAGTTTAGGGTTTTTTCCCTAGAAGGCAACCCCTCGCTTTTATTATGGTATTGTATTGCTGCTGCGCATTGTATGTGTATTCTCTGAGCGGGAAATAGATAGGGAGACTATGAGAGAGAACATAGGATATTACAGCGGATCTGTTGTAGGTTTTGTCTCTTAATTTTGTTGGATAATAGAAAGGAAGGACTGGCTATTCGAGGTAGATGTAGCCCAAACTGGGTGAACCATGTATATCTGTGTCTCTCTGGTTTTATGTGTTTTGTGTGCTTGTACTTTCCGCATATTTTATGTGTTGCATTGCTCTGTAATATTAAATTTTCTAACAAATGGTATCAGATCCGAAGGTATATTTGGCTAATAAACTCGTAGGAAAGAAGGGTTCTTGGTTCGAGTGGAAGCAATGGCGGAAGATGCTAAGTTTAGGGTCGAGAAATTTAACGGCCAAAACTTCCCACTGTGGAAGATGCAGATGGAAGATTATCTGTATCAGAAAGATCTGTACCTACCATTGAGCGGAAAATAAAAGAAGCCGGCAGCCATGACAGACATGGAATGGAACATTCTCGATAGAAAGGCACTCGAAACAGTACGGTTGTGCCTTACGGCGTCAGTTTCTTTCAATAATTCGAAGGAAATAACAACAGAGGGTTTGATGGAGATGTTGGTGAAAATATATGAAAAACCCTCGGCCTCAAACAAGGTATTTCTTATGAAACGACTATTTAATATGAAGATGTAGGAAGGTGGATCTGTTGCAGACCATTTAAATGATTTTAATACAGTTACCAGTCAGTTAAGTTCTGTAGGGGTAAACTTTGATGATGAAGTTAGAGCTTTGTTATTCTTGTGCTCATTTCCAGAGAGTTGGAATGGTTTAGTAATGGCCATTAGTAACTCTGTCTCTGGATCTAGTACTTTAAAGTTTGATGATGTTGTCGGTGCTATCCTTAGCGAGGAAATGCGACGGAAAAGCTCCGGTGAGACATAGGGTAATTCTTTGAGTTTAGAGTCTAGGGGAAGAAGAATGGAAAGAGGAAAGAGCTCGGGATATCACAGTTAATCAAGGAAAGGCAGATCCAAGTCTAGATAGGGAATAGTGTGTTGGAAATGCAGAAATAAAGGACACCTAAAGAAAGAATGTAGATATCGGAATGGAAAAGAAGGAGATGCACAACAAGAAAATAATCATGAAGCAAATGTGACAGGTGATTTGTTAAAATATTCTTTGATTCTTTCTTTCGAAAATGGTACTGATTCTTGGGTCATAGATTCAGGGGCTTCATTCCATGCCACACCTGATAAGAAATATTTTCATGACTATGTTCAAGGAGATTTTGGACAAGTTCATTTGGGTGATGATAAACCCTGTAAAATTGTTGGAATGGGTAAGGTTCTTGTAAAACAACATAATGGAAACCAATGGCTACTAAAGGAGGTAAGGCATGTTCCAGATCTAAAGAAAAAATTGATTTCAACAGGGCAGTTAGGCGGTGAAGGTTGCGTGACAACTTTCACAGATAAAGCTTGGAAGGTCACCAAAGGAGCCCTGGTAATAGAAAAAGGAGAAAAGGTTGGTACATTGTATTTATGCAATGGTATTTCTAAATCTGTTAATGCTTTAACTTCCAAAGGAGCAGATGCAGCACTATGGCATCATAGGCTCGGACATATGAGTGAGAAGGGGATGAAGGTTCTTCACTCAAGAAATTTGTTGCCAGGTTTGAAGAATGTTGATTTGGATTTCTATGAAAATTGCATTTATGGAAAACAGAAGAGAGCCAGATTTCTCAGAGTTGGGAAAGAAAAGAAGAGTGAAAAATTGGAGCTTGTGCATACAGATGTATGGGGAACTACTCAGGTATCATCTCTCAGTGGCTCTCGCTATTATGTTATGTTTATTGATGATGCAACTAAAAAAACTTGGATTTATTGTATTCAAAATAAATCTGATGTATTTGATACTTTCAAGAAATGGAAAGCTTTGGTTAAGATTGAGACAAGAAAGAAGTTAAAGTGTCTCAGATGAAACAATGGAGGTGAATATTGCAGCAAAGAGTTTGATAGGTACTATTCAGAGCATGGAATTAGTAGAGAGAAGACAGTTCCAAGAACACCACAAGAAAATGGGTGTGTCAGAAAGGATGAACAAAAAAATCATGGAGCGTGCAAGGTGCATGAGATTACATGCAGGATTGCCTTTACAATTTTGGGCAGATGCTGTAGATACTGTTGTTTATCTAATAAACAGAGGGCCTTCAAGTTCCTTGGATGGTGGTATTCCAGAGGAAGCATGGATAGGTAAAAAGGTAAAATACTATTTTTTAAAGCCATTTGGTTTTGAGGCCTTTGTCCATATTAATAAAGAAAATAGAACAAATCTTGAGGAAAAATCAAAGAAATGTACCTTTATTGGATATGGTGCAAATGATTTTGGTTATCGCTTATATGATTATGAAAATCACAAAATCATTAGGAGCAGAGATGTAATATTCAATGAAAAGGTCTTGTATAAGAATCAGCTGCAGGAAAATAAACAGGAAAAAGAAATAAAGTAATACGTGGTTCTTGATGAGATAACTGAAAAAGTAAGGGTGCCTGAAAATGATAATAATCAACAACCACAACAGCAAAAGGCACCTCAAACACCTGAAAGTGGTGTTATAAGATCTACCAGGATAAGTAGACCTCTTGAACGATACCCTCCTTCATTATATTATTTATTGCTGACTGATTCTGGTGAACCTGAATGTTATGAAGAAGAAATGCAGGTTGAAAGCAGGAAGAAGTGGGAGCTAGCCATGGAAGAAGAGATGGACTCCTTAATGCATAACCAGACTTGGGACTTAGTCAGGTTGCCTGCAGGTAAAACTACATTGCAGAATAAATGGGTTTACATGCTGAAGGAAGAAGATGGAGGAAAACAGAGGTACAAAGCTAGACTTGTGGTGAAGGGGTTTGCACAAAAGAAAGGTATTGATTTTGATGAAATATTTTCTCCTGTTGTTAAGATGAATTCAATCAGAACTATCTTAAGTCTTGTAGCAGCGGAATATTTACATCTTGAACAATTAGATGTAAAGACAACATTTCTCCATGGAGATTTGGAGGAAGAGATATACATGCAGCAACCAGAAGGATATGAGGTAAAAGGGAAAGAAAAATTGGTGTGTAGGTTAAAGAAGAGCTTGTATGGCTTAAAACAGTCTCCAAGGCAGTGGTATCTAAAATTTGACAAGTTTATGTCTGAACAAGGTTATATTAGATGTCACTCTAATCATTGTGTTTATCTAAAAAGGCAAAATGATGGCAGCTATATTATATTGTTATTGTATGTAGATGACATGCTTGTTGCAGGGTCTAACATGCAGGAAATAAATGTGCTCAAAAGAAAATTGGCAAATTCATTTGCAATGAAGGATTTGGGAGCTTCAAAACAAATCCTTGGTATGAGGATAACTAGAGACAGGAAAAATCACAAATTAACACTGTCTCAGAATGAGTACATAGAAAAGGTGTTGAAAAGATTTAATATGCACAATGAAAAACGTGTTAGTACACCTTTTTCTAGCCATTTCAAACTTAGTAAGGAGATGTGCCCAAAGACCCAAGAAGACATGGATTATATGTGTAAAGTTCCATATGCATCAACAGTTGGAAGCTTAATGTATGCAATGGTCTGCATAAGGCCTGATATTGCACATGCAGTGGGAGTTGTAAGAAGGTACATGAATAATCCAGGAAAAGAACATTGGATGGCAGTAAAATGGATTATCAGATATTTGAAAGGTACCACAGATCAAGCATTATGCTTTGGTAGTTCAAACATTTCTCTACAGGGATATGTTGATGCAGATATGGCAAGTGACAGAGATAACAGGAGGAACACTACAGGATATGTATTTACTGTAGGTGGAACAATTGTTAGTTTGGTTTCAAAAATAAAAAGTGTTGTTGCACTTTCAACAACAGAAGTAGAGTATGTTGCTGCTACAAAGGCTAGTAAAGAAATTATTTGGTTACAAAGGCTTATGGGTGAATTGGGTAAGAAGCATGATATGGGCACGTTATATAGTGATAGCCAAAGTGCCATTCATCTTGAAAATAACTCAGAATTTCATTCCAGAACTAAACACATACATCTCAAGTACCATTTCATACGGTCAGTATTGGAAGATGGAGAGTTGAAGCTAGAAAAAACACACACTAGCCAGAATCCTGCAGTTATGCTAACAAAAGTTGTAACCACGGAGAAAATGAAAATGTGCTCAGTTTCAATTGGTCTTCAAGGATGATGATGAAGATGAGGATTAGACAGGTCTAAAGAGGAGTCATTGGCCAGCAAATGAAGTAGCGGTGGAGTTGCTACAATTAGTATCCAAGTGGGAGATTGTTGGGTGTGGAGCCTGATTTTCTTCCTAATTCAGAGATCTTTGTTTTAGCTGGATGTATACCCCAGGAAAATTGTACACCCTTGCACGCGGGGGGGGTGCGTGGGGGACTTGTCCCCCCCGCGAGGTCTGGGGGGGCCGACCCCCTCAGCTGGGGGGTCCGGGGGCCAGTGGTCCCCCAACGATAAGTTAGTAAATGAAGATGTTACAAATTGTTTAAAATTGGCTTATCAGTAGATTGATAGGAAAATATATTGGTTCCAAAGTGCAGATCTGAACCAAAGAGAAAGGAGAGGGATGAATGAAAAATTCCAAATTATAGCCCTCAAGTTTAGTTTTACCTTTTTCAAAAATAAATTATGTGTGCGGCTTGTCGAAAATTCCATAGCTCATGACAAATCAATCTGCTTAATCTTTATTTGGGCATGTTTTAAATTTCCTGTTAATAGATTAGAGAATGAAAATCTGTCAAACTGTTTAAACTTGAGAGATAAGTAGATTAGGTAGAGAATAAAAGAGCTCACCAGTCTAATCTGAGCCTTTGGATGATATAAGGGTAGAAGTAGATAGCTTTTTGTTTCAAAAAGAAAAATGATGTGAAGGGTTTGCCAATCTAAATGGACCGAAATGAAGAAAAAATATTAGGAAAAGTATGATGGGTAGGTAGAGCTGAGTTGAAGCAAAGCCTATTTTTCAGATTTTAAAAGTAACATCTTCAAATAAAAGCACCAAATTATCAATTAAAGAATGAAAAATCTGCCAAAGTTCAATTAAGGCACTAATCTACAAAATCTAGAGATTTGAACTCTAAGGTTCTTGACACCTCCTGAAGGAGCTGGCCTCCTCATATGGAGCCACTCTTATCCTCATGCATTGTACAATTTCACTTGGTGACTATGGATTTTACATAGACTGTTGAAGATAGCATTTCTTGACCATTAGCTATCTTCAGAAATCTCATTGCCTTCATTATATTTATCTATCCTAATTCACTATCTCTCAGTATTCCTTCTCAAAATCGCCCTCCTACTCTTAAAAACTCATGTTTGGGCTTGATCCTCTCATTTTCATCCTTCTTTCCTACCTAAAATCCTCAATTCCTATTTTTCCCCACTAAAAACCCCCATTAACCTCCCTCACCTTCACCCCTTTCCCTCATTTCATCAAAACAATGTAAGAAATCCTTTTCACATTATTTTTAATAAAAAAATATATCATTCAGGACCTGTTGTTTTATGTTAAAACTTTGTTTTAAATAAAATTAAACCTGACCATTTATGTTTTTTAAAATCCAACCCCTTATATATTTTGGACCCCACACTTTGTTAAAAACCCCATATAACCCTACCCCTTCTCATTATAAAAAGTACTTCCACTTGTTTTATTAACCCCTGGGCCCCACCTTTCCTAACCTGCCCGCTGCTCTTTTCACCTCGACCACCGTAAATCTATATCCCCAAGATATGACAGCCCTGATTCGATATCACACATCTATTCGTATGGGGGTTAAACAACCCCAAACCTTGCAAAATGGGTGGTATTCACCCATTTCCCATCCACCACACGTCATTCGCTAAGTGGAATCACATGTTCTCCGCCGAAACTATTTACCACCTCCATGCCATGTGAAAACCACCTCCCTCGCTTGCGAAAACCACTCTTCTTCTTCTCACCAAATCCTGATACCGCCATCCGATTCAAACACTCCAAAGCCTTGTGGCTTTGCGATGAAGCCTCGCAGCCTCTATGAAACCTCTCAAAGCACTCCTAACACCCAAAAACCTCGAATAAACACAGACAAGCCACAAACGCAGGTTTTAAAAACTAATTGGTTGTGTTATCATGCAGGTATCATGGAAGAAATGAGAAAATGCATTCCTAGGGTCCAAAATGGTTGGAATAAGAGTTATGGGCGAAAATCCAAAGAACTTGTTCATTAAAAGGACCGGAGCTGTAAGATCGAGCATAATCACCAATGGATCATGACCATTGTTGGTTACTTAAGCAATTCAACAACAGAAGATTATCCACTACATAGTAATACATATAGAGATAAAGGTGAAGGAAGATAAAATATTCAAAAGACCATGGCAGTGAATATTAGAGGGTTAGATATCGAATCAAGGATTAAAAGACAAATTAGAAAGGTTAGTCACAAATCAGAGATAAAGGAAGAATTAAAATAAAAGACAGTAAAGCAGATAGTAAAGGAAAATCCAAGATTGAAATAGCCTAAACAGAGCTTAAAGGATAAATTAAATAAAATATTAGCATTGAGGCAGATTCGAATGACTCAACCAAAAGAATTTACTTCTTCAGGGACACATTTGGACACCTACAACATGTTTTATTCCAATAAAGACATCAGAAGTTATTGAAACATTCATAGATATTTCTCAGCAACTTAGTGGTTATTGTAAACGTTATTGAAAAGCCTTAAAAGTCAAATATTTCCAAAATTTAGCTCAAGAGTTAAGTTAGGAGTTATTATTATAGTGAGTCAGTCTCAGATATTTTTGCCTTCAGCCTTACATGGTTTCAAAGGTAAAAAACTCATAAACTTTGTAATAAATACACATCTGAAACCCTAGCTTAGGATCACCTCCTCATTTTGCAGATAAATACTGCATGTATCATTCATTTTTAGTGTTGGTTGGTTAGTTGGTGGACTGGTTGGCTGCTTGATTAGTTGATGACTACTAGGCTGGATTTGAGGAAGCTATGAGTTGCAGAGATCTATTGTACTGGAGTAAAGTACTTGTTTTGAACATTATTAATACAAGCATGTTCACAAGATTCTTGAGCTATGTTAATGGTGAAGTTTTCGTTCTTTGTCAATGTTTTCCTTCTGTTTTCCATTCTGTCCATTATTTCTCTGATAAAATAACATAAATTTTAGATTAGGATATGTTGTCTTGGCACCCTATTTCTGTCTGCATTCTTTATCTTAATGTTTTCTTCTGCAAGGTCTGATTGGAGAATTATTAATTGCTCTCTGGTTCCACCTAGCTTGTTGTCTTGTAAACGATTTAATAGAGTGAAGCCAAAGAAGTCTATGATATGCCCTGTCCTTTGGTGTAGCTTGAAAATTTTTTTTTACGGCATTTATTTGAATTTTACGTAGTAGATTCCATCCAAAGAAGTCTATGGTATGCCCTGTCCTTTGGTTTGTCTTGAGTTGTTGCTTTGAAGGTCTTTAGAGTGTTTGATTAAATAAGACAGGTCTATATTTCTCTTTAGTTGCACTCATTGTTATTTGAAATGTTTTCTTTGTCTGAAAGTAATCCTAGGATTGCTGGATTTTTGTTTTAAAGGTTTTCTTATTAAATTCTGGCCAAAGAAGTCTATGGTATGCCCTGTCCTCTAGTTTGTCTCAAACAGTTACCTAAAAGGCTTTTCTTGTTGAAGTAGAGTTAAAGGATTCTTAATTTCCCTTTAGTTTTATTGTTTTCACAACATACTTTTATTTCATATTCCATCTAATCTAAGAGATCCACTTGATATAGCTAGCTTTCCTATGAAAACCCTTGCAAATTTGCTAAAAAATTAAATCCTTTTATGACTCCATAGCACAATGGATTAATGGCTCTTATGGTCTATCTATTCAGCTGAAACACTCCCTCAATTAATCACACCATTGATCTATCAATCAACCAATCAATCGAAACAAATAAGTCCTCAAAACTTCATAAGATTCATAAGTAAGATTCCATTCAAATGTTTTGCCTCTAGTATATTTGGCCATTATGATGCTAAGTGACCTTATAGATAAAAACATGAAATAGGGAGAGAAGCTACAAAAATAAATAGGAGAAGGTTTGAAAATAAGAAAATTTATTACACATGAAGATAGTGATGGTTCTTAAAGTGGTGAAGAGGGAGAGTTTGATCAATAAATTCATTATCTTATGGCATTTGGAGATAGAAGTATTAATAAGTATCATGATAATTTCATGGATTCCATAAAAGAAAAGGATATTTTTATTGAATAAATAACTCAACTTAAAGTGTGCTTAGAATAATATAAAATAGAAATATATACATTGAAGAAATAACTCATAGAAAATGAGAAGTATAATGAAAATCTAGAATGTGAAATAGTAATTCTAAGGAAAGAACTTGAGAAAAAAATAAATCTAAATTTGAGATTTTATAAATGTTCTAAAATCATCAAAGTGAAATTTTCTCCTCTTATAAAGATAGGTCTTGGATACAGTGGAGAAAAATCAAAGATTGAGCATTTTTCTACAAAAACATGAAGCTATCTCAATGCAACAAAAAGAATTCAGCGAAACTCGAGCCTTCAACAAAAGAGTAAAGGATAAAATACTTCCCACTTAAATCATGATCACTTCAATCATAGGGTAAAAAACACCATAAGATTCAATCAAGGGGTAAGCAACACCAGAAGGTGCTATGATCCCAAAAATTTCTACTTTAATGGTCAGTCTTTCACTTGTCACAATTTTGGTCTTAAGGCTTATCAATGTGTTGCGTACAAAACCATCATGTCTAGAGAAATGAGAAAACAAAATAATGAGAATAGAATAAAGAAGTACTCTTACAATACTTTCTCACCTCTTCAATATGAAACATAATTTTTTTTCTACAGTAACTTTTGGCATAAGAAATATGAATGCATGAGAAAAATATCATCGATGCCTCAGAATTAGAAATTGGTAACAACATCTAATGTATGAAAAAATAAGACCATAGAATCTAAAAAATTGTGGCCTATATTTATTTGCAGCTAATCAAGAAAATATGTGGTACATTAAACGTGGATTCTAAAATCACATGACATGTGATAAATATAAACATATGTCTTTTCATGGAATGAAGAAATAAAAAAATATAACTTTCGGAAATAAATCACCTACTGCTATCAAAGGAAAATGGATTTTTTTGCTGAAAGTAAATGTTAAAGGTGGAAATTTATTTTTTGTTGATGGATTAAATCACAACTTGTTAAGTGTTATTCATAT
Source organism: Pinus albicaulis (assembly GCA_034641835.2). Classification (NCBI taxonomy): domain Eukaryota; kingdom Viridiplantae; phylum Streptophyta; class Pinopsida; order Pinales; family Pinaceae; genus Pinus; species Pinus albicaulis. The sequence continues at coordinate 1,388,015,220 of CM076578.1, read as the reverse complement.
GTGTCATCAAGGGAATGAAGTTTTTTTCATGTCAAAGAACTTTGTAGTTCATAATATTGATACAGGTAATATTGTAATAAAAGGAAAAGAACTCAGGTAATGTTTATTTCTTCTAAGGTAGACTAGAACAATTTTACTTAAGCAAAGGGGAAGAAAGTTTGATTTGCAACAAAATATTGGGAAATTTTAGCTTCACTCAAATACATAAGTCAACCAAGCTAGGATTATTACATGATTTTCCTAGCATCTCTCTGCGAGAAAGTACCATATGAAAATGATGTAAATTCAGGAAGCATACGAGGGTACAATTCAATGCCAAGGAAGGTTCCACGAGTAAGCATCATGAACTCATTCATACTGATTTAAGTGGGTTAATGAAGAAAAATTCACCTCTTGGTGAACAATACTTTGTCTTATTCAGTGATGAATCTACTAGAATGTGTTGGATTGGCCTATTAAAATATAAAGATGAAGCATTTGAAAATTTTAAAGTGTTCAAAGATTTAAAAGAAAATGAGTTAGATTTAAAAATAAAATGTCATAGTGATCTGGTTTCGTCAGCTGCCAGATTTACCCATGATATTTTACTTCTGTGATGTATTATAATTGCATTTTATCAAAGCATTAATGGAAAAATATGCAGATATAATTAAGAGGAAAACATGTCAACAATCACACAACAAAAGACAAGACGTTTAATAACGAAGTTCGTCTAGTGTGGACTATGTCTCCGAGCCTTAGTGTATCGATGGTGTTAGCCCTTCATTTGGTTCTAAAAATGGTGATGATGCACATGGATGCTATTTACTTTTCATACAAGGAAATGTTCCCTTAACACGATTGGTGAAGTCTCTCCATGAGACGTTCTGCTACAAGGAACTCACACTTATAACAAACCTCCTATTAACATGACAAACACACACATGGTGACAAAGAGTATCCCTCCATCAAGGCAACAAAGGGATCTCAAAAAATAAATGACCATCCATGATGAATACATATCACATGACATAAACATCAAGATTCCTCATCATACATCAAGAAGGAATTGACATGATATAAAACATCTCACAATAATAATAAATAAATTACATGGAAATAACACTTCATATGCCTCAAATTTGAAGTTGACTGAAGATTAGAATGCTCAACTACTGGATCTGAATCCACCATCTAATTCATGGCGTCGAATGGCATGAAATCGACTTTCCACACTCTAAAATCGGACACTGTCATTCCAATCCGGAAAATGGCCAAAAAATCGAGACCTATGTTGCAAAAACTGTCATCGTCATTAGATTCTAGTCTCAAAGAGGTGTAAAATCCATATAAAAATTATCCAATTTGGACAACTGATGATTCTGGCACCTTTGAAAATGTGGCTTAGATCATGGTTCCACTGCCTCCCTGAATGGTTGAGGGTTCCACCTCCAATAAGAAAATAAGTCTACCTCAAACTCCATGCTCCTCCTCCTTCCTGGGCACATCTAAGGAAATGAGAGTTTTTATAACACTTGGATGGTGAAGTTTACAGTGAAGAGGTTGTTGGTTCAATGTTAAAAATTAGAAATCATAAGCATGGGGTCGGGGGATCGAATCTCACCCATGCTAATCTTGGTGTGTAATTTTTAAATGGCACTTTTAAATTTAACACATAATTGCACATGGGTTGTTGGTTTTAATTGGGGAGGTTAGAATTAATTTTTTTTTATGTAATGTTGGTAGATTTTTTTGGGCCGCTGCATCGGGTAGGACAACCCTCCCAGCTGATGCAGGTTCAAATACCACCATACTATACTTTTTGGGTCTTTATTTAAATATCAGCGTTGGTTTGTTGGGTGGGTGGGGTCTGCAACCCACGACCCCGACCCAACACTTTAGTCCACCAAAAGCATGAACACAATATGTAGCTGCTTTGTACCTTGTCTATGCCACAAGTGTCCTAAATGGTCACCCTTCATTCTTCTTCACCTTTTTCCTTCAGAGCCATAAGCGATGAGCCAACACCTACATCTTCTGAAAACTTGTAGTACAATATTTTGAAAATTACATGGTTAACTAAGTGACCAATATATGACCCAAGCATCCCATACTTGCCGTGATTTTATAACACATACTCGGTGGTCAAGTTTACATTAAAATGGAATCAATACCCCAGCTATCAATAGAATTCCTAAAACATCATTTTTTATTCAAAAGTCATGGAAAACACATCATATATTTTACATTTTAACATGCAACATATGATTTACAAAGTAAGGAAAAAAACACTACTAAACCTAGAAAAACCATCTCTCATATATCAAAGTGAATGGTTCATCTCCTTGTGGTGCATTTTCTTATCGAACAATTGTTTCAATTGGTTCCTACATTGATGCTTTTTCCTTAAGGCACTCGCCTGGATGGAGCCTCCAACACATGGCTCTCTTATGGCCACTTATGTCGCAATGACTACAATGAGGCTTCATCCTCCAGACCTGCTTTACCTTCTTCTTTTCCTGCGATGGAGAAGGCCTTTCATGGCTCATCCTCCTTTGTGCTACCATTCTTTTCCAACATTTAGAAAATACATGGTTATGTAATCCACAAAAACTACATGTCTTCTGATGCCATGATCTATGTTCATTTAGCGACATGCTTGTAATCAAAATGAACATTAGAATATCGAGACTTGTTATACATCTCTCGGTTTTCTCTAGTGCGATCATGGTTATGAGAGCTTGCCTTAGTTCTTTCACTTCCATTTGCATTGTCATATGATGATGGTGAAGTGTTCCCATCAGCCTCTTTCCCCAATGGCTTCAACCATGCATTGGGATCTTCTGACACCTTCGACCATTGTGATTTAGTGTACCCCAAACATACTAAATGAGGTCTATGAAAAAACTCCAATGGATGAATCATGCCTCGGCCATTAACACCAAGTCCTCCTCCCTTGTATCACATTTTGGTGACGAGTGTCATGCCCATTGCTGTAATGGGTATCTCCACATTTACCATAGAAATGATAGCCTATGAAGAGGAAACTGATAAAACATCAACATTGTTTACCTTGAATGTCAATTCAGTAATAGGTGATTATGGATTCTTCAAGCCTTTGTCGCACTTCAAATCCTCCAAAGCCTCTTTTGCGACTCACAACTAAAGTTGCAATATTTTCTTCTCTACTTTCTCTTCTTTGAGAAGCCTCTTTAATTCGACACCCTTTGCTTGAAGGCTTTGGTCATTCCATTTCAGTTCTCCAAGATTGGCTCTATGATTTGCAACTAAAGTTGCATTGTCTTCTTATCCTCTTTCTCTTCTCATAGAAGCACCTTCAATTTAGCGTTATCTTCTTGAAGGATATAGTTGATCTCCTCATTCAAATGATGAGAATACAATGAAGGTGATTAATATTTACTAGAACATGTGGATGAAGCATTGCTTTCTAATTCTTCTTTCTCTTTCCTTTAGGAAGCTTCATACATCATGTCCACAATTTTGGATGTCCTTAGCATGGCCTCATCATGTATTTTCCATCCTCCATTATTGCATGTTCAATCGTTGTTCATGATCACAATTCACATCAGCAAGAAGACCACTCTGATACCACTTGATCCGAGTCCGTGAGCTACCAGATTTACCTATGATATTTTAATTTTGTAATGTATTCGAATTGTATTTTATCAAATAATTAATGGACACATATTAAGATATAATTAAGAGTAAAATATGTCAACAATCACACAAAAAATGCAAGACATTTAATAACGGAGTTTGTCCAGTGTGGACTACATCTTCGGGCCTCAGTTTCTTGATGGTGTTGGCCCTTAATTTGGTGATGGAAATGGTGATGATGTACATGGAATTTGTTTAGTTTTCATACAAGTAAATGTGCCCTTAACATTAGTGGCAAAGTGTCTCTACGAGACTTTCCACTACAAGGAACTTGCACTCATAAAAAACCTCCTATCAGCATGACAACCTCACGCATAGTGACAAAAAGTATCCCGCCATCAAGGCAACAAAGGGATATTGAACATAAATTACCATCCATGATGAATACATATCACATTACATAAACATCAAGATTATGTATCATACATCAAGCAAGAACTGACATGATATAAAATATCTCAGAACAATAATCACTAAAGTACATGGAAATAACACTTCATATACCTCAACTCTAAAGTTGAATGAAGAATAGAATGCTCAGCTGCTAGATATGAATGCACCATTGAATTCATGGCGTCGAATGGCATGCATTCAAATCTCCACACTCTGAAATCTGACACTGTCATTCCAATCTAGAAAATGGCCAAAAAATTGAGACCTATGTTGCAGAAATTGAGATTGTCATCATATTCCTGCCACCGAGAGGTGTAAAATCAATATAAAATTTATCTAATGTGGACATTAGACAATTCTGGCCCGTCTGAAAATGTGGCTCGGATCATGGTTCCACTACCACCATGAATGGCTCAGGGTTCCACCTGCAATAAAATAATAAATTTTCCTCTAACTCCACGCTCCTCCTCCTGCCTGCGTGCATCTATGGATATGAGAAGTTTTATAACACTTGAATGGCGAATTTTACAATGAAGAGTTCATTGGTTCAATGGTAAAAATTAGAAACGATAAGCATGGGGTTGGGGGATCACATCCTGCCCATGCTAATCTTAGTGTGTAATTTATAAATGGCTCTTTTAAATTCAACACATAACTGCACATGGGTTGTTGGTTTTAATTGGGGTGGTTAGCATTAATTGCATTGTATGTAAGGTTCGAGGAGTTTTTTTGGGCCGTCGCATCGGGCAGGTTGTCCCTCCTAGTCGATGCGAGTTCAAATCGCACCAGCCCATATTTTCGGAGTCTTTATTTAAATATTCACTTTGATTTGTTGGGTGGGCGGGGTCCGCAACCCACAACCCTGACCCAACCCTTATTTATATATATGCATATTTTTCATGGGCGGAGGGTGTGGTGGGGGTCATGGCCTGCTACCCATTAATTTCAAATTTGTTTTTTTTTTATAATATGACATGGTGTGGTCGACAGGGGTGGTAGGGGTCATGGACCACCACCTTATTTTTTGATTATTTTTCATTTTTTAAACCAATAATGGTTATTTTTAAACTTAATGAAAATAAGGGTCGTTGGGAAAATTAGAGAGGCCACAATTTCATCTATTTTCAAGAGTTGGATTCCCTACTAGTTGACGATGAATTTGTGGGATACATAAACTTGGCACACTGACCAGATTTTACCAAAATTTTACTTTCTCTAACTTCTCCATACAGTGTTGTATTGGAGATCCATTCACACTGTTGGAAATAGGGCAACAAGTACTTCAATCAGAACTTGGTTCGAGAGAAATCTGACCACCTTGAATTTTTACCTATCATCAGCCCTCTTGGTCTCCTGAGGGTATCTGGAGCCACCTGGATTAATCAGAGAGGGAAGGCGAACTCATATCAAATTAATTTTTTTATTTTTGTGAAGAACATGGCGTCAAAAGGAATTTCTCCATACCTAAAACTCCTCTGCAAAATGGGGTGGAAGAAATTATGAATAAAATAATCCAACAGATGGCACGAGAAATGATTGATGAATGAGGGATGCCACATAAATTTTGGGGAGAAGAAACAGACACCACAATAAATATTCTCAATAAAGCTAATGTTCGTGTAAAAAATGATAAGGCTCCTCATGAAATATGGTTTGGTAAAACTCCAATTGTCAAACAATTTTGAGTTTTTGGAAGTAAATGTTACATAAAGAAAAATGATGAAAAGCTTGGTAATTTTTGAGCTAGAGGATATGAAGGAATTATACTTGTTTACTCCTCTAGAGGTAAATGTTACAAGTGTTACAATAAAATACTTCAAAATATTTTTGAATGTATTGATGTTGTAATCGATGAAGCATACATAGGTTCCAAAATGTAAACAACAACATATGATGAATGTGTTCCGTCAACAATCCAAAGGGATATAGAAGAATATACCAATGAATCATCAGAAGAAGGAATTAATAATAGAGAAGAAAAGAATCCATCTAGGTATGTTCAAAAGAATCTTCTAGAATCTCAAATTTTAGGTGAAAAGGATGTCAGAGTACAGACCAGAGGAGCTTTTGTTGGAACTCCTAGTTATCTATCTTTATTATCCACAATTGAACCACAAAATGTGAATCAATAAAGACAAGATGAATTTTGGGCTAATGCCATGAATGAAGAACCTATCCAAATAGAAAATAATCATACATGAGAATTAGTACCAAGACCACATGATAAGAATGTTATTCTAATAAAATGGGTTTTCAAAAATAAATTAAACAGAAATGGAGAAGTAATTAGAAATAAGGTAACACTTGTTTTCAAATGCTATACTCAACAAGAAGGAATATACTTTGAGGAAACATTTGCAGTTGTATCTAGACTTGAATCCATAATCATGTTTCTTTCCTTCTCAAGCTTCAATAATTTCAAAGTCTATCAAAAGGATGTTAAATCGTAATTTTTAAATTGGGACCTAGAAGAATAAGTATATGTTGAACAACCTGAGGGATTCATTCTAGTAAATGACAAAAAAATTGTTTGAAAACTCAAAAAGGAATTATATGGGCTAAAATAAGCCCCTCGTGCGTGGTATCATCGCCTTTTCCAATGTCTTCAGCAACAAGGCTTTACTAAGGGGTCTAAAGATAACAACCTATATATAAAAATGGATGATGGTAAACTTTTTATTTATTTTTGTTTACGTAGATGATATCATCTTTCATAGTGAGGAATAATCAATGTGTCAAAGGTTTTCCTCTATCATGCACCAAGAATTCGAAATGCCCTTAATTGGTGAATTAACATATTTTCTTGGTTTATTATTACAAGAAAATAATGGAATTTTTATTTCACAAAAAAAGTACCTCAAGAATATTCTGAAGAAATATGGGATGGAATATTGCAAACCAGTATGCACACTAATGATGACAGGATGTAATCTCACTTTGCATGATGATTCTCCCATACATAATCAACCAGAATACAAATACATGATTGGAAGCCTACTTTATATGATTGGCATAGGAACAAATATCATACATGCATTTGGGATGGTTGGACGATTCCAATCCAATCCAAAAGAAACTCATCTTGAGGTAGTCAAAATAATATTCAAATATATACAAGGCACCCAAGACTTTGGTTTATGGTATCACAACAATTCATATATAGCTCTTAATGCTTACACATATGAAAATTGGAAGGAAATGTTGATGACAGGAAAAGCACCAGTGGAGGAGCATTCTACACGGGGCCCTTCTTGGTATGGTGGCTCAGAAATCAAAAAATCTTCATCACCTTATCTATTGCAGAAGAAGAATATGTTTATACTGCATCTTGATGCACACAATTTTTTTGGATGATGAAAACATTTCAGGATATTCAAATCAAGTGATCTCCACCCATTTACATTCTATGTGATAATACAAGTGCCATTATTATTTCAATATATCCTGTTATGCACTATAAAACCAAGCATATTCCAATTAAATATCATTTCCTAAGAGAACATGTGCTTGAACAAAAGGTGAAACTGGAATATGTTCCCTCAAAAGAAAAATTTATTGATATTGTTAGGGTCCCGTGATTTAGCAGATTGGTAGATCAAATGCACAGGGTAACATGAAACCAGTCTTTGGAGTCCTAGGACCTAGCCTTCTTGGACTCAGAGAGGGATCTCTCTATTGTGTGAAAAGGGTGTGAACTTGTTTGCTTTAGATGGTTGATTTTAGGCTAGTTGTGAAGTTTAGGGTTTGTTTGTTTGTTTGGGTTGGGTAAAATTATCAAGTAGAATAGGTGGAGTGAGAGCTCATCAAAGCATTGGGCTATGGAGTCTATGAAAGTCATGGCTATCTCAAAAATGAGTCAAAGTCCATCACATGGAAAATCTATTGTGGTCAATGGATCTCTTACAGTTATGTGTGAAGTGAAATGGACATTAAGTTGGGGAAAACAAGGAAGGGAAAATGGCAGTTAAGAATCCTTTGTCATATACCCATAAAGAAGAAGGTCTCAAATACTGATAAGAAAAATATAATAATAATGATATAGGGAAAACCATTAACCCAATGGAAATACTTAAACAAATAGACATCCAAGATGAAAATTTTAGTGAAACACAGAAAGCAAGAAATCCTATCTAACTTAAGTGATTTCATCTTGAAAGTTTGAAAACATATAAGATAAAAAGAAAATTTAACCAATGAAGAGGGAGCTCATAGACATCATCAATCAATCTATAAATAACTTTGAGGCAAACTGATAATTATGGACAAAGGGAAAGATCAAAACAAGACCCCCTTGGCTTAACATAACAAGTAATACTTCAAAGAGAGATTTCACAAACAGAGTTTAGATAGCATCAAATATGCAAGGCTTTCCATAAAAAATATTTGGAAACTAGCATATTAATCCATTGATGAAATAAAAATTCATAAACAGGCCTAAGGAGCAGCTAAAAATCCCTTAAACACACCTAATAGAGGAAAACATAAAGACAATAGTAACAAGAAGGACTAAGGTGCCTCAAACAACATTTATTAGCCCATACTTTTTTGATCTACTGCAACATAGAAGGATGGACACAATGATAAACAAGAAAACATGAAAAAATTAGAGACACATCACCATTCACCAAGCTCGTGGATCCTACAAGCAAGATTTCATCATCATCAATCAAAGCATATCATTCACAAGCTCCATAACACCAAATTGATCTTCAACCTAAAAGAACCATGTATTGCTCTCAAAACTCATCAAATGCCAACATTAACAATGATTCATCAATGCCTTTTTAACAAGAAAGGAGGAGAAAAACCTAATAGAGTCTCTAGAAGCCTATTGACTAATGAAAAATGTCAATATTGTCCTTGAGACCTTGCAAAGCCCAAGGCACAAAATATCTGAAATAAAATATCTTTTCGGGCATTTTTAGAAAAAAATGATATTTGCGGTCTGACAAGCCTCCTAAAACTTTCCAAGCATACATTTTTTACTTTCCCTCTGCTAAGGGTGCATCACTGTGTTTTAGGATGAGTTTCCATGCCAAGGGCGTAGCATAGGAGCCTGAAAACTGGGTCAAATTGCAGCAGTGTTTTGAAATCCTTCCCGATGTCAAAAAAGGCTCCGTGATGGTCTGTTGGAAATCCATTTGAGTTTAATTTCCAGATATACCCTTGGCTCTCTGGTTTGACCTATGAAACTTTCTGAAAAAAGAAAAAATTCCAATGCTAGTAAAGGTGGAGCGCATGTCTTGAAAAGCAGGCAGAATGGTGAAAATTTGGGTGTTTTTGACCCTTTGGAGGACCAAAAAAACTCCAATTGATTTGAAAATTTGTGAGCATTCTGAATTTGAGATGAGGATTCCACAAATGTGAATTGATTTGAAAATTTGTGAGCATTCTGAATTTGAGATGAGGATTCCACAAATGTGAGCCTTTCTTCTTGAATATTCTTTGATAAAAATTGTAGCACGATGTGTACTACCCCCTTGGCCTCAAAATTAGAAAAAAAACAAAAACTTGTCAAAATTACCACAAATTTGGTAAATGAGTGCCTCATGGGTTTTGCAAGACCTGTAGGGAGGCTTGAGCCAATATTCTAGGCCTAGCTTTGCCTTTTTATTATTTTAGTGCCTGGAGCTTGTCTTGAGCCTTTTTTTAGTTTAGCCCTTGCAATTTGGTTCCTTCGGGCATAATATTTAGTCATTTTTCTTTGGAGGGGAAGATCTTGATTTACTTTCTTCAATTTAGCCTCCAAGTGTATTTTGTCTCTCTCCAACCAAGGCTCCCAGTCATGGGCTATCTCCATAGCCAAAATCTCATCTAAAGGGAGTTGTTATGCTAGGGCTAATTCTTCCTCCCTTTGTTTAGCCAATGCTTTCTTCAATCCCATGGTTCTAGATATTCTCCTAGATTATCCTTCTTCATCACTATTGTCCTCATAACTTCCTATTAACTCTTCTATTTTCATTTGTGCCTTTTGGGCTTCTTTCCGGGCCTTGAGGGCTCTAGCTTCATAGATTGCCATTCATGCTCCCAACTTCCTACTCTCCAAGTCAAGGGAATCATTTATACTATTGGCCCTATCTAAATGTGTGTGGAGGTCTTTGATATGTGAATTTTTGTCCAGGAGGATCAAGTTTGTGATTCTTGGTTCATTCTCCTCATCACTATCTACCTAAGTGATCTCAAACTCCCACTAAACTTCATGGTCTTCGTCTTCTTCCTTTACCCTTTGTTTCCCTTTGTCTAATGGTTGAGGTGAGGAGTATGGCATAGTCCCTTCCCTCTTGGAGGCAAAAAACATTAACCTTGATCCTTTTTGATATGTGAGAGGGAGAAACTCAAATTGGTTTACTAGAATGCTCTTACCATGACTGATCTCAAGATTGCCTTTCCTTTCATCAATGATCTCTGCATTTATGTCTTCTTGATTTTGTTCTTGACTGCCCTCTTGAGAGGTACTTTCATTTTCATTCATGCTAACCTCACTGTCATGACCTTCACTACTATTATCAATCTCTTGACTGATTTTTGGGTTCATAGTGTCACTGCTGTCATTATTTTTATGGCTATCAGTCATCATGGTGTCTTCATTATCCTCCTCTATGTTTGCAACATTATCATTGCCATCATAATTTTCTGTGCTTTCATTATTAGAGGTGTCTTTATCAGTGTCTTCATTACTATTTGGTGCATCTTCATCATTTTCATTCTCTTCCATATCTTCTACACTGACATTTTGTTCTAAACTGTCTTCTGTCTCTTCTTCTTTATCACTGCTTTTCTCTTCAGAATCTTCCTTTTCATTATTCGTTTTTTCTTCCTCATTCTCTGTCTCTGTTTGTTCTTCTGTTTCATCTTTATCTTCATTTTTTTTATTATTTCCTTTGTTTTCAAAATTTTCCTCATCACTGCATGCATCTGCCACTTCTTCATTGCTTGCATTTTCCTTTTCTTCATCTGTTTCTTCCTCACTATTGGGCTCACTGCCTTTCTCCTCCTCTTCTTCTAATTCTGCCTCTATTTCTTGATTTTAATCATCATCCTCCTCATCATCATTTTATTCCTCATGACTGTTACTCTTTGCCTCATCATTTGTTTCTTCTTCCTCACTATCCTTTGTTTCTTCCTTATCATCATTTTCTTCATTTTCAATTTCTTCTTCTTCATTATTTGTCATCTCTTCTTAAATGTCATTTTCCTCTTGTTCTGATACTTTAGGAGATGGCGAAGGAGAGAAGTTCTCTTGGGGAGAGGATTCATGTGTGGATGAGGGATCATGGTCAGTGGGGGTTGATGGAGGAAAGGAGGAAGGTGGATGAGAAGATGAGGGTAGACTTTGCAGAGGAAGAGGCTGCAGATTTGTGAAAACATCATGGAAATGAACACTTCCCATGGGATACCATATTTCTCTAATTGATGCAATACAATCATCTTGATAAGAGAATGGTGGAAAATACTCTGCATTTGTTGTGAAGGAGGCCTATTTTTCACAATTTATGACATCTTATCAATACTTCTATAAAGGTAATAAGGAAAATACAATAGCTTGGCCCTAGAGAAGTGCATAAGTAGTCTTATATGGTAGGAATAAAGTCTAGAAAACCTCCCCTCCCATGTAAAATACTTCATGATGACTTTCATTAAAGGGGCATATCTTTCCAACAAATGGGAAAATGAAAAAATAGTCTTGCAATCAGCTTGGTATCTTGGTTTCAAGAAAGGCTAGTAATAGATCAAGTCCAAATTCACCTGTTTGAACCATTTTTCTCCCATACAAGGTATTCCAGTGGCCATAGAAATTATATTGCTGGATACCTCAAAATTTACCCTAGCGAGATGCACTTGATGGTTATTGACGTTGAGGACAAAAATTCTGGTCAACTGAGGGTGACTTTGGACTCTTTGTACGTTCTTACAGAAATCAAAACAACCTACCTCTTGGAAATATGAAATTGAGGTATGGGAGGCTATCAACTCCTTGGTGTTCAAAGGTTCAAATATGTTTGCTCTTCCACCCTTTCTCTATTGTCCCCTAGGCCTTTGGCCTCCTTCTCCATTGTCACTACTGCCTTCTCTTGACATTTTTTTTTTTTACTCTTGCTTTGAAAACAAAACCCTGAACTACTTGTGAAATGATATGGAGAGGGAAAGTGAGATGATAATGAGAACGACAGTGATTTTCAAGTCAAGGAAAATGGTGAGTGATTAGCAAAGCAATCTCAATGTATCTTTATCATGTAGATGGGTGAGTGTTCTTTGATCAGCAGAGTTTTTTAGCATGGTGACCAAGCCTTTCTCTTCCTTTAGGGTTCTTAACCTTTCTCTCTAAGTTCACCCTTTAAAACAACATGAAAGGGGGAAATAGATATAAATAACTCTTACAGAACCCTCGATAAGTGTCAAGTAGAGACATGGAGGAGATCTAAGTAAATTTGGAGGCTTGCATAGCTTAAAAATATTCCTAGCTAAATGCGTAACACAGGAGCGCATCACTTGGGCCAGTTGGGTCAGATCTACATGGGCTGTCGGGTCAGCCCTTAATGTAGCATGGGAACGCAACACCGGTGTTGGGTCCTTCCGCATAGAGCCTAAACGAATAGGCGCGTAGCACTGGGTGATGCTGCACGCTGTCGGGTCGGCCCGTCATTGTTGAACGTTGTAGGCACACAACAGTTTGAAGGCATAGCAGTCGGGTGTCACTATTCTACACATTCTGTTGAATGTGCCTAGCAAGTAGTAGCTCAGACCTATTAGGCCTCTCCATGCGCTGCAAGCAGGTAGCACAAACGCGCAGCTCTGGGTGGAGTGGTCGGATGATTCTGCACGCAGTTAAACGTGTAATGCCATTACACATGAGCATAATTCTCCATTATACCTTACACATGGGTCACACACAAGTGCATATCACTATATTCCAAGAATGCAACACTGTGTTTCTTCTGCCCTATGTCTTGCCAGAAACCCTGAAATCTTTTTTTGAAAATCTTCCACTCTCTTTTGCAAATGAGAAATGGGCTTGAGTGATAAACAATGGCTTTTTATACCTTTGAAAAAATAATATAAAACAAAAGACCCACCTTTGCTAATGTTTGTTTTTGATCTTTTTATCCCCTTACTGATATTTATTTACCTTTGCAGTTGGTGACTTAAGACACACAAAAAATGATCTCTTTGTGGGTGATCTGAAAATGTGATTTTATCCCCCTCTCACTGATTTTCATTGTGATATCTCTATTTTAACAAAGATTGTGAGTCATGTCCACTATGTCTTCTCTTTGCCACTTCTGTTTTGTTGCATGTGCCTATAACACATTTGCCTTTGATCCCTTTGTCTTTGTTTAGATTTTTAAAACCTTTAATAACCCAACAAGGATTTAATTGTTAGCATGATTTTCCATTTCTGACACTTAACCTAATGCTTACCTTATTTTGATCATTTTGAGGACTTTTGACTGCACTTTGAATTTTTAGGCTCCTTCATACTGATACTCTTTAGAATTTCTCCCTTTGGTGTAGTGAAACAGTGTTTCGTTGAAAAACCGTGTAAGTCACCTTCTAATATCATTTTTCAACTTCTGGCTGCTGTCATCAAGGAGGTCTCTCTCCTTCATTTCTAGTTTCAATAAATATTCAATTTATGCACATTTGTGCTGATGTACCTCTATCCTTGTAGTTTGGTTTTGGCTCCTTGCCCGACAACACTATTTTTCCAATCAGTCATAAAAAACCCTAATCTTCTTTCAAAATAGGCATGTTGTCTCTCCTTTGCTGTGAATGTCCTTTGTGATGATATACCCTCTTAAATTACCTCTCTTTCTACTGATGGACATCTCATTTATTCCTGCAGAAATGTCTAATATAAGCATTTGTCCCTTACAGAAGTTGTGCTTTGATCAAGGAGGTCTCTCTTGAAGGCTTTTCCAACAAACTTGGACAAACAGTTTCTTACATCACTTTCGATTTGATTTACCTTCTTAGCACATGAAACACTTTGATTTCTAGAAAACCAAAACAATGAATAACCTATGAAACCCTACATGAACTATTGGGAGCCATTTTGGACTTGGCCTTTGGCTGAAAACTTGACTTAGGGTTTTTAGGTGTAAAACATAATTTTGACAAATTGTTATGCATTAAATACCTAGAAATTGATGACTTTGATTTATCTAAAGAGCCTAGAAAGGTAGCTTAAAACCACCAATTCTTGATGCACTTGGTGAATAGGGGAAAAGGTTAGGCTACTTGGCAATCCAAGGTGTAAGTAGAGGGGTTAGGAAAGTCAAAATAGAGTGGTAAGGTCAGAGGTGGAAAACTTGGTGACAATGAGTGGCATAAGTCCACAATTTTGTCTTCTGGGAGTGATAGGTTGGCCATGACTTGATAGAGCAGTAAAATAGTGAAAATTTATCCCAAGGATAATGAAGGAAATGAGATTTATAGAACTCACAATATTCATGAATTTTGTTTCTAGAAATCTGGGATAAACATTTATTCATCTATAGAAAGAAAAAAAATTACTGATGACTAATAGTGGCTCCACTTGGGGAGGGCAGCTCCTTTTCAGGAGGTGTCCAAAATTTAATATCTCTTGGTTTCATGAAGACCAGTGCCTCATCCATTGGGCACATTTTTACTTCTTTTCATTTGTTGATGCTTCTTAGAATTTGTGATCTTAATAATATGAAAAACACGTTAGATTCAAACTCATCTCTATCTATCCATCTTTCTTTGCCTAGAATTTTTTCTTCCTTGGGCACACTTGACTAGAAATCCCTTGACATTTTATTCTTTTGAAAATAAAAAAAAACTATCTACTTGTACTTTTATTACTTACAAGGGTTCAGATTATGCTAATGAAATATTTTTATCCTCTACCTAGTCTACCTAACTCTCAAGATTGAACTGTATGACAGACTTCATTCTCTCAGCTATAGACGTGAAATTGAAAGCATGGTTTAAATCAGGATTAGGCAATCTGACTTACCATGGGTTGTGGCATTAGAACAAGCTGCACACAAACATTATTTTCGCAAAAACAAAACTAGAAGGTATGAGGGTTGTGTTTCATCATTAGTTAATCATCCCTATCCTTATCTTTGGTTCAATCTTAAGCATGTGGAACCAATATCTTTCATTCCTAATCTATTTCCTTTTGACAAGTCAAGATTAAATGATTTCACCTGCATTCTTTCACTAACCTATCAACAATAAATTGAAAGCATGCTCAACCATGTTTAGGCTAGATGACTGAACAAGACCTTATTTTTGAACAAGTAGTGGAATTTAGGCTTGCACACTTTCAAATATGCCCTCTTTTTCTTTCTTCCAATGTTTTTGTGTCTTTTATGATTTTTTTTTTTATGCAGTGTTATATACAATGAATGAGATTTCTAAACTAGGACTCTTGACATAAATAGTGTTTGAGCATCCACCCATTGACCGGACCTCCAAATAATTCTTCTCCATTCAATCCTTGTAAAAAGAAAGCCTTATGACCTCTAACTCACTAAACGAGGTAAGGACCTTTCCAAAAATTCTCAAATTTACCATGTTTACCTTTGTCCTCCCTCCTGGAATCCCATTTTTGCACTTTGTCTCCAATGTGGAAATTTTTGGGTTTAGTTCTTCTATCAAAGTTTTTCTTTATGTTTTCTTGCACTGCTTGAGTCTTGTTATAAAATTATTCCCTTGTCCGCTGCAAATGAATGGTTTGGTTCAACCTCCTTTGCATGTCATTTTATTCTGATTTCACTTCTTGGAGAAGCTTTATCACTGGAACTCCTAAGGATTTTGGGAAAATGGCACCCTTGCAATACACTAGTTGATAGGGAGACATACCAATTTATTTCTTGGTGGTTAGTCTATCAACCCATAGTGCATGTACTAGCTTGCCATGCCATGCTTTTTCATTCTTTTCCGGAAGCTTCTTGATGATATTGACCAAGCTTTTGTTATAGGATTCAGCTAGCCCGTTACCTTGAGGGTAATAAGCTGTGGAATTTCCTAGTGTGATGTGATATTTATAACAAAATTCAACCATTATTTTTTATGCGAAGGCAATAGCATTACATTTGATGATATTTCTGGGGCAACCAAATCTAGACAGGATGTTTGTCTCAAGAAATTTGACAATGAACGAGTCGGTGGCATTCCTAGAGGGGATAGCTTCTATCCACTTGGTAAAGTAATCAGTAGCAGTGAGGATCCACTTATGTTGGACAGATGAGGTGGGGTGAATCTCGCCAATGAAGTCAAAACCCCATTGTTGGAAAGGATCTTCAACAGTAATGGGATGCAAAGGCAAAGGTAAGATTTTTCTCTTGCCATTAAAAAATTTGGCACTTATGGCAAGTCATGACCTGTTTGTGGGTGTCAGGGAAAAGGGTGGGCCAATAGTATCCAACTCTGACGACCTTGTTGGCTGTGGTTTTCCAGTAAAGATGGCCTCCACACTCTCCCTCATGCAGTTCATGCATGATCTTACCTACATCATCCTCAAGCAAACACTTAAGCAACATACCAATAGGATTCTTCCAATATAATACTCCATCTAAAATGTAGAATTTTAAAGCTTTTTGTTTTAGGAATCTAGCTTTTGTCTTTGATAATGTACTAGGAGAATTGAGATAGAAAAGCACATATAGGATATCAACATAACAAGATGAACTTAGAAATACTTCTTCAACATGTGGGGTTGTACACTCTTCTTGTTTTTCTAAAACATCAACCATATTCATATCTAATGCTTTGAAATTTGATTCAGCCATAAGTTTTGAAAGTCTTTTCCTTTAACCAGTTTAGTGGGTCTGATTTCTAAGTCATATTGTAAGATAATATCAATCCACTTTCCCCTTTTACCATCAAGGTCCTTTTGTTTCTCCATTATGTTTTATTTAGAGGAGCATCTCTTAGGGCTTTGTTGAAGAATGCTATGGGTTGTTCTTGCCCCATCATGTTCTTTTGTAACAACACTGCAGCCATGGTATGTTCAGATGCAAATGAGAAAATATATAAATCTTCGGTAAAATCAGGACTGATTAGAACTGGTGTTTGGGTGGGTGATTTCTTAACCAGTTCAAAATATTGTTTGGCTTCCAAAGTCCACTTAACTCCTATCTCCTTTTTTAGCATGTTTGTAATATTCCTTAAGAGTTCAGCAAGGTTGGGGATGAACCTGCTCAAGAAGTTGAATTTCCCAGTGAAGGATTGCAATTCCTCGATATTTCTAGGATGACTGATTTGCAATATGCCTACAATCTTTTTGGGGTCTATTTTGATTCCCTCTTTGGAGATGATGTGGCATAGGAGTTTTCCTTCCTGGAGACCAAACAACATTTTCTTGGGGTTCAAAGATAGGTCATATTTCCAACACTTTTCAAAAACTTTTCTCCAGTAGACTAAGTGATCTTCATCAGTCTTGGAGTAAAAAATGATGTCATCAACGTAAATGACTATGACGTAGCCTATGTCTTCTCAAAAATATTTTTCTATGGCCCTTTGGAAAGTGGCCCCCGCATTCATCAACCCAAATGGAATTTTGACATACATGAATGTAACCCAAGGTGTGGTGAAGGCATTTTTGTGTTGATCACTTGAGAATACTAGCACTTGGTTGTAACCAGAAAAACCAACAAGCAGTGAGATTCTCTTAGAGCCAACTACTTTTTGAAGTTGTAATCCATTTTAGGCAAGGGGTAATTATTTTTCAAAGAGGCCTTATTCAGATTTCTAAATTCAATGAAAAGTCTAATCTCCCCGGTCTTCTTCCTAACTGACACAAGGTTGGAAACCCACTCCGAGTATCTGATGGGAATTATGATCTTGACATCATACATTTTTTTAATCGCTTTCTCAACTAAAGGTAGTAATACATGGTTTATTCTCCTCAAATTTTGTTTGAAAGGTTTCTTATTTTACTTAAGAGGAATTTTATGTTGAATAATGCTTGTGTCATATGATTTCAAATCTTCATAAACCCATGCAAAAACATCTTTAAACTCTTGAAAAAGTTCAATATATCTCTGTTGTATGCGAGAAGGAAGATTTTTGGAGAGTTTGATCATTTTGGGTACCTTTGGGCTGCCTATGTTATACTCCTCTACATCATCCTCGGTGGATTCTATCTTTAGTTGTTTAGCCACATCATTAAAGTCAAACAACTCTTCTAATGGTGTAAGTCCCCTTGGTAATGTATCATCTTTACATTTTAATACCTCAAGGTCCCTTTGTTCTAGATCCTAAAAGAATTATTCCTCACAAAGACGTGCAATCAGATTTATATCAGTGGTAGAGGACAACTCTATTTTAGGATCTTGTTCATTAGCAAAAACCACTTCATCATGTTCTAGGCTTGGTTTTGTTCTTGTAAATTCATTCCTAGATTGAAAAAAGTCATCAATTTGTTCATCACCCTCAAATAATTGCCAATGGTTAATGTTGTCAGGTACTGTAGGACGGTATTTGACTTTGACAGTGTATTGTTCACTTGCATGTGGTATTTGGAAATTGCTGGCAACAAAGGCAAGCTCATTGGAAAGACTATTTTGGGCTCTAAGAATGTAAGTGAGTTCATATTTCTCAAAAGTTTTGAGGAGATCTAGGGATGCATTTCTATATTCTCTTAATATTTGATTCTTTTCTGAGTACTCACCTTTAATTTGTTTAATGATAGGTTTTGAATCTCCTTGGACAAATATTTTCTTCCCTCCTAAGTCTTCAAGAAAGTGCAAACCAGGGAGGAGAGCCTCATACTCTGCAATGTTATTAGTGCACTAAAAGTCTAGTTTGTATGAATGGCCCTCATTTGTGTTGTGTATCCAGAAACTAGACCCTAAACCAGCCTTGCCACAAGAGCCATCAAAGCTTATGTTCCAAACTGTTTCTATTTCATATTTGTCACTATGTTGTTGTTCACAGCTGCTATAGTTCTAGTTGTCATGTTCTTCATTTGAGGGTGAGTGTGAGTGTTTTTGAGAGCCTAGCTCTTTCTCATTTTATTTCACCTATTGAACAAAGTAATTTTCATTATATAAGATGAAAGAGTCCAAATTTGAATGAATGGAATAAACAAGGGTGTTGTTTGGCCTATCTAGGCTACTTACCATATACTTCATGTGAGATTCCCAGTATAATATCCTAGTTTGATTGAAGACATGGATAGTAGCATATGACATGTCCATTTGGAGGCTGCCTTGAAGTTTTCATCCCCATGATCTGGACAAAAGCATTCCATACTTCAGGGGAATATCATCAACAACTATGTCCATGACTAGACTCTTAGCAGGTATTTGCGCCAGATTGACACAAAGATCCTTGATTAGGCCCAAACACTTGAATCTACTCAAATCGAAAGAATATAAGTCTTTGTAAGGTTTGGCTATTTCTAGGCCTAAGATCTCCATCACCACCTTAGGCATGAGGTTGTTCAAGGCACCAGAATCTAGCATAGCATTGTGTATTATTTTGTCATGTATGAAAAGGCTAACGTAGAAAGGAGGGACAACTCCTTCTTGGTATTTTCCCTCAACTTCAGGACCAAAAAATAGTTGCAATTTGTCATCAGTCAAGTTTAGAGTGTCAGTATCATTCCCTATGTTTAGAACTTTCAAAACTTAGGACTTGTACATATCCTGAGTTACCAATTCAGTGAGAGGTATGGTTATCTTGATTTTAGAAATCTCTCCTTCAACACTAAAAGGTACTTAAGTTTTGGGCATATTTACATCAGTTTTGTCAGCCATGAACCTTTCTACATTTTTAATTTGCTGATTCTGATTCGGGGCTTTGGCAAAAAGAGTTTTCTAAGGGCCACTAGTAGAGGTACTAGGGAAGCTTCTGTCACCACTTGGTTGGCTAGTTTTATCTCTATTTGGATCAGTTTTCTTAGCCATGGTGTTGGTGTTTTCTGTTTTCCTTTTAGGAATATTTTCAGGGGTTTTACAAACAGCAGATTCTATTTGTTTTTTCTTGCGGGCATCTTGGTTCTTTTTTCTCCTAAGGTCATATTGCCTATGGACTTCCATTATTGAATTTTCAAATCCCAACCTGTAGTCTTCAGAATCCTCATAGTTAGTTTCAGTTTGATCTGGGGAAAATAACTCTTGTTCTTCTTTTGTGAGAAAAACATAATCTTCATTATCTAAACCTATTAAGTTTACATGGATTTCTTTAGGTTCTTCATTCTCTCTGCCCTCTTCATCAAGATAATTTTCTTGGAAACGAGGCCTAATTTGTTGGTAATTTTCCCTTTTTCTGATCTGGGTGGGTCTCTTCTGAAATTCTGATTTCAATTTCTGTTTTGGGGATTTGGTTGATTTTCCCTAGGAGGTGCTATTTCATTCAAGTTTATCCTTTCCATCATTCTTTCCATGGTTCTAACTATGTTTTCTATCTTGGAATCAAAAGAAGAGGTTGAGGCTATGGTTTCATATTTGTAAGTGACCCTTTTTTCCGACCTCATCCTTAGCTCTCTTTTTAATCAAGTTCGCTTCTGCACTAATAGCTACTCTTTCAATTTATTCTAAAGTTTTGGGGTCTATCTCTCTCAATTGGTATGTCATGTCTAGATCAAAGCCTTCAGGAAATTTCCCTAGTGCTAGGCCTTGTGGTGGTTTCATGTGAGGGGGGAGGGCATTGTAGACACTATTAAACCTGGTGCAATAATATTGGACACTTTCCCCTACATTCCTCTTAAGATTGTTGTATTCAGAAAGGATTTGGAGGGGGTTTTTCCTGATTTCCTACTTGTTTATGAAATATTGGTAGAGGGAAGGGAGATCATGTATGGTGTTAGGAGCTAAGCCTTTAAACCATTTCTTAGCCTCTCCTCCTAGGCTTTGTGCAAAGATCCTTATTTTTATGGTTTCCTCTTCCAATTAAATATAGTCAAAGGCATCATTTATAGTATCTTCATGATGTTGGGTAGTGATGGATTCAGCTCCGGTGAAGTGGGTAATTATGGATTGGTAGTCATTTGGTAAAGGTACCAAAGGTTGTGGTAAAACCAGGGGGAATACCAAGCTGCCATGATGAAAGCTAATAGATGATTTACAAGAGGAGGGTTTGTGAAAGGGGGTGTAGGATGAAGTGGAGTGGTTTGCATAGTGGTGGTATGGATGGGTGTGGTGGAAGTACTTGGACCGACCAACTAATTCTTAGCAGATTTGGTATGGAAAGAGATGAAGTGATGGAGAAGCTGAAAGTCAGGTGCTGTGGAAGGAGAGGCTTCTCTACTATAACTCGGTTGTAAATATATGGGCTCAAGGTCAGTCTGGTCTATATCAGTTTGTGACTTGGTTCTAAAGAGGTTCTTTGTATGGTGCAACTCAAGCTGGGGATCTTGCAAAGATGTAGGATGTTCAGGGACTGAGCTTGCTCTATGAATGGTCCTAACAGTAGTCAAGTTTCCAGATCTAGAAGTTGCCCCAAAATATTTTCTGGTTCATCAACTATGGTGGGAGGGTTTGGGTCTAGATGATATCTGGTACTGATCCTTTGTGAAGCCAGATTTCAAACTCAAAATGTAGAGAGGTTGAAATTTTAGGATTATTTTCGAAAGGCTGACCTCTCTTAGTGTTTGCTAAACTCTCATAGTGTACAACTAGGCTTCTAAACTTCTGAAGGCTAATTTGATACAATCCAAGGGATTATAAATGAGAACTACTGAAGTAATAGGCCTATTGGAGGCTAGTGGAGTCGCTAGGTGGATATTTTTTGTTGTTTTAACGATGCATGTTTATGGTCCACCACCAATAACTAACAATAAACAAATCTAAGGATTTTTTTAGTTTTTCTGAGTTCCTTTATGTAGCCCTAAGTTTTTGAGAGTGTCCTATAGTTGAGTCATCATTTTTCTAGGATGGTGAAACAACCAGATTCTACTCTGGGCTATCAGTTGATTTTCTAAGCTTAACTGAGGGTTTAAATGAGTCTATAATATTTTTTAGGAAACTATGTACTTGATCCCACCATGATCTCCAAAATGTTGATGTGGCAATGAGGTGGTGATAAATCACTGAATATTCCTTAACAAGGGTTTGTGGAGTCCTAAGGGATACTTAGATCATCACTAACTCAAAAGGTCCCATCGTGATCACCAGAATGTTAGGGTCCTGTGATTTAGCAGATTGGTAGACCAAATGCACAGGGTAACATGAAACTAGTCTTTGGAGTCCTAGGACCTAGCCTTCCTGGACTCAGAGAGGGCTCTCTCTATTGTATGCAAAGGACATGAATTTTTTTACTTTAGATGGTTGATTTTAGGCTAGTTGTGAAGTTTAGAGTTTGTTATTTGTTTGGATTGGGCAAAATGATCAAGTAGAATATGTGGAGTGAGAGGTCATCAAATCATTGAGATATGGAGTCTATGAAAGTCATGGCTATCTCAAGAATGATTCAGAGTGCATCACAGGGAAAATATAGTGTGGTTAATTGATCTTTTAAGGTTATGTGTGAAGTGAAATGGACATTAAGTTAGGGAAAATAAGGTAGGGCAAAGGGTAGTTAAGAGTCCTTTGTAATATACCCATAAAAAAGAAGGTCTCAAATACTAATAAGAAAAAGATAATAATCATGATATAGGGCAAACCATTAACTCAATGACAATACTTAGAAAAATAGAAATCCAAGATGAACAATTTAGTGAAACACAGAAAGAAAGAAATCCTATCTAACTTAATTGATTTCACCTTGAAAGTTTGAAAACATATAAGATGACAAATAAATTTAACCAATGAAGAGGGAAATCCTAGACATCATCAATCAAGCTATAAAGAATTTTTAGGAAAATTGATAAGTATGGACAAAGGGAAAAATCAAAACAAGACCTCCTTGGCTTAACCTAACAAGTAATACTTCAAAGAGAGATTTCACAAATAGAGTTTAGATAACATCAAATAAGCAGGCTTTCCATCAAACATATTTGGAAACTAGAATATTAATCCATTGATGAAATAAAAATGCATAAAGAGGCCTACGGAGCAGCTAAGAATTCCTTAAACGCACCCAACAGAGGAAAACATAAAGACAATAGTAACAGGAAGGACTAAGGTGCCTCAAACAACATTTCTTAGCCTATACTTTTATGATCTACTACAACATAGAAGGATGGACACAATGATAAAAAAGAAAACATGAACAAATTAGAGACACATCACCATTCACCAAGCTTAGGGATCCTACAAGCAAGCTTTCATCATCATCAATCAAAGCATATCATTCAAAAGCTCCATAACACCAAATTTCTCTTCTACCTCAAAAAACTATGTATTGCTTTCAAAACTCATCAAATGCCAACATTAACAATGAGTCCTCAATGCTTTTTTAACAAAAAAGGAGGAGAAAAACCTAATATAGTCTCTAGAAGCCTATTAACTAATGAAAAATTTCAGTATTGTCCTTGAGACCTTGCAAGGCCCAAGGCAAAATATCTAAAATAAAATATCTTTTTGGGAATTTTTAGCAAAAAAAATCATATTTGAGGTCTAACAAGCCTCCTAAAACTTTCCAAGCATACATTTTTGACTTTCCCTCTTCTATGGGCACAACGCTATGTTTTAGGATGAATTTCTATGCCAAGGGCGTAGCATGGGAGCAGGAAAACTGGGTCAACTTGCAGTAGTGTTTTGAAAGCCTTCCCGATGTTGAAAAAGGATCTTTGATGGCCCATTAGAAAGCCCTTTGAGTATAAATTCTAGGTCTACCATTGGTTCTCTGATTTGACCTCTTAAACATGTTCAAAAAGCAAAAATTTCAAGGTTGTTAAAGGCACAACACGTGTCCTGAAAAGCAAGCAGAATGGTGAAAATTTGGGTGTTTTTGACCCCTTTGGAGGACCAAAACAACTCCAATTGATCTGAAACTTTGCGAGAATTCTAAATTTGAGATGAGTATTCCAAAAATGTGAGCCTTTCCTCCTAAATATGCTACGAGGAAAAGCGTATCACCATGTGTGCTACCCCCTTCGCCTCAAAATTAGCAAAAAAACCAAAACTTGTCAAAGTTCTACCAAAATTGGTGAATGAGACCTGTAGGGAGGCTTGTGCCAAGATTGAAAGCCTAGCTTGGCCTTTTTCTTCTTTTAGTGCCTGGAGCTTGTCTTGAGCCTTTTTTAGTTTAGCCCTTACAATTTGGTTCCTTCGGGCATAATTTTTAGTCATTCTTCTTTGGAGGTCAAGACCTTGATTTGATTTCTTCAACTTAGCCTCCAAGTGTATGTTGGCTCTCTCCAACCAAGGCTCCCAGTCATGGGCTATCTCCATGGCCAAAATCTCATCTAAAGGGAGTTGTTCTGCTATTGCTAATTCTTCCTCCCTTTGTTTGGCCAATGCTTTCTTCAATCCCATGGTTCTAGGTCTTCTCCTAGATTTTCCTTATTCATCACTACTCTGCTCATAAGTGCCTATTAATTCTTCTATTTTCATCTGTGCCTTTTGGGATTCTTTCTGGGCCTTGAGGGCTCTAGCTTCATATAATTCCATTTTTGTTCCCAACTGCCTATTCTCAAGGTCAAGGGCATAATTTATACTCTTGGCCCTATCTGAATGTGCTTGGAGGTCTTTGATTTGTGCATTTATGTCCCGGAGGAGAAAGTTTTTGATTCTTGCTTCATTCTCCTCATCACTATCTACCTGAATGATCTCAAACTCTCTCTCAACCTCATGGTCTTCTTCTTCTTCCTTTACCATTTGTTTCCCTTTGTCTAGTGGCTGAGGTGAGGAGGATGGCATAGTACCTTGCCCCTTGGAGGCAGCAAACACTGACCTTGATCCTTTTTGATATGTGGGAGGGAGAAACTCAAATTTGTTTACGAGAATGATCTTACCATGACTGATCTCAAGATTTCATTTCCTTTCATCAATGATATTTGCATTTATGTCTTCTTGATTTTGTTCTTGAATGTCGTCTTAAGAGGTACTTTCATTTTCCTTCATGCTAACATCATTGGCATGACATTCGCCACTATCATCAATCTCTTGATTTCTTTTTGGGTTCATAGTGTCACTTCTGTCATTATTTTTAGGGCTATCAGTCATCATGGTGTCTTCACTATCCTCCTTTGTGTTTGCAACATTATCATTGCCATCATCATTTTCCATGTTGTCACTCTTAGAGGTGTCTTTTTTAGTGTATTCATCACTGTTTGGTGCATCTTCATCATTTTCATTCTCTTCCATATCTTCTGCACTGAAATTTTGTTCTAAACTCTCTTCTGTCTCTTCTTCTTTATCACTGCTTTTCTCTTCAGAATCTGAATTTTCATTACCTGTTTCTTCTTCCTCATTCTCTGATTCTGTTTGTTATTTTGTTTCTTTTCATCTTCACTTTTTTTTCTTATTTCCTTTGTTTTCAGAACCTGCCTCATCACTGCTTGCATCTGCCACTTCTTCATTGCTTGCATCTGCCATTTCTTCATCTGTTTCTTCGTCACTATTTGGCTCACTGCTTTTATCCTCCTCTTCTTCTAATTCTGCCTCTCTCTCTTGATTTTCATCATCATCCTCCTCATCATAATTTTCTTCCTCATGGCTATCACTCTCTACCTCATCATTTGTTTCTTCTTCCTCACTATCCTTTGTTTCTTCCTTATCATCATTTTCTTCATTTTCACTTTCTTCTTATTCATCATTTGTCCTTTCTTCTTGACTGTCATTTTCCTCTTATTCTGATGCTTTAGGAGAAGGTGAAGGAGGGAATTTATATTTGTGAGAGGATTCATGTGTGAATGAGGAATCATTGTCAGTGGGGGTTGATGGAGGAAAGGAGGAAGGTGGATGAGATGATGAGGGTAGACTTTGCAGAGGAAAAGGATATGGATTTGTGAAAATATCATGGGAGATGAACACTTCCCATGGGATACCCTGTTGCTATAATTGATGCAATACAATCATCTTGATAAGAGAATGGTGGAAAAGACTCTGCACTTGTTGTGAAGGAGGCCTCTTTTGCACAATGTATGACATCTCATCAATAATTCTATAAAGGTAATAAGGAAAATGCAGTAGCTTGGCCCTAGTGAAGTGCATAAGCAGTATTATATGGTAGGAACAAAGTCTAGAAAACCTCCCCTCACATGTAAAATAATTCATGATGACTTTCATTAAAAGGGCATAGCTTTCCAACATATAGGAAAAGGATAAAATAGTCTTGCAATCAACTTGGTATCTTGGCTTCAAAAAAGGCTGATAATGGCTCAAGTCCAAATTCAACTGTTTGAACCATTTTTTTCTCATACAAGGTATTCCAGTGGCTATAACAATTGTATTGGTGGATAGCTGAAAATTTAACCCAGCTAGATGCACTTGATGGTTATGGAGGTTGAGGACAAAAATTCTGGTCAACTCAGGGTGACTTTGGACTCTTTGTACCTTCTCATAGAAATCAAAACAACCTACCTATTGGAAATATGCAACTGAGGTAGGGGAGGTTGTCAACTCCTTCGTGTTCAAAGGTTCAAATCTATTTTCTCTTCCACCCTTTCTCTGTTGTCCCATAGGCCTTTGGCCTCCTTCTCCATTGCCACTACTCCCTTCTCTTGACATTTTGTTTTTTTTATTCTTAATTTGAAAACAAAACCCCGAACTACTTGTGAAATGATATGGAGAGGGCAAGTGAGATGATAATGAGAATGTCGGTGATTTGCAAGTGAAGGAAAATGATGAGTGATTAGCAAAGTAGTCTCAGTGTATCTTTATCATGTAGATGGGTGAGTGTTATTCAATCAGTAGCATTTTTTAGCATGGTGACCAATCCATTCTCTTCCTTTAGGGTTTTTAACCTTTCTCTCTAATTTCACCCTTTAAAATAGTATGAAAGGGGGAAATAAATCTAAATACCTCTTAAATAACTCTCAGGAGGTGCTAAGCAGAGACATGGAGGAGCTCTCAGCAAATTTGGAGGCTTGCACAACTTGAAAAGCTTCCTGGCTAAACGCGTAGCACAGGAGCGCAACTCTTGGGCTAGTCGGGTCGGCCCTACACGGGTTGTTGGGTCGGCTCTAAACGTACCATAGGAATGCAACATCAGTGTCAGGTCCTTTCGGGCAGAGCCTGAATGAATAAACGCGTAGCGTTGGGTGGTGCTGCATGCTATCAGGTTGGTCAGTCATTGTTGCACATTGCAGGCATGCAACAGTTTGAAGGCATAGAAGTTAGTTGTCAGGATTCTACACGCTGTCATGTGTTGATGAACATGGCCAGTGTGTAGCAGCTCAGGCCTGTCGAGCCTCTGCATGCGCTGCAAGTGGGTATCACAAACACATAACTCTGGGCGGTCCTGCACATGGTTAAACGCATAGCCCCATTACACATGAGAGCAGTGCTCCATTATACCTTACACAGGGGTCATGTACATGCATGTAGCACTGTTTTCCAGGATTGCAACGCCCTATTTCTTCTGCCCAAAGTCTTGCCAGAAACCCCGAAATATTTTTTTGAAAATATTCCACTCCCTTTTGCAAATGAGAAATGGGCTTGAGTGATAAACAATGGCTTTTTATACCTTTGAAAAAATAATTTAAAACCAAAAACCCACCTTTGCTAATGTTTTTTTTTATCTTTTTATCCCTTTACTGATATTTATTTTACCTTTGCAGTAGGTGACTTTAGACACACAAAAAATGATCTCTTTATGGGTGATCTGAAAATATGATTTTATTCCCCTCTCACTAATTTTTATAGTGATATCTCTATTTTGACAAATATTGTGAGTCATGTCCACTATGTCTTCTCTTGGCCACTTCTGTTTTGCTGTAGGTACCTATAATACATTTGCCTTTGATCCCTTTGTCTTTGTTTGGATTCTTACAACCTTTAATAACCCAACAGGGATTTCATGGTTAGCATGATTTTCCATTTCTGACACTTAACCTCATGCTTTCCTTATTTTGATCATTTTGGAGACCTTTGACTACACTTTGAAAGTTTAGGCTCCTTCATACTGATACTTTTTACAATTTCTCCCTTTGATGCAATGAAACAATGTTTCCTTGAAAAACCATGTAAGTCACCTTTTGATATCATTTTTCAACTTTTGCCTGCTATCATCAAGGAGGTCTCTCTTCTTCATTTATAGTTTCAATAAATCTTCAATTTATGCATAGTTGTGATGATGTACCTCTATCCTTGTCGTTTGGTTTTGCTTCCTTGCCTGGCGAAACTATTTTTCCAATCAGTCATAAAAAACCATAATATTCTTTGAACATAGGCATGTTGTCTCTCCTTTGCTATGAATGTCCTTTGTGATGATTTACCCTCTTAACTTACCTCTCTTTTTGTTGATGGCCATCTCATTTATTCCTGCAGAAATGTCTAAGATGGGTAATTGTCCCTTGTAGAAGTTGTGCTTTGATCGAGGATGCCTCTCTTCAATGTTTTTCCATCAAACTTGGATAAACAGTTTCTTACCTCCCTTTCCATTTGATTTACCTTCTTGGCACATGAAACACTTTGATTTTTAGAAAACCAAAACAATGAATAACCTATGAAACCCTACATGACCTATTGAGAGGCCTTTTGGACTTGGCCTTTGGCTAAAAACTTGACTTAGTGTTTTTAGGTGTAAAACATAGTTTTGACAAACCTTTATGCATTGAAGACCTAGAAACTGATGACTTTCATTTATCTAAAGAGCCTAGAAAGGTAGGTTAAAACCACCAATGCTTGAGGCACTTGGTGAATAGGGGAAAAGGTTAGGCTACTTGGTAGTCCAAGGTGTAAGTAGAAGGGTTAGGCAAGTCAAAATAGAGTGGTAAGGTCAGAGGTGGAAGACATAGTGAGAATGAGTGGCATAAGTCCATGATTTGGTCTTCTGGGAGTGATAGGCTGGCGATGAATTGATAGAGTAGTAAAATAGTGAGACATTTATCCTGAGGATAATGAAGGCAATGAAATTTATAGAACTCACAATATTCATGAATTTTGTTTCTAGAAACATGGGATAAACATTTAGTCATCTATAGAAAGAAACAAAATTACTGATGACTAGCTTTGGCTCCACTTAGGGAGGGCAACTCATTTTTAAGAGGTGTCCAAAATTTCAGATCTCTTGGTTTCATGAAGACTAGTGCCTCATCCATTGGGAATTTTTTTAATTTTTTTCATTTGTTGATGCTTCTTTGAAATTCTAATCTTAATAATCTGAAAAACATGTTAGATTCAAACTCATCTCTACCTACCCAACTTACTTTTCCTAGCATTTTTTCTTTCTTGGGCGCACTTGGACTGGAAATCCCTTAACATTTTCTTATTTTTAAAATAAAACAAACTATCTACTTCTACTCTTATTACTTCCAAGGGTTCATATTATGCTAATGAACTCTTTTTATTCTCTACCTAGTCTACCTGACTGTCAATATTGAACTGTCTGACAAACTTCACTCTCTAAGCTATAGACATGAAATTGAAAGCATGGTTTAAATCAAGATTAGGCAATCTAACTTACCATGGGTTGTGGCATTAGAACAAGTTGCACACAAACACTATTTTCGCAAAAAAAAAAAAATAGAAGGTATGAGGGTTGTGTTTCATCATTAGTTAATCATCCCTATCCTTCTCTTTGGTTCAGTTTTAAGCATGTGAAACTAGTTTCTTTCATTCCTAATCTATTTCATTTTTTCAAGTCAAGCTTAAATGATTTGACCAGCATTCTTTCACTAACCTATCAACAATAATTTGAAAACATGTTGAACCATGATTAGGCTAGATGACTGAACAAGACCTTATTTTTGAACAAGTAGTGGCATTTAGGCTTGCACACTTTCAACATCACTATTTTTTGGGTATGGGGCTGTACCTTTTCTTCAAATCTACCCTCTTTTTCTTTCTTTCTATGTTTTTATGTCTTTTCTGATTTTTTTTAATGTAGTGTTCTGTACAATGAATGAAAGTTCTAAACTAGGACTCTTGACAGAAATAGTGTTTGAGTATCCGACCATTGACCAACCCTCCAAATAATTATTCTCCATTCAATCCTTGTAAAAAGAAATCATTATGACCTCTAACTGACTGAATGAGGTAAGGACCTTTCCACAAATTCTCAAATTTACCATGTTTACCTTTGTCCTCCCTCCTCGAATCCCATTTGAGCATTGTGTCTCCAATGTGGAAATTGTTGGATTTAGTTCTTCTGTCAAATATTTTCTTTATGTTTTCTTGCACTGCTTGAGTCTTGTTATAAAATTATTCCCTTGTCTGCTGCAAATGAATGGTTTGGTTCAGCCTCCTTTACATGTCATTTTGTTCTGATTGTACTTCTTGGAGAAGCTTTATCACCAAAACTCCCAAGGATATTGGGAAAATAGTATCCATGCCATACACTAGTTGATAGGGAGACATACCAATTTATTTCTTGGTGGTTAGTCTATCAGCCCATAATGCATGTACTAGCTTGCCATGCCATGATTTTTTATTCTGTTCCAGAAGCTTCTTGATGATATTGACCAAGATTTTGTTAGAGGATTCAGCTAACCCATTACCTTGAGGGTAATAAGCTATGGAATGTCCTAGTGTGATGTGATATTTATAACAAAAGTAAACCATTCTTTCGGATGCGAAGTTGGAAACATTATCTGTGATGATCTTTCTGGGGCAACCCAATCTAGACAAGATGTTTGTCTCAAAAAAATTGATAATGACCGAGTTGGTGGAATTCCTAGAGGGGATAACTTCTATCCACTTGGTAAAGTAATCAATAGCAGTGAGGATCCACTTGTGTTGGGCAGATGAGGTGGGGTTAATCTCGCCAACGAATTATAAACCCCATTATTGAAAAGGAGCTTCAACAGTAATGGGATGCAAAGGAAAAGGTAAGAGTTTTCTCTTGCCATAAAATTTTTTGAACTTATGGCAAGTCATGACCCATTTGTGGGTGTCAGAGAAAAGGGTGGGCCAATGGTAGCCAGCTCTGAGGATCTTGTTGGCTGTGGTTTTCTAGCAAAGATGGCCTCTACACTCTCCCTCATGTAGTTCGTGCATGATCTTACCTACATCATCCTAAAGCAAACACTTAAGCAATATACAAATAGGATTCTACCAATATAATACTCCATCTAAAATGCATAATTTTAAAGCTTTTTTTTTTTAGGAATCTATGTAATATCCAAAAATAGGGAATTTCTACAACAATGAGAATATCTTAAGATATTCCAAAGTTGGAGATCCAGCAATACATGAACACAATATTGTAAACACAGAAAATATGATCATGACATATGAGGGATCAATATACAGCCATAATTTTATTAATGGATGAGAAAAAATGTACAAATTATCATGAGGGACAAACCACTCAAGCCATAAGAAAAAATCTCCAATGATCAAAGCAATAGATACATGAGATGCTGCAACTATATAGAATGCCGGAGAGTAGTGACTGCGCAGTCTATATTGGTTTAGCTGTTGCTATAGATGTATATAAATGAAATATGGATGATAGAAAAAAAATAAATGCCCAGAAAAGAATAAAATACAGTGCTCCAAAAGGAATGCACTCAAGCCACAAGATGGTTGAAATACACCGAAGAACCAAGCACTGGAAATGTGCACTACTACTGTTGTTGCTACTGGAAACTACCACTTCGGAGGAAAAGAACCAAGTGCGGAAGGATGTTGGCTTGCTCAGAATTATCTGGGATTTTAACCATGGATTCTACTAAAAAATCCCAGAAAAACCTAGAAATTTTTTTGCCAGATCTTAAATTTGGATTTTCGGCCATTTTTAGGTTACCCACTGCAACAACTTACTAAAATAACACAGTCATGGACTGGAAATGTGTTATGATGGATGATATATTGTTGGCTTGATGCAAAAATTATAGAAATATGCTCGTGAGTCCTTCTTATTGATCCTCCAATGGATAGAAAAACTCTCCACTGAAAAACAAGTCCGAAAATGACTCTAAGATATCCTCCTTTTCTGCACCCTACAACACAACCCAGCTCTAAATAGTTCCTGCATTGTAGCTGAAGGAGGTAGCTTGGAAAAAATTCCCAAAGGAGGAAATGTAGCCCAAAGAACCTCTCATTCCCTGAGGATGGGGTAGGGATTCCCGACCGGGAACACCCTTGTGCTAAACAACACTGCAACCCTGCTAAACAACAAGAGGAAGAAAAGTCTCAACAGACCAAAGAAAAGAATAATCCAAGCATGAATAAAACGGATGTCCTCCTTTCCATGTATATCAAGTGCTCCTCTACACAATGGGTCCCATCCATATGTCCCACCTAGCCCATGCAAGTTTTCCTCCATTAAAATTGTGTTGTCCAACATGGAGATGCAATGTATCTAGACAATGCATGTGGACTTGGTCAAATATGATTGAATCAACACGATCCAATCCTATTCACACCTGTAGGTGCTCAAACCAGCTGCTTTATTCTGTTATAGCACCATTTCTCACCTTCATATGATTCATGATTTCTTTTATGGCTTTGGGCACCCATTCCTACAGAATTGAACAAATTCACTAAAAAAACAGTGTAAAAATCCCCATACGCGGTTATGCCCAGACTTTTCCGCGTGTATACGCGAGTCCACATGTAATTTTCCGCGTATGCCATTAAAATCATTAAAAAATATATTAAAATTCCCTATTTTCAGGCTGGGTTGATGGTTACTCTGGTATTTCAACCACCCCAGCACGTGGCCAACTGTTTCCAACTGATGAAACTACTTTGAAGGAGTATAAAAGCCCCTCATGTGCATGGCCTAAGGGAGAGATAAATTTTATAGTCATTATACTCTGTTGGATTCCCAGTTCAAGTCTGATTCCCCGTGCCTCCTGCACTATCCCAGATTTATATCAGGAAACTCTTGTTTCCTGGAGATGTTCATCCATTTATATGCCATCTCGAGTGCACAACTCTTGGAAGAATCTTAGCGAGGCAAGGGCGGGACGAATCCGGACGACGGTCTGCTCGAAGATCGTGGAAGGATTCAGGTGATATCTCCACTTTTACTACTGTACATGCTATTCATAATAATGAAGAACCATCTTGTTCCTGAACTTTCATGTCAGTATCTATTGTTATATGTGGAAATATTGATTATTAAGCAGTTATTATCGTTTATATCATGTTTCACATTGATTACACTAACGTTTAGGAGAATTATATGTTGTACAACTAGGTTTCCGTGCACGTTCTTTCTTGTTTTCAAGTTGAAGGAGGAAGGAAGGTTGCTGGGGGTTTGAACCCCGCGGGATCTACATCGAACGTAGGACTACGAGTGAGTCCTGCTATCATTGATTTCTAGTTTTTTGCATTCAAGTATGGTTGTGTGCGAGTCTTTCTGAATAGCATGCCTTCATCTGTGGAGGTTTCGACCCAAAAAACCTCTAGGGTGATTTTCCCCAAAACAGAACTGGCGACTCCACTAGGGATCGCATTCTTGTGATTCCCTTGTTGGGTGGTTTCAGCTGTTTGATAGGTTTCCAACAGTTTTAACTTCTATTTCCAGTCCAGTTTACTCTTTCTCAGACACACTGAAGTCCTGGTTTCTTATCCAGGCTTGATCCTTTTTGTTTTTTCATTATTTACCTTTATATACGCGGGTTTGTCTGCACACATTCGTGTATACACGCATTTTTTGTTAAAGGGAGTCGTGTATACGCGTGTTTCCTTTAGCACAGTCGCGTATGCACGCTTGTTGCTAAACTGTAAAGTTGCGTATACCTAGGCAGATTTTGAAATTTTGGATTTCTTGGCTTTTTAGTCCTTTCTGTCTGTGGAGACCTACTCCTGCAGTGTCTTTGTACCCTCTGGATTGTGAAGAAAGTGGTCTTTGGTCTTTTCTCTCTCTTGTTTGATTGAAAACTAGTCTTTTTGGCAAAGTATTGTTTCTTGTGCTAGCATTTCTGGTTCGAGTACCAAGATCTCTTTCTGGGGATTATTGGCTGTTCTGCTTTATCAGAACAGAGAGCTCCTGCTCATTTACTCTTTCCTACCTTTGTGTTTTGCTTTGCACTATGATTTTTTCCCATTGCTTGGTTGGTTTTCTTGAGTTCAGTCGACTAGGTCTTGTTGCAACTTTTGAAGAGTCTTTCTTGGTTCTTTGAAGTTTTTATTTGCTGCAAGGTTGTACTATTCTTCTAGGCTAAGTGGCTGAGTTTTCTTGTCTTCTTTTGCTCATATTGATCTTGCTATTAATTAGCCCTATAATATTTGGATCATTTTTGAAGTTTTTGCTTGAAATTTAGTGTCATTTGGCTTGGGATTCTATAGTTTTGCTTGGTCTTTTCGAACTCTTTTTTTGATAAAACTCAAAAGCTCAAAAAACATTTTGTTTTGTTCTTTGCTTTTGTTTCTGCATTTTTGTTTTCATTTCATTATATCTTTGGAAGCTTTGTTGAGATTTCTTGCCTTTGGATTTTGGCTTGATTTTGGAAAAAGTGTCATTAATTTCTTCCTCTTGTTTTTCAAGCGTTTTTGGTGTCTTCATATTAAGAGTTCTTGATTTTGGGAACTAGCTTTCTGGACAACCAAAAAGAGATAAAACTGAAGGATCTTCGGGAAATTTCGCTCTGCTTTAGGAGATTTTGCATCTTAGAATTTGCATGCTTGTAGTGATTTGCATCAGGTGCACTTAAGCATTTAGTCATTTTCATAGTTTTTTGTGAGTGTGAGTTTGTTATCTAAAAAGAAAAATACAATTTTTAATCTCGTAGAACCTGTGTAGAAGTTGCTTTTCATCGAAAGACAATAACTGCATTTGCATGTAGTTTGGTTTTTATTAATTTCTTTTCTGCGTCAAAACACCATAAGTTTCATCTCCATATCCCTTTGACTTAACATAACAGCCGATTAAAATAAGCGATATAATTTAAAAATCAACTAGCAAGTTTTCTAAGTGTCATACACCAACTAGCTAGGTTGTAGGGCCTTGGCTTAGGTGAGTGGAGAGTTAAATCTCCAAGGCCGCTCAAACAAAACATAGAAGTTGATTAATTGAGCGAAATCCAACTCCGTTAGGTGGACCAGGAAAGCTCTCCTCCAGAGAGTCAAGCGCGAGGGGAAGTGAAGGCTGAGAAGAGGGATACCCCCTCTCTGATTAGCTGAATCTGACCTCAAGACCGTTCCACCCAGCTTCCGACACGGATTGGTGCCCATAGTTGCCACTCCTAGGTTCCACATAGGTGACTGCGGGGGGGAATACCCGTGGTACCTAAGGCAGACGTCGCATCACTTTGAGCAGTACTTCTAGGGGGTGCCCTTGCGAAGCTTGGGTGCTTGAGCCAGAAAAGGCTGTCATTAGGAGGTCGGCGTAACTGTTTCTGATACCTTCGCTAGTAGGCCTGGGCCGTAATTATCCCAGACTACTTTCGGGAGGTCCTATATTTTCGCTTTCTTGTATTTTGGTGTCCGGTCCTAATCACCCGGAGCGGAAATACCTGAAGGTTGTTTGCTTGATTGTATCTCAGGGATTATTTTTTTAGTGAGTGCTCTTTGCTCCTAGCTTGCCTAGCTTTACACTTTTTTGAGTCTAATTAAAATTTATAAAAGTGGCTGATCAAGCGCCTCGTCTATCGAGGAGAATCCGGGGGTTATCTCCCAAGAGTCCAGAGCCTTCTTCGAGAAGGCGTAGGAGTGATTTAGCAGGTGGTTACCACCCTGTGGCGTCCGACGCAGTGGAGAGAGATCCTCCACAAGGGTCTGAAGGTTTCATAGCTGATTCTGGTGTTGGTTCCGAGAGGAGCGTTCCGCTCACCTCGCAAGTGTTATTTCCGCAGGAAGAAGAAGTACAGGTAGAGGAAGTGTCTGAACCCTCAGATTCACTTCCATCTCCTCTTCCTCCTGATTATCCGTTCGTTGTTCAATACA
The DNA here is from genome assembly GCA_034641835.2 of Pinus albicaulis. Lineage (NCBI taxonomy): Eukaryota > Viridiplantae > Streptophyta > Pinopsida > Pinales > Pinaceae > Pinus > Pinus albicaulis. The sequence goes on along the minus strand of CM076578.1, from coordinate 1,387,979,362 downwards.
TCGGACCCGAGTCAGAGAGACCGGAAGATCCTCCGTATTATACATACCTTTCGATGGCCACGACTGGGAACGCGGCTTCTGCTGTGAGTGCTGCAGGCATTCAGACTCCTGCTTCTGTTGAAGGAGGGGGCACTATTGCTATATCTTTGATTTCTTCTAGTGCTACTGTGTTTGGCTCTGGTTTCACCCAAGCACATGCTTCTCAATCTAGTCCCTTCAGTTTTGGAATGCCCACTAGTGGGATTCCTTCTTTTTCCTTTTCCGCTGCTGCAGCTGGATCTACACCCATGTCTTCCATGGCTAGTGGATCAACTTCTTTTCAAGGGTTCCCCTTCGGAACTGGACACATTCCTAGTTCGAATCCTTCTTTAGGGTCCTTTCCGTTTACTTCTCAGACCCAGAGTTTCAACCCTTGGTCTGGAGGTCAAAGTTCAACTACTTTTACAGGTTGGAACCCTGTATTCACTACAGCGGGGGCAAGGAATCAGTTTTACGCTGGTCACCAAGGGAATGCTTCTTTCCCTTCATCGAGTGCTTATCAGACTTTTTCCCCTCTATCTAATGCTTGGAACCCCTATCAGGGGCTTTCCTCTTCATTTAATACTTCGGGCGGGGGAGCTGGTCCGGTCTTTGGTAAATCGGCGTGGGGAGGAGGTTCTTCTCCTTTTGCTACGAGTTATTTCTGGCAACCTGGTGCCTCATCAAATCCAGGGCATTCTTTTCATAATGTTGGGAATTCATCCTATCAAGGATGGAATCCTCAGGCTCCGCCTCGTTTACCTTTTCTGGCAATGTTAAACTTGCCAGATCTGTCGAAATTGACGAATGATCCGATTCGGTACAGTCCGGGGTGGCCTCCGGTCCCGACCAAACTACCTTCAGACATTCCAAAGTTTGAAGTGAAGAATGGAGAGGATCCGGCTGACCACATCACCACTTTCCATTTATGGTGTTCTTCTAACTCCCTAATCGACAATTTGATTAGGTTGAGATTGTTTCAACGCACCCTAACTGGAAACGCTGCCAAATGGTATATTGAGCTAACTGGGGGCAGTTTTGCTACAGTTGGAGAACTGGCTGTTACATTTATAAACCATTTTCAGTTGCCTGTCCGGTATGATGCTGGGACTGAACTCCTAGCTAATTTTAAGCAGGACGACGCAACCCACATTTCTGATCACATTCAGGAATGGAGGAGAAGGAAGAGGCTTATTAAATCTCATATTCCAGGAGAATTCCTTTTGGAATGGTTTCTAAAATCTCTGTAGTTAGACATTTCTAAAGATGTATCCCTTTCTGGGGTATTTTCTGAGGAGCAGGCCATTTGTAGGGCCCAGCAGCTGGAACTGATCTATTCTCAGTCTGTGGTCCTCCATAAATATTTGCCCAATGCTCCTCGCTCCAGATTAGATTTATCCAAAACTAAGCCTGGTTCGCATGGTGATGGGCTGATCGGGTCGATCAATAGTGGTGCAGTGAGCCTGCTTACTCAACTGCAGCAGTTGTCTTTGCAATCTGCTCCTTCTGGTTAGGTTGTGCCTGCTGAGTCATCGCCTTCCCAGTCTTTGTCCATAAATGCTGTCCAAGCTTCTGATCCCAAAGGAAATCAACAATCCGAAGGGAAGAAGAAGGGACGAAATAATAATAAAAAGGGCAAGAATGGGAAGGGTAATGTGAGTAAAACCAACGAGCATGTTGGTGAGGGTCCAAAGGACAAAAATAAAGTGAATTTTCCATGCAAGCTGTGTGCTGGAGACCATCTTACGCACCTTTTCCCTAAAATTCAAGATGTGCAGCGCTTGTTAGCTCAGCAGGGTTCTTCTAGTTCCCAGGCTGTGTTAGCAAACCCTTTTCCCCAAGGGCAACAGTCAGTTGTTGGCGCAAACCAAAATCAATCCTGGGGCTTCCTCTGGAGGCACCCAGGAAGGGGAAATTCCATCGAGCATATTCATGATGAGTGCTCACGCAGATATTGCTATGAGATCCCATGATTATGGTGGAGAAGAGTCTTCGAAAGCTAAGGATACTCCTGATGCTACTGAGCCGCTTCACATTACGAAGCCTACTGTTGAGTCTATGCCTCGGATGCCCAAAGCATCTTCTAAGCGATCAACGATTAATCCAAATGCTAGGGCTGCCCAGAACTACTCGATTGTGGAAGATCTGGCGCAGAGTCCTTGTGCTATGTCGGCTTTAGAGGTACTCCAGTCTTGTCCGGCTCAGCGCAGTGCTTTGCTCACTGCCATTGGGGCTATTGATCCAAAAAATTCTCTTCTGATTACTTTCGATATGACTAATTTTAAGAAGAGACTCCCCCATCACATGGCTTTTCATATTAAATCATCGTACCGGAAGTGTAATATCTTTCGAACGGTTGTTGATGAGGGTGCTTCCACATGCGTGATGTCTCTCACATGTTGGAAGACAATTGGATCTCCCAAAGCTGTTCCATCTACCACTCTTCTGACTACGTTCGATGGTCATTCTCACAGAACCCATGGTATTGTCCTAGCTTTTCCCATCTGTGTTGGGGGCAAAACTGTCAATATAGAGGTTGAGGTAGTGGATGCAAGCTTGGAATACAACCTTATGTTGGGGAGAAACTGGATTTATGAGATGGATGCCATTGCATCCTCATTATTTCGGATTATATGTTTCCCTCACGAAGGGAGGATCGTTACAGTGGATCAACTGGACTGTCCTCCTGTAGACCCGAATGCGTCTACTGACTCATCTGTTCCTAAGTTGGATAATACTAAGGCGCCTGTTGAGAATTTAGGAGTTGGAATGTATTCTTCCTTGATGGGTACTTTCGATATTCCTTTGCCTAAAGTGCATATAAATGTAATTTCATCCTCCAAGGCTCCTCTTCGAAGAGAGTTCTTTAGAACTCATTATTTTTCAGACCCTTGGACCTTACGTTCCCCTACAGCCACATTAGCGGAAGGTCAAGTGGGTGGAATGGCATTTCCGATGTCTGCAGCTGAGATTGCCTATCAGTCTATTGTTGACTCTGCAGAATCCAATCTAGCTCCTCTTTCACCGGAAGAGTTGGATGGAGATGTGGCTCCGGCTTGGACACTTAGTTCTTCTTCTGCCCAGGATTGCCTTGATAACACTCTTCCATTTGAAGAGGCCATCCTGGAAGCTATGACTGGTATAGATAGACCGTGGGATGACTTGCATCATCGGTCTTACTTTTTACCTGATTTGAGCAAAGTTGAAACAAGTTTTCCAAGTCCTCAGTCTCCTGGTCCTGTTCACCCAGTCTTGAACCCTTTAGCACCGGCACAGGTTTATGCTGAAGGGAACATGGCTATGATTTCTCCTACTATCCCAGTGAAAATTTCCAAGGATCCCAATATTATTGAGAATGTCTTCATCGGAGCTGAATGTTCCCGTGAAGAGATTCAAATTTACACCGAGCTCTTTAAAGAGTATAGGGATGTATTCGCTTGGTCTTATGAGGAAATTCCTGGTATAGATCCATCTATTGTCCAGCATGAGATCAAGACTTACGAAAACGCTAAGCCTGTGAGGCAAAAACTTCGTCCGGTCAATCCTAGGAAGGTAGCAGCTATCAAAGCTGAGGTGGAGAAGCTGCTTAAGGCGGGATTCATTTTCCCTGTTCCTTTGACTGAATGGGTTTCAAACCCTGTTCCCGTAGATAAAAAACAAGGAACGATTCGAGTTTTCATTGATTTCAGAGACCTTAATAAAGCATGTCCTAAAGATAATTACCCCACACCATTTATCGATCAGATCATTGACGAGTGTGCCGGTAATGAGATTTTCTCCTTCATGGACGGTTTCTCCGGATATAATCAGATTACTATCCGTCCTGAAGATCAGCATAAAACTGCCTTTATTTGTCCCTGGGGTACTTTTGCATACAAGAAGATGCCTTTTGGTCTTAAAAATGCTGGGGCTACCATTCAGCGGGCCATGTCATATGCCTTCCACGACATCAAAAAGATTATCGAGGTGTATTTGGATGATTTAGCTGCTCATTCTCGAAAGAGGATGGATCATCCTGCTCACCTCCGGAAAATATTTGAACGATGTCGGTTCTATAAGATTAGATTGAATCCGAACAAGTGCGTTTTCGCGGTTACATCCGGTCGGTTATTGGGATTCATTGTGTCTAGGGAAGGGATTAGGGTAGATCCCTTCAAGGTTGAGGCAATACTTTGGTTGCCTCCCCCGTCCTCTATCCGTCAGCTTCAAAGTCTACAAGGAATGTCTAATTTTCTTCGGAGATTTATCGTAAATTATGCTGAAGTTACAAAGGGATTTATGAGATTGTTGAAGAAGGGAGTTCCATTTCTTTGGGATGACTTCGCTCAACGCTAATTCAATGCTTTGAAGAAATCATTGACCTCTGCTCCTTTATTGAGTCCACCTGATTATAGCAGAGATTTCCTTTTGTATCTGGCAGTAGCAGAATCTACCATTGGTATGGTTCTGGTTTAGGAGGATGATGCTCTTGCAGAGCATGTTATTTACTATCTTAGTCGAGGATTGGTAGGACCTGAACTCCGGTACACTCCGATAGAAAAGTTAGCTTTAGCAGCAGTTCATGCTGTGCAGCGACTCCAGCATTACATTATTCTACGAAAAACTTATGTTTTGGCAGCAGCCAATCCATTTCAGTTTGTCCTTAGTAGGCGAGTGATTGGGGGCAAATACAATAGATGGATTGTGATTTTGCAGGAATTTGATCTTGAGTTTATGTCTGCCAAGTCCAAGAAATCATTAGTTTTCGCGGAATTGATCTCCGAGTTGCCCTGTGGGGAAGAGATGATCTATGATGAATCCTTTCCGGATGAACATTTTTTTCTTATCTCTTCACAAGATCCTTGGTATGGAGATATCATCGTGTATCTTCAGACTGCGAAGTTTCCCTCGACTTTTTCCAAAGTTGAGCGTCGTAAGCTGCGTCACTTGGCCAAGAATTATTTGATTATTGGTGATGCTTTATACCGTTGAGGGGTTGATTCAATCCTGAGACGCTGCTTAAATCTCGAAGAAGCTGAGGCTATGCTGAATGATTCCCACAGTGGAGCTTGTGGGGGTCATTTATCTAGGCTTTCTACAACCCAAAATATCTTGCGTGCTGGGTACTTTTGGCCTTCGATTGTCAAGGATTGTATGGAGTCGGTCAAAAAATGTCATCCGTGTCAAGTTTATACTCGAAAAATGTGCGCTCATCCAGCTCCGCTTTTTCCAGTCATTACTGTCGGTCCCTTTACAAAGTGGGGTATTGATTATACTACTTGTAACCCGCCTTCGGCTAAAGGTCACAAGTACATTATCGTAGCAGTAGACTACTTTATGAAGTGGGTTGAGGCTATGCCTACTTTTGGGAATGATGGTGAGACTGCAGCTCTTTTTCTCTTCAACCAGGTTATTGCTCGTTTTGGTATCCCTAGAGAGATTGTCACTGATCATGGCAGTCATTTTCAGAATAGTATGATGGCTGAGTTGGCTCTCAAATTGGGTTTCCGGCAGGAGCATTCATCTCCGTATTATCCTCAAGCCAATGGGCAAGTGGAAGCCATGAATAAATCCTTGAAGACAATTCTTCAAAGGACAATTGATAAAGCTAGATCCAACTAGCATATTATGCTATATATGCTATATCCTGCACTTTGGGCATACAGGACGTCAGTGAAAACTGCGACTGGCTTTACTCTGTTTCAGCTAGTGCACGGGTTGGAATCCATATTTCCCATTGAATGCCAGATTCCTTCTCTTAAATTAGCTATTGAACTTCTTCCTGACACTTCTAGTCTTGAAGAACGGCTCCTTCATCTGGAACATCTCGATGAGCAGCGCCGGGATGCCGCCACGATGAATGAAGCGCATAAAAACTGAGTTAAAGCTCAGTACGATAAGGTGGTCAAACCCAGGGTTTTTTCGGAAGGTGACCTTGTTCTGGTCTATGCCCAAGAAAAGGATGCCCTGGGGGCAGGAAAATTTAAGTCTATGTGGTATGGCCCCTTCATCGTTAAAAAATTCCTTAAGAAAGGGGCTTATACCTTGGTTGATTTCGAAGGGAACGAGTTGCCGGAGCCCCGAAATGGGCTCTATTTGAAGAAGTATTATGCCTAGGCTTCGGCCTAGCATGTTGCTTTTGTATATAGTAGTTTTTTCTTTGTACATATCTGGTTGATTTTCGATCTTTGATGGGTTGGTGATGTTTTTGATCTGCTTTGGCAGGTTGTGTTGGATGTCATGAGTCATTTTGGTTTCGCCGATGGTGCTAGTAGACACACCCGGAACTTAACTTTCGCGGCTTGGGTGCTTCATTATCCATCCGGTCAGCTGTTAGTCTCAAGAGGGGTCTGCATTGGTCCTGCTTCCAATAATATAGCAGAAAACACTGCAGTTGTTTATCTACTCTCGGAGGCAATATCTTTGGGTGTTGATTCGTTGGTAGTTTTCTTGGACTCTCAGCTGGTGGTGTCCCAGTTTAACAATACTTATTGGGTTCGAGATCCATTTTTACTACGGCTGTTCTTGAGGGTACGTTTGTTACAAAGATCATTTCATTTTTTAACTTTCATTCATATTCCTCAAGCTGAAAATTGGTTGGAAGACTCATTAGCTAATCAAGCACTGGATTGGCATATTAATCATTCCATACAATAAAATTTAATCATAAAAAACATCATACATTTTGATACATTTATCACATCACATCAAACATCGTTGTATATATATCATTAGAGTGTTCAAAAACTTTAAAAAATTTGGATCCATAAATTCATACAAAAATTGGGCTTATGCCCGATCATGTTCAGTCTCAAAAAATATACAGTCATCTAATACATCATATCTATCTACTCCTGAGGTCCCTGCCCAAAAGTCGTGTTCCTATAGAACATGATCGCGGTGGAAACTCGGCGGAATAACCGTACCCAGTCTCGGGGCACTCCTACCACCCATCTCTAGATGGCTTCCGGCAGATCTTCCACGGCAGCCATAGGTACTTGGCGGGTTAATCCCTCCAAGTTCCTCTGTACAGCCTGGAGGGTCCTGTCTGAATCCACTGTATCTGCTTTGCCCCTGCGACGCTTGTGGTGCGGGAAACCCTCAGGTCGAACTGGTCCAATATCTGTATCATGATCGTGTTTACATTGTAAGTCATTATGAATCCAATAAAAAACATGTTTGTTTTTCACATTTTTTCACACATATTGAAAAAATCCAAAAAAAATTATATAAGTCAAAAATTGCAAACTTACCGACTGTGCCCCATGCCGTGCCTGCTGGAATGAAAAGATCTGGATCTCCACGAAAGTCCATCCCGGCATAGGGATAGTCGTCCACAGCGATGATTTGTTCTCCCCACCAAAGGAAGAACTCATCATCCCAAGTGGTCCGGGGAACTTCACTTCCCCCTAATCTCTTCATCATGTCTGCCCAGCGGGCAATTCTTGGGTCTCTCGGGCTGCTGATGGTAGAGATCACTCTGGGTCTCAATGTTGGTATCTTCTCGAAGAAGAATGTCATCAAAATTGTACCGTATCCAAAATGTTTTGTCTTTTCTTGGCGGATAGAGGTCAATTGTTGCTTCATGTTCAGTAATAGGGCGGTGCACCAATCATATACATGAGTTAAGCATTCCATTGCTATGCTCATTTGCGTCCTGGATGCCTGGTGTAGGGAGGCAGATCCTGCCACTCTGCCAATGGTGAAAAGGAGGATTTTCATGTGAAAATCCCTTAAATCTTTAATTGCAATTTGAGTTCCAACTTTCTTGGAACCCTCTACGTAGTACACGTGGACGTAATCTTCCACGGTTAGCCCTCCCAAGGGCTTCCCGTGCAAGTCTACTGGTTCCCCCCTCCGGGAGAGTCCAGTGATAAAATATATGTCTTCCACTTCAATGCGTACATGCATCTGATCTATCATAAAGCAGTCCTCTTCCAGTTCCCAATAGTTCACAAGCATTTCGAGCAACCGGACATTACTCTTCATATTTGGCATTTTGAAAAACTTGAGCAAACCGTAATTCCGAAGAATATTTAGCGATGCTCGATCTCGCAAGACTTCTTGATCAATTGCACTGTGTTCACGCTCTCTCCATGATATGGTCATCCTGTCAAAATTCAATAAATCCTTCATTAGCTATGCATTTTTCATTTGGGCCTGCGCATACGCAACTTTCTTTATGCACAGTCGCGTGTATACGCGACTTTATCGTTACCAACTTGCGTATGCGCAAACCCGTGTTTTTTAGCAAGGGTTTCTATGGTGAAAATTACTAAATTTTAATTTATGAACGGACAAAATGATTTGCAAGGATGATTGATGAGCTTACTTGACAAATTCGGTGCGATTTGACGGTCGGTTGCTCCTGATTTGACGAAAGAAATTTTTTTCTCCAGAGCACTTTTTTCCAAATCAGCAATGTAATAATGAACCAAATATGAGGTAATTTGTCTATTTATGGCTAAAAAGTTGAAGAATTTTCGCAAAAAATTGTTATGCTTATTTTTTTGATCTATCTTAAGCTGCATAACCCAGATGCTTGGAAGTGCCCAGTTTGGTATGTTTTCAGGTACATTTTGACGAATTTGAGATTGTTCCCGGTTTTTTGATCCATGATTACTGACTCGTCACGGTAGGTATATGATCTTCACTGGCATATAGGTTAGGGAAATCACTTTCTGCTGCATCTTGCATACTAGCCTCCATACTGATCACTTGCCATAGGGTCAATCCCATCAGGACATGACTATTACACCCATTTCACTCGCCGATTATTTAATCATGACTTGATGGTAGAGCCTTCCTTCACATGGGCTTCCTAGTTAGTTCCTCGCTATCACTTGTTGCCCATGCTGCGTTTTATGTAGGCTCGGGAGTCCTCTTTAGTCCCGCCATGACTTATGTGTTGAAGCTTCATTATTCTTCTTCCTCACTATCATTTTTCTGGCTATTACCCTAGAGGCTCCCTGGTGTTGTTGAGTTGTATTACTGCATTGCATATTGGCTACTTGTTTATCCTGGCCTTTAGCCGGCTTCATTTGGACTCAATGTTTAAGCCAAATTTTGACCTTGACTATCTGTACAAGTTAACCATTGCATGCACTTAGCTATCACGACTTGACACCCTTTTACCCATGGATGGAACATTCCTTTGAGTATCGCTTACCAGTTTCCGCCACCTTGCATTGAGTATAGGATTGTTGCAATCCCAGGAACTAGTGCATCTGATTTTTTGATACTCGTTCTATCCATTGTACCATAGAATTCTTTTATTCTTTTTCAGGCTTATTATATGAAAAAGACAAAAAAATCAAATATAACAAAAAGAGCGGGAACGGGATGTATCTTCGTTATTTTGATGGCAGTACAGAGTCAGTTTGTCGCCCTTGAACAAAGCACATATACTTATATATATTTCCTTCATTTGGGATGGTTATAGTTTGACCTAGGTTCGGCCTTTACCATGTTTCACTTGTCAGTTCTCCCCCGGTTGGTTACCTCTTCCAATCATATGGAGAGTTTGTTTTGCCTCCTGCAAGACAGACTTATACAGTGTCACTTTTTACTGCCATGGTCATCACAGAGTCGTGCTTTTGTTCAAGGGAAGTCTAGCCTGAGTCGGCCATTCTACGGTGTCTCTTGACTCATTATTCAGTCGGCCTTCCCGGTCTTGTCAGCATCATGTTCTATCACATCAGATGTTTTGATCTTCTGCTCGTGCTGGTTTGAGAAGGTCTCCATTGACTTCTTGCCGGCGAGTTTGTCTCTTATCGACTACGACACATTGCTCTGAGAGCAAGCCTAGAGCCGCACCTTGGGCCTATTTCCATCATTGATAGGTGACCTCGTGCTCAGCATTTGATCATCATCATGGGTCTTTGACTGAGTGGTTTCCACTGTGTTCGACGTCAGCACACATTATCACACTTGGGATTCGTGCAGTACCTTGATTTCCATTTGACCCTATCGGTGGATTTCTCGCCTCTGTGTCAGCTTTCATTATTGGTTGGTTCAGAGGGTTTCTTCCGTGCACTAGCTTCATCTTGTGCATGTCAGAAACGTACTTCGGTTTTGGTTCCATCACTCTACTTCGTCTGATTCCTTCCAAATCTTGGCCTGCGGGTTACACTCGCGCTGGACTGATGTGGGATGCCTTAATGCCTTCTTTCCAGCAGATCTTTTCCCATTGACTCCGACTCATTGCTCTGGGAATAAGGTCTAGAGTTTTTTTTCAGTACCTTACGGTTTGCAGTCATCAGTGGCAGACTCTTCGCTATCGACAGTGGGGATTCATCATTGCCTCCTGATTGGTAGATTCTCTCAAGTGTTCAACTTCAACTCATTCATTCGCACTTGTTATATTGTACTGGGGCACCTTGACGCTCATTTTCATTATTGGTGGGTTGTCTCGCGTTGGTTAACGGTATACATAATTGATCGGTAATCCAACGATTTCTCACATGGTCGACTTCAACTCATTTATTCACATTGTGTAGAATTGTGCCATAGTGATCAGTGAAGACCTCAAGTTGCATCAGCATTTCTCAGTTCACTTTTGACAGTCCATTCAGTTTCTGCCAATGATACCGTTCACCCTTATATGTTGCCGTGTCAGTACAGCAGCATTCTATATGTTGGCTCCCAAGTTGCGTGATTGTACCATTTGTTCCACCTCTTATGATTTGGTACTTGGAGATTCAGTTACTTATATGATCAAACATCCAGTTGCAGCATCCTTGATCAGCTTTCTATATGTGATACTTGGACATTGATTCAGACTTATATTTCCGGGCCATGCTCAAATGATTCATTGTGTACTTTCAGTTCAGCTATGCTTGTATACATTTTGGATCTATTATGTACTTTCCATATGATGTATTTTTGACTGAGCATGGGTATGCCCGCCTCAGCATGAGTTGATTCTCTGTTTTCTTTCATTGGTTTTTGGCAGGCTGAAATCTGGTGAAGTCCTCTCTTGTCCTTGCGAAGTTCTTTCTATGTGCATAATACATTTCGGCCATCATGTACCCCTTCTGATCTCATATATTAGGGGGCATTTGTTATAGCATCATTTCTCACCTTTATATGATTCATGATTGCTTTTATGGCTTTGGGAACCCATTCCTATAGACTTGAACAAATTCACTAAAAAAACAGTGTAAAAATCCCCATACGGGGTTATGCCTAGACTTTTCCGCGTGTATACGCGAGTCCACATGTACTTTTCCGTGTATGCAATTAAAATCATTAAAAAATATATTAAAATTCCCTATTTTCGGGCTGGGTTGATGGTTACTCTGGTAGTTCAACCACCCCAGCACGTGGCCAACTATTTCCAACTGATGAAACTACTTTGAGGGAGTATAAAAGCCCCTCATGTGCATGGCCTAAGGGAGAGAGAAATTTTATAGTCATTATACTCTGTTGGATTCCCAATTCAAGTCTGATTCCCCGTGCCTCCTGCACTTTCCCAGATTTATATCAAGAAACCCTTGTTTCCTGGAGATGTTCATCCATTTATATGCCATCTCGAGTGCACAACTCTTGGAAGAATCTTAGCGAGGCAAGGGCGGGACGAATCCGGATGAAGCTCTGCTCGAAGATCGTGGAAGGATTCAGGTGATCTCTCCACTTTTACTACTTTACATGCTATTCATAATAATGAAGAACCGTCTTGTTCCTGATCTTCCGTGTTAGTATCTATTGTTATATGTGGAAAGATTGATTATTAAGAAGTTATTATCGTTTATATCATGTTTCACATTGATTAAACTAATGTTTAGGAGAATTATATGCTGTACAACTAGGTTTCGGTGCACGTTCTTTCTTGTTTTCAGGTTGAAGGAGGAAGGAAGGTTGCTGGGGGTTTGAACCCCGCGGGATCTACATCGAACGTAGGACTACGGGTGAGTCCTGCTATCGTTGATTTCTATTTTTTTGCATTCAAGTATGGTTGTGTGTGAGTCTTTCTGAATAGCATGCCTTGATCTGTGGAGGTTTCGACCCAACAAAGCTCTAGGGTGATTTTCCCCGAAACATATTCTACCTCCTTTCACATGAGGAGTGTTATTCTTCCTTATAAAGAGGTTATTGGGCCTCCCTACCCTTTTATTCATCTATCTAAAGATAAAATCAACTATAATATTCCATCTAGATAAAATCTAGATGTTGGGAATATTACAGTCCCCCCCCCTTAAAAATTTTTCTTATCCTCAAGCAACTACAAAGGTAGAGAAAAATTCCTCCCTTATTCTTCTTGTGGCCTCCTCATAGATAGATTCCACCATAGCTCATCATTATATGCAATAAATTTTCCCTCCATGAGTCCCTCCAAGTGTGTAAAACAAAAATGTACATCATGAGAAAATGGAAGATGTAAGTGGAAATCTCCTTGCTGTCCATTGGCCTCCTCAAGGTAGGAGTGATAAAAACATTTGAAGTCTCATTCCCAATGAGTGACTCCCTCACCCATGCAATCATCCAAATGAAATGAGCCATTCTAGGTAGCTCAACAAAGAAATTTTCAACCCCCGGTTTATGCAATGAGGTGGGGCCACATGGAGAGATTAGATTCTTCCATTCAAATGGTTTCTCTCTCCATTTATGGTAAGTATGGGGCTATGTATGTCCTTGGGATGAAATGACATGGCCTCCAAGAATGGCCCAAGCTACCCCATCGAAAAATTCAGCCATGAAGTGCCTCCTCCAGGCACTCAAGTTCTTCAAATGGCTCACCCGATGTGAAGAAAAGAGATGTGATGTGGAAATCTTGGTTTTCCCATTGCTCCTTCGGAAACATACATCATGAATAGTAGGGAGAATCACACTCCCAATGGTCATCTTTATCTTATATCCCACTCTCCAAACAAAGCATCCCATGGATATAAACATATCAGAAATATATGGAAGAAAAATACAATGAATACAAGTTGTCAAATGACAACCGGAGAGTGAATCATAGTTCCGCACATGGAACCAACATAGTGCATACTTTTCCTGCATCAAAAATAATGATAACAAATGCTCTCCCAACCACTTGTTTTCTGCCACAATCATTTCATAAGACATAAACATGAAAGTATAATGAGGTGTCAAAAGTGCACACCAAAATTCATGTGGCCTCCCCCACAAACCACCATCAAGTTAGCCCAAATCAATGCTACAAGTAGCTACAAGTACATCATACAAAATGTAAGAAGGGATGATCCTTCTTGGTACAACATGCTGCTCATATAAAGTAAAGAAGTACAAAACATAATGTGAAATTATACCTCCTCCACCATGTACTTGAGACCTTGACCTGAAATGGCTCAACTGGAATTCCTCCCTCACCTCCAATGAGTATGGAAGTGGTTGTGATATCCTCTCCATCACCATATGGGCTATGCATCTCTCCATATGCTAAAATATATCATGCTGGATGCCCTCCCAAGTGAACTCCTCTGTTAGGTCCCTATATTACTAGTATAGTCCCTTATTGTTGTTAGTGTAACCCCCTTATTGTTATTATTGTACCCTTGTAACCCCCATATTTTTATTACTGTGCCCTTAAATTATTATTGTTAGGTCGGCTAGGATTAAATTTTGGCCCCACTAGGATTACATTATGGCCCCATGGACTCCCATATATATAAAGGAGGTTTTGTAATTTGTATCATCCAAGAATTGTTCATTAATGTAATGTATTGGAGGTTTCCCCCTCGAAGTAGCTTATTTTTAAGGTGTTGATATCCCTTTTCTTCTATTTTTGGAGCTGGTTTCACAACATTTGGTATCAGAGCTTTGGATTCTAGGGTTTCACTGCTCCAAACAGGTCATCGTGGAATTTTAGCTATAATTTTTTTTCTAAAAAGTTTCAAAAGCTGAACTTTTTATGGTGTGAAGCCGAAATCCTAAGGAACATAGTCGAAAAATTTCAGAGCTTGGTTCGCAATATTTTCGGAGATATGATTTGTGGAAGTTAGGTCTTTTTGCAGGCTCGTCAATTTAATATAAACAGGTCATCATGGAATTTGCGCTATAATTTTTTTTCTACAAAGGTTCAAAATCTGAAATTTTTAGGGCGCGAAGCTGAAATCCTGAGGAAACTCGAAAAAAAATTTCAGAGCTTGGTTCACAATATTTTCGGAGATATGATATGTGGAAGGTAGTGCCATTTCACGCTCCTGAATTTCATCTCAAAGAGGTGATCGTGGGAAAAGCTTCATAATTCTCTCTCAGAACATCGGATTGGAGTGCCGTAGAAAGTGGTCAAAAGTGCACGGACTTTATTTTCATTTCTATCAATTTTTAGAGATAAAAGATGAAACAGTGAGACATGGAAAGTCGTACAAGTTCGCTCTACTGAACCAGTCCATAATTAGGCCATTGTGGGAGATTGGACATAACTTTGTATTTGAGAATCCAAATCAAGTCAAACTTGTGGCATTCGAAATATAATTCAGAAGGCTACCTCAGTGCCCAATTTCAGATATTGAAGATCCGCAATCATAAAGATAATCCAATTTCAATATCGAGCTCCTCAAAAGAAAGAAAAAGGTGTGTATTTCTTTTTACGAATTGCATAAGTCTTGTTTGAATAATCAATTTGAATTGATTCCAAGGGCATATTGTAGAATATATATCAGTATTGGGTTTAAAAAAAAATTCCTCATAAAAATAATTCAACACCCATCAAGCCTTCAGAAGGCTATACTATGACTCATGAAGATGAAGAATTGCAACATGATCTATCAAAATTACAAGAGCAAGTGCGCCAAATTTCGCTCTCGCAAAGAGAAGCAAAAAATGAAATTCATGTTTTGAAGAAAGGCATGGAAGCGAAGATGGATGGTTTGAAGAAAGGTGTGGAATCTAATATAGATGGCATGGAATCTAATATGGATGACATGGAAGCTAAGATCGATGAAAAAATGAAGGACAACATGGAAAACATGAAGAATGATCTAAAAGCAGACATGGAAGGTTTGACAAAGTTGATACAAGAAATGTTTCCTAATGGTGAAAAGATAGTAGAGGAAACTCATGATCAGAACAAAATAAATGTTAATCGTGACTTCATAAACTCTAATGTTGGTGGGAAGAACCACCATATTCCAAAAATGGATATGAGGAAGTTTGATGGAAAGGATCCTGTAACATGGATAATACAGATGGAGCAATATTTTTATCTCCATAATGTGCAAAACACACAAAAGGTACGCATTGCAACTTTACATTTAGAACAAAATACATTTGTATGGTATCGATGGCTTTTCTCCCTTAAAAAAATTGTCACTTGGTCAATTTTTACGGAGGAAATTTTAACACATTATGAGGACACAAAGAGCAACACCATCTTTAGCCAATTGATAAATCTCAAACAAAAGGGCTTAGTGGGGGAGCACATTGAGGACTTCCAAAAATTGAATATAAGGGTAACTGATATTCCAGAGGAACACAGGATTGATCCCTTCATAGGTACTTTAAAGGATAACATCCAACATGAAGTTCATGTTTTGGAAGCATTCAAGTTGGCAAGAAAAATTGAATGTAAAATTATGGCGACAAGGAAGCCTACCACTCACTTCTATAAAGAAGGAAGTGTTGCTACGCCCAGATTTTCACAACCTACAAGGTTGACACCACAAAAATTGGAGGAAAAAAGAGAAAAATGGCTTTTCTACAGTTGTGATAGAAAATACATTAAAGGTCATAAATGTGCTGAGAAGAAATTATTTTACATAGATTGTGAAGAGGAAGAAGAAAATGAACAAGAAGAGGATATACGCTAGAAACCAGCCCTAAAAGAGGAAGAAATGAGTCCAACGATATCGTGTAATGCATTGGCAGGAATTACCACTCCTCAAACGCTCAAGATAGAAGGACATATCAAGAAGAAAAAGGTAATAGTGTTGAATGATTCAGGTAAGGTAGCCAAGGAATTGAATTGTTTCCTATACCTAGCACTAGAATTTCAAGTGATGGTTGCAAATGGAGAAACTATAAATTTCTTTAGAAAATGCCATAATATCAAGCTAACCATGGGGGAATATGTATTGAATAGTCCAATTCTTTCTATTCCTATGGGAGGCGATGATGTTGTACTAGGAGTACAATGGTTACAATCTTTGGGGACGGTAGCTTTTAATTTTCAAGAACTTTTCTTGAAATTTTTTTTCAGAAGGAAAGGAAGTCGAATTACGGGGTATTGCAGGGAAGATAGGAAAGATAATAAGCTCTAATGTCATGACAAAGCTTCTAAATAAATAACAATGAGACGTAATTGCACAATTATGCTCACTAGAAGTTCCAACATCAAAATCATCTATTTCTGTAGATCTCCAACAAGTATTGGACAATCATTCCAAGGTGTTTGAAACTCCCAAAGGACTCCCACCTATTCGTGATCATGATCATGTTATTCATTTGATTCCAAGAAGTGTTCCTCCAAACATCAGGCCTTATAGATATTCTTATTTCCAAAAGAGCGAAATTGAACATATGATTCCAGAAATGTTAGAGGCGGGTATAATTCAACCTAGTCAAAGTTCTTTCTTTGCTCCTATAGTATTGGTACATAAGAAGGATGGATCATGGCACATGTGTCCGGATTATAGGGAGCTCAATAAGCTCACCATTAAAGATAAATTTCCCATTCCTGTGATTGATGAATTATCGGATGAATTACATGGAGCAATTTATTTTACCAAGTTGGATCTTCGTTGAGGATATCATCAAATTAGAATGAAGACTGAAGATATTCCAAAAACAAAATTTTGAACTCATGAGGGTCATTATGAATTTTTGGTCATTCCTTTTGGCCTTACAAATGCACATTCTACATTTCAAAGGTTGATGAAGTCCATTTTCAAACCCTTCATTATAAAATTTGTGCTAGTACTTTTTTTGATGATATACTAATCTATAGTAGGTCTTCGAAGGATCATGTTGAACATGTTGACAGGGTGCTCAAACTATTGCAAGAGAAACAATTATATGCAAAAACATCCAAATGTTTCTTTGTAGTACAAGAGGTGGAATATTTGGTTCATATTGTATCTCACGAGGGTGTTAAGGTAGACCCTAACAAAATTAAAGCCATTAAGCAATGGAAAGTCCCCACAACCATAAAGAAGTTGCGAGGATTTCTCAGGTTAACAGGGTATTATCACAAGTTTGTTAAGAATTATGGGAGAATAGCAGCACCTCTAACAACATTATTGAAGAAAGATGCATTTTCAATGAATCCTTAAGCAACTAAGGTCTTTGAACATCTTAAAGAGGCAATGTTCCTAACACCGGTCTTAGTTACGCCAAACTTCACAAAAACCTTTATTGTGGAATGTGATGCCTCAGGAAATGGAATTGGTGTTGTTTTAATGCAGGAAGGAAGACCCGTTGCTTTTGAAAGTCATCCAATCAAAGGAAAGTATTTACAGAAACCTATTTATGAGAAGGAAATGTTAGCAATACTGCATGCACTAAAGAAATGGCGAACTTACCTAATGAGAAGAAACTTCAAGGTAAAAACTGATCATGATAGTCTTAAACACTTTTTGGAACAAAGACTATCTTCAGAAGAGCAACAAAAATGGGTCACAAAGATGTTGGGTTATGACTTTGAAATAATCTACAAAAAAGGAAAACTTAATGTTGTTGCGGATGCACTCTCAAGAAAGAAGGAACAGGTGGAAGCATTTCTTTGTGCCATTTCTATTAT